>JAKSZT010046586.1:5555449-5877612 GCA_026826555.1 Tolypeutes matacus
AATCTGTGCTCCTGAGAGTGACAGAATTAGACTCAAATAAGTCCTCCCTGCACATGGTTCACCAGTCCCTTCTATTCAAACCTACATGTGATGCTGGAGTTTCTTAGGTATACTTCCAGAGACTGGAGCCTCCCACCTACCTATGTGCCAGGTGTGCATGAAATCTAGGTGGAGCTGCAACTCCTACCCTACAGCTCAATGGACTCATCCAAGTCACCTGGTGAGGAGACAACGATGGGAAATGGCCATCCCAGGGAATGGAGAGGGCCTGCATCTGCAGGCAGGATCATCCCACCCACCATATCCATGGGATATAAGCCCTCTCTCACTTGGAGTTGGAGTGGACATCACCATCCCAGTCGCCTCTGGATTGGGGGAAGAACTATGGACTAGAGTGGACTTGATGGTATTCTCTTGCTCACATATGGTGATTCTTGCAATGCAAGAAATTATAACAATGAGGTGGAGCCAGTGGCCACTTGACAGTTTTTGGGTAGGGAGGGGATGAGCAGTTTAAATACAGGGGCTTCTTTGGGAGTTGGAGGTTGTCCTGAGTACTGTTGTGGCAATGGATGTAGGCCATTTTAAATCAGCACACACCACTCAGAACTGAGTGGGAGAGAGTGTGGTCTACAATGTGAACTGTGGTCTATGGTTGGTGGCAAGGCTCCAGGATGTGTAAGTTCATTGAGGGTGGTGGGCCACACTGTGGGAGATGTTTGTGTGGGATGTGGTGGGAGGTGTGGGAGGTGGGCAATATGGGAATCCCAGTGGGTTCCGTGTAATATTTTAGGTAATCTATGCACCTCTTAAAATATATGTATATATATATATATATATATATATAAATAACATTTTTGTAAGCAAATACACATATATGCATATATATTTATATATCATTCTACAAATGTTTGTATGTATTGTGAGAATTTTGATTTTTACCCATAATAAAAAAAAAAAAAAAAAAGAAAGGGACTGAAGTGCTGCTGCTATCCAATTTTGGGTGGTACCAGCATATCTTGCAGAACGATCTGTAAACCAGGCCAGAGTTTTCTCTACCTCAGTCAACTGATTGTAAGGAACTGCTCAAGAGGCCATAAGTATGGTCTGGGAAAGAGAAGTTAATGTGGCAGGAGTTGTGGTCATGGGCATTTGGAACCCTTCCTCATGTAACTTACTTGTGCCTTCAGGACGTGCTTGAGCCCTATCTTGTGTATAACACTTCCACTTGATGATGGAGTGCTGTTGTGCATGCCCAACTTTATGGTTTGGCAACTCAGGTCTCATGGTAACTTGATGGCCCATGGTAAAGCATTCGGTCTTTACTAAGGCCCAGCAACAGGCCAAAAACTCTTCTCAAAAGGAGAGTAGTTATCTGCAGAGGATGACAGGGCTTTGCTCCAAATCCTAAGGGTCTGCATTGTGATTCCCCTATAGGTGTTTACCAAAGGCTCCAGATGACATCTATATTTGCCACTGAAACTTACAACACCATTGGATCTGCTGGACTTCTCACAGAGCCTCCTTTTGTTCTGGTTCCCACTCAAAACTAGCAGCTTTTCTGGTCACTCAGTAAATGGGCCAGAGTAGCACACCCAAATGGGGAATATATTGTCTCCAAATTCCAAAGAGGCTGACTAAGCATTGTGCATCTTTTTTGGTCATAGGAGGGGCCAGATGCAACAGCTTGTCCTTCACTTTAGAAGAGAGACCTCAACATGCCCCATATCACTGGACACCTAGAAATTTCACCAAGGTGGAAGACCCTTGTATTTTTGTTGAAATTATCTCCCACTTTCTCTCACACAAATGCATTACCAATAAGTCTAAAGTAGTTGTGACTTCTTGCTCCCTAGGTCTGGTCAACATGATATCATCAATACAATGGACTATTGTAATGTCTTGTGGGAGGGAGAGACAATTAAGGTCCCTGTGGACAATATTATGACATAGGGCTGGATAGTTGATGTATCCCAGATGTAGGAAAGTGAGGTTATATTGCTGGCCTTGCCAGCTGAGAGAAAACTGTTTCTGGTGGTCTTTAGTAATGGCAATTGAAAAAAAAGCATTTGCCAGATCAATAGTTGCATACCAGGTACCACGGGATGTGTTAATTTGCTCAAGCAAAAAATCATATCTGGAATGTCAGCTGCAATTGTAGTCATCACCTGGTTAAATTTATGATAATCCCCTGTCATCCTCCAAGATCCATCTATTTTCTACACAGGCTAAATAGCAGATTTGAATGGGGATTTGATGGAAATCCCTACCTCTGCATCCTTCAAGTTCTTGATGGTGGCACTAATCTCTGCAATCCCTCCAGGAATCTGGGATTGCTTTTGATCTACTATTTTGTGAGGTGGGGGCAGTTCTAGTGGCTTCCACATGACCTTTCCTACTATAATAGCCCTCACTCCACAGTCAAGAAACCAATATCGGGATTCTGCTGCTATGTATGTCCATTATAATTATGCATTCCGAAAATGAGGAAATAAATATAGAATGGGTCCAGGGACCCATTGGACCCACTATGAGATGGACCTGAGCTAAAACTCCATCAATCACCTGACCTCCATAAGCCCCTAACCTGGGTGGTGGACCAGAGTGACATTTTGGATCTCCTGGAATTAATGTCACTTCTTAGCCAGGGTTTAATAATCCCTGAAATGTCTGTTCATTTCCTTTTCCCCAATATACAGTTACCCTGGTAAAAGGCTATAGGTCTCTTTGGGAAAGACTGGGTGGAAGATTAACAGTATAAATTATTGGCAGTGTAACAGGGTCCTTCCCCAAGGAGAACTGGCTTTCTCTTCATTCAAGGGGCTCTGGGTCTATAAACTGTCTTAAGTCTAAGAATTGATTGTAAACTGTCTTAAGTCTGGGAATTGATTCACTGTTTCTGTAATTCAACTTAGGCTTTTGTTCACTTGATCTAGAACTCTTCTGCTTATACAGATCAAATAGGAATTTAGTAGACTGCCCATCTATTTCACTTCTAGGTACCCCATGATCTATGAGCCAACACCATAGCTCTACGTGACTCAGACTCTTTTGACTGCTGTTTTAAGTCTGCTTTTCATATGGTAGCCACATCCACCTTGTCTTTGGTGATTAAGTGCTTCCACTTGGCTTCTGCTGGCCCAGGATCTGATCATCCTCATAGTGTTTAAGGATCCTAGTTCCATGACAGCAGTTCCCATGGTTATATCTGATGTACAGAAAAGAGCAAAAACAGAGTTCTTCGGGGAAGATGGAGTTAGTCTCACAAATTTATTCCTTCCAGTCCTGGTGAAAGGACATTCCTGGGGTAGGCGGGCAGGTCTTAAATGGTAAATCCATTCTAACATTCTAATCTCTCTAAGCCTTTGGATCTCCTCATCTACAGTATACCAGGGTAGTTCTGGCATCTTGACCCCAGGCAATGTTGGCCATCTTTTGGTCCATGTTTCAGCCAGCCACCCAAACAGACTTTTAGAGCCCTTTCTAATCCCTCAAGCTACAACACTGAATCCAGAAACTCTGTTTAGTAGGCCCATATCAATAAATTTAGCCTGATCCAATTTTCTATTCCTTCCACCATTATCCCATACCCTTAATTTCCATTCCCACATATATCCCTCAATTTCTGTCTATATAAATTGGAAAACTTATGCATTTATTTTGGAGAATAGCATACTTCCTCATGGGTTACTTTTTGAACTTCACCTTTGGGGGCTTGTTGTGACTTTAGTCTAGTTATGAGTCTGGAAGAAAAAAGGGGTGGTATGGGTGGGTCACAAGAAGAATTAGGTGTGTCTTACAAGCAAATTACCTCCGGGCATTCCTTTGCAATTTCATCTGATGAGACAGGATTAATCTTTTCAGGTGGGGGTTGGATGGCTGACTCCTTAGGGCAGGCTGGAGTTTGGGTGGTTGTCTCCTCAGGGCAGGGTAGAGGCTGGAAATCCTTGGGGCAGACTGGAAATCTGGTGGTTGACTCCTTGGGACAAGCTGGAGGTTGGGCGGTTGTCTCCTCAGGGTGGGAAGGAGGTCAGGTGGTTGTATCCTCAAGGCAGACCATTTCAAGTTTATCTGGAAAGGTCTTGGCAGAATTTAGGATTTCAATGTCCCCACTGCCATCATCATCAATCCATATGTCTCGACCCCAATCCTCAGGATTCTACTCCTTTCCAATTAATGCCCTCACTTTAATAACAAACGCCCTGCAAGGATGAGATTTTAGTTTCCATTGTAACTGTGCCACTCACACAATGATGCTCTGGGTCAGGTTCTCAAAGAACTCAAGATTGTGGCTGTGTGAAACAAGATTTTCTTTCACATCATTCATGCAGCGCTTAAGTTACAAATTTGAAGACTTCAGCTCACCCCTTTCTTTTGTAACTGTATACAGAGTATTTAGGAACAGCCAGCCAACATCATTGTACCTTTTAACTCCACAAAACTCTGTTAAAGTATTAAAAAAAATTCTCACCTAGAGACTTGCCTCTGATAACTATGAAAGAAATCATATCCAGTGGTTATATTTTGCATATCTCTACCACCAACTCGTGCCATGGAGTACGGTAGCATCTTAATTATTGGAAACAAAGTCATTAGTGCCCATGAATCTAATCAGAATAGAGAGCCAGTTTATAAAACTCCCAGAACCAATTCAGAAATCCCATTTTTAAGATTCTATTCCTCAAGAACCACTCCCAGTACCAAGCTGTATTAGTCAGGGTTCTTTAGTTAAAGAGATCCAACAGGAGATATCTGTAAATAGTATGAGATTTTATAAAATTGTCTCGTGCAACCATGGGGCTGCACAAGTCCAAATTCCACAGGGCAGGCTGAAAACCAGGGACTCCAATGAAGGTCCTTAATTAGTTTCCCAGGAGATGCCAGCTGTCTGAAGTAGAGAAGGAAATTTTCTCCCTGAATGCAGAAATTATTTCTCCTTTTAAGGCCTGGATATGGCATCACTCATTGCTGACAACAATCTTCTCAGTTTGTTGTAGATGTAACCAGGGATATATGCAATCAACTCACTGATGATTAAAGTCCATGACATGCTCTTTTATTACAATTATCCCAGTGCTTGCTTGACCAAACAACTGGGCACTATTACCTGGCCAAGTTGACACATTAGCCTAGCCATCACAGTATATTATAAATATTAACTGTATTTAAAAAATTATCCTGCAATACAAATATTATATTTTGCAGATGCAGAAATTAAGGTGATTAAGTTACCAAGATTACTAAATTAAAATATGTTAGATCCAAGATTCAAAATCTGTGTGCTCTGCACACACCAGTATTTGGGGGGATAGGTGAAAAACACACCAGTAATCAGAATTTACTGAATATATAATGACTGGAAAAATAGATATAAATAGCAACAAAAAACTATTAACAAACATGATGGTGTGATAGAAGGCCCCAGGGAAAGGGGACTTTAGAAGTAATCATTTTTAGTTAATTTTTTTCTTATTTTGGTAATGATATTGATTTGTTGTGGATAATTTATAAATTTCAGGCACTAGAAATCCATGAGATATCACAAACTCTTAATTCAGAGACAGCATTATACTGCTTACAGTTTCCACTGCTCATATATGTACACTTTATTTATAAAAATGAGATGAAAGTATAGCCACTGATGCCACATATAGTCCAGTAGAAAACTCATTGAACAATAGTGCCTTGCCAAGGGGGAAAGTGGTGTTATAATACAGACTGAAGCTCTTCACCCTCTCCCACTACCACCAATGTGGACTTAACATGTGTTGCATCCAGTCAGAGGAAGGGCTGTGGTTTTCCAAGTTACACAAAGAGTTCATCTGCTGTCCAAGCTGAGTGCCAACAAGCACTATCTTACTGGAGGTGACTGGGGTGCAGTTTCTTGTTTGCACAAAGAATCCTTATGGTCTATCAGTGGCTCTGGCTGTAGCCTGCTCTGTTTGTTTGCAAAGAAAGAAAATTGTGTACCTGGGGAGCTATCTTCCTCAGGTTCAGTACACCAGATAAGGATGAGCTTTATTCGCTGTATTCTGTCAGGTGGGCAGCTTAGCTGGTCCAATTATTTTCTATTTTTTATAAATTTATTAACTTATCTTTTTTTGATAGTACAATGCATGGTTAAAAAAACATAGCTTCTGATATTGTATGGAAAACCAAAGAGATGGAAGAAAAAATCAGCCTATTAATATCTATAAACCTTTTCACATATATTCTTGATATTTTCACATTGTTGATAATTGCTCTCTCCTTGGCTCAAAATTTAACTCTACACTAGACATAAGAGATGTTTTGGGAACTAGTGTCCCAACTTGAGGAAAAGCTTCAGAGAATACTAGATTGTTGTCCATAAGCCACTTAAATTGAGTGTTCCTCTGGATCTTATCCAGTGTGTTATAGTTTTTACTATTTGTTCTGAATTTGATCTGGTGTGGAAGATCTTGAAGAGGTTTTGGCATCCTCTGTCTCTTCAATTGCTCTGTGATTTTGACTAGTCCTGAGACGTCCCCCAGTTTTTTTCCTCCTTGGGTAAACATGATCCAAAGCCACAAATGACCTGTTCAGTTAGTTTCCCTGCCTGGGTTTCTGCCAACATCCTTGATCCTGAGCAATCCATTGAAATTCTTTGTGACATTGCTCTTCTTGTGAGGGCAATAATGCAGATGATAGTTTTCTTTGGTGTGACAGGCCTGACCCCCAGCATTATGAAGGCAGTGTCCTTCAGGGCACTGAGAAATGCCACCCAAAGAATAACAGTCTTTCCTGCCCATTTCTGCCCATCACCAAGTGAATATTTCTGGCATGGACCATCTCAGTGGTGTCATCTCAAGCCAAGGCAGCCCCAAGTGGTCCAAGACTAGCTCCAGAGAGCTTTATCTTGTTTATTTTTATTGCAATTATGATACAGGCCCCACACAATACAGATATTTATCTGTAAAGAAATACCTGGAGAGTTCCTTTAACTCGTGACTTTAGGGAAGATAACTATACCCACATTTTTATAGTTAACTTAGTACAAATGCCTAAATCCTACTAATGACACACAGCAGATTACTAGTTTAAACTTTAAATTTTTCTTGTCAGGAATTAGTTAAAACACAGAGGTTGTGCCTTGAGAATCTTCTTTGTTAAAATCTGGGAGGTGTTCCTCTTCTTGCATTGGCCAGGTTGGCCTGTTCTTGTTCCAAAATGTTCTGTTCAACAATGATAGCCAATTTTGTTACAATTTTCAGATAATACCCAATTTCTACAGCTGCTATTTATCAAGGATTATTTATGCAAGGTTTTTATAATTGTGTTTCCACAGAGATTGTCTTTCTCCATTATCTGCTCCACAAATATCTCCCATTCCTAGTATGAGAAAATGCCTTTCTCTCTTTCATTTATTGTCTTTCTACTTGCCTATGCTATTTTTGTCTGTGAAAATGTACCTGTTTTGTATCTACCTCAAAAGATCTAATTTTATTAATAATGCAGCATGATTACTTTTATTGTCTCTGTGTGTTCTGTAAAAGAATCCACAGCCTTGGAAATCATGTGTCACTAGTAGGGCTGATGTTGTCTTCATTGGGTTTATTTTTTTATTTCATTATTTTATTTTTTTAAGGAGGTACCAGGGATCAAACCCGGGATCTCTTTTTTTTTTTTTTTTTTTTTAAAAGATTTTTTATTTATTTATTAATTTATCCCCCCCTTGCTGCCCATGCCCGCCGGGTCAGCTAACCACGCCATGCGGGCGGGCCTGCCCTCACCAGGAGGCCCCGGGAACCGAACCCGGGGCCTCCCATATGGTAAACGGGAGCCCTACTGATTGAGCCACAGCCGCTTCCCCCCGGGAACTCTTATATGCAAAGCAGGTACTCAACCACTGAGCTACATCCAGTCCACTTCATTGAGTTTAAATGATGCTTAAGGTCCCGGCAAATTCCAAGATAAAATGATTCCAAGATTAGGGGAGGCCCACAGAAATCTCCCTGGGGGCACCAGAGCAGCAGTAGATTTCACCACTGTAATAGCTACTATCAAGTGTGAAAGAGGATCTGTGAAGGCAAATTTTCATGCATTTCCAATATCCTTCATTGTTAGAGAACTGAAGGGTTTCCAATTCCCACCTCAAAAGAAGCCATCATTCACTTGCCAGATGTTACAGTCTGAAGTTCTTTTATGAATCCCAAGAAGAAAAAGATTGTGTTTTTGAACTAATCCATTCCTGTGGGTGTGAGACTCTTTTGACTGGATTGCATCAGTGAGGCATGACTCAGGTTAAGTCTCTGCCCCCTTGCTGGGTCTTGTATAAATGAAGACACACAAAGAGAGATACAAAGAGAAAGGAAGCTGCCATATTTGATCTGCCATGTGAAAAGAGAGGACTTTAGGAAATTAGAGAAGCCCTGAGAGGCTGAGAGAGATCCTGGAGTCTGGAACCAGTACAGCACAGAGGCATGGAAAGAGGCCTGTGAGGGACTGGGCACACGGAGGAGCTCAAGGTGAAGAGACAAGCCCTGCCATATGCCTGATCGCCATGTGGCAGGACACCAAGATCACTAATAGCTGACTTTGGTGAGGAAGCATCTCTGATGGTGCCATGATTTGGACATTTCATGGCCTCAGAACTGTAAGATTTTACCCCAAATAAATCCCCTTTATAAAAGCCAACACATTTCTGGTACTTTGCATCAGCAGCCCTGTGGCAAAATAAGATACCAGATCTTCTGACGCTGAAGACATCAGTTTAAGAATACTTACATTTTTATGCTTCTCTACATTTTATTCTATTTCATTCATTTATGACAAAGGTTTTGCAATAGAAAGGGTAGCTATTATTATCATAGCTTTAGTGGGTTATGAACTAAAGTTCATAGTTTACTTCATTCACTTCACAGAAGAGTAATTGCTCAGGAAATGAAAATGGTTGCTCAGAGTCGAGTTTCTCCAGATCAGGGCTAAACTAAGGAGCTCAGTGTCTGCTGTCTTGAGGCAGTATCAATTTAGAGAGATTTCCCTCATAATCACAACACCATTGCTTATTAGCCATGTAATCTTGGGCATGTTACTTTAGTCATTATCAGCTTTCCAATCTGTAAAATGGGAATGATAGTACTACCTACCTCATTAGCTTGTGAGGATTGAATGAGGTAATTCATGTAGAAAACTTAAGATGTTGCTTTACACAAAGTGGGGGTTCAATAAATGTTAGCAATCATAATTAACTTAGGACATGACATCTGTATTCTCTCAGCTGTTCACATTTATTCTTTTGAATTTTGTTTATGTTTATCATAATTTTGGTTTACTTAAATTTCTTATCCAATTCCTCTGAAAAATGCCTAATTTTCTTGCCTGAGTTAAGAAGTGATGGAAAAGCATTGGTTCTCACAGAAGCCATGATATCTGGAACTAGCAGATGTTCCAATTGACAGAGTTCCTATTGAGTTAGTGATTCAGTTTTCATTTTCAGAAATTTGGGTAAAGCTAGTTAAAGAAATGGAAAAAACTAGGGGAGGAGCTTTGCAGACAGCTCTCATAATGGTCTTGGGTCATTTGGTCCATTCACATAGAATTTCTTCTTTCACTGTATTGCAAAAGCCCTTCAGAAAGATCAAAGGATGGATGTTATGCTATAGCCCCCCCTGTGGACCCAGGGAATGCTCAAGCTTGATGTTAATGTGTAGAATTGGTAAACACTATGGGTTATGCCCAGGAGGAACTGCCTTTTTATGGGCAGATCTGGGATCCTACTGCACATTTTCCCCATCAGGGTTGAGCTCTCTTGTGAATTAGAGAGCAAATGAAATAGAAATATGCTGATGTATACTTTAAAAGTCAAGAGATAAGAATCTATATTTGCCACAAGGAGAGCAATAAAAATCAGTAATAGAGGAAACACATTTCATTTTACAAATCTGTTTGCAGTGAGGGAGAAGAAAAATATCTGTGAAAATTCTCTGCCTGCCCTTTTAAGTGTAAATCATCAAAAGACAGCATACCTAGTAGAGGATTACATATTGAGGTAGAATATATAAAAAGAAATATTAACCTCTTACTAATGAAATAAATCAGCTTTGCTCTAAAAAATTCTTTGAATGTTCCATTCATGGATACCAATCTTGTATATCTCACAAGAGTATTGATTGTCTGTTCTGTGGGTTGAGAATAGATTACAAATAAAAGGTCGCCTCATAAGTGACACCTTTATTTCTAAGGCTTTTGTTCTACTTTCTGAGGTGATTCTCCAGGAAGAAATAGAAAGATTCCTATCCCTGATAAAAGCTTATGTAAGGCAGATGAATTTTGAAGAAAGTAATGTATTCCATCCATTCCAGTGTTACTAGAATATTTGTGACATTTGCAAGCACAGAACTACAGATTACATTTTCTCTTTAGCATGTACATATCTACCTAGGATAGGTAATAAAAGCAAGTATGTGCCCAGAGATAAAATGAAAGAAAGAAAAAAAACCACCTTTAATGATACCGTTTAGATTGGCCATAAAGCTCAATATCTAAAATGCTACAATATAGCCAAGGAATTCAAATGTTATTAATATGCATAAATATACATTGAAGACATTCATCAAAATTCCACTGAGAGACACGTTTCTAAAATGAATATTGCTGATATGGTCTCTCACAATTTATTCTTCAACATCTATGTGCATGTCTCAGCAGAGTCTTCTAAACTGGGAAATAAAGCAGTTTTATAAAATTGAAAGTATCATGCAAAGATATATATCTCACTTTTAATGACCTCTCTTAAAGCAATTATATGACTATAGTATTTTTCTTACTAGCATGCAAAAATGAGCACAGGCTTAAAATGATCTCATTATGACTTGTCATGAATAAAAGGACTTAAGATGAATAGTTAATGATTGATATAAATATTTCCTATTATCTTCTAAACCAAAATTTTACTTGTGAAATTTTGTGTAAAAGATAGAACATAGAGAAAAGACTAAGTAGGTCACTAGCTCCTATTAAAAGGGTTTTTCTCCCAATTTTTCATTAAGATCATGTGTATATCTGTGTCTGAGTGTTTGTGCACATATTGGAAGCATTTCTCAAAAAGCATATATAATTGCAGAGATAATGAACTTACAATTTTCATAAATGTTAGTTGCAAAAGTGTTAATATCTTTGCTGATCCACTCTGAATTAGCTCCTTTACATTCCTATTGAATGCAATATTCAGTTATATTTAACTGTGTTTTAAAATTAAGCCTCTTACATAATCTTTAAAAAGCAGTATGGACCCACTTAAGAATGAAAATTTCTTGGATCAAATATTAAACTATAAAATGGTAGGAGAACTGAAAATGATGGTAAAGAGGTGCTGGCAATAATCCATAAAGAACAAGTAGTCAAATAGCATTTGAAAGGTGAAGTCTTCTCTTGAAAATGGAAAATTAACCACTTCTGGTTTGCAAAGGGTTATCATAGAGACTCAGGGAACACGTGGTGAATGATACAGGCTTCATCTCTAAATATGTTTCCAAAGTGCTTAAGTAGAAACTTGTACAAAGAGAAAAGGGAATGGGGTTATTAGTGAAATAGGAAAGCTGAGTATGAGTGTCTATGATTATAAATAAATAACATGTTATCAAAGTTACAGAAAGACAAAGATCCCCGAGATTTTAATACTTGGTAAAATTAGTTGTCCTGTAGAAAACTATGGATTTCCTCAAAAAAAGTTTAAGAAAACTTTATAGGGTATTGTTCTACTCAAGTTCAAAAGAACCAGAAGTATCATATTGTAGTTTTGATTAGCATTTCCCTAATGACTAGAGATGTTGAGTATCTTATCATGTGCTTATTGGCCATTTGAATATCTTCTTGGAGAAATGTCTATTAAAAATCTTCACCTAATTTTTAATAGAACTGTTTGTGTTTTTATTGAGTTGTAAGGGTAATTTTATATATTCTGGAAAGTAAGTGAAGTTAGTGGGGATGTAGAGAAATGGGAAACCTCATACATGGCTGGTGGGAATATAAAATGGTACAGCTTTTGTGGAAAACATTTTGGTAGTTCTCCAAAAAACTAAACAGAGAGTTACCATATGACCCAGTAATTTCAGATATAAACCCAAAAGAATAAAAAACATATGTTCACATGAATATTCACAGTAGAATTATTCTTAACAGCCAAAAAGTGGAAACACCCCAAACACCCATCAACAGATGAATGGATAAACTAAATGAGGTATATACATATAATGGAATATTAGTCAGACATAAAAAGGAATGATGTACTGAGCCATGTTACAACATGGATGAATCTCGAAAACATGCGAAGTGAAGGAAGCCAGTCACAAAAGCCACATTTTGTGTACTCCATTCACATGAAATGTCTACAATAGGCAAATCTATAAAGACAAAAAGTAGATTAGTGGTTGGCAGGGGTTGAATTTCCTTGTAAAGATGTTGTCAAGATTTCCTGGTAACTCAGTTCTTTTTCTTACCTAACTTGTTAAATTTATGATTTTTTCACAATGATTGAAACTTTTAAAGTTAATGATTATATTCTACCTATAAAACTAAAATTATGTTCTGATTTTTATGGAGAATGGTTTTTATTAGTTTCCTAGAAAATAACTGGCGCCTATTTTGAACAGAGAAGAATTTCTTAGGACAAATAAGCCTGACCCAAGTTAGTAAAGTTCATTTATTGTGAACATATCAAATATGGAAGACCACCAAGATTCAGCTTGCAAACAGCTCAAAAATCTAATCTAATTCACGAGCTTTGCAAAATACTGTGAAGATTTCCACTCTAATCACTGATTTTATCTTTTCAGAAATGTCTGATTATTCAACTCCAACTATATCATCATACCTTGGGGCAAGCAAAATTTAGTGATATGTGATAGCTGCTCTCAAAGATCTGATAGTCCTGTGGGAATGTAGGACAAGGCAGACAAGTGAAATCTTGTTAAGGGAGCAGTGAGTTTGATGCTAAAATAACATTTTGTACAACAAAAGCTAAAGAAGGTTTGGAAAGGCTTGTTAGAATAAGTATCACTTGGAGCCAAGTTTTGAAAGATTGGTAGGATTTAAGAAAATAAAAGAAAGGGAAAGGGACTTTCAGGCAAAGGGGATAATATGAATGAGTGAAAGAAGTGGCAAAATACAAAAAGCATCTGGGCGATTACAAGTAGTTCTGTATGGTTGTGATAAAGGATGCACACCAGGGATGAGCAAGGCAAAGTGAGACAGATCTCTAGAAGTAGTGGGAAGGGTATATTCAGTTTGGAGAGATTAGATGGAAGAAAAACAATTGAAAAGCAATTAAAGTATATTAAGGAAGAAACAATAAAATTCCAAATTAATTAAGTGGCAGAGAAAATGAAGAAGATAAAACAAACACTACTAATGAGAGAGACTATTACTTACCCAGGATTAGGTGATTGTTTAGGTAGGAATGAGGTAGTGTGATGGAATGAAAATGGAAAAATCTAGGCTCCCTCACTGGTCTCTAATTTGGACCAGTGTTGTTCCTCCCCAAGATAGAGAACAGGGAGAGAAAATAACTTCAGCATTGGTCACATGAAGTGTAAGGAGCCTATAACCAAGGAATTCTGGGAAAATAATGTTAGGAAATAAGAGTAATTGATACATTGAAAAATAGATAATTCTGGGAGTGGTGGACACTGAGGATTGGCTGGTTCACCTTTAGTTCCCATTCTCATTTCAGATGGCTGCCAATACCACAAAGACTGGAAAACTTAATGCTACATTTTCTTAATCCTGTGGAGATAAGCCCCCAGAAATAAATTAGGTTTTACTAATTAGATAAACTCACATAAGACTTCGATTTAAGAGAGGGAAAGACAGGGCTAAGACTAATTTTGATGATACAAGAAAGGCATAGGCAGTGTGGTTCTGAAGATAGAGTGCCAGAAGTAGTTTCTGATACTACGCCTTGCTGATCATAGGAGAGGTAGCAGGTTCTCTAACAACCCAGGTTGAATACATTGCTTTGATTTTTTTCCCTAAAAGTTTGGCTTAGAGTCCATTTCTTAAACCGAATAGTATCTATGCAATGCTCAGTAGCAGGGATGTGTACAGACCACAGAACTCTGCAGGAAATGGGACTCTGAGACAAGTTATCTTACCTGGCAAGAAATGTGGGAGTATGAAAGGATAGAAAACTGGTATTTCATGATACACATGGTAAACAAGTAATTTTCATCTGTGACCATCTGATATGAAATGAGGCTAAAGCTTTGTCAGAACTGGTGATTGTTAAAATAAACCATTTGGGTGAGAATGAAGAACACAAACATTGTATGTGGTGGGAGGCTCACTGTTTCTAACTGTACCAGAGAGTATGAAGAGAGAAAATAGCAAGCTCTCATTACAAGGCACAGTCAGAGGTTGAGAGAATGTCTGTGATTTTCCTGAAATAATCTCTTGTCTCTTTGGCTACAAAGACTGTTATAGCTGAAGTCAGAAACAGAGTTTAATATTGTGGGATGATAAATTACAGTGTAGAACAGTGATAGTCTTTGAGAAATTGTAAGACTATAAGAATGGGAAGGGGAGGAGGGAATTTTGGACAGATATGAATGGATGTGAGTGCTCAGGCCTTAAAACTCCTCTGAGGAACTTCTGCTTCCAGCTCTGACGGAATTCAGCAGGCCAATGATCCTGTTGAGAATACTTGGAAAGCCAATTACAAAATTGCTTCAAAATACAAAATTATGTGTTTGAAGGTGTCAGATTGCTCCCGAGGCAACCAGAATACCAGAAACAAGATTACAACGTGAAGGGAACCAAGGAGAGGTGAGCAGAATTCTGCTTAACCTCTCCATATATTTGACAATTCTTGTTGTGAGATGGGGATGAGAAGACATGGAAAAACCAGCCAGGTGACTACAAATAAGAAGGAGAGAAGCTGGCTTAGCTTTGGCAAAAGGCCTGGAAGACAAAGACTAGGTTTGGGACTGCCAAAATGACTGTGGTTCTGAAGAGAAGGGAGGCACAGAGCTGAGAGCCCTACACTTGAAGGTGGTTCCTGTCAAGGCATTTGCATAGGGATAGAGGCTAAGAAACCAAATGGGAAAATCAATGCAAAGGAGGATGGAATTTTAGGGAGCACCATGGTGTCAGAAATACAAAAACTGGGTAAACAGCTCACCTAAGTGGCACTCCAGAATTTCACCTGGATTCCCGACTTAACCTCCATACCATTAAATAACAGTAGCCCTAATGCATGGAGATAATAAGGATCAATCATCAAGTCAACATACATACATATCCGACATATATCCTGACATGTATCTGAATATAAAAATAATTCCTACAGATTAAAAAGAAAAAGGACAGTCCAAAACAAAATTGGGGTAAAGACTGATAAGACACATCACAAACAAGGCTACCACCATGGGAACACAGATATTTAAAAGGGATATGCATGGGGTCAATGGTGCTGGAATGTGAGGGTGAGCATGCTGGGAAGGGCATTGGGTTGGACTATCAATGGAATTGGGGGGAGGGCTGGAGGAAGGAAGAGATGAATTCAGGGGATTTGTAGGTCTGTGGTTAAAACTACAATTGTGGGAATGTTCTTTAAGCAAATACGGCAGGAAGGGTTATTGGTGCAGGGTGTCGGGGGTGGGGAGATATGTGGGAAAGGGTGCACCTGAGGCATGCTTCTATGGAATATGAAAGTGATCATCTTGCTATTACAGTGGGTGGAGACCCACATAATAAACAAGAAAATATTAAACTCCCATCCTGGAGAGTACAGCTATGTTCTCAAATAGAGGGGCAAGAGGCTCTCAAAGAACATAGGCCACTCTTTATAAAAGAAGATGGACCAATATGTCCAGCTTTCAATATTAATGCATTGAACCTTATTCTTAAAAAATAGAACCCATTGGGAAGCGGCTGTGGCTCAATCAGTGGGGCTCCCGTTTACCATATGGGAGGCCCTGCGTTGGGTTCCCGGGGCCTCCTGGTGAAGGCAAGCCCGCCCGCACGGCGTGGTTAGCTGACCCAGTGAGCGCAAGCAGCAAGGGGGAGATAAATGAATAAATAAATAAAATCTTTAAAAAAAAAAAAAAATAGAACCCATGGTAGACACTATGTTGCCAAGGGGAGGAGGAGGGAAGAATGGATGGAACATGGGCATTTTTAGGGCATTGGGATTGTTCTGCATGATCTTGCAATGATTTAGACAGGCCATTATACATTTTGTTAGAACCTATAAAAGTGTATGGTGCTCAAAGAAAATAAAAGAAAAAAGGGAAAAAAAAGTGTATGGTACAAAATATGAACCACAATGTAAACCATTGACCATGGTTAGTGGCAATACTTCAATATTTGTTCATCAATTGTAACAAATGTACTATACTTATATAAGATGTTACAAAAAGGGGGAAATGTGAGAGCAGGAGGGGGTAGGGTATATGGTAATCCCCTATATTTTCAATGTGATTTTTCTGAAACTTAAAGCTTCTTTGAAAATAAAGTAGAAAAAAAAAAAAAAAAAAAAAAGACAGTGGGGAAACATAGAAAAAATTATCAGTGTACATAAAAGGTAAAAGACTGTATGGGGATGAAAGCACAATGCAAAACAATTTTTATTTTATTTTTTTGTATTTTTTATTATTATTATTATTTTGGCTTTGTTTTTAGGGAGATTTTGAATTTCAGAAGAGTCACAACTGTGGCAGGGGAGGATCACTGGTGCAGGGTAACAGTGGTAGGATGATGTGTGGGGAGGCATGCAACTGGGGCATGCCTCTATGGAGTATGAATGTGGTCAGTTGGTCATGGGGTGTTGTCTTGGTGGAAGAAGGCCCACACATTAGCTGAAAGAATATTGAATTCCCATCCTGGGGAGTCCTGCTATATTCTCTAATAGAGTGACAAGCATCCCTTGAGTACATGGGCAGTGCTAGCAAAGGAGGAGAGACCAATATGCCAGGCCTTTGATATTGATGCTTATACTTATGAACCTTGTTCTTGTGAAATTGAAACTTAGCCTATTATATATTGCCTAAGAGTTACCGCCTGAAAGCATCCTTGTTGCTCAAATGTGTTCTCTCTCTAAGCCAAACTCAGCATATAAACTCACTGCCTTCCCCCCGCTGTGGGACATGACTCCCAGAGATAAGCCTGCCTGTCACCTCGGGATTATTACCAAGTGCCAACTAGCAATGCATTTGGAAAAAGCAACCAAGAGGGGGGTAAATATTAATACAAATTTTTTTTTAAGCTTTATTTATTTATTTTATTTACTTTCATCCATTTTTCCTCCCCCTCCCCCTCTGGGATGTCCCAGGGATCGAACCCAGGTCCCTCCATATGGAAGACGGATGCCCAACCATTTGAGCCACATCCACCCCCCCAAATGAGTTTTTATAGTTAAGAGATTTCAAAGTGAGTTGGGACGTCAGTCCAGAGGTTATGCTTACACACATCTTAGGAGGATATCACTGACTGCCATAGTAAATGGTATCTTAAGCAGGGGTGCTCCTGAGGGCTCTAGGGACATCTGGACACTATAGTCAGGACAGACAACCCCAGGAATTAGGCACCCTGTCAGTGGGCCTTACCTTGGAATATATGATAACCTATCCCCCCAATGTATTGGAACTGGATTCATTTATAATTTTTCCTACACATGGTTCTTATGTTCCTTTTATTTGAACCTATAATTGGCATTATACCCATTAAATATGTGTGCCAGAGACTTAAATCTTCTGGCTGTTCATATGCTGGTTGAGCCTTGAATCTCAGCAGAGTTGCAGCCAACACCTACTCTCTAGTACATTGGACTCACCCAGGACAACTAACAGAAGGATGATGGTGGACAATGCCCATACCAAAACACAGAAAGTATCTACAACTGCAAGCAAGACAGTTCCACCCTTCTGCCCCATGGGATCTAAGCTCCCTCTGCTAAGGGAAGAACTTGCAAAATTGATATAAAAACAGTCATCACCAGAAGTTCTGAAGGGAGGGAGGGGGAAGAATAGGTGTAACATGGGGCATTTTAGAGACATTGGAATTGTTATGCATAACATTGCAATGACAGATGCAGTCCATCATATTTTGCCAAAACCTATGACATTAAAGTGAAAACCATAGTGTCACCTATAGACCACAGTTAGTAGCAATACTTCCATACGTGTTCATCGTTGTAACAAATGTACCACACAAATGAAAGACGTTAACGGAAAAAAGTGTGTGAGGTCAAGGGGGTGAGGTATATGGGAATCCCCTATATTTTCGATGTAACATTTATGTAATCTAAAGTTTTTTTTGTTTGTTTTTTGTTTTTTGTTTTATTTATTTATTTATTTATTTATTTTTTATTATGGGTAAAAATCAAAATTCTCACAATACATACAAACATTTGCAAAATGATATATAAATATATATGCTTATATGTGTATTTGCTTACAAAAATGTTATTTATATATATATACACACACACACATATTTTAAGAGGTGCTTAGATTACCCAAAATATTACACGGAACCCACTGGGATTCCCATGTTGCCCACCTCCCACACCTCCCACCACATCCCACACAAACATCTCCCACAGTGTGGCCCACCACCCTCAATGAACTTACACATCCTGGAGCCTTGCCACCAACCATAGACCACAGTTCACACTGTAGACCACACTCTCTCCCACTCAGTTCTGAGTGGTGTGTGCTGATTTAAAATGGCCTACATCCATTGCCACAACAGTATTCAGGACAACCTCCAACTCCCAAAGAAGCCCCTGTATTTCAAATGCTCATCCCCTCCCTACCCAAAAAATGTCAAGTGGCCACTGGCTCCACCTCATTGTTATAATTTCTTGCATTGCTAGAATCACCATATGTGAGCAAGAGAATAAATTTTAAAAATAAAATTTTAAAAAATAATTAAAAGGTATGTAACTTTATTAATCAGTGAAATGCAAATTTAAATCATAAAAGGGTACCATACACAGTCAATAGAATGACTAAAATGAAAATGGCAGACATTGCCAAATGTTAAAAAGAATGGGGTACAATAGGACCTTTCATCCATTGCCTGTAGAAGTACAAAATGGTACAAAATGCATACTCCCGGTCCAAGTAATTCAACTTTCAGGTATATAGTTAACTTAAGCTGCTCATATGTAAACCAAAAACACAAATGCAGATGATAATAAAAGCATTATTAGTAAAAATCCTAGTTTATATAGGAATTTATAAAGTTCCTAGTTTAAAAACAATTTAATTATCTGTAAATAATAGTTTGGCATATAAATTGAGGCATATTTGTAAGATTGCCTGGAGACATTTTTGATTGTTACAGCTGGTAGGGCGCTAATATCATTGAGTGGGTAGAAGCCTGGCATACTGCTAAACATCCTACAGTGCACATGACAGTCTCTTACTATAAAAAGATTATCTGTTCTACAATGTCAATAGTGCTTAGGTAGAGAAACCCTGTGTATTAGTTATCTGTAGCTGCTGTAAACAAATTACCACAAACAAAAAATGTATTATCTTACTGTTCTGGATGTCAGAAGTCTGATACTGGTTCCATTGGGTGAAACTCAACATGCTGGCAGGGCTATGTTTCTTTTAGAGGCTTTCAGGGAGAATCTATTTCCTTGTCTTTTCCACCTTCTAGAGAATGCCCACATTCTTTGGTTCCAGGGCCCCTTCTTCCATTTATCAAGCTAACAAAGGCAGGTCTAGTCCTTCTCCCATGGCATCTCTCTTACCTACTGTTTACTTCTCTTTTCCACTTTTAAGGACCCTTGTGATTACATTGATCCCACCTGGAAAATCCAGGATAATTATCCTATTATAAGGTCAGTTGATTTACAACCTAAGTTCCACCTGTACCCTTAATTCTCCTTTGCCATGTGTATTAGTCAGTTAAAGGGGTGCTGATGCAAAGGACCAAAACTCTGTTGGCTTTTATAAAGGGTATTTATTTAGGGTAGAAGCTTTTAGTTACCAGGACCTAAAGAGTCCAATTCAAGGTACCATAAGAAGTACTTTCTCATCCGAAGTCTGTTGCCATGTGTTGATGCAAGATGGCAGGTGAAGACTACGAGAATTCAGCCTTCTTCTTTCTTCTTAAGGCTCTTTGGATCCAGCTTCTTCCTATCTCAGCTGTAGGCAAGCATAAGGCTCATCTTTCTCCCCAGGGCTCATTTCTTTCTGGGCTCAGCTGCTGTCTTCTCTCCACAAGTTCACCTGTAGACTATCAGGTTCATCTCTTTTCTAGGGGCTGTGTCTATGGAGCATTCGCTGTCTTCCTTCTTCTGTGTTCTCCTTCTCCGTGTATTTACTTCTGTGTGAGCATCTGTTTTATCCCCAAGGGTGCTGGGCCTCGATGCTGAGTCACACTCTAATGACGTGGTGGGATCAGAGCCCTAACCTTAACATAATTTAATCAGACATCTCAGCTGAATCTAACGCAATCAAAGGGTTATCAAGCCAGAGGAAATGACCAGTTTACAAACATAATCTATATTTCTCTTTGGAATTCACAAATAATATCAAACTGCTACACCATGTAACAACATATTCACAGACTCTGGTGATTAGGATGTGGACATCTTTGGGGGGAGTATTATTCTTCTGACCACACCCTGCTATAGAGCAAGGAAAAAGATTGAGCATATAAATTTCATAAGCATAATGTTGAATGAAGACACGAAAGAGTGTATACTTAGGACTTGTGTATATAAAGTTCAAAAATAGGCCAAACAAAGCTATGGCGATGGAAATCAGAAGAGTGGTTTCCTGGTCTGGGAGATAGCTTCCTGAGCAAGACACAGGTGGGAAGGCTCTGGAGTCAGAACTTTAGTAGTAGCCTCCTAGTTTTATCAAAATGTTTCCTGATCCTACATCTTCCTGGTCAGGGCAGGGTTAGTGGGTCCCTTGGTAGCCTATTCTTGGACTTTCAGAGTTGTTCCTGGAAGCTTACCCTAGACTTCATTGCTTCAGCCCTTCCAAACATTCTGAAGCGATTTAAACATCTCACACAGACCCTCCTCTGCTTAGAGAAGCTGGAGTGGATTACATTCTCTATAACTGAAAATTGGGCGATAATATATGGCATTAGCAGTAGCCAAATAAAAAGCTTGTTGTCAGTCAATTTGAAGAGAAACCACTGCATAAGTACATTATATACATTAACCCCATGTAATCCTAACAATCATCAGATATTATCATCTATCATGAATGATGCAGTTGAGAATCAAAGCTGTTGCGTTATTTATCCATAGCTAGTAAAGGTAGAGTCAAGATGCAAACCTAGAGCTCTTTAAGACATGCACTTCTAGCATTCTGCTGTTCCAGTATTATTATCCTTTTAGAATAGAAACATCCAATGTATTGATTTCACATAAATTCTTCCAGTAAAGACTTAAAGAGCTAAAGAAACATTTAGAATTTGATTTTTTTTTCAGTTCCTGAGCTGCAAGGATATGTACTTACAAACAATAGAATCAGTTATGACTAGTTTAATCAGAAAATGAATATATTTTAGACTATCATGTAGCTATAGGTTCTTTTTAAAAGAAAACTTAATCTAAGTTCCTAGCAACAATACCCCAAAGTGTGATTTAAAAAACAAAACCAAAAACTGAAATATTTAGAAAACTGTGCCCACTGCCTCTGTTGGGAGCCAAATGTCAGAAATTCAACCTAACTGCCATTGCTATTTCTGCCAGCACTGAGTGCACTTCTGTATCAGGGTCTTGACCTTGCAATTCTGGCAAATTGTTACTGTCCTAGCTCCCACCTCCTGCATCAGATTGTTCCCACTGCTCATTTCTGAATAGAAGGCGAATGCAGGTGTGTCTGATTGAAGAGCTTAGACCACATCTCTTTATCTTATCAGCAAAGAAGAGGAAGGGATCATAGTGTGGAAATTTCCTCCAAAACAGAAAGGCCATATTGCAATGATAAGCCATGATAAATATGATAGATGTTCATTAAAAAGAGTGTCAAAGTTTAATCTCTGCTCTATTTTCTACCAACATAATGAAAGAGTTAATAGTTTACTAGTCTTGAGTGTTTGGCTTCAGTAATTAGAGCTAGATACCATCTCTAACACATTTTGATAGGCTGTCATTGGCTCTGCTCTGTTTAAAACAATCTGCTAGTTAGAAGAAAAATATGTTTCTTTAATGAAGAATTATTATAAAGAATATTCACTTTGCCAATTATCCATCTCACAAATGAATGAAACAAATGATCATTATGCCTGCTGCTGATTTCTCAGTTGTGCATAATTTCATTTTAATTTTGAGCCTATAGTCTCTTGTGTGTCTTGTATTTGTAGAATTTTAAATCTACAGATGTTACAGTAATCTCATGAAAATAATTGAAGACTCTGAAACAAACATAAATTTTAATTGCCATCCTTTTTAATTAGGCTTATTTTATTTTTCTTCTGAACATGATTTTATATCACAATTTCACTTCAAAAACCTTTAAAAGATCACTGTTAATAACTGAAGTGGATATTTATGACTTAAAAGTTCTACTTTCTAAGTATATACAGAGAGACAAATTTGGTTCATCTTTACATCAGCCAAAAATTACTTCCTTTCTCAGAGCTCCTACCAGTTGGTGTCTCCTCCTCTGCTTCACTGCTTCACTGTCTTGAAACAAATGTGCTTAGTACACACCCTCTGAAGAGAGGTGAGGAACAAGGAATGAGCATTTTTCTGAGGATTAGAAATGAACTCAATAAATACAAATAGATTTTTCTGTATTTTTCAGAATGTTTTACGTGATATTCTCTTGCATATATGATAGGAATTAGTTGACAAGGCCTTATTAACCTAAACATTTTCAAGGCTTCTTTCAAATGGGATAACATCTAGCTCTTTATTTCCATTGGTTATGAGGGAATATAAACCTTGTTTTATATTAAAAAACAGAAACACAAATAATAAAGTAATTAATTACTTTAAAACAAATGTGTATTATATTTCATTTGTCAGGGAAGTAGCAGATGTTGTGGATATAGATAACACTGAACTCAAGGAACTTGTAATTACACAAGCAAGACAAGCACATGATGATAATTAAATAAATAAAATATTAAGACACTTTGTGTATTAGATATTAATGTTTCCTGTTTTGCAAAGCCCTCACTTACCCTGTGCCCCCCTTAATTATCATGTTGCCTCTTTTCTTCTCTTCTTAACTAAATCCCTTGAAAGAGTTGCTATCTCAAATATTTTGTCTTCCACTTTATCTGAAACCATTTAAATGTGTTTTCTGCCAACCCACATCCACAATATCACTGAAACATCTCTCTCCAAGGTCACCAAAGCTCTCTCTGCTGCAAAATTAGATCTTCTCTTGCTTGATCTCTCAGCAGTATTTAACACTCTTGCTCACTCTGTTCTTATTGAAAGACTTTTCCCTTAATTTCTTTGACATTTCACTCTGCTGACTTCCTTCTTATGTCTTTTGGACATTTCATTTGGGCCTTCTTTGCAAATTCTTCTTTTAATGTCTATCATTTAAGGTTACTGTTCATTGGGAGATAGTCTGAATTAACTTCTCCCTGGGAAATTTCAACCATACTCTCAAAACTCCAATAAAATTCATCCCAGATCTATGTCCTATGTTCCACATTGGCATATAGAACTGCTATGGGACATATATCTGACCCAAAAGTACCACAGGCACTCCAAAATATGCACTACTGAACTCATGTATTACAAAAGTAAGTCACAATTTTTTTTTGGTCTCAGAAAACATTTATAGTCTTAAAAACCATTGAGTCTTCCACAAAGTGTTTATTTCTATGCATTATTTTTATTAGTATAGATTAGTATAGAAGTGCTGATTTCTTATCAAAACTATATAGGCAAAAAGGCAGTGGGATAACATATTTAAAGTGTTGAAAGAAAAATGAATGCCAATGAAGAATTATGTATCTGGCAAAACTGTCTTTCCAAAAGTGAGGAAGAAATTAATATATTCCCAGATAAACAAAAGTTGAGGGAGTTCATCACGACTAGACTTGCCCTACAAGCAATCTAAAGGAAGTTCTTGCTTTGCAACCCCATGTTTTACCTCCTACAGGATGTAAAATGCATAAAAAATAATGACACAATGTATAAAGGTAAAATTTGTGACAAGAATTATATAAAGGTGGGGTGCAGAGAGGTATGGGAACATTGTATATGCTATTTTTTTTTTAAGATTTTATTTATTTATTCATTTATTCCCCCCTTGCTGCTCGTGCTCGCTGGGTCAGCCAACCACGCCGTGCGGGCGGGCCTGCCCTCACCAGGAGGCCCCGGGAACCGAACCCGGGGCCTCCCATATGGTAAACGGGAGCCCCACTGATTGAGCCACAGCTGCTTCCCTATTGTATATGCTATTGAAGTTAGCTTGGTATCAAATTAAATGACACTGTTATAATAGATTAAGGATATGAAATTTAAGCTCCATGGTAACCACAAAGAAAATATACCAGATGTCTTCAAACATTAAAAAAAGAATTAACATCAATATTTCTCAAAGTTTGCCAAAAAAATTGAAGAGGAGGGAATATGCAGCAACTCATTTTATGAGGCCAGTGTCACCTGACACCAAAGCCAAATAAAGATATCACAAGAAAAAAAATTATAGACCAATATCGCTATGGCTATACATGTAAAAATCCTCAGCAAAATACTAGTAAACCAAAGCCAACAATACATTAAAAACATTATACATCATGACCAAATGGTATATACCAGGAATGCAAGGGTGTTTTAATATAAGAAAATCAATCAATGTACTATACCACATTAATAAAAGGAAGGAAAGAGAAAGCATATGATCATCTCAATTGATGCAGAAAAAGACATTTAACAAAATCCAATATCCTTTCTAGAAAAAAAAAAAAAAACACCCTGAAAACTAGGAAATGAAAGGAACTTCTTTAATATGAAAAAGATACTGAAGAATCTACAAGAAAGCTATTAGAGCTAATGAATTCAGCAAAGTGGCAGTATTCAAGATCAACAGCAAGTGGTGTTTCTATATGCCACCAAAAAACAATCCAAAAAGGAAACCAAGAAGACAATTCTGTTTACAATAGCAATTAAAAGAACAAAATATTTGGAAAAAAATTTAACCAAGGATGTGAAGAACTTGTACACAAAAAGCTATAAATCATTGCTGAAAGATATTAAAGAAGACCTAAATAAAAGGGAAGATATCCTGTGCTTATGGATAAGAAGATTTAATATCATTAAGATGTCAATACTACTCAAAGCAATTTACAGAGTCCACACAATGATAATAAAAATTCCAACATCCTTCCTTGCAGAAATGGAAAAATTAATCATCAAATTCATATGTAATGCAAGGGAACCCAAATAACCAAAACCATGTCGAAAAAGAACAAAGTTAGAGGTCCTGATTTCAAAACTTACTACAAAGCTACAGTAATCAAAAGAGTATGGTAATGGCATAAGAACATACATATAGACCAATGGAATAGATGTGAGAGTTCAGAAATAAACCTACAAATCTATGGCCAATTGATTTTTGACAAACATGTCAAGTCCACTCAATGGGGAAAGAATAGTCTTCAACAAATGGTACCGGGAAAACTTGACAGCCACATGCAAAAGAATGAAAGTGAACTCTTAGCTCATATCATGTACAAAAATTAACCCCAAATGGACCAACAACCTAAATAGAAGCACTATAAGTGTAAAAATTTTACAAGAAAACATAGGGACATATCTTCAGGACTTTTTATCAGGTAGTGGATTCCAAGACATTACATTAAAAGCACAAGAAACAACAAAAATAGATAAACAGGACTTCAACAAAACTAAAAATGTACATCAGAAAGCATTATCAAGAAAGTGAAAATATTTGGACACCATATATATTATAAGGGTTTATTATCCAGAAGATATAAAGAACTCCTATAACTCAAAAATAGAAACATGCAATACACAATTAAAAAGTGGGCCAAGGACTTGAATAGATATTTCTCCAGAAAAATATACAATTGGCCAGAAAACACATGAAAATATGCTCAACATCATTAGCCATTAGAGAAATGTGAACCAAAATCACAATGAGATAACACCTCTAACCCACTAGAGTGGCCATTATTTTAAAAAGTGGAAAATTACAAGTCCTGGCAAAGATGCAGAGAAATAGGAACTATTATCCATTGTTGGTGGGAATATAAAATGGTGCAGCCAATGTGGAAAACAGCTTGGTAGTTCTTCAAGAAGTTAAACATAGAACTACCATTTGACCTGGCAATCTCACATCTAGGGCTATACACGAAAGCAGAACTCGAACTTATATCTATCCTCCAATATTAAAATCAGCATTACTTGAGATCAGGAACAAGACGAGGATGCACACTATCACCATTATTATTCAATATTGTGATAGAAGTTCTAGCTAGAGTAATTAGGCTAGACAAAGAAATGAAAGGCACCCAAATAGGAAAGGAAGTAGTAAAACTTTCACTATTCATTGATGACATGATCCTATAGTTAGAAAACCCTGAAAAACCACAAAAAAAGCTACTAGAATTAATAGACAAGTTTAGCAAAGTGGTGGGATACAAGATTAATATGCAAACATCAGTAACTTTTCTATACACTACTGATGTGCAATCTGAAGAGGAAATCAGAAAAAAAAATTCATTTATAATAGCGACTAAAACAATCAAATATTTAGGAATAAACTTAACCAAGGACATAAAGAACTTGTATTCAGAAAACTACAAAACATTACTAAAAGCAAACAAAGAAGACTTAAATAAATGGAAGGACATTCCATTTTCATGGATTGGAAGAATAAATATCATTAAGATATCAATTCTACCCAAACTGATTTACAGATTCAATGCAATCCCTCCAAAAATCCCAACAACCTTTTTTGAAGAAATAAAAAAGCCAATAATCAAATTTATTTGGAATGGTAAGGGGCCCTGAATAGCCAAAAATCTCTTTAAAAAGAAGAAGGAAGTTGGAGGACTCTCACTTCCTGACTTTAAAGCATATTACTTAGCTACAGTGGTGAAAATAGCATGGTACTGGCATAAGGCCAGGCGGATTGACAAACGGAGCCAAAGAGAGAACTCAGAAATTGACCCTTACATCTATAGTCAAGTGGTTTTTGACAAGGCTGTTAAGCCTATCCAGCTGGGGCAGAATAGTCTATTCAACAAATGGTGCTGGGAGAACTGGTGAGTCACATCCAAAAGAAAGGAGACACCTATCTCACACCTTATACAAAAATTAACTCAAAATGGATTAAGGACCTAAATATAAAAACAACCGTAAAACTAGAAGAAAATGTAGGAAAACATCCTTAAGATCTTGTAGTAGGTGGTAGTTTCTTAAACTGTATGCCCAAGCACAAGCAGCAAAATAAAAAATAGATAAATGGGACCTCCTCAAAATTCAACACTTTTGCACCTAAAAGTACTTTGTCAAAAGGGTGAAAAGGCAGTTGACTCAGTGGCAGAAAATATTTGGAAATCACATATCTGATAAGGGTTTAATATCCATGATATATAAGGAAATCATACAACTCAACAATAAAAAGAAAAACTATCCAATTAAAAAGTGAGCAAAAGACTTGAAAAGACAACTGTCCAAAGAAGAAATATAAACGGCAAAGAAACACATGAAAAAATGTTCAACATCACTGGCTATTAGGAAAATGCAAATCAAAATTACAATGAGACATCATTTCACACCTATTAGACTAGCTGATATTAAAAAGTTGGAAAACTGTGAATGTTGGAAAGGATGTGGAGAGATAGGAACACTTACTCACTGTTGGTGGGAATGTAGAATGGTACAGCCACCATGGAGGACTGTTTGGCAGTTCCTAAGGAAGTTGAACATAGACTTGCCATGGGACCTGGCAATACCATTGCTAGGTATATACCCAGAAGAACTGAGAGCAGTGACACGAATAGATATCTGCACACTGATGTTCATAGCAATGTTATTCAAGATAGCCAAAAGTTGGAAACAACCCAGGTGTCCATCAACTGATGAATGGATAAACAAATTGTGGAGTATACACATGATTGGATATTATGCAACAGTAAGAAGAAATGAAGTTGTGAAACATATGACAACATGGATGAACCTGGAGGACATTATGTTGAGTGAAGCAAGCCAGAAACAAAAGGACAAATACTGTATGATTGTCCTATTATGAACTAAATATATTATGTGAAATATAAATATATTGTGTGAAATATGAATATGGGTAGAATTGCATATATAAGACCATTTTTCTTTGAAGCTGAATAAGTGGAAGTTAATACTACAAAATGTTAATATCAGACAAAACAAAAAACATTATACTAAGTGAAGGAGACCAGACACAGAGTACTACATATTGTATGATTCCATTCATATAAAATATAAATATAAATCAATTTATAAGGATGAAATGAGATTAGTGGTTATGTAGGTCTGAGAAAGGAATGCTAAGGGGTGTGGAATCTTTCTTTTTGGAGTAATGAAATTGTTCTAAAAATTTTTAGATGATAAATGTACAACATTGTGATTATACTAAAATCATTTATTATACACTTTGGATACAAGAGCCTGAAACAGCAGCTATGTGCATAGAGAAGATTGAGAGGTGAGGAATTTTCTTGTTTGTTGGTCTGTTTTTTGTTTATTATTGTTATTGAAATAATGATGGGGGCAGATGTGGCTAAAATGGTTGGGTGTCCGTTTCCTATATGGAGGGACCTGGGTTCAATCCTCAGGACCTCCCGGTAAAATAAAGAAAAATATAGAAGGTGCACAGGCACGCTGTCAGGCCCCGTGCATGGGTGAGCCCCCAGGCCCTGCGAGTGGGTGAGCTGCCAGGCCCTGATGAACCACACAGCAAGATGATGACGTAACAGGAGAGAGATGCAGGAGAGAGACAAGACGAGACTGCTGAAAATCCAGGAACTAAGGTGGCACAGGTGGCAGAATGCCTCTCTCCCACATTGGAGGTTCTCAGGATTGAATCCTGGTGAAGAGAGGAGGCGAAGGATGAGAGGAGAGGGCAGGAAAACAGACACAGAGAATTGCCCAAAGAATGGACACAAAAAACAGCAAAAATGGGGATGGGGAGGATGGGGTTAAAATGGATAAAAACAATAATGAAAATCCTCAAATACCACTGATTGTACACTTTGGATGAATTGTATACTTTATTAATATGTATCAATAAAATTGATTTGTTTAAAAAAACTACCTTAACCTTAAAAAACAAAACAAACAAACAAAAAGGCAGCATTACTCACAAACATGGAAACAATCCAATTGTCCATCAATTAATGAATGTGTAATCAAATGTGGTATTAATTTTAAAGCCAAAAAAGAAGGAAATTCTGATGCATACTACGTGTAGGAACCTTGCAGACCTCATGTTGAGTTAAATAAGCCAGACACAAAAGGACAGCTACCGTTAACATTCCACTTCTATGAAACAACTAGAATATGTACATTTATAGAGACAGAAAGTAGAATATAGGTCAAGGGGGTGGGGAATGGGGAGTTAATGCATAATGGGTGCATATTTTCTGTTCTGGGTGATGGGAGGGTTTTGGTAATGGATGGTGGTGAAAGTAGCACAATATTTTTTAATGTGATTGATGCCACTGAATTTTATACTTAAGAGTAGCTGAAATGGGAAATTCTATGTTGTGTATATGTTACCACCTTTTCAATAAAAAGAGACTAAAGGGACATTGACAATTAAATGCAATATATTATCTTATAATGGAGTAGAAAACATCCAAGAAGACATTTTTAGGACAACTGAAAAAAAATGGAATATAGACTGCTTTATATCAATGTTAAATTTCTTAAACATGTAAATTGTACTTACGGTGGTTACATAAGTGATTATCTTTGTTCTTAGGAAACATACATAGAAATTCTAGGTATTGAAGGAATGTAATGTGTGCAAACTACTCTCATATGTTTAGCAACTAGATAGAGAGATAGATGACAGATAGAGGTAACAAATAATGGCAAAAAGTTAAATTTGGTAAATTTGAGTATCAGGGTGAGGGATATATTTGAGTTCTCTGTATTGTTTTCATATTATTTTTGCAAGTTCCTGAAAGTTTAAAAAAATCAAAATGAGAGATTGATTTTTTCTGAGTTGCTCAATTACAGCAGTCTTTGGATTGACAACCTTGCTAAGTCTTTTAAGTGAAAATTAAAGCACCCATCAGATAAGAGGGGATCTTGATAACTGAAACAATATCTGGTAACATTTCAAAGACTTTGAGAATTCTGAACTAATGAATCCATCTGAAATAATTTTCACTGTTACTCCTTTGCCTACATAAGCCACGTCTCTCTTGAAAGAGAAAGCTAAAGAATTTCACTAGTGTCTCCTTATTGCTTCTAGGTAATTAGGATTTTTTTAAAACTCAGCTTTCCTTAGAGAGTGAAATGAAAAATCAGAATAAAAACTATTGCAGAAATTCATGAATTTAACATGTAAAAAATCTTGGGAATATATAGAGAAATGAATATTGTGAGTACCTAATCAAAGATGGTAAAGTGTAAGTTTTGATTAGGTTGAATTTTTATATATGGGTGGACTCACTAGAATTTATACAACATGATAGTTCCACTTAGATCTAAACATTGTCTGGGTTCTTTAATAAAACCTTGACTGAGCATGAACTTTGAATGGCAAGGACCACAAAAACCTTGGCATAATTTAGAAGATAGTTTAAATTAGACTGGGACACAGAAATGCCAGACTGATTTTCCCATGCTTTCAAACTTTACCTCATTCCAGGGCTCCAAACTTTCTCTTTCACACTTGGCATGAAGAATAGATTCATGATATGAGCACTGAAATCTTTAAAAGGAAATTTGCTTTTTATTCTAGACCAGAAATTTTAGTGGGAAAGGCAGCAACTGAATTAGTCTGAAATGGACACATATGCCAATAGTTATAATGGGCATGAAGTGGGATAAATATATGTCTAAGCTAAGTTTGCTTCACAGTTTGCTTCACAGTAGACCCAAAGGGATCTTAAATATAATTTGTGATTATTTCCCAGGTTCCTTATATGTATATATCCCAACTATACATATAAGGAACTGAACAACTGGAAGAATCCCTTACACATGAACTAAAGGCTATTAGAATGTAAAGTTCTATGTGAAAGTCCTTTGAGCTCCTCATTCCTTACAAAGCAGCAAATCCAAAGCAAAATAATTCCCATGCAGGAATTGCAAGAATGGTATTTACCATTCTGATCACATTTTCATTATATTTCACAGATGGGGAGTTCAAGACACTGAAAAGTCTTAGAGAATGGCAGAAGGTTATTATAAACCTAATCAGGTGATGACTCAAATTGCAATTCCTCATCCAGATGTGGTTTTCATACTGGAGCAAATTAATGCAACTCCTATGCCTGCTGAACGCAGTCATCTCTCTCTCTCTCTTTTTTTTAATGAATATCAAAGGAGGCTGCTTTAACCTGGCGGTACAGCAGTATATCCTCATCTGATTTAGATTCATTTACTCTTCCACCAAATGCTACACCTAGTTTGGACTGAAATCGATTATCTCAGCACATCAGAGCACATCACAGGGTGGTTTAGCACTTTGATAACATCATGCACAGAGGCCTTAGAAAATAGGGAGTAGAAGGGACCCTATATGTCTTTGTGTTATTTCTGAGGGGAAAACCCTTGGTCAGCTTTCCTTATTTAGACTTGAATTCACTCCATGCTTATAAAGTTAATTATTTTTGCTCTCTCTTAATAATAATTTTAAAAAGGACAGGATAAAATGAATAGTGAGTTTTAAGCAAATAAAATGCAGTTTTATCAGAAAAAAATTAATTCCTCATGTTGTAAGAAATGGAACATATGATATTTCCAGTTTCTTTAAGAAATATATTTCCCAAATAATGCCATTTTAATCCACTAATAAGGAGATAGAGACCTGTACAGTGACTTTCCCTTATATGTGATAATGACAATGTGATAGATTTCACTTATGAAACCATTGGGCCTGTTGCTTTATATAGGGAAGTCCGTTAATAATTTTCTCTAGTTCCTCTATGAAAAATGGTCTATTTAAAATTTTCTAACTCCAATAAGGTTAATTTTCATAATCCATATTTCATGTAGGAAATTACCCATTTGGTCTAGGTTCTAGTTTATCTGCACAGAGGTCTGCAAAGTAGTCTCATGATTCTTTTCAAATTTTTAAATATTTTATTTAATTAGAGAAGCTGTAGGTTTACAGAAAAATAATACAGAAAATTTCAAGTTCCCTATATTTACACACACACACATACACCAAACACCCAATTTTCTCTATTACTAATACTTTACATTAATGTGGTACCTTTGTTACAACTGATGAAATAATATTATTATAATATTTGTACTATTAACTAAGTCTATAATTTACATTAGAGTTTATTTTTTGTGTCGTGCATTCCTATGTTTGCTTGTTTTGCCTGTATTTTAAAAGATATTCCCCTCCTTGCCATTTCTTTGTATTTTTTGCTTTCTCCTTTTTTTGTCTTGTTCAAGTTAGCATTTTGTTTGTTCTTTTGAGTTCTTTGGTTATTTTTAAAAAGTAAGATTTGACCTATCAGTTAGGTTCCTGTTTTTTTTATTTTTTATTTTTTATTTTTATCTTTTACCACCCATGAATAATATCATTTTAAAAGAGAAACTTAACAATCTGTAGAGCTCAGAAATATTGTCCTCATGATCAGAACTAGTAAAGACAATTAGAGAAAAATGCTTTCTGTGTTGCAGTCTTGTGACAACTATCTAATAAAGCACTAGTAAATACAGTAAACATATTACCAAATATATTTTAGAAATTCTAGTCTAGAAATAACATATATTCACTGATAAAATAAATACATCAGAGAAGGATGTTGTTTTAGTCAGCCAAAGGAGTGCTGATGCAAAATACCAGAAATCTGTTGGCCTTTATAAAGGGTATTTATTTGGGGTAGAAGCTTACAGTTACCAGCCCATAAAGCATAAGTTACTTCCCTCACCAAAGTCTGTTTCCACGTGTTGGAGCACGATGGCTGCCAACATCTGCCAAGAGTTCAGACTTCCTGGGTTCCTCTCTTCCCGGTGCTTGTTTCTCTCCAGGCTCAGCTGCCCTGTCTCTCCACAAGGCCAGCTGTAGACTATCAGGCGGCCAGCTCTGTCTCTTTCCCTGGGGCTCAATTCTCTCTGGGCTCAGCTGTTCTGCTCCTCTGTGTGCTTACTTCCCCTGCTCCATCTCAAAACTCCAACTTCCCTTCTCTGTGGTACGGTTTCTCTGTGAGTCTGTGCCCACCAAGGAGGCAAGGATGCAACGTCTTACTGATGTGGCCCAATCAAAGCTTTAATCATTATTTAATCAAGTAAAAGTGAAACCTCTGAATCCAATATAATCTAATATGCCCAGAGGGACAGACCAGTTTACAAATATAATATCTATTTTTGGAATTCATAAACAGTATCAAACTGCCACAGATGTATTTTGCATGAAAGGCATATTTCTCTTACTGATTAAAAAGCTAGCTTTATCAATGACAAAATAATATTAATGAAAAATATATTTCACTGTTTTATGTTGCTTTCATTGCTTATCAAGTAGTTTTACCTTATGACTTTTGTATTATTGAAAATGCAGAATTCAAGATATTCTGGAATCTTGTTTCTTTAGAAAAAGACTGGGAAATAACATAAACAAAATTGAAGTGATGGAGAAAGAAACATGTTTACTCTCTGGCTCATAATTTCTAAAAAAGAAAAAGTAAACTTCATCAGTCTTTATTTATTTCTGTTGTCTTTTTTTGGAAAGTAAAATGAGAAGATCCTCTCTTCTCTTCATCTCTCTGAACTCTGACACTACTTAGCACACTGTTCACTATTAGATTCATGAATCATTGGCTATTGTTTTATTGTGTTTGTTTTAGTTTTGTTTTTTTAAGGTAGATTATAAACTCTAAGAGGCAGAGGTAAGTTGTTCTCTTCTGGGATCACATTAGCAATTAAAAGAAAACCTTTTAGTTATCCATTGTGTCACATTCTTCCTGCATTCTTAAATTTAAAAAGTAAAAACTTGCAATCAGATTCCTTATAAGGACTTCTAGAAGATGGTGAACTAGAAAGACAAAGGACACTCTTCTCTCCCAGAAAAAATAGTTAGAGGACAGGCAGAAATGGCCTGGGGAAAAAAATCTTCTAGGGTTTAGGACACCAGTGGAAGACTGGACTGGACACCACCAAGAGGAGAGAGGGGCAAAGGAAAAGAATTGCAATGGCAAAACTGTGTGTTAATAGGCACAGCAGCAAGGGAAATGGATGTGGCTCAAGTGATTGGGCTCCCATCTACCATATAGGAGGTCCAGAGTTCAATTCCCAGGACCTTCTGGTGAAAGGCAAGCTGGCCTGCATGGCGAGCTGGTCCACGCGGAGTGCTGAACCACACGGAGTGCTGGCCCATGCAGAGTGTTGGCCCAGGCAGGAGAGCTAGCTCACGCAGAGAGCTGGTGCAGTAAAATGATACAACAAAAAGAGACACAGAGGAGAGACAATAAGAGATGCAGCAGACAAGGGAGCAGAGGTGGCACAAGAAATTGAGTGCCTCCCTCCCATTCTGGGAGGTCCCAGGATTTGTTCCCAGTGCCTCCTAAGGAGAAGACAAGCAGACACAGAAGAACACAAAGAGAGCAGACAGTGAATGCAAAACAGTGAGGGGGAGGCAGAAATAAATAAAATAAAATAAAATAAAATAAAATAAAATAAAATAAATCTTAAAAAAAAAAAGAAAGGCACAGTGGCAAATACCAGTACCCTCTCCCCATACTATAGACATTTTAAAATTCTCAGGCCTTAGGGCTGGCAGCTACAGACTAAGGGGGGCCCAGGGATCCACCTCCCCAGGAAAAGGGAGACAGAGGGACACAGCCCAAGGCTGACTCAGTTTTGATCCACAAATTAAGTCTGCTGTGTCCCACCAGCCACTTCAGGTGGGGTGAGGTCATGCCATTCTTTGCCTTGGTAGCCAGCAAGTCATTAAAGAGATCCAAACCTCTCAATCTCCCTCTCTACTGAAACCAGGATGGTTGTTGAGGACACAGAGGGGAGCATAATTACTTCCTACCTGAGAAAAGGGAGTGGGCTGCCAGCAAATGTTGGAGAACTGTCTCTGAGAAAGTTTGAATTATGAGCCTTCAAGCAGGAACCTCTGTCACATTGATCTGGTCTGTGTTGCAGCAAACACACTCTGACTAGGCATTGCACTGAGAGGGCTGCCAAAGATCACCATCTGCTGGCAGACTAAGGAAGTGCATGTGAGGAAATTAAAAGTAATTAAGAGAGGCTTTTTCTGGGCCATTATAGCCTCCTTCCCAAAGGCCCTAGGAAGTGGGTTAGCCCTCCATTTCTGGGCCCAGATTGTCTAATGGGACGATCCTAAAGACCCAGAACAGGTTGGATCAAGAATAAAAGAACAGGGAAGTGGCTGTGGCTCAATCAGTAGGGCTCCCGTTTACCATATGGGAGGCCCCGGGTTCGGTTCCCGGGGCCTCCTGGTGAAGGCAAGCCCGCCCACACGGCGTGGTGAGCTGACCCAGCGAGCACAAGCAGCAAGGGGGGGATAAATGAATAAATAAATAAAATCTTTAAAAAAAAAAAAAAAGAATAAAAGAACAGCAGTAACACACAGTTTCCCGCCACTAAAATCCTGTGAAAGAGAGAGAAATCAAACATCTGAGTAAACTCACCACCCTAATCAGATTCCTAGACATCAGCAAAAAATTACAAGCCCTACTAAGAAAATGGAAGAAATGGCCCAAGAAAGGGAATATATCAAAGCTCCAGGAGAGACACAGGATTTGAAACAACTAATCAAAAAAATGCAAACAAATTTCCAAAATCAAATTAATGAGTTGAAAGACAATAAGGCTAAAGACATAAAGGACATCAAGACATTGAGCAAACACAAAGAACTTGAAAACTGAATGAAAAAGTAACAGAGATCATGGGAATGAAAAACACAATAGGTGAGATAAAAAAATACCCTAGGGGCATACAACAGCAGACTCAAAATGATTGAAGAAAGAGTAAGTGCTACAGAAGACAAAAAAGCTGAAATTGAAGAGAGAAAAGAAGAAGTAAAAGAATGGAAAAAATAGAGCAGGGGCTCAGGGAGTTGAATGACAACATGCAATGCAACAACATATGTGTCATGGGAGTTCCAGAAGAAGAGAAGGGAAAAGGGGCTGAAAGAGTATTTGAGGAAATAATAGCTGAAAATTTCCCAAATTTCACAAAAGAAATGAACTTACATGTCCAAGAAGCACACCATACCCCAATCAGAATAAACCTGAATAGACCTACTCCAAGACACATACTACTCAGAATGTCAAATGTCAAAAGAGAAAATTCTAGAACAGCAAGGGAGAGGCAAACCACCACATACAAGGAATGCCCCAGTAAGACTAAGTGTGGATTTCTCATCAGAAACTACTGATGCAAGAAGACAGTAGTATGGTACAATTAGGATACTGAAAGAGAAAAACTGCCAGCTGAGAATTTTTATCCAGAAAAACTGTTCTTCAAATATGAAGATGAGTTTAAAACATTCACAAACAAACAGAAACTAAGAGAGTTTATAAAAAGAATCCATGTTTGCAGAAAATATTAAAGGAAGCATTACAACCTGAAAGAAAAAGACAGGAGAGAGAGGCTTGGAGGAGAGTATAGAAGAAAGAATAGCAGAAAGTGTAACCAAAAGAGTAAAGCAACAGACAAAAACAAGATATGACATATGAAAGCCAAAGAAATAAAATGGTGGAAGTAAATAATGCACTTACAGTAATATCATTGAATGTAAATGGATTAAACTCCCCAATCAAAAGATATAGGCTCACAAAATGGATTTTTAAAAAATGAGACTTTCATATGCTGCTTAGAAGAGACTCACCTTAGACCCAGGGATACAAAAAAGCTGAAGTGAAAGGTTGGATAAAATACTCTATGTAAATAGTAACCAAATAAGAGTAAAGTTGGCTATACTAATATTGGACAAGCCAGATTTCAAATGCAAAAAAGCTATAAGAGATAGAGGCCATTATATATTAATAAAAGGGACAATCCACCTGGAAGAAATAACAGACATAAATATCCATGCAACTAACCAGAGTGTCCCAAAATTCATGAGGCAAACTGTGGCAAAACTGAAAGGAAAAATAGACATCTCTAAAATAATATTTGGAGACTCCTATACACTACTCACATCATTAGATAGAACAAATAGACAGAAGATCAACAAGGAAACAGAGAACTGGAACAATATGATAAATGAGCTAGACCTAACAGACATATACAAAATGTTGCATCCAATCTCAGCAGGTTAAACATTCTTCTCAAATGCCCATGGATCTTTCTCTAGGATAGACCACATGTTAGAGCACAATGCAGCTCTCAATAAATATAAAAGGTTTGAAATTATGCAAATCACCTTCTCAGATCATTATGGAATGAAACTGAAAATCAATAATAGACAAAAAAAGAGGTAAATTTGCAAATGTGTGGAGGCTAAATAACACACTCCTAAATAATCAGTGTGTCAAAGAAGAAATTGCAAGCAAAATCAGTAAATATATTGAGACTAATGAAAACAAGAGCACAACTTATCAAAACTTATGGGATACAGCAAAAGCAGTCTTGACAGGGATATTTATAGCCCTAAATGCTTATATTAAAAAAGAAGAAAGAGCTAAAATCAAAGACCTAACTGAACAACTGGAGAAACACAAAAAAAAAAGAACAGCAAACTATTCCCAAAGAAAGTAGAAGGAAAGAAATAATAGAAATTAGAGCAGAAATAAATGAAATTGAGAACAAACAAACAAAAACAATAGAGAAAGTCAACATAACCAAAAGCTGGTTCTTTAAGAAGATCAGTAAAATTGACAACCCCCTAGCTAGACTAACAAAGAAAAAAAGAGAGAAGATGCAAATAAATAAAATCAGAAGTGAAAGGGGTGAAGTTACAACTGACCCCTTAAAATAAAAAGGATCATAAGAGGATATTTTGAGAAACTGTATGCCAACAAACTAGACAACCTAGATGAAATGGACAAATTCCTAGAAATGCATACACAAACTACATCGATGCTACAAGAAATACAAGAACTTAACAAATCAATCACATTTAAAGAGATTGAATCAGTCATCAAAAATCTCCTGACAAAGAAAAGTCCAGGACCCCAAAAAACTGAAGAGGAAGGAAAATTATCCAACACATTTTATAAAGGCAACATCACCGTAATACCAAACCAGATAAAGAAAAGACAAGAAAAGAAAATTACAGACCAATTTCTCTGATGAACATAAATACGAAAATTCTCAACAAAGTTCTTGCAAATAGAATTCAATAGCCTATCTGTATTAGTCAGCCAAAGGGGTGCTGATACAATATACCAGAGCTTGGTTGGTCTTTATAAAGGGTATTTATTTGGGGTAGAAGTCCACAGTTACCAGTCCATAAAGCATAAGTTTCTTCCCTCACCAAAGTCCATTGCCACGTGTTGGAGCAAGATAGCTGCCATCATTTGCCAGGGTTCAGATTCTTGGGTTCCTCTCTTCCCAGGGCTGTGTTTCTCTCCGAGCTTAGTGCCTCTGGTTCCTCCACAAGGTCGGCTGTAGACTATTAGGCTTTCTAGGCTTGCTTCTTGCCACAAGGCCAGCTGTGAACTCTCAGGTGAATGGCTCGTCTCTATCCTGGGGCCTTCTCTCCAACATAAAAACTGCAACTCAAAAACTGTTCCCTCTGTCCTTTGCCTTGCCTTTTATATTTGATTCCCCCACCCACCAAGAGGTGGGGCTTAACGCCCTACTGAAATGGCCCAGTTAACGCCCTAATCATAACTTAATCATGCCCAGATTAGCAGACCAGTTTACAAGTATAATCTAATATATATGTTTTTGGAATTCATAATTACATCAAACTGCCAAATGGCTACAATATCAAAGACTTATACACCACAACCTGGTGTGCAAGGGTGACTCAGCATAAGAAAATCAAAGTAATACAGGACATTAAGAATCAATGATCATCTCAATCAATGCAGAAAAGGCATTCGACAAAACCCAGCATCCTTTCTTGATAAAAACAGTCAAAAGACAGAAATCGAAGGGAAATTCCTCAATATGATAAAAGGCATATATGAAAAACCCACAGCTAACATCGTACATGGGGAAAGGTTGAAAGCTTTCCTTCTAAGATTGGGAACAAGTCAAGGATATTCACTGTCACCACTGTTATTCAACATTGTACTACAGTTCTAGCTAAAGCAATTAGACAGAAATAAAAAATAAAAAGGGCTATTTGCAGATAATGTGATCCTATATTTAGAAAATTCTGAAATGTCTACAACAAAACTACTTAAGCTAATAAATGAATTCAGCAAAGTGGCAGGATACAAGATCAACACGTAAAAGTCAGTAATGTTTCTGCACACTAATATCGAACAATCTGAGGAGAAAATCAGGGGAAAAAATTCATTTACAACAGCAACAAAAAGACTCAAATACCTAGTAATCAATTTTACCAAAGAAGTACAGGGCTTATATGCAGAAAACTACAAAACAATGCTGAAACAAATCAAACAAGACCTAAACAAATGGAAAGACATTCCATGTTCATGAATTGGAAGACTAAATAGCATGAAGATGTCAGTCCTACCTAAACTGATTTATAGATTCAATGTAATACCAATCAAAATTCCAACAGCCTACTTCACAGAAATAGAAAAGGCAATTACCAAATTCATTCGGAAGGGAAAGTGCACTGAAATTGACAAAAGCATTCTAATAAAGAAGAGCAACACCGGAGGAATCTCACTACCTTGAAACATATTACAAAGCTACAGTAGTCAAAACAGCATGGTATTGGCATAAACATTGATCAGTGGAATAGAACTGAAAGTCCAGAAATAAACCCTATCTCTTTGGTGAACTGGTTTTTGACAAACTTACCAAGACTATGTTAACAGGACAAAACAGTCTCTTCAACAAATGGTGCTGGAAGAACTGGATATCCATAACCAAAAGAACGAAAGAGGACCCCTATCTCACTCCCTATACCAGAATCAACTCAAAATGTATCAAAGACTAAATATAAAAGCCAGGATCATAAAACTACTAGAAGAAAATTTAAGGAGACATCTTAAGGACTTTGTGATAGGTGGTGGTCTTTTGGACCTTATACCCAAAGCACAGGCATCAAAAGAAAAAATAGATAAATGGAATCTCCTCAAAATTAAACACTTTTGCACCTCACAGGATTTTGTCAAAAGGGGAAAAAGGCAACTGACTCCATGGGAGAAAATATTTGGAAATCACATGTCTGATAAGGGTTTAATATCCATGATATGTGAAGAGATGCTATAACTCAACAATAAAAAGACAAACACCCAATTAAAAATTGAGCAAAAGACTTGAATCAACATTTGTCCAAAGAAGAAATACAAATGGCAAAAAAAAAAAAAAAAACATGAAAAAAATTCAACATCACTAGCAATTAGAGAATGCAAATCAAAACTACAATGAGAGATCTTTCACACCTATCAGAATGGTGACTATTAAAAAGACAGAACTACATGTGTTGGAGAGAATGTGGAGATATAGGAACACTTATTCACTGTTAGTGGGAATGTAGAATGGAACAGTCACTGTGGGGGACTGTTTGGCAGTTCCTAAAGAAGTTGAATATAGATTTGCCACATGATCCAGCAATACCACTACTGTGTATATACCCAGAAGAACTGAGAGCAGTGATGTAAACAGATATCTGCACAGCGAGGGTCACAGCAGTGTTATTCATGATTGCCAAAAGTTGGAAACAACCCAAGTGTCCATCAACTGATGAATATATAAACAAATTATGGTATATTCACATAATAGAATATTACGCAGTGGTAATAATAAATGAAGTTGTGAAGCATATGACAACGTGGATGAACCTGGAGGACATTATGTTGAGTGAACTAAGCCAGACACAGAAGGGCAAATATTGTATGATTGTACTACCATGAACTAAATATATTAAGTAATCTCATGGAGTTACTAACTTGAATATGGGTCACCAGAAAATAGAATGAGTTTAGAGAATGGAAAGCGGAGGGTTAACTTGTGCAGATCCGGTGAAAAGGATGTATATTAATCTTTGGAAATGAATAGAAAAGGTGAAAGCCCAACATAATGTTTGCAACTAGCAGTACTATTATGTGGGTATGAAAGGGGTTTAAAAGGGAAAAGTCAAAGGTAATGTATATATATTACTAAAAAGAAAGCTAAAAAAATGTAACATGGAATTGTATAGCATAGTAAAACTGCATGTGATATAAGAATATGGGTAAAATTGCATATATATGACTATTTTTCTTTGAAGCTGAACAAATGCATGTTAATACTACAAAATGTAATATCAGACAAAAAATATATATATATGCTAAATGAAAGAAACCAGACACAAAGTACTACATATTGTGTGATTCCATTTATATAAAATGTAAATATAAATCAATTTATAAAGTTGAAATTAGATCAGTAGTTAGATAGGACTGGGGAAAGAATGCTAAGGGATGTGGAGTTTTTCTTTTTGGAGCAATGAAATTGTTGAAAATTTTTTGTGGTGATGAATGCACAACATTGTGATTATGCTAAAAGCCATTGACTAAACTCTTTGGATAGATCGTATGGTATGTGACTATATCTCAATAAAAGTGCTTAATAAATAAATAATTGTGCAAGAATTTTTTAAAAATTCCATGTAAGATAAATTATATCTACTGATAAGGTTGTGACCAATGGGACACACTTGTTGCTGAGAATTCTTTTGCATAATAGCATGAGGATCCACAGAAACTGCTCCAGCAAAAAGAAATGATAGAGATGTGTGTCAGCCAGGTAAAAAAATCAACACTAAAAAATTAAGATAAGATGCCTAACCTATTTCTTTTCCTTTTTTAAACATGGGATTTCTTGTTGTCAGGAATGTGTTGGTAGTAGAAATTTCAAGCTAGGTAAACTGATATATTAACTTTAGCCTTCATATGCCTGAGTTTGTGTGAAGAATATATAGCATTTCAAAAAAGGCCCAGATACTATATGTTCAGTGTATTCATTTTTGTCAACTAAAGAACTTTCCTTTTTCGATTCCAACAGTATTTTTCTCATATTCTTATCTTCTTCCCAGTAAATGACTGGCTTGTAGCCTGGAAATAAAAATGGTCAATTCCTATATCTCAAGAACTTATAACAAGGCAATGTTAACTTACCATCTCAGAAGACAGTCTTCATGAGCTAATCTTTGAAATCACACTCTGAAAGATTACAGAACTCAACATTAAATTATTTTTAACATGTTCCTTGGGAGACATTGTTTTAAAAAAAGAAAAGAGAAGAGAAGAGAAGAGAAGAGAAGAGAAGAGAAGAAAAGAAAAGAAAAGAAAAGAAAAGAAAAAGAAAAAGAAAAGGAAATAAGCACCCTTCTTGGGTATTAAAGATTTTGGAAATATTTAGAAAATTATTTTGAAAAGTAAAAAATTTCTACCAATATATATGCCAAAAAAAGAGAGAAAGGGAAGCCACTCAAATATAATTATTTAAAACTACCCAGGAAAAATTGATGCAAAAGGTAATTTAAGGGAGCTGAATGAGAGATCTATAAAATCCTAGATCCCTAATTTTAAATTAAAAGGCATTACTCTACTTTCTGCTTTAAGCTGCTTTGCTCCATGTTCTTTGCATTAGTTCTCAGCTTTAGACTGCTGAGACTCTCAAAAGTCAACTTGATTTTCTAATTCTGACAAAACCCTTGTTTACCCATATCTATGAACATTCCTTTCTTTTCAGTGCTAGGGAGGGGTGGGTTGGCTTCAGGGTCCAGGTAGACTAGGTAAGAGATGGCCAGTCTAGAGAAAATAGACAGTGATATTTGTCGTGTAGTAAAGGGAGCATCTTGCTGAAAGAAAAAAAAAAAAAAAAAAAAAAAACCAGACAGGAATTAATGGTTTACTTCCTGAAGATGGTGTTAAATTTAATGATTTATGAGATCTTAGTACTAGTGTTTTCAGATTTTTATTGTTAATATAAAAAATGGCTACAGGCTTTATCAAAAACGCATGTTCCAAGAACGCATCCCAAGAGTCCATGACTCTAGGTTTGTTGTAGGGCCCAGAAAACTGTAATAAATAAATAAATAAAGCTTTCCTTGGTTCTAATTCAAATTGTTCATATACCACATTTTGACAATGGCTTAAATTACTTCCAGATATTGTACACTTTGTGCAGAGCCTTGTAACTTAGATATTTCTATGAAATATAATTTTTAGAATAATTTAAAATATTTTATATATAATTTTTATTATAATTTAATTGTATAAAATATTTTATATAAAATATTGCACCATGTAATTTCCACATTACTCCTACTACCACATATGACAAGCTTTAGAAGTCTCCTAGATGTTGGATAACAGAATTCAGAGGGATTCTTTGATGTTTTCAAAAGGATTATAGAGACATGTTTAGGTTTTTTGATGTTTTTGTTTTATTTATTTATTTTTTTAACTGATTGTGGTAAATTGGAATTGAATACTCCAGAAAAACATCTTCTTAAACTTAATCCATTCCTGTGGGTGTGAACCCGTTATAGGTAGGACTTTTTGATGAGGTTACTTCAGCTAAGGTATGGTCCAGTGTGATCTAGTAATAGGATGGATTTTAATCCTATTACTAGAGGCCTTATAGAGAAGGCCACAGCAAGATAAGCCAAGGGAAGCTACCGGAAGTGGGAAGTCAACAGAAACCAGAAGAGAAGGGAATTCATAAATAATATCAAACTGCCACATGTCCCTTTTGTTTTCTCTGCTTCAGTTGCTTGAAGGAAGGTTACAGGAAAAGTGTAAGAGGTTAGAGGGTGCTGGGATAATACCTGGAGTCAATTCAAAGGGAGAATGACAGATTAAGTTTCATATTTGTGCTCTCTGAGCTCTACTACAATGAGTATAGTAAACTGATAAAGATTTAATTGGTTGAATGCTCTAAAAGAAAATTGCTGGACATCAAATTGCTGTACCAAGGTCTACTTACATGGTACAATTAACTTCCTAATGTACTTCATATGAATTATATAATGTCATCTGCTTCAAATTGCATGAGGCTGATTGTAGATGCAATATGTCACCTCTGGACTCTGAATGCATTTGTAGTCTGCAAATATAAGTGCAAGTAAAAACTCTAAAAATTACCTAGTTCAACCCCCTTAATTTACAGATGAGGAAACTAGCACTCAAAAATATTAAATGATTCACACAGTTTCACATGGTGAATTAGTAGAAGAGCCATGGCTGGAAATCCGGCTTTATTTGTAGGGTTTTTAATTGATGTGTTTTTTTATTTTTATTTTTATTCTTCTTCTTTTTTTTTTTTTTTTTTTGCCCCTTGTACCTTCCCTTTAATTTCAGGCAGCAGCTAAGCCTACCATTTGTGGGGGCTGGGGGGAGGGGAAACAACAGGACAAAAGGGTCAATGTTCTGCAATTGCTATACATTAGACATTTAAACTACTTTAGTAAACAATAGGTTGAGAGAAAGAGCTTTTTAAAAGAGCAAGATGCTGTTGTGAGCTTGTACCCTGCCCCACACTCAAGATCAGTTCTTTTGTGTGTGGGGATGGGCAATATAAAACAGCTAGATTTAGGAATTCAAGTGTAGGGGGTACTATGGTTTGTTTCCCATTTGTGAAGCTGCAGCTTTGGAGGCATCCCCTTATCTCCTAATATTGGAGCAGCTGAATGGAATTGGCTGCATGGATTTTTAGAGTCATAGTAGGTTTCAGATGGCTTTACCAAGTAACCTTGGAGCTGGGAATCACACTCAGATAGTGTAACATCAGCCTCCTCTCTTACTCTGGCATTCCTGAAATGCAACCAACTGCTGGAATTAAGTGGCAGCCTCCTTGTTTAGTTGGAGCAATCACCCTATAGCAGCCATATCCAGCCTGCTTCTCTCAATTAAGTCACTTGCTTTAGCTCCATATTCATTTACCAGAGTTTGTAATCCTTGTCAGTTGAAATAATCAAAGATTTAAATCAAAATCATTTGAATATCTATTTATTACAGGTGCTGAATTTTATCAGAAAAGTGATAAAATGTGAGTAAAATAGTTCCTATTTTTACAGGGCTTATGATTTTTTGGTGAGCATACATACACAGAATATAACTTAAGGTCAAATGTATTCATCAAACAGCAGAACAAACCAAACAATAAGTTGCCATGGAGTTCAGAGTTCATTGTAATGTAAAATTTCATTAACCCCTTCTAGCCACAAGGGTAGGGACTTCATCTCTGTTCACTGCTGTATCCCAAGTACCAATACAGTGCTGGTAAAGTACAGTTGCTCAAAACATAATTTTTAATGAATATGTGAATGAATGAGTATTAACTTCTTGATTCAATTTAATTTCTGATTTCTCTCTTCAGCATTAACTATCTCTATTTTATACATTTAATGAGAAAGCACATTGGAAGTAAGTATTACAGAACAACAACAAAAAATGTAAATTATAATGGCAGTTCAAAATAGGGATCACATAAGGTTGAAGGAGATCCGCAATTTCATGAGATAAGTGACATATGAAATAGGTCTGAAAGAACTGGTAACAGTTTTGTAGGCAGAGATAAAAGGAATTTCCAAACCCAGAAGAGTGAGTCTGAACAAATTATTTGTATTATATTCCTTCGAGTTTGGCAGCTGCTGAGGGTTTTGAGCAGGTGGATATTGATTTTTTTTTGACATTTACTTGGTTTACGAATATAACTTAAAAAGATCTATGCTATAAAAAATGAATAACTAAACAAAAGTGAAATTCTGGCTTTGAATTGTGTACAGGGTGATCTTTGGCAATTTCTCAAGTTCTCTACCTCATGTAACCAGCAATTCTGTCAAATTTTTCCCCTTTTCCCAAAATCAACCAGAAAAAAATGGGTTAGGAGTCAGAATCCTAGAACTCAGATTCAATCAGTTAACAGTGGTGTGATATTGGGCAAGTTACCTACTCAACTAAAACTACCTCACCCATAAAAAAATTATTACCAACTCCATGTCTTCCTTACAACCTTGAAGGGACCAAAGGACACAACATACCGAAAGAATTCTTTTGTGAACAGGAAAGTGCTCTGCCAAAGAAGGATGGTTTTGCCTGCTATTTGCTGCTGTCCCTAACCTGCCTCAACAGCATAATGATGATGTGTGTGAATGAGATAAAGATATGGTGGTATGAAATTGTATTTTAGTATTCAGTATTTTTACTTGTTAACATGTACAATAATTGCCAGTAAGGAAAAGTGACATTGTGCCTTTGTGTTCCTCTGATGTTGCAGGGGGACCTTTAGAGAAGGTTTACCCTTCTCTAAATGAAAAGTATTGCCAAAAGAATTTAGAGAGTGTTGTATACTGAGGGTAACCATAGAAACCGCAAGCCTCAAACTCAGCCCAGTTCCTGATTATGTTAATTTAAACTTCTACACTAGAGCCCAGAAAAAGGAAAGACATTTTACTGGTATAATAACCATTTATCACAGTTTCTACTGACCCACACAAAATGTCTGGCTTTTAACCAAAAATTATGAAGCAAGAGAAAAGCAATAAAACATCCCACTTGCAAGAAACAAAGTGATCATCAAAACCAGATTCAGATATGAGACAGATGTTGGAACAATCTACCATGGAATTTAACTATAAATGTGTTACAAGGTCTCATGGAAAAGATGGGTAACATGCAATATTAGATGGGTAATTTTATCACAAATATAGAAACTATAAGAAATAATCAAATGGAAATTCTAGTAATGGAAAACTCAGTGATATAGAACAGGAATGCCTTCGAGAGACTTGAATCTTTGAGTTGTCCATGTGCCAGCTGGGCCCTGAGTCTCAGCAGAGTTGCAACACCTATTTTTCAGTTCATTGGACTCACCCAGGACAACTAACAAGGAGGTGATGATTGACACCCACCATACCAAGGAACGGAGAGAGTCTACAATTGCAAGCAAGAGAGTCTCATCCATCAGCTGTATGGGATCGAAGCCCCCTCTTAATTAGAGGTGGAATGGGCATCACAATCCCAGAATCCTCAGGATTGGGGAATAAAATATGGACTAGAGTGGACTTACAGGTATTCTACTATAGACTTATTGTGATTCTAGCAATGGAAGAAACTATATCATTGATGTGGAGACAGTGGCCACTGGATGTGTTAAAGGCAGGGAGAGGGAAAAAGAGGTGTAATATGGGGGCATTTTCGGGACTTGGAATTGCCCTGAATGACATTGCAAAGACAGATACAGGCCATTATACATCCCGCCATAACCTACAGAATTGAGTGGGAGAGAGTGTAAACTACAATGTAAGCTGTTATCCATGCTTAGTGGCAATGCTCCAAAATGTGTTCATCAATTGCAATGAATGTACCATGTTAATGAAAGAAGTTGTCACTATGGGGAAAAGTGGGAGGTGTGGAGAATGGGGCATATGGAAATCCCTTATTTTTTTTTATGTAACATTTTATATAATCTAAGTACCTTTTAAAAATAAATAAAAAACATATTTAAAAAAAAAACCTAAAAAAAAAAAAAGAATTCCTTTGATGGGTTCATCAGTAGGACTGAAACAGTGGAGGAAAGACTCAGAACTTTATGATTTATCAATATAAATTCCCCAAAAAGTAACATAAAAGAAAAAAAAAAAGAGAGGGAAGAAAAGAAAAGAAAAGAAAAGAGAATGGAACATCCAAGAGCTGTGGTTCAATATCAAACAGATTAACATATGCATAATTGGAATCCCAGAAGGAGAACAAAAAATAGATCCAGGGAGAAAAATATTTGAAGAAGTAATAGTCAAAAGTTTCCAAAACTGATGATAGATGTCAAATCACAAATCCAAAAATTTCAGAGTACATTGAGCAGCATAAATATAAAAAATGACACCTAGGCATATCATACTCAACCTGGTGGTGGTGTTGGAGAAAAATGACAGAGAAAATTTTGAAAACATCCAGAGATAAAAGACACACTGCATACAGATAGGAATTACAGCACCATTCATAGCAGAAACCATAACCTAGACAACAATGGAGTAATATCTTCAAAGTGCTGAAAGAAAAAAAAATTGTGTCAACCCAGAATTCTAAATCAAGTGAAGATATCTTCTGAAAAATGAAAGAGTAATGAAGAATTGCTCAGCTAAATAAAACTGAGGGAACTAATTGCCAGAAAATCTACTCTACAAAAAATGTCAAAAGATGTTCTTCACGGAGAAGAAATATGATATCAAATAAAACCTTGGATCTACACATACACACATAGAGTTCTGAAAATTAAATACATTTTAAGGTAAAAATTTATTCCTCACTTTTAATTTTTCTAAAAGTCTTTAATAGGTTGAATTAGGTACCCAACAAACTCATGTTCTTAATCTGCATTCCCATGGGTGTGAGCCCATTGTACATATGACCTCTTACAGATGTTAATTTTAGTTAAGGTGTTCCCAACTGAACTAAGGTGGGCCTTGTTTCAGATTATTGGAGGTCTTATAAAGAGAACCTGGGAGTCACAGAAGCAAGAAGGCAGAGGACTTTGCCCTATGATGGGATGCAGACTTCTAGTCTCAAAACTGTGAGTCAATAAATTCCTGTTGTTTAAGTCAACCCCTCTGTGGTATTTGTTATAGAAACCTGGCAAACTAGTAGGAATGTGTTGTGTGTTTTTAGCATATGCAAGGAGGCAATGATATCACAAAGGATAAGAAAAAAGGAATATATTATTGTAAAGTCTTTAAATTATATGTGAAGTGGTATACTATTGTTTAATGGTAGATTCTGATTAAATGACGATGTATATTGTAAGCCCCAGGGTAATTAGTAAAAATAAAATATAAATAATAAATCCATAGTGAAGATAAAATGGAATAATAAAAAATGCTACTTAACACAAAATAATAAAGATGGAAAAAAAATAGATGGGCCAAATAGAAAATAGCTAACAGAATGGTAAATTTTAATGCAACCATACTAATAACCACATTAAATATGAATGATCTAAATGCGTCAATTAAAAGACAGAAATTATCAGATTAGATTTTAAAAATCAAATCACAACTATATGCTTTCTATAAAAACAAATGAAAAAGATTTTTCTACAAAAAAAAAACTTTAAATATAAAGTATAGATAGATTAAATGTAAAAGAATGGAAAAGGCTGTACCATGTAAATATTAGCGACAAAAAACCTGGGAAAGTAGACTTTAGAAAAAGGAATGTTATCAGGGTTAAAGAGGGATATTACATAGTGGGATATATTATAGAATGATAAAGAGGTCTTTTTTTCCAAAAATATATAACAATCTGAAATTCGTATGTAACTAATAAAATTTCAAAGTACATGATGCAAAACTGATAGACCTAAAAGGAGAAATTCACATCTTCACAATTATTGTTGAAGACTTCAACATTCCTCTCTCAGGAATTGATGGAACAATAAGACATTAAATCAGTAACGATACAAAAATGATGTTTTGCAATGTGTCAAAGTTTGGCTAGGCTGAATTACATTTCCCAGAATTCCCTTCCCTCTAGGGTGGCTCAAAGACATTCTTGGGTGAACTAGAAGAGCAGAAGTAAGCAGTCATTTTATAGATCACAGACATTATTGCTTATCAGCCGGCTGACCTCGTTGGAAATGGGCAGCAATGAAGCCTGCAACTGCTTTACCTTCTCCTGGATGTTCCTTCAGTTTCTCTAACTCATAGCTAGGAATAAGTTAAGTCCATGATGAAGGACAGTAACTTCTCTTGCAGGACATCCATACCATGAAGGTCAGAAGCAGCAGTTACTGATATGTGTTTCAGTCCATCCTCCTATGTTCCACTCTTTTTTTGTGGGTTACATTCTGTGCTTGCTATCCCCTACATTACATTCATCTTTCCTTCCTGCCCACCTGCCCTGCAAACTTCAGCTCCAGTATCAGATGCAAAGACAGAATTTATATGGGCTTTAGAGAATGACAGTGGATTATCACAAACTTAATTGGCCCTGACTCCAATTACAGCTGCTGATCCAGTTGTGGTTTGGTTGCCGCAGCAAATCAACACATCCCCTGGCAAGTAATATGCACCTATTGATCTGGTCAATGTGTTTTTCTCTAAATCTGTTAGTAACTACCATCAGAAGCAGTTTACCTTCTGCTGGTAGGGCCTGACTTAGCTCAAGGTTTTATCATCTATCCATCCGTAATTGGTTGAATTCTGCCCCTCAAGAAGAAATGTTCAAGCTCTAGCCCTGGGTCTCATGAATGTGACCTTACTGGGAAATCTACTCTTTGAAAATGTGATTGGTTGAGATAAGGCCAAACTGCATCAGGATGGGCCTATATGACCAGTGTCTGTAAGAGGAGATGGGTGACTGTAGGCACATTTGCCTTAGTGAGAGGATATCTATGTTTTTGAGTCCATGGGGAATCTCCACCCCTGACAACATAGCTGCTTTGTTAATGAGTCCATTGGGGTAGTGACAGTAGTTTCTAAGGTGAGAGACTGATGTCCACATAATGGGTTATTCTATCTGTCCAAAACTTTGAAATCCTCATCTGTGAGGTCATGCTTTGGTGAGAATTCACATAAGACCTCCAGGGGTACTAGCCAGCCACGTGGTGCCAGACTGATTCCACTGGAGCGCTTCCACCATGGAAGAGGCAGCACTTTGTTCTTCCCTGCTTACAATTCTCTGACAATGGAGTGACATCTATAAAGTGTTTTATCCATCACACTATACCATACAGCAATGTTTCTGACCAATGGATTCATTTCAGAGTAAATGGAGTATAGCAATGGGCCCATGCTCCTGGAATTTGCTTATCTTACCATGTTCCCCATCGTCCTGAAGCAGCTGCCTTGATAGAATTGTGGAATGGCCTTTTGAAAACTCAGGTGTGGTGCCACGAGGTGGCAGTACCTTTCAGGGTTAGGGAAATGTCCTACTGGATGTGGTATATTTTCTAAATCAGCACCCAACATATGTTGCTGTTTCTCCAATAGTTGGAGATCTTGGATCAGGGAATCAAAGGATGGAAATGGGAGTAGCTACTTTGACTATTACGTGTAGTGATCCACTAGCAAAATCTTTACTTCCTGCCCCTGTGTCTTTAATTTCCTTGTGTCTTTAGGCACTGATGATTTAGAAGTCTTATTTACAAAAGAGGAATGCTTTCATCAGGGGCAAACCAATTATTCTATTGAACTGGAATTTGAGACAACTTCTCAACCACTTTGAGTTCTTCATGCCAATGAATTAACAGGCAAAAAAAAAAGAGGATTACCCTATTGTTTGGAGTGGTTGACCTTTATTATCAAGTAGAAATTGAGTTGCTACTATACAGTGGGGGCAAGGGACAGTGTGTTTGGAATGCAGGAGATGATTTAGAGGGTCACTTTTTTCTCCCATAGACTGTGATTAAGACTTTAATTCTTGATTGCTGTAGTTTTATAAATAATTCTTTTTTTATATAAGAAAAGTTGTGGGTTTACACAATAGTCATGCATAAAATACAGGATTTCCCTATTGTTAACACCTTGCATTGGTGTGGTACATTTGTTACAACTGATGAAAGCACATTTTATAACTGTACTATTAACTATAGCTGATAGTTTAACTTAGGGTTCACTTTGTTGGGCAGTTTCATGAATTTTTTAAAATATTTTTTTTGGTATTGGGTAGTATATGCTCTCCAATTTTAATATACTTTTTCAAAATTATTTGGTGATTCTTGTTACTTCACATTTCCATATAAATTTTAAAATCTACTTGATATCTGTACCACAGTCCACCCTTACACATACACAGCTTTTTAACCTTATTTAAACTCCCCAAAATAGATATAACATAGACATGTGTGGCAGTTTGATATTATTTATGAATTCCAAAAAGAGATACAGATTATGTTTGTAAACTGGTCTGTTCCTCTGGGCATGATACCCTTTGATTGTATTAGATTCAGCTGATATAGACTTTAATTAAATTATGTGAAGATTAGGGCTTTGATTCAACCATCATTAGAGCAACTCAATTTGAGTCCCCACCCCCTTTGCAGGCTATATAAACAGACACTCAATCAAGGAGACACAACAAAATAGATACACAGAGACAGCTCCAAAGTCATGGCACAGGCCCCAGGAAGCCATTCATCTGATAGTTTACAGCTGATCTTGTGAAGAGAACAGTGCTTCTGAGCCTGGAAAGAAAGAGCCCCAGAAAGAAAGACGAACCCTATGCCAGACTACAGCTTAAGAGGGAAGAGGAAGGCTGAACCCTCACAGATCTTGCCCACCATTTTGCTTTCACGCGTGGCAACAGAGTTTGGTAAGGAAGTAACCTTGAGTTGGGCTCTTTAGGGCCTTGTAACTGTAAGCTTTTACCCCAAATAAATACCCTTTATAAAAGCCAGCATATTTCTGGTGCTTTGCATCAGCACCCCTTTGGCTGACTAATAAAACATGTTTCCACTGAACATCATACAAATATCTCATTGACAACTATAAACATGCTAACTTTTTTGCCAAAAGAGAAAATAAAGTCCCTTTATTGTGTTTGGATGATGTTCATTCTTCTAGTGGATTCACACACTTCCTTTGAGATCATGAAACTTAAAGAGTAAGATATAAAGTTAATTACAATTAACACATCATATGTCTGACTATCAATTAAGAAACTGTGGTATTGTGAAAGGAGAGACACATTGATCAGTAGAACAAAATAGAGACCCAGAAATAGATCCACACAATTACAGTCACCTGTGTTTTTGACAAAAGTACAAGGCAGTTGAAACTTTGATAAAGTGCACATGGGCCAGGATACTTATGCATATATAAAGAGGGATGTGGAGAGGAGGGTTTATATGGGAATGAGGGCTTTTAAAACATTATTGGTTTAAATTCTTTAATTTTTAAAATTCTTCTAAAATTTTTCATTTTATACTTTCCAGAAATTAAACAAGTATCATAGCTTTACCAATTGTATTAGCATAAAATTTATTCATATTTTCACTAATATTTTAATATAGATCTAGCATATCTATAGTTATTTCCCTATTTATTTTTAATTTTCGCATCTTTTTCTTTTATAAGCAGTCTTGCTATATGCTTTGTCTATCTTATTTATCTTTTTGAAGACTCAGTTTTGGGCTTTGTTAATCCCTCTCTCTTTCTCATGTTCTATTTAATTGATGTCAGTCCTTAATTATTTCTTTTCTTTTTTTAAAGATGTCTCTATTGCTCTTTTATCACCTTGTTAAGTTGAATGTTATTGACTTAATTGCTTTCAGTTTCTTCTCTTCTTGGATGTAGTACTTTAAAACATCATTTTCTCTTTATTCACGGGTTTAAATGTCCCATATATTTTGGTACATAATGTTCACATTTTCTTTTAATTCCTATTAATTTACAATAACCCTTTTGATTTCCTCTTTAACTCAAGAGTTAGTAGTATTTGTTTATTTTTAGTTTACAGACATATGGGATTACTTTATCTGTCCTTTTATTATCTTATTCTGATTACATTAAAGTCATAGAATATAGCCTACATTTTGTTGGCTATTTAGAATTTATTGAACTTAGTTTGTGGCCATTTCAAGAGAATTTGGTAATTATTTATTAGATGCATTTTCTGTTCATTGTATGCAGTTTTTTTGGAGTTATTTTTTGTTTTTGGTTCCCTCATCTGTTTGCTCATTTTCTGCTCATTATTTTTGCTCATTGTCTGCTTTTTGTCTTTTTGGTTTTTTTCTTTAGGAGGCAGCAGGAACTGAACCTGGGACCTCCCATGTGGGAGGCAGGTGCTCAACTGCTTGAGCCACATCTGCTCCCTGCTCGTTTGTTTTTTCTTATTGCTCATTGTTTGCTCATAGTTTTTTGTTTTGTTTTGTTTTTTGTGTTTTTGTTGTTGTTGTTGTTCATTGTCTGCTCATTGTTTTTGCTTGCTGTCTGTTTCCTTTAGGAGGCACTGGGAACCTAACACAGGACTTCCCGTGTGGGAGGCAGGCGCTCAACTACTTGAGCCACATCCTCTCCCTGCAGTTTTATTTATAGCTGTTGGTTTGAGTTTATTATGTTATTCAACTTTGATATCTTTGATAATAGTTTTCTTTATATGTTTCTGAAAAGTATATGCTAAAGTTTTCTAATCACAATGTTTATTTCTCTGATTCTGTCAGTTTGTCTAATTTTTTTTTAAAGTCCACTTCTTTCTTTATGTTTGTAACTTGGCCATTTTCTTTGGGCTTTCTCCAAATAAAATTCTATGTGCAGCATTAATAAGTAATGTTGATTTTATTGAAGTCATCACAGGTCAAAAGGAAACAGATTATGTTTCACAGGGTATAACATTTTGTTTTGAAAATTGCCATTGCATTTGTCCCATTCCAAGTTTCCTTTCTTGGCCTCATGGGTGTTCTCTGAGACATTCTGATTCTGTTCAGAAAATGAAAGATTCTCCAGTAACTAGGCCTATATTCCTTAGGAGGTTACAAATTACATAGTGCAATAGTAATATCTTTTTACTTTCAAGTATTTCAATTCAAAATAAGGCAAATTTAACTTTTGAAGAGGAGAGAAATAATATTGTATTTTTCCTGTTTTCAAAAGAGTCATACATAAAATCCTTAATTAACTGACTGGATCTGTGTTTTGGCTCCAGGATTTAATCACTTCCAGTGATGTTTTAGCATGTCTTATGGACAGGTATTCTGATAAATGCTGGCCTTACCCATCACTTATTCCAGCTCTGAACCAAGATCATGAGAAAATGCTAAACTTTCTTGGGAAGTCAATGAATTTTAATGCTCTTTTTACCTCCTTGAATGATTTGTCTGTTAACAATGCTTCCTCTCCACCCATATCTGCATACAGAAAAATATTTTATCTTGACATAAATTACACAATGTTTTAAATGATTGGTCATTGGTCTGAGATTAGGCTTAGCAATTACAATTGTCTCAGGCCACATAACTCAAAGGCAAAAAAATATATAATTTTAACATCATATTATTCATCAGTATTCAAGTCCACACATCTCTTCTGATTTCAAAAAAATATAAACTTAACCAATCTCAAGTCACTTTAGACAATTCAGTTCTGGAATTTTTCCCAATTTGTTTTCTCTCTGTGGCATCATCTAAATCCTAGAGAGTTTTGTCCATTCTGGTTCCTGCTGAGATTCACTCAGGCTGGTGTGAATGCATGGAATCATCTCTGTTAGCTTTCCCATCCAAAATACCCGTCGTCATTGGTACCTGCACTTGGCATCCTCCATATCCTAGTTGAATGATGTCTTTAGCTCTGTCATCCTTCTTTTACATAATTGTTACATGCCTGATGGCACATGGAAAGTTGGAACAGCTCCAAGTCATTCTGGAGTCTCAAAAATTTCAGTGAGCCATTAGACTTTTTTGGATAAGTTTCTTCCTCTTTTGTGCTTCAATTATAGTACTTCATCACAGAGGTGTTTTTATGATTAAATGAGATTCTTTGTAATGCTTTGTAAAAAAAATACAACAATGCAATTACAACATGTACTTAGAGTCAACTAGTATTGCAATTTCTAATTTTTCAATAGAAGTCATAATTTCAAATATTTATATAAAATTCCAATGTTTGCATGTTGATAACTATCAAATTTTAAATAGAGCTATGTGTTTTAAAAGTATTAAAACACATCTGTGGCTACCAATTTGCAACCTATGTAATGTGTGAACCTTCTACTTTAGTGTCAATACAATTAATCAGTTAATTGGTTATTTAGTACTGGGGCTACTGAACTGAATAAAACAAAAGATCTCTGCGTTCCTATGGTTTATTCATTCTAGTGATTGTGCTATGTGAGGGAGGAGCAGGATAGGGATGGGTAGAATGGCAGACAATAAAAAAAATTAATGTTTGGGAGTGATAGGTCCTATGGAGAAAATTCATTGGAGTAAGCAGAGAGAGATGCCTGAAATAGGATGGTGGAAGGTAGACTGTTTGCCTCTATGAAAAGAAAAAATTAGAGCAGAGAACGGAAGTAAATGAGTGGGCCAGTCATGGGGCCATCTAAGAGAAGAACTTCTCTGGTAGAGGGAAGAGTAAATGCAAAGACTTTGGATTGGGAATATAATTGGTGTTTACCTAGGAGTTCAATGTGGCTTGAGTCGAATGAGGAGAAGGGAGGTGAGTTCAGACAGGCTGCAGGAAGCCAGAGCATGTGGAAACTTTAGTCCATGATAAGGACTTTAGCTTTTATTCTCAATGGGACAGGAAGCCACTGAAGACTTTTGAGAGGAGTGTTGTGATCTGAGTTTTAGAAAACCTCTCTTGCTGTTAGGTTGAGATTTGACTGCAGTTAGGAGGCTGGTTAAAAAGCTATTGGAATAGTTCAAGAGAGTTTATGGTAAATTTGAAATGCCAGTCAGATATCTGACTGGCAAAATTGAGTGTACAGTTGGATATACAAACCTGGAGTTCAGAGGATAGGTCAGACATTGGAGTATATATTTGTAATTATCAGTGATTGAGATTTAAAATCACAATATTGAATAAGATTACCCCAGAAATGAGCAGATATGAAGCAATGAGGAAAGAACCCTGGGTCATTCTATATTTAGAAGATGAGAATTTGAAGAGAATCCAGCATGGCAGTTGAGAAAGAGCAGCCAGTGAACATCATGAGGGAGTAGATAATCTGAAAGCCAAGTAAAGAAAGGGTTTGTAGATGGATCATCTGAGGAAATGCTCTTGACAAATTGAGTAATTGTCTGTTATTGACCATTGGGTTTGGCAATATAGAGAGCATGGGCTGTTTTAGTAGATTTATGGGGGAAAATTATGAATAGAGTCATTAATTTTGACACTTCTTTCAATTTTGTTGTGAAGAATATAGAAATGCAGTAATGGAGGGAAACCGGCCAATTAAGGTTTTGTTGTTGTTGGCTGCTTTTTTAAGATGGGGGATATTTTGACATATTTATGTGTCAAAAAAATGATCTAGAAAAGAGGGACATTTTGTCAAGGTAGGAAAGGCAGGAATCAGGGAAATTGCAGGAGACAAGTCCCGAGTTGGAGAGAGAATGAGATCTAGTGAACAGATGAAAGGGTTGGCCTTAGATTGAAACAGAGATTGTTCATCAATTTAAAAGAAGGAGCAGAATATATCAGTGCTAATGGTGGTAGACTTTTCAATAAAAGCGTGTGATGTTCTCTTCTGTTTGCTTTTATTTCCTCAGTGAAATAAGAAGCAAAGCCATGTCTTTGCATGTCAATTCCTGAACATGTGGCTTACTTACCTCTGTACTACTAATCATATTATTCTCCCCACAGGAAATCCGTTCCCCCTAAATCTCTTGCTAAAGTTCTTGTTCATCTTCAAGATCCATCTTAAAACGCATACCCTTTGAACACATACCCTCTGAACATTTTCTGATCCCCCAATTAGGATATGCAATCAGTGTTAACTATACTGCATTTATGATGCTCTGCCTTTGAGTTATTGTGGACCTCTTTTACAGTCTCAGACCTCAAGCACTGCAGTGTGAAAACACTGTTCTTTTTCCCTAGTGGCTAGCCCACTGTATTTTGAAAATATTGGTGATCTTATTGAATTGTATTTATTGGAGAAACAAAGAATAAATTACATTATGTGCATATTTGTATCTTGATTTTTATTCTTTTTGCTATGTCATTTTATGTTTTAAAAAATCTGTTGTCATTTAATTTCTTGCTACTCTTGCTAGAAAATGCTTTTGGGTCATAAACTGGTGTTACACTTGGTTTGGTTCTGAATTTTTTCCATGCTTTTTCTCTTGTTTTCTTTCTTTCTTTCCATGCCTTACAGTTCAAGGAAAAATTCTCTCAAATCCTGTTCTTCAATCCTTCACAAACTTAAGGCAGAGAACTTATTTATTTTGGTTGGCATTTCTCTTTATTCAAATTTTAATAACACTCAATTCCAGAGATACATACAGTAGGGAATTTAGCAAAAATGTCTCTATAACTTTTACAGATTGCACTTCTCTAAATAAGAGACTATGAAGCCATAGAATTCTAAGTGTCATATATATAAACTCTAAGTCTTCAACAAATACTTTTAATGAATACGTGGGATGCAATTTTAGTGTTTGTTTAAATGAGACAGTGAAAAAAACATACTTATTTTTAAATATTGAATAAAATTGAAAGGGGTACAAAAACATTTTTCATGTATAACAATGGAAAGATTAATAAATCTATTAGTTAAATGTTGTGAGATGGTTTCTCTTAATACTTTTGAGAGTTTAAGAAATTGCATGTTTCTCATTTTGCAGGAAGATTTGCTTTACAGATTCATTTTTAGATGATGTTGCCAGGCTATTTCAGAAAGTAAACACAAGTAACATAGAATTCTAACATAATTTCAACTTTCACTACTGTGTAAATGATAGGTCATTCAAGTACACCATAGAATAGCTTGGATACAGTGCTTTCTGCAGACTAAGTTTTAATTTGTCAGTCTTTTGCTATCAAATACATAAATAATATACAATGAAACTTTATACAGCAATACTTTTTGGTACATAATAGTATGAGTTGAACACATGTTTTGGTCCACATCTGCACTGCCACAATCATGATACAGAACAATTCCATCACCACAGAAAACTTCATACTGTCCACTTGTAGTCACATACTCATCCTATCCTAATTCCAAGTTTCAATGTATCTCTTCCCCGCGGCTATAGTTTGGCTCTTATCAAATACATTTTCCTCAGTGCTTCTCACAAGGATTTTCACCACTCAAGGGAAACTCCAGAAATCTCTTATTCTCTTGTGAAGGAGGTTAACATTCATAATTTCCCTGTGGATAGGCTCTGAGACCATGTTTAGAGGAAAGGTATTGAAATAGAGAAAGGAGGTTAAAACGATGTCATGATTCACCCTGTGTGGACCCAAACACGTGTGGCAAGGAAAAATGGGAGAGCATAACCATATATGAATGCTAATCTCTTTCCTGTACCCTGAGACATCTGTTGCCATCTCCCATCTGACTTGCTACACTGAAACTGCATTGGTAGATTGGAGAAGTCCCCATAGAGAACAAGGACCAATGATCTAAATGATCAAATTCAAAGATGCTGTTTTTATCAGAAAATGAGACAGACTCAAAGCGAGGTGCAAAGCTATCAAACAGGTTTTTCTCCCAGCCTTAGAATGATCTTAAGAAATAGTTTCAGACAGACATAGAAGACTAAAGAATGTTGTTTGAGATGGAGAGAAGAATGGAGATTCTCCCTCACTTCTTAGGGTAGGAAAGAAATATTAGCAAGTTCCCTGAAAAATGGGGAGTTTCTCAGATGTAGAGACATATCTGCCATTTTATGGAGGCAGTTTGAGAGCAGAAACCCCAGAGATGCACCATACAATGAGTTATGAGAAAAACAAGAGAGTTGATGAAACGGTATATTTAGACAAGAAAGGAACCCAAGTTGGAGAGTGGCATTGAGGGAAGTCCATCCTCTTCCCATGGTTGCAAGATGAGCTGTGGAAATCAGCTTGTAGAGTGAGCTGGTGACCTACCCCAGAGACCACCTGGCCAAAAACAAGTCAGAGACTGAAGAGTTGTCCATTAAAATTTGCAGGGATGACTATAGTGTGCCAGCTAATGACTGATATCTCCAGTGTGATAATTATGTCAACTGCCAGAACCAGCGCCACACAGCACTGGTGCCAGAAAACAACAAAATGAAAAGGAACCTCACCATCACTCCCACAGATGCATGGATGATTTTTGGAAAGGATTTCTTCTCCCTAGACTTGCACCCCCTCAAGGGAAGGAGTAGGAAACTCAAAGTTAAAATGTGAAATTCATTAAGTCAGAGTTAGTAATCCTGACAAATGATTGACTAGACTGAATTCACCCCCAATATTTCTATTTTAGAGAGAGGAGCAGATCAGAAGTTTCTTTTCTAGTTGCCCAACTTGGCGACCACAGAATTTAAACTTGCTATACAAATTTGGGGTGACAAAGAATGGCTTTGTGTTGTAACAACCAGCTGTATAGACAGTATGTGGTTGGAGTGCTACCCTCCAACTCATAAAAATTCTGCTGATAAACAAGAAGTAAATATTGCTCTATCCATGATGGATGAGGCACTTTCTCAATATTCCTTCAATCACACACAAAAAATATTTCTAAGATTCCATTTAAAATGCAGCACTCATTTCAGTTCAACTTTCTCAACAAAAAGTACCAGTTGGCTAAAAATCATTTTAACACCTTAAAGGTTAAATTGCTCATGAATTAGACTGGATTCCTTAGAAGAGTGAAAAAGACAGAGGCAAGAGGCAGGGCAAATATCTAACTTGTATCGCGACACCTGCCTTCTTGTTCCAGAGGGAAACACTACCAACTAGAGCCCTCCTTCAGGGGAGTCTGGAGGGAGTTTTAAAATTCACACCAAAACCCAGGACCATTATGGTCCTCCCTTACCTACTCCTTACTTTGAAAGAGTTTGCTAAGGAGCCAACCAACATTTGTCAAGGTTTTTTCTCAAACTTAAGTGAGAAATAATCACCTAGGGAGCTTGTTAAACGTGAAGATTCTGGGCCCTTCCGTCAGAGATTCTGATTCAGTCAGTCCGTGGTTTTGCATTTTTAACAAGCATGAACCTTAATTTTAGTAAAGATTCTGGAGAAGAATTGCCTAATGAGTTCTGTGTGCACAGCTTGAACTTCCTTGGTCTGAAGCAGTCCCAGTATTGGATCCCAATTACTGTCACTTCTCTGGACTGAAGCACACTCAACAGTCTGGGAGGTCCCACTGTTTATTACTCTGGGCCTTAATCACCACAATAAACCCTCCAGCTCTTTGGAAAGTTCTCCACTTACTTGTCAGGATTTCTGTCTTGATACAGCAAAAGTACTGTCCTCAAAAAGCGCTGGCAGTAGTCTGGCATCCTGGTGCACACCTGCCATCTAGTGGTCAGAAGTTAATTTATTGAAGTATATCCACTCATACACAAACATACGTAAACAATAAGTGTATAGTTGTGAACTTACAAAACAAACATACATAACATTGTACAGGGCTCTCATACCTCACCCTACCACCAATACCTTGCATTGTTGTGAAACATTTTCAACTAATGATTTAAGAGCATCCTCGAAATATTACTACTCATCGGAGTATCTTACATTTTGGTGTATTTTTCAAACCCCAACTCACCCTATTGTTATTTTTTATATCATTTATATATGTACATACATAAACAATAAGTGTATAGTAAAAGTTGTGAACTTACCAAGCAAACATTCATAACATCATACAGGGGTTCCATACATCAACCCACCACCAACACCTTTCATTGTCATGAGATATTTGTTACAAGTTAGTAATCCTGACAAATTATGAAAGAATACCGTTAAAATCTTACTACTAACTATAGTCCTTATCTTACATTTGGTGTATTTTCCCCTCAACCCACCCTATTATTATTATTTAAATGTATTTATATGTCAGAAGTTGTAAACTTACAAAACAATCATGCACATGTGCAGAATTCCCACACAACACCCCTCTATCAACACACCACACCATGGTGGAATATTTGTTACAGATTATGAGATCAGACTATTATCAGACTATTACCAGGTCCATAGTGTACATTTGGCACATTTTTCCATACTCCCCCATTATCAACACAGTACATCTTTGGCATAGATGCATGGATATTACATTACTGTTAACCAAAGACCATAAGTAACGCCAGTTGTATTTTTCCCATGCTTCTCCACATTCCCACCACCCTGCAACAGTGATGTACATCTCTTCTAGCTCACAAAGGACACTCTTGCATTTGTACCATCAACCACAATTCTCATCCACCTCTAGGTTTACTGTGTTATTTAGTCCATAGGTTATTCTCTAGCTTCTTTCAATTGGCATTTACATCCCTAGACTACCCTTTTCAGCCACATTCCCATTTATAAACCAGCTGTTACTCACTATAATGTGTTACCATCAACCCTATACATTTCCACACTTTTACAGTAAAGTTAATTAAAACTTCTACATACATTAAACATCAGTAGCCCATCTCAGTCCTCTTATCTCTTTTAAAAATCCACCACCTACCAAGAGATCTTGAAGATGTTTTCCTACATTTTCTTCTAGAAGATTTATGGTTCTTGCTTTTATATTTAGGTTTTTTGTCCATTTTGAGTTAATTTTTTGTATAAGGTGTGAGATACAGGTCCTTTTTTTTTTTTTTTTTGCTATGGATATCCAGTTCTCCCAGCATCATTTGTTGAATAGACTGTTCTGTCCCAGCTGGTGGGTTTGACAGGCTTGTCAAAAATTACTTGACCATAGATGTGAGGGTCTGTTTCTGAACCATCAATTCAGTTCCATTGGTCTATGTGTCTGTCTTTATGCCAGTACCATGCTGTTTTTACACCGTAGCTAGGTAATATGATTCAAAGTCTGGAAGTGAGAGTCCTCCAACTTCCCTTTTCCTTTATAAGATGTTTCTGGCTATTCAGGACCTCTTACCCTTCTAAATAAATTTGATAATCATGTTTTCCATTTATTTTTTAAAATGCTGGTGCTATTTTCATTGGGATTGCATTGGATCTGTATATCAATTTGGGTAGAATCAACATCTTAATGATATTTAGTCTTCCAATCCATGAGCATGGAATGTTCTTCCTATTATTTATGTCTTTTTAAAATTTCTTTTAACAATGCATCATAAGTTTTCTGAATACAAGTGCTTACATCATTGGTTAAGTTTACTCCTAAATATTTGATTCTTTTAGTTGCTATTGTAAGTGGAAATTTTTTTTTCCTGACTTTCTCCTCAGAATGCACATTACCTGTGTCTTTTAAAGCCTATTTCATCTAAGTATAACTACTCCAATGTTTTGTTGTTGTTGTTGTTACTGCATTTGTGGAATATCTTTTTCCAGCCTTTCACTTTCAATCTATTGGTATCCTTGGGTCCAAGGTGAGTCTCTTGCAGACAGCATATAGATGGCTCATATTTTCTTATCCATTCTGACGGTCTGTGTCTTTTGACTGGGGAGTTAAAGCCATTAACATTCAATGTTATTGTGAGAGCAATTCTTATTTCACCCATTTTGACCCTTGGGTTTTATCTGTTATATTTTTTATTTTCATCTCTCTTTTGAGAATTTTAGTTACTTTTACTGGTATAATCTTCATTTCTAGACTCTTTCCCAAGCCTCTCTCTCTTGTCTTTTCTTCTCAGACTGTAGCACACCCTTTAGTATTTTCTGCAAAGTCGGTCTCTTGGCTATAAACTCTCTCAGTTTCTATTTATCTGTGAATATTCTAAACTCACCCTCATTTTTGAAAGACAATCTTGCCGGATATAAGATTCTTGGCTGAAAGTTTTTCTCTTGCAATATCTTAAATATATCATACCATTGTCTTCTTGACTCCATGGTTTCTGATGAGAAATACTTAATCTTATTGGGTATCCCTTATATGTTATCCACTGCTTTTCTCTTGCTGCTCTCAGAACTCTCTTTGTCTTTGGCATTTGACATTCTGATTAGTATATATCTCAGAGTTGGTCTATTCAGATTTATTCAGATGAGAGTGTGTTGTCCTTCTTGGCTATGGCTATCTATGTCCTTCATTAGAGTTGGGAAATTTTCTACCATTATTTCTTTCAAATATTCCTTTTGCCCCTTTTCCCTTCACTTCTCCTTCTGTGACACCCATAACAAAAATGTTTGCACGTCTCTTGCTGTTGTTTAATTCCCTGAGAACTTGCTCAATTTTTTCCATTCTTTTCTTCATTTGTTCTTTGGTATGTTTGCTTTTAGAGGCCATTTCTTCTAGCTCATCAACCCTTTCTCTGCCTCCTCAAATCTGCTAGAGTTGGGGCTGAAGTCTAGGCTAGGGCTGCAGTCCTATCTCAGTGAAAGAAGCTGGTCCCTTCTTTCACTGTGATTTTCAGTCAGCCTGGCTTGCCCTCATGACAGGATCAGAGTTAAAATGGTGGCTTGCCAGCCTCTTTCCAACTTGGATAGGTTCAAACTATAGCTGTTCTTAGAGTTATACTTTAGCCAGCTGAATTTACTAATCAGTAGCTGAAGTCAGTGGCCAACCATCTCTTCCTCCCCTGTGTTTGGGAAATGGAGCTTCCAATTCCAGCCACAGAATAGCTCCTGAGGTGGCTTGTGCTGCCAAAGTAGGATAATCACCAGCTTCTGTGGCACAGCCTATATTTTCCCTGAGAGGCTGGCACATATCCTCTCAGCTTCCTCTCTGCCAGAGATGGGGCTGCGGCTTAGGCTAGAGCCCCATCTTATCTAGATGGAAAGAAGCTGGTCCCTATGAGCATTGTGATTTTCAGTCAGCTCCACTTCCCCTTGTGCCAGAGGTGGAGTTAAAATGTCAGCTATAGCCTCTTTCTGTCTTGGACAGGTTCAATATTTAGTTGTTCTTAGGATTTTACTTTAGTCTGCTGAATTTACTAATCAGTAGCTGAAGTTGGTGCCCAACTGTCTCTTCCTCCCCCGTTTGGGGGATGTGGAGCTTTCAATTCCAGCTAAGGAATAGCGCCCAAGGCGACTTGTGCTGCAAGTGGAGGATGGGCACTGGCCTCCATGGTGTGGAGTTCTCTACTTATGAATCTTCTCTACAGATGGGCAGTCTCCTCCTTCCATTCCTTCAAGGATGTTGCAGGATGCTCTTCTCGTCTCCTGGAGCCCCCAAACAGGTACTTTAGATAGCTCTGGGTGATTACTATCTGTCCTGTAAGATGATCTAACTCTAGGAACGCCTTACTCTGCCACCATCTTGCTGGTTGTCCCAGTAGTAATATTTTGAGGATGCTCTTTTAACATTAGTTAAAAATACTTTACAGCAATGCAAGGTATTGGTGGTAGGGTTAGGAATGAGAGCCCCTGCATGACGTTTTACATGTTTGTTTTGTATGTTCACAACTATTACCATACACTTATTGTTTATGCATGGTTATGTATGAGTGATATACTTCAATAAATTTTAAAGATATTGAAAAAAATGGACAAGTGATTTGAATAGACACTTTTCCAAAGAGGAAATACAAATGGCTAAAAAGGACATGAAAAGATGCTCAACATCACTAGCTATTAGGGAAATGCAAATCAAAGCTACAATGAGATATCTTACATTTTTCAGACTGGCAGCTATTTAAAAAAACAGAGAACTACAAGTGTTTGAGAGGATGTAGAGGAAAGGGGAACACTCATCCACTGTTGGTGGGGATGTAGAATAGTGCAGCCATTGTAAAGAGTGGTTTAGCATTTCCTCAGGACGCTAACTATATAAGTGTCATATGATCCAGCTATCTTACTCCTGGGTATATACCCAGAATAATTGAGAGCAGGGACATGAACAGATATATGCACACCAATGTTCATAATGGCATTATTCACTATTGCTAAAAGTAGGAAGCAACCCAAGTGTCCATCAACTGATGAATGAATATACAAAATGTGGTATACACATGCAATGGAATATTACATAGCTGTAAGAAAGAAAGGTGATAACATGGATGAATCTTAAAGATTTTACATTGAGTGAAGCAAGCCTGTCACTAAAGGACACATATTGCATAACTTCACTGATATGACCCAAGATATTGAGCAGACTCACGGGGCTAGAGTCTGGAAGCTATGTTATCAGGATACAGAAAGGGAATAGAGTGTGGTGAGCCAATGCTCAATATGTTCAATTAGGCAAAACCTATGATAAGGTGGAAGGGGGTGATTTGGCAGTGGAGGGGGGTGATAGTGGTGCATGGACATGAGTGGGGTCAAAGGTACAGGAATGTGAATGTAAGCAGGGTAAGAGAGTGGGTTGGACTATCCATGGAATTGAGGAGAGGGCTGGAGGAAGGAACAGGTGAACTCTGGGGATTTGTAGGTCTCCAGTTGAAACTACAATGGTGGAAAGTTCTTTTGGCAAATAAGGCAGGGGAGGGTCACTGGTGCAGGGTATCAGTGGTGGGGGGATATGTGGGAAAGGGTACACCTGGGGTATACTTCTATGGAACATGAATGTGTTCATCCTGTCATAGGGTGTTATCTCAGTGGCTGGAGACCCAGACAATAAACAAGAAAATATTCAACTCCCATCCTGGGGAGTCCTGCTACATTCTCAAATAAGGGGGGGGAGGGGTGAGATTCTCTCAAGAACACAGGCAGTATCTAATAAAAAACAAACAAACCAGTATGTCAAGCCCTCAGTATCATTGCATGTAACTATGAACCTTATTCTTCAAAAATTGAAACGTAGTGGTTGCCGAAGGTTTCCAGGGGAGGGGGGAAGGAGGAGTTGGTGGAACATGGGGCATTTTTAGGGCATTGGAATTGTTCTGCATGATTTTGCAATGACATATACATCCTATTATACATTTTGCCAAAGCCTATGAAAGTATATGATGTACAATGGAAACCATAATGTAACCCATTGACCATGGTTAGTAACAATGCTTCAAAATTTGTTCATCAATAGTAACAAATGTATCATACTCATGTAAGATGTTATTAATAGAGGAAAATGTGAAAGGGGAAAGGGGTGAGATATATGGGGATCCCGAATATTTTCTATGTGACTTTTGTAAAGCTTAAAGCTTCTTTGAAAATAAAGTGAAAAAAAAAAGAAAGACACTGGGAGAACATACAAAAGAAACTATCAATATACATTAAAGATAACATCTCACGGTGATGAAAGGCACAATGCAAAAATTTTCATTTTTAAATTTTTTTTTTTTTTACATTAAAATTTTTTTTCTTTTTTGTTTTTTTAGGGCTTTGTTTTTGGGGAGGATTTGTATTGCAGAAGGGTTAAAACTGTGGCAAGGGAGAATCATTGGTGTGGGGTGCCAGTTGGGGGGATGTGTGGGGAGGGGTGCACTTGGGGCATGACTCTATGGAATATGAATGTGTTCATTTGGTCATGAGGTATTTCTTGGTAGGTGGAAACCCGCACAATAATGGTCAGAATATTGATTTCCCATCCTGGGGAGTCCTGATACAATCTCTAATAGAGTAGCAAGAATCTCTAGAGTACCTGGGCAGCGCCTAGCAAAGGAAGACAGACCAATACACCCAGGCCCTTGATATTGATGCTTGTACTTATGAACCCTGGTTCCTGTGAAATTGAACTTAGCATAATATTATATATTGCCTAAAAGTTACTCCGTGAATACCTCCTTGTTGCTCAAATGTGGCCTCTCTCTAAGCCAAACTCAGCATAAAAACTCACTACCTTCCCCTCAGTGTAGGACATGACTCCCAAGGATGAGCTTCCCTAGCACCAAAGGATTATTCACAAGCACAAACTAGCAATGCATTTGGAAAAAAGACCTTGAGCAAAAGGGGAAATTTAAATACAAATGAATTTTTATGGCTTAGAGATTTCAAAGTGTCAGGAGGTCATTCCAGAGGTTACTCTTATGCACATCTTGAGAGGATCTCACTGATTGTCACAGTAAACAGTGCCTCCAGCAGGGTGCTCTTGAGGGCTATAGGGACATCTAAACACTACAGGCAAGGCAGAGAACCCCAGGAAATCAGCACCCCATTGGTGGGCCTCAACTTGGAACATATGATAACCTATATCCCTAATGTATCAGAGTTAGATTCATTTATAATATTCCTATACATGTTCCTCTGCCCCTTTTATTTAAACTTAAAACTGGCACTATGCCCCTTAAATATATGTCCCAGAGACTTAAATCTTCCAGCTGTTCATATGCTGGTTGAGCCCCGAACCTCAGCAGAGTTGTAGCCAACACCTCCTCTCCAGTTCATTGGATTCACCCAGGACGACTAACAAAATGATGATGATGGACAACGCCCATCCCCTCAAAAAAGAGAGTATCTATAACTGCAAGCAAGCAAGATTGTTCCATCCATCTGCCCCATGGGATCTAAGCTCCCTCTCAATAGGAAGCAGAGTGGGCATAACCATCCCCAAATTCTCAAGATTGAGGAGTGAACAAACATAAGGGGGAAATGCAACTATGGACTAAAGTAGACTTATTATTATTATTCTAGCAATGGAGGAACTTGTAACATTGATATAGATAGTGGTCACCAGAGGTTCTGAGGGGAGGGAGGGGGAAGAATAGATATAACATGGAGCATTTTTGGGACATTGCAATTGTTCTGCATAATATTGCAATGACAGCTACAAGCCATTATACCTTTTGTCAAAACTATAAAATTGTGCAGTGCAAAATGTAAACCATAATATAAACTATAGACCATGGTTAATAGCAATGCTTCAATATGTGTTCATCAGTTGTAACAAATGTACCATACTAAAGAAAGATGTTGTTAATGGGGTAAATTGTGGGAGAGGAATGAGGTAGGGTATATGGGAATCCCCTGTATTTTCTATGTAACATTTATGTAATCTAAAGCATCTTTAAAAATAAAGAAATAATAATAATGATGATGATAATACATTCCTCATTTAAAAGTCTTATTTTATTTTTCACGTTCTTAGGAGGTACTGGGGTTTAAACCTGGGACCTCATACATGGGATCCAAGTGTTCAACCACTGAGCTCCACCTGCCCCCAAAATTCTTTTTTATTTTAAAATTTTCTTCAGAAAAAGAGACTTTTGTATTTGTTTTTACATATGTATATAGATGCATATATTGCAAATTCACACATACAAATTTATCTATATATACTCTGCAACTTCTCAATAGGTGTAGGGAACTAAGGAAAAAACAAGTACTATGAACAGCATATATTTCAAGCAGGGAGAGATTTGAGGCAAAATGAAGATAATTACATTATCTTCAAGCCACGAATGAGTGTGGGACACAAAATGCATGCAGAGAAGTCCTATATACTTCTGAAAGAAGACAGGGCTAAAATTTTGACCTGAATTTTTCCAGCAGTAAGCACTAAGATGGAAATGTGATCAGGTACATGAGTCACAGTGTCCATAAGTGAAAGCAGAACTACTTTTCTGGCAGAAAGCTGTGTGCAGTTTCTGAAGTTGCTCATTTTAGCTGATTATTTTTGCCTCAAGTTGGGCAAGAGACTGGACTAAGTGATTATTTGGAAGAAACTAAAAATTTATCTTTCCTCTTAAAAAAAACAGTCAGTTAGATTCTGTGGGTGTGTAAGTAGAAATCCAGAGGGGCTGAGATTTTATCTTCAGGGTGAGAGAATATCTGGGCTTTGTTTATTTGCATTTTACAAATTTTTGCCATATATGAAATAAATTGACTCAATGTATGAAGGGAGAATTGGAAAATTGGCAATAAACAATAGGAAGAGAAAAAAAGGAATTAAAAATAATATTTAAAGACAATTTCAATATAGATAACTACAAACGTAAAATTCAGAAGAGCATATCATATCTAAAACAAACAGAAAGTTATTTAATATTCTTAAAGTCTTAACCAACTTGAGGATGCTAGGAATGGGGCAATCACTAAGGATATTCAGATTTAGCTCTACATGTAATCACATGTAATAGAATCGGGAGTTATTTTGAAGGTCCCATCGCTGCTTTCAAGCATTGGTGTACTCTAGGTCAATCATATTGCTTTTCTTGCAAAATAGGAGGGTATCGAAATTAGTGGCTACAAGAGAAGAGGTAGGATATCTTGGCCACCGTTCACACTAATTCTAAGTAGAGTCATTCATAGGCCTACAGCTGGGAAATGCCCCTTTGGCAAATGCTTTTTCACAGGCAGGCAGCAGTACATGTTAGCACCAGATGGCAGTAGTGCACTCTGGCTAAATGGAGCTGCCAAAGACCCCTTTTCTTTATTTTGTACTCACTAAATTCTCCACCAGGTGACAGCAACATGAATATAATTTAAATAGCCATTAATGTACTGTACAGATATCAATTTTATTCCTTCTGCTAAATCTGATAGCACTTTAAAAAAGATATGCACAGCTGGACTTTTTTTTCCTCCAGAAAAAATTTGCTTTTAGGTCTCCCCCACAGTAACCTAATTTACAGAAAAAAAAAAAAAAAAAAAGGAAAAAATTGATTGTCGTGCACCTTCCCTTCCAATGAACCTGGAAAAGATTATTGTTTGGAAGTAAATCATTAGTTTTCTTTATGAATTTATGGAGCCTGGATTTTCTTACCCCAATCTAGAAAAAAAAAAAAAAAAAAAAAAAAAAAACAAAGAAAAGTGACTAAAATAGTGCTAAAGATAATAATAGTTATTGTTATTGACCACCTATTCTGTGCCAAGAATTGTACTTAAATGCTTTAAAAATATTAGTTCATTGAATCCAGATCAGAGCTTTCTAATAAAGTCCAGATTTGAACTTAAGCCTGTTTAGGGTTACCACCTCTGTATTTTCCATGACCTTATGCTTTTTTCTGCTTGAGCCATTCCCCCCCCACACACACATACACACAAACATATTGAAGGAGAATATGGAACTGTTTTCAAGGTATGATTCTGAGTGCAAACAGAGATGTATCCTCTCTACTTAGGACTTTCCCTCATATACAGATATTTAACATTGATTCAATGAGGGACAATAATATATTTTGATTCTACAGTTACACAGAAGGTCATAAATGAAGATTGATTTGGGAGCAATTGCAAAGTAATAAACTCATTCCTGCTGAAATAAAAGCCTGAAAGTGTCATAAGTGAGAGTAGAGGAGAGTTAGAAGGAGCAGAGGAATACTAGGTGCTTGACTGGGCAAAGGAGAAAGTAATGACATGGGGATAGGGGAGCTTAGGAGTCAGGTAAGCAGCCTTATGTTCTTCTATGGTTGCCTGCTGAGGGCCTTTCAAAAGCCTTGACAGTGAGTGGGCCAGGAGAGCCAGATGTAACCTGATGCAGGACAGATACTTTCAAGGTGTAACAGAGGCCTGAGCATGCTTTGAATCCCTTCCAGGCAAGCAATGGGCAGTCAGGCTTTGAAAACAGAGGAATTGCAAGTGGTTGTCTAAGAGTGTCCCCAGTGACAATGGGCTTATCCTCAGTCTCCAGGAACTTCATTTCTCCTGTAATTCAGTTCTGAAGTAGATGAGTAACAACCTACTAGAGAGAAAAGGAAGAAAAGTGGGGGAGCAGAAAAGTTAGGAATTACATATGGTTAAAACAATTTTTATGCCCAATGATTTTATTGTCTAGTAGGGGAAGTAAGCCTTATCTGCACTTTAATGTGCTTTATTTCATGTCTTTAAAAGAAATGCAAACACAAGGATACTGCAATCCCAAAAGAAGAAAGGTGACTCTAGGCTAATAGGGAGAAGAGAAAAGTCAAAGTTGTTTCATGCACAAGATAGCCTTAGAGTGACTTTGTGAAGGAGAGAAATGAGTGGGGATGAGTAGGTTAGGGAAGGGTGTTCTAGAATAAAGAGAGGGTGGAAACTTGATGCTCTATCTGTGGGCAGAGTTATGTCCGCTATCTGCAGGCAAGGAAGGTGAACTTGGGCCACAAATTAGAAATAAATGTCATTAACTAAGCAACTACTTACTAATGGCCAGGCATTGTTCTTACCTATTAAGCCTTAGGCCAGCCTCATTGGGGTAGATGGTATCATCCTTCCTCTGAAAGAATAATTTTTCCAAGGTTCAACAGTTAACTAATGGCACAATTGGGATTCAAGCCCAGTCCACTTTGCAGTATTCTCTCTGCTTTTCCAGGGCCTCCTTCCTAGGCTGGGGCTGACAAAGAGTACTTACTGACTGCCACCAGGGGGTCATACTAGCCAATTTGGATCAATTAGTAAGCACTATTGGATCTGAGTGTAATTAATTATATCACTATGCCAGTCCAAATTTAGTTCCACTAAAATTGCAACATTACATTGGGGCATTATAAAGGATTACAGGCAAAATAAAAGTAGATTTGAATAAAATCTCTTCCCATTTTGTTTTTCTGAGTTAGAGATAAAGGAAGATAAAACAGAAAATGTATCCAACTTGACTGGCGGTACAACCAGAAGCTTTTATCCTAGAAACCTGGCAGTTGGCCAAAAAATGATGGGCTCAGCTTTCCCAGTGACTACAGCGGGGTGTGGTGGCAGAAATCTAAAGTAACAGTATTTTAAAAACAAGGTGAATATAGTTTGAGCATAAAGAAAAAGCTGCTCACAATTGTTGATGCTGCTTTGTTCTCTATCAAAATGTTTAATTTGGTTGTATAAAGTGACTTTTCTGAGGTTGTGATCCCTGGAATTCCTGCTTGCCAAAGGACAAAGCTCAGGGCTAGAATTCTTACAGAAGTCTCATGGGATAGAATAGAGGAAGCCAGCATAACTCAGGCAAAATTCACACTATTTGGGACAATTGCACTTAAACATTTCACCACCAATGATACAACAGCACTACATGAACATGTTTTTCTGTAAATGTTTATTTAGGAAGATTTTAAGAACTGTAAAGTGGCTGTGGCTGTGGCAGTTTCCTCAGGTGAAAAAAGTGCTAATAGTCACTATGGAAACCAAGATGCAGGCAATGAGGAGCAAAAGCAGACCAATACGGCAGTACTTTGATTGCTTCTCTTGTTTCTCTTCCTTTTTCAATAAGGTGTCAAACCCTGGCGTGTACATGTCTCCCAACCAAAACCTTAAGTCATTAGGATTTTCCTAAAAGGAAGGAGGAGAATACAGTCAGTCAGTGTTTCTGAATAATTAAGATTATAGAACAAGGCACTGTCAGAGGTAGGAAAAGAACATATTCACATTGTCCTGGGTATGGTTTAAGTGCCAAGGCTCTAAGAGGAGAAGCTGGGTTCCCTAAATAGCATGAGCATGCAGCCAAAGCCTCATGGCCCACCTGGAATCCTGTGGTTCCAATCTGAAAGACTGCATGAGAAGTCATCAGGAGACCCACATGGTTTATTAATTTGTTCACATTGGAGGGTCAGAAGCACAACAGTTTGCTTGTGTCTTAATCAGGCCTGTCTTTTCCCTGAAACTTTAATACCTCTTGTTCTCCAGTAAGAGCTTCCATAACGAAGACTACCATCTCTTACATATGCTTATAACTTGCCTTGGCAATTAAATACGGGGCCTCTTTTCTCCTCACTGCTTTATAAGCTCTTAGTAACTTAGACTTTTAATGTCAGGTAATAGGAGGGAATCGACATAGAATTAAATCATCCTCCTTGGCATTTGAAAAATGGGAGTGGTGAAAGGCATCTGGAATTTTTATAGCCATAGTGATGTCAAGTTTCAGAATATAAGTTAAGCATTCTGTCTACTAATTATGAGATAAGGTAGGGCTGGTGAATAGAGAAGTTAAATAAAATGAACTTCTAATAAATAACTTCTGAAAATTCTAATAAAAGCAAAATTCACGGCTTCCACAAGCTCCCCACCAAGAAGTCAGGGCTGAAGAAAGGAATCATGAGGTCAGTGAACTGGCCCTAGAGCTGAGGAACTACTACTTTGAGGTGAGTGGGAATCTGTGTTAAGGACTATATTTATTTGTTCAGTTAGAAGAACTCTTTGAGGGCAGCAGCAGCAATGTTCATCTCTCTAGTCCCACTGGCATGTCTGTAAACAGCAAAGAGAAAAGAAGAGGGTCTGGAATATGGTCAAGAAACGTCTGTGGAATAAATCAAATATTTTTTTAATAGTAGAAGGTGACTTATTAGAGGTTCTGAAACTTAGATTCCTGATTTTAAAATATGTAGGGTTATCATTCCTGGGGGAGCATCTGTTTTGAAAACTTCTCTTAATGTCTACATTAAGGAGGAGATACATTAAATACACTAGGATATTAATAAACTTCAAGGATTCCAGACAACAAGGTATTTCAAGGAGTACATATAAGAGATTTTAAGAAGTATATGTAGGATTCTAAGGGACCATGGTGCTGCCTCCTTCAAAAAAAAAAAAAAAAAATCCTTAAGTACTTAAGGCTTGGGGCTTAAAAACAATTATACATTTTTAAATGAAGGGTGCTTGAAAAATGTCAGACCTTCCTGTCCCTAGGGCAGACAGAAGCAAGCCAAGGCTGGGTAGGAATCCAGTCCAGCCAGAAAACAGAGGACCTCCCTTTCCGCTTTTCAGGTATTGCTAGTTCTTGTGGTGGGTGAATACCAGGAGAAGGGGGAAAGCTTAAGTTGGGTTTAAGCTGACTGAATGAGTTCATCACATACTTTCCCTCTGTTGAAATGTTTTTGTTTTGTTTTGTTACTGAGACACAGAAAAAGGACCAAAATGTAAATCTGCAATCTTAAGTCATTGAGTGGACTGAAAATAATATGGTCTTTGATAAGACCTCCCCTGCACATGTCTAAGACAGAACACTCAACAAATATTTTTGAATATATGTTATAATTATAATTCTTAATTATTTATGAGCATAATGGTTTCCAAACTAGGGAAAAACATAAGTAATCTTGCGAATTAGCTTAAACCTTAGTCTCCTTGAAAACCCTTCTTCTGTGTTACATCATTTCTTCCCCTCTACAGAATACCAGATGCCATTAAATGCTGAAATTGCAAAACTCAAACAAAATAAATAAACAAAAATACTGACTAGAAGAGACAAAGGGAAGTCAAGGACCATGACCTGACTCTGGAGACTTCATGCCTGGTGAAGAGTGCCTGGTTTAAGCAAGGAATTATTTCACTAACCCTGCCTTTTAGGGTTTACTCATCTCCTTCATCAATTGAAGGAGGTGATTCTCAGCAGTGAGTACCTTCAGATGGCCAGAGAGGTTTGTATGCAGGGAATGCTTGTCATAGTCCTCAACTGTCCAGGAAGGATTTGTTTTTCTCTCTTTCATAGCTTCCTCCAAACTTATGTCCCCATATAGTGGGTTATTCTTCAGAACCGATGACAGGGATGGTGGCGGTCTATCAGCAGCCATAGGGCCCTCCACACTGGATCTCTTAGCTCGTTGTGCAGTAATCTTCTTTTCTTTCTGTTAGGAGGCACAAAAAAGGCTTCTCTTACCAATGGGCCTTCTGATGATAGAGAATGTAATGTCAGGTAGCTGTGCCTGAAAATTTGCTGATTCCTCCTGGAAATCTAACAGATTAAGGAATGAGGAAAGGATTCTAGGATCAAGTTTGACCTTGAGTGCTACCACTAATTGAGTTCTTTGTATGTGATCATGTTTAGCTTTAATAATCACTTACTAAAATGTTCTTTTATAACTACAGAGAGAGAACATTGTTCTTTAATTCAAATAGAAATATGAACAAAGTCAATGTTTTTCCAGCTTGCTTGCATTGAGATTTAATTTTCTTTCTCTCTATTTGTGCATTTCATCACTGGTAAAACTAATACTTAACATTGCTGTATTAATCCAGTAAAGTCATGATTAAAAGACATTTTATAGATATGCCTTGGCTGTGTTTGAAAATAACTGTGAACTTTCACAAATTGTCTCTTGGGGCTCCTGTTTCAGACAGCTTTGAATACTGGACTAACAATATTGCATTTCTGTATCTGTCTATAGATTACTACATGGCTCTAATATTTATTTTCAGATTTTAAAAATTTAATTAAAGTATTATACACATATAGAAAAGAACACATATCATAAATGTATAGCTCGATGAACTTTTTCAAAATAAATAAAAGTGGAATTCAGCATTTAGACCAAAAAACAGAATATTATCAGTACCCCTTATGTCCCCTTCCTGTCACTACCCTTCTCCTGCCCAAGGATAACCAGTGGCCCAGATTCTAATAGCACATGTTAGTTGTTATCCATTTTGTATTTTACATAAATGAAATCATAGTTTGTATACATTTCAATGTCTGGCTTGATCTTCAAAATTATACTTTGCTTTTTTTTTTCTCTTATGAATACAAAGGTATCATGAAGGTAAAAAATAAATTAAGATATATTTATTAGTTACAGACAAATCAATAAGAAGCAAAAAACTTACAAAGCAAGAGAAATTCCCCCTAAGTTGAATTTCAGAAAATCTAGGTTTAACTCTTAAAAGGGTAACACATTTCATTAATTTACATCAAATTTTTGATAAATGTGTAGCACATATTTCAATATGCCTAAACTAGAAGGCTTAATAAAATTAGTATTCTTCTGAGTTATATTTATGATCATCAACATACTCATGCTCTCAGCATATATTGGAGAACATAGATCATATTAAATACATGTTTGTATAAGTTTAAGTTGTAAATTAATGTTACATGTAGTTGCTTTCTCAAATAGCTGGTAGGCCAAAAAAAAAATCATCATCTCGATAAAACCATTTGCATTCTTCTTGGCCATGGGTGTCCCTCACTTAATCCGTGCATTTTTCACATGCTCAAAAAGTTCAACTTGGAGTAAACAATTTCATATGAAATTTTGATTGTTTGAGCTTAAAATAATTCTGACTTTATTCCTTTGAGGCTAGACATCTTTGATCATCTTTGAATAGGTATGATTCTTTTGACATTACAAATTGGCTTTGTCAGGTTCCTGGGCTATTAGATTATTGATTGAACTTCATAAATAAGAAAGCTCTATATATGAGGAAAATACAGTTTTGAAAGTCAAGAAATTTTTAAAAACCCCATTCTCTTAAAATGTATAAATAAGAAAAAATAAAAGAGCAAAAAAATCAGAGTTATATTATAAAAGAACATGCAAACCCTTTTTTTCTAGACCACATCCTTGAAAGTTTGCTATTTATTTTTGCCCTGCATGAGAATTTTTTGTCTGAAAGACATGTGAAGGAAAAGTATAGAATAAATTTACTAAGAATGTGATGGCAGGATAAAAAATGTTACATTATAGGTGAGTTTCATTTGTACTGTGACATATTTTAATTCAAATAGCATTAAGGAAAAAAATCTATCCCATTCTAATGCTCTCATTTTTTTTATTGTTAATTGTATCTACAATTTTTTTCATTTAGACATTCTAGACAGAATACATTCACCAGATGAAAATTCAAAAGCAAATCCAGAAAATACTATAATTATTTTAATTATCTGAAAACTAAAATAGCTTATATTTTAAAATATTTAAGGAAAGTAACACTTCAAAGTTCACCAAGCCTTTTTTAAATTAACCTTTACTTGTTCATTTATCCTTTTATACACTTTAATCATTATTTATACCTTTTATTTACAAGAAAACTACCATTTATTAAACAAAATAACAAAAGAATGCTAGCTTCTAAATAGGTAGGATGATGGGAAAAAAGATAAAGGAAAGTTGATCACTCTTTAAGAAATAAGAAAAATGAAACAAAGAAATATAAGGGGGATTACCTAGGAAAATAGAAAATAAAATTAGAAATAATTGCATTACATATAAAATAAATGGGCTAACCACTCTAATTAAATGACAGATTTTCAGATTGAATTTTAAAACTGAAATTGAATTATGTAATATTTATAATAGAAATGCCTAAAATTATAAGGACTCAGAAATGATGAACATGAAAAAAAGTATAAAAATATATATCAGAGGAAGGCAAGATGGCATTGGTTTAGTAGGGCACTTGCTGACTAGCTCTCTGAGGATGGACGATTGTGGACAGAGTCCTGCCCGGAGTCTGTACTGTGGGCACACGGAGCGAGAAGCTTGGTTCATCTAGCTGCAGGCAGATCGACAGCGTGGAGTGATTGGTAGAGATTGGTGAGTTTTAAGCCTGCCTGTGGTGGTTAACACAGACGGCTGAGCCCTACCCACAGGGAAAAATGCTGCTTTGAGCCGCAAATTCCGCACCCGGGACTCCCGCTCCTGGTGTGAGGGAGTATTCTCCGAGAGAGGGAGGGTTCTGACAGAAGATGGAGAGGGATTTAACTTCTGTGAATTTGGCTGCCTGGACTCCCCCCCATAGCTTTGGGGAGTAGATAAGCCAGCTTGAAGCAGCGCCAGGTTGAGGGGAGAGGGGAATCTGCTGAGGAAACCTGATTTACCCAGCAGCCCGCTGACACTGAAGCTTGGCTCCAGAGGGGGCGGAGTCAGCCAATTTTATCGCTCTGCACTGACAAGCATCAGAGCTTCAGCTCCCCTGGGGAGGCCAGGAAGTGGGAAGTGCTTGATTTGTTTCCACGAGCCTATTTAGGGTCCCCTTGGGGGTGGTCTAGCAGAGGACTTCTTTTGGGTCCTTTATATCGCCAAAAAAAAAAAAAAAGAAGACAAGCACTTTAAAAAATGAATTCTTCTTTTTAATTTAGTTTAATACCTAAAATCTGCCTCAAAACCTGCAGCTAGAACCCTGCAGGGAAGTTGATTGATAAACACAAACAGGTTGAGAAGATCCACAAGGACCCTAGAAGGAACACTTCCTCTTAACTTTGTTTGACTGCTTGCTTGTGTGGTTGTTTGGTTTTTCTCTGTTTATTTGTTGTCTCTTGCTTTTCTTTCCTCTTTCCTACCCCCTTTCTTTTTTCCTTCATTTTTTTTTTTTAAATTAGGTGCTGCTAGCTTGCCTCTTCTTTGCTGTGCTTCTTCTTCAGTGATTTCCCATTCTCTGTCTATACTGATTTTGGTATCCCAAGCTATCTCTTATCCTTCCTTCATCTTTCTCCCTTCTGCTTTCTGTTGTGGTTCTTAGACACCACGTTTTTTCATTAGCCCACAACTTAAGGATGTCAATTTCTATTCTATCAATTTTGTTTTCTTCTTCTTTTTTTTTTTTTAATTAATATTAACTTTTTCCTTTTAGCACTTTCTTTACTCTTTCTCTCCCTCCTCATCATTCTAGCCTTCAAAATCATTATATATATTTTCCTCTATTTGGTTTCCCAGTCCATTGTAGGTACTCCACTTTTTTTCCTATTACTCTACACTGCCTACATGAGTTAAATATTCATTTCACTAAGTCTTATTTGGCCCCTCTTCTAACTTTTATCAATATTACTATTATCCATCTTCCTTTCTCACATCTTTTGATTCCTCTGGTGCTAATCTTTTGCCTTCAAGGTAACATAGAAAGAAGCAAGGAAATAAAATAAGAAGAAAAAGTATCAAAGAGAAAATTTAACACACACACAGAACCACCACCAGCTAAATAAAACTCTAGAGGAGAGAGAGAAGCTAATCAACTGAATAAACCCATCAAGATAAAATGATGACTAGAGGGCAACAAAAATTACAAACCACACTGAGAAACAGGAAGACATGGACCAGTCCAATGAACAAACTAAAAACCAGGAAGAGATGCAGAACATCAAACAGCTAATAAAAGCTTTCCAAACAAATATCATGAACCAACTTAATGAAGTGAAGGAAGAGATTAAGGATATAAAGAAGACACTGGGAGAACATATTGAAGAAATTGTAAACATACACAAAAGATAACAGATATGATGGTGATCAATGACACAATCGAAGAAATAAAAAAGACACTGGATTCACATAACAGCAGATTTGAACAGGCAGAAGAAAGAATAAGTGATGTGGAAGACAATACATCTGAAATCAAACAGATAGTAGTACAGATAGACAAAAAATAAAATAGAAAAAAATCCAGCAGGGACTGAGACATTTAACTGACAACACAAAATGCACAAACATAGGCATTATGGGCATGCCAGAAGGAGAAGAGAAGGGAAAGGGAACAGAAGAAGTGTTGAAGGAAATAATGGCTGAAAACTTCCCAACCCTATTGAGAGAGATGGATGTGCAGTTACAGGAAGCAAAGTGCACCCCAAACAGTATAAATCCCAAAAGGCCAACTCCAAGACATATACTTGTTAAAATGTCTAATGCTCAAAACAAAGAGAAAACACTCAAGGCAGAAGAGAAAAGAGAACCATCACATACAAGGGAAGCACAATAAGATTAAGTGCTGATTTCTCAGCTGAAACCATGGAGGCAAGAAGACAGTGGTATGACATAGTCAAAGTACTAAAAGAAAAAAAATTTCCAGCCATGAATTCTCTATCCAGCAAAACTAGCATTCAAAAATGATGGAGAGTTCAAAATATTCACAGATAAACAGAAATTAAGAGAGTATGTCAATAAGAAACCGGCACTTCAGGAAATATTAAAGGAAGTTCTACAAGTTGAAAGGAAAAATCAAGGGAGAGAGAGTTGGAGGAGAGTTTAAACACAACTAAAAAGACAAAAACAGAAACAAAACAACATATGACACATTAACCCAAAGAAAATATGGCTGAAGTAAGAAATTTGTTGCGAGAAATAACACTGAATGTTAATGGATTAAATTCACCACGCAAGAGACACAGATTGGCAGAATGGATAAGCAAATATGATCCATCTATATACTGTCTACAAGAAACCCACCTTCAACCTAGGGATTCAAGGAGGCTGAAAGTGAATGGCTGGAAAACAATTTTACAAGCAAACAATAGACAAAAAAGGGCAGGAGTAGCTATTCTGATATCAGACAAAATAGACTTAAATGCAAAACTCTTGTAAGAGACAAAGATGGACACTATGTCTTAGTAAAAGGGGTAATCTCTCAAGAAGAGAGAACAATCATAAACATTTACGCACCTAATCGGGATGCCTCAAAATACGTGAGGCAAACTCTGGAAAAACTAAGTGAAGAAATAAATGCCTCTACAATTATAGCGGGGGACTTTAATACAACATTATCATCAATAGACAAAACATCTAGACAGAGAATCAATAAAGAAACAAAGGCTCTTAACAATACATTAGAGGACCTGGACTTAATAGACATATACAGAACAATACACCCAAATTCAGCAGGATTTACATTCTTCTCGAGTGCACATGGATCATACTCCAAGATAGAACACATGCTAGGCCACAGAACAACTCTTAATGAATTCAGAAAGATTGAAATTATACAAAGTAATTTCTCTGATCACAATGGAATGAAATTGGAAATCACTAAGGGCCAGAAAAACAGGTTAGGCACAAGGATATGGAAGTTAAACAACATACTCTTAGACAAACAGTGGGTCAAGGAGGAAATCTCAAAAGAAATCAAACTAATGAAACTAATGAAACTAATGAAAACAACAACGCAACATATCAAAACCTATGGGATGCAGCCAAAGCTGTCCTGAGTGGGAAGTTCATAGCCATAAATACATATATTAAAAAAGAAGAAAGAGCTAAAATTGAAGACTTAACTGCACACTTGGAGGACATGGAAAAACAACAACAAACTACACCTAAAGGAAGTAGAAAGAAGGAAATAACAAAGATTAGAGCAGAACTAAATGAAATAGAGAATAAGAAAGCCCTAGAAAAAATCAACAAAACCAAAAGCTGGTTCTTCAAGAAGATCAATACAATTGACCATCCCTTAGTCAGACTAACAAACAAAAAGAGAGAACAGATGCAAATACACAAAATAATGAATGAGCAAGGGGATATTACTACTGACCCCACAGAAATAAAAGAGTATCATAAGAGGATACTTTGAAAAATTATATGTCAACAAGAATGATAATTGAGAGGAAATGGACAAGTTTCTAGAAACCCACAAACAGCCTACATTGTTGAAAGAAGAAATTGATGAACTCAACAGTCCAATTACAAGTATAGAGATAGACTCAGTCATCAAAAACCTCCCAACTAAGAAGAGCCCAGGACCAGATGGCTTCACAGCTGAATTCTACCAAACATTCTGGAAAGAGCTAACACCAATTCTGCTTAAGCTCTTCCAAAAAATAGAAGTAGAAGGAATATTGCCTAATTCATTCTATGATCCCACATTACCCTAATACCAAAACCAAACAAAGATACCACTAGAAAGGAAAATTACAGACCAATTTCTCTAATGAACCTAGATGCTAAAATCCTCAACAAAATACTCACTAATTGCATTCAACAACACATCAAAAGGATTATACACCATGACCAAGTGGGTTTCACCCCGGGTATGCAAGGATGGTTCAATATAAGAAAATCATCAATGTAATACACCACATAAACAAACTGAAAGAAAAAAATCACATGATCATCTCTATAGATGCAGAAAAAGCATTCAACAAAACACAGCACCCTTTCCTGATAAAAACACTGCAAAAGATAGGCATAGAAGGAAACTTTCTGAATATGATAAAGGGTATATATGAAAAACCCAAAGCTAACATCATCTTCAGTGGTGAAATCCTAAAAGTCTTCCCTCTGGGATCGGGAACAAGACAAGGATGCCCACTATCACCACTCCTATTTAACATTGTCTTAGAAGTACTTGTTTGAGAATTGAAGCAAGAAAAGGATATAAAAGGCACCCAGATTGGAAAAGAAAAAGTAAAAATTTCGTTATTTGCAGACGACATGATCCTATACATAGAAAGCCCAGAGAAATCTACAACAAAGCTTTTAGAACTTATAAAGGAGTTCAGTAATGTTGCAGGCTATAAGATCAATGCTCAAAAATCAGTAGCATTTCTGTACACCAATAACAAGCAATCTGAGGAGGAAATTTTTAAAAAGTACCATTTACAATAGTAACTAAAAGAATTAAATACCTAGGAATAAATTTAACTAAAGATGTAAAGGACTTATATACAGAAAACTACACAATACTGTTAAAGGAAATCAAAGAAGACTTAAATAAATGGAAAAATATTCCCTGTTCATGGATAGTAAGACTAAACATCATCAAGATGTCTATCCTACCCAAACTAATCTACAGATTTAATGCAATCCCAATAAAAATCAACATTATATTTTTTAAGGAACTGGAAAAACTAACCACAAAATATATTTGGAAAGGTAAGAGGCCCTGAATTGCCAAAGACATATTGAAAAAGAAAAATGAAGTTGGAGATACCACATTACCTGACTTTAAAACATACTACAAAGCTACAATGATCAAATCTGCATGGTAAAAAAAGATATAAAAAACAAAAAACAAGAAAAAAAAAACAAAACAACTGCATGGTATTGGTACAAGGATAGACCTACTGAACAATGGAACCGATTTGAGTTCTGATATAGATCCTCGCATATACAGTCATCTGATATTTGACAAGGCCACCAAGCCCACTCAGTTGGGAGAGAATGGCCCCTTTAACAAGTGGTGCTTGGAGAACTGGATATTCATATCCAAAAGAATGAGAGAAGAATACCATCTCACACCCTACACAAAAATCAACTCAAGATGGATCAAAGATCTAAATATAAGAGCCCAAACCATAAAGACCTTGGAAGTTAATGTAGGGAAGCATCTACAGGACCTTGTAATAGGAAATAGTTTCATGAACTTCACAGCCAAAGCATGAGCAGCAAGAGAAAAAATAGGTAAATGGGATTTCCTCAAAATTAAAATCTTCTGCACCTCAAAGGATGTTATTAAGAAAAAAAAAAGGCAGCCTACCTATTTTCTCCAATAGGAGAAAATATTTGGCAACCATATATCTGATAAGAGCCTAATATCATGCATATATAAAGAAATCTTACACCTTGAAAATGAAAAGACAAACAACCCATTTAAAAATTGGGCAATTGACCTGAAAAGACACTTCTCCTAGGAAGAAATACAAATGGCTAAAAAGCACATGAAAAAATGCTCAACATCACTAGATATTAGGGAAATGCAAAAATCAAAACTACAATGAGATACCATCTTACACACATCAGAATGACAGCTATTAAAAAAACATCAGACTAAGTGTTGGAAAGGATGTGGAGGAATAGGAACCCTCATCCACTTCTGGTGGGATTGCGGAATGGTCCAGCCTCTGTGGAGGACAGTTTGGCGGTTCCTCAGAAAACTAACAATAGATCTTCCATATGATCCAGCGATTCTACTCCTGGGTATATACCCAGAATAATGGAAAGCAAAGACACAAACAGATATATGCACACCAATGTTCATAGCAGCATTGTTCACAATTGCCACAAGTTGGAATCAGCCCCTGGTGCCCATCAACAGATGAATGGATAAGCAAAATGTGGTACATACATACAATGGAATATTACTCAGCTGTAAGAAGGAATAAAGTGCTAACACACGGAATAACGTGGATAAATCTTGAAGACCTTATGTTGAGTGAAGTAAGCCAGGCATTGAAGGATGAACAGTATATGACCTCACTGATTTGAATTGAAGAAAGTGAGCAGTCTCTGAGAACCATTGTCTGAAAGATAGGTTAACAAGGGAAAGAGAAATGTAGGTTGTGAGCCATCACCCATATGGACATAATCTGTGGTAAAGTGATAGGGTATAGTTGCACATTGAAGGATAGGACAGATGGGTAGTGATATTAATGGGTTTGGTGGTGCAGGGTTGACAGATGGGTAGATTAGGAAGGGCAGGTTAGAATACCCAGGGCATGTAACTATGAATCTTGTCATTCCATGGGTCAAGACAGGGGAGTTTCATATGCCCCAGGGGGATGGGAAGGAAGGAACAGAATCAAATGGGATATTTAGTGGTCATGGGAAATGTTTTTCATTACCTTACAGTAATGGACACAGGACATGGTAAATATCATCAAAAATTATTAAACTGTACCGTCTAAATTGTAAACTATACTGTAAGCCATTGACAATGTTTAGTTGCTATGTTTCATTACCTGTATAACAGTTATAACAATGCTAACATCCATTAAAAAAAAAAGGTTTTAATATGGGGTGGGGAAGGGGGAGGGAGGTTGGGTATGTGGGAGTCTCTAGTATTCCATGTGTGACTTTGCTGTGACCTAAAACTTCTTTGAAAATTAAATGAAAATTTGGGAGACACTGGGGAATGAGAGGGGGAAGGTGTCATGGTACACTGGACATCCGACAATGCAGTGATACAAGGAAAAAAGAATAATTTAAAAAAAATTTTTCCCATTTTTTTGAATGTCCCAACTTGCTAATTATATTTTATTTTTAGGTTATTTTTTTCTGAGTTTCCTTGTATTTTATCTCTTGCATTTAAGCTTATCATTATTATTTCATTTTCCTATTAATTGTATTTGGTTATTATATGGGCTTCATCTTCAAGGAAGGTTTAGATCACAGAAGGGTTACAATGGGAATGCAGAGGATCTTTGGTGGGGGGTGTCAGGGATGGGGGATTCATGGGAGTAAGTTCATCTGAATATACATGAAAGATATATAAAATTGTTCAAATGATCAAGGCATGGGGCATGGTCACGGTGGGTAGACAATCACTCAATAAATGAGGGAATCTGAATTCCCAGCCTGGAGAGCTGTGCCACATTCTCCAAGGGAGCAGCAACAGTCCCGAGTGCAGGGGCAGTGTCTGGCAAAAGAGGATGGCCCACTGATGGGTTCTTGTTATTGATGACTAGCCTTATGAGTCTTTGCTCTTTTAATTGAAACACCCCATAACAGTAGGCTTACTGTTATGGGGTGCCTAGGGGTTGCCACCTGAGAGCCTCCTTGTTCCTCAAATGTGGCCTCCCTCTAAGCCAAAACTCAGCATATGAACACATTACCTTCCCCCCAACATGGGACATGACTCCCGGGGATGAGTCTCCCTGGTAATGAGGGATTAATACCAAGTGCCAACTGGCAACACGACTGGAAAAAGACCTTGAATAAAAGGGGGAAAAGGTAAAGACAAATGAGATCATGTGGCTAAGAGACTTCAAAGAGAGTCGGGAGGTCATCCCAGAGGTAATGCTTACGCACACCTCAGTAGGATCTCATAGAACACCAAAGTGGATATCACCCCACTCAGAGGGGCTCCTGAGGGCTCTGGAGACACCCAGGTCCTATATAAGGGGGGATAGCTCCAGAGGTTGATGCCTTATCAGTGGGTCTACTCTGGAATCTGTGCTCCTGAGAGTGACAGAGTTGGACTCAAATAAATCCTCCCTGCACATGGTCCATCAGTCCCTTCTATTCAAACCTATATGTGACGCTAGCGTTTGTAGGTGTACTTCCAGAGACTGGAGCCTCTAGCCTACCTATGTGCCAGCTGTGCCTGGAATCTCAGTGGAGCTGCAACTCCTACTCTACAGCTCAATGGACTCACCCAAGTCACGGGGTGAGGAGACGATGATGGACAATGGCCATCCCAGGGAATGGAGAGAGCCTGCAGCTGAAGGCAGGATAATCCCATCCACCATATCCATGGGATATAAGCCCACTCTCACTTGGAGGTGGAGTGGACCTCACCATCCCAGTCTCCTCAGGATTGGGGGAAGAGCTATGGACTAGAGTGGACTTAATGGTATTCTGTTGTAGACATATTGTGATTCAAGCAATGGAAGAAATTATAACAGTGAGGTGGAGCCAGTGACCACTGGACACTTTTGGGGCAGGGAAGGGAAGGGCAGTTGTAAATACAGGGGCTTTTTCCGGACTTGGGGGTTGTCCTGAGTGACGTTGCGGCGATGGATATGGGCCATTTTACATCAGCATATACTATGCAGAACTGTGTGGGAGAGAGTGTGGTCTACGATGTGAACTGTGGTCTATGCTTAGTGGCAAAGCCCCAGGATGTGTATATCCGTTGCAGGTGATGTGCCACACTAATGAAAGATGTTTATGTGGGATGTTATGGGAGGTGTGGGAGGTGGGGAATATGGGAATCCCTGTAATTTCTGTGTAACATTTAGGTAATCTAAGCACCTTTTAAAAAAAAATATATATATATATATAAAACTAACATTTATGTAAGCAAATGCACCTATATGCATATATATTTATATGTCATTTTACAAATATTGGTTTGTATTGTGAAAAATTTGATTTTTACCCACTGTATACACACACACACACACACACACATACCAGGCAAATACTAAACCAATGAAAGCTGGCATAATGGCCCAAAAATTTGTTTCCCCATCCTGGGCAAAATGGATGAAGACTCCCAGTCTGACTTGAAGTTAGATTGAAGCCAGGTGTTTTCTGGACGATGCAGTGTGGACAAAAGTAATGGACATCACTACCAAGCCTGGCCCATGAAATCACCAAGATTCTTGGTTCTTTTTTCTCCCTTTCATTTTTCTGGGCCTATAAGTAAGTGTTCTGAGATAGCAGCAGTACAAGGGGAAGGAACTTGATGCTAGGTGTCACTGTTTGGAAAAGAGTTGCTTCCCAAACCATCTGCCCTTCCTCAGACTTTTCATGAGGAAGATTTTTTTTTCTTTATTAGTTACTGATATTTTTGGTGTATTTGTTACCACAGTGTAGCCTAGACTACTCTACCTAAGCCAAAAAGTGATGTCTTGAAATTCCCAAGATATGCATCCTTGGCTTAGCAATCAAGTGCTAGATGATGAATGTGATATCAGAGGTTGGAATATTGGTTATTCATGTTATTTAGTAGCAAGCAGGAAAAAACTGCCACCTATGGTTATTTGGGAGGTAGTTCACCTGTAGCTCCAGGAAAGATCATTGGAAAGATCAGAGCTTTTATGGATATACAATATTACAAAAATCAGTGTTAGTGTATTACAAGAAAGAGATGATCATAAAAGGATCTGGACAATTTTTTTTAGCAGAAATGAAAGAGAATAGAAATAATCCAGACATTTAACACTATGTAGTACTAAAAATCTGACTGTTTCTAGACCCCAAACATACATAGAATTTTTTTTTTTTTAATGAGCAAAGAAGCCCAGTAAAATTTCTCACCTGAATGTAGTGACTCAAAGTAAAGATCATGTTAACAATGTAGTTTCATAACTATTCTTCCAAACAACCTCCAGATAGTTGTCATTGGGCCAAAGTATAGGGAAATGGGGACAGAAAAATAAATCAATAAAGACAATTTTGGAGTTATGTCTTCAAAATAAATTTAGGTGTTTTATGAAGCTGAAGGTAAATAAATAGATAAGATTAAAAAATAGCCTGCTAAATTTTGTATTGCCAAAGAAACCACAAGCCTAAACTGAAAAGCTTTTGACTATTTGAAAATTGAAGAACAAAACAAACAACAGCAACTGAAAACCCTAGGCCTCCAAACACCCAGAAGTAGGAGGTAAATTTGAAGGCTACACAGTCTAGAAATAGGATTCATTTCAGATACAGCAAAAGAGAATGATGAACAAGGTGGAACTTTCTAGTAGGGGAGCCAGGGACTATAGAGAACTATGTATCAGGAGGTCATTCTATTAAGCAGAATTAGGGCCTAATCAAACAACCCTCTCTACCGTCAAGTGAAGTCACAAAATCTTCCCAGTGGGATCTCACAGTTATTTTGCATTATTGATTGCTCTATCTCGAATTTTTCTCATTTAGAAAGGAAGAATTGATTCTATTAATTATAATCCTAGTCCCATGAAATTTATAGTTTCTTGTGGTCCTAGGGATTGTTTCCTTGAGGGACAGGATGAATGTGCTCTATGTGTATGAAAATGAGAGAATAGTGTACTTAGCAAATAGATGATACAATGTGATGGAGTCTAGCTAGATGCTCAACAATTAAATTTCTTCTTCATGGACACACAGAAATTGGATTGGGACATATGGCTAATGAAATTTAGGATTGGCCCTAAAATCCCTGGCAAGATCTTTGGCTCCCTCTCTTGTTCTCCTACTTAGAGGCCTAACAAAGGGTCTGCTATAATAGAACCTCAAGAATGGAAGAACCTGGATTCCCCTTGGAAGTGAGCTCCATAGAACATCTATACAACCCACATCAGATCTTATATGAATGAGAGATTAATTTTATTAAAACTCACTAAGAATTTGGGTAATTTGTTTCCACAACATAACTTAGCTTATTCTGACTAAACACTAAAAATCTATGATACATTAGATAAAATAGACTTTAAGGCAAATGGCATTGTTGGTATAAACAAGCTTGCTACAAAATGAATAAAGGTTGACATCATCAGTAAAATATAATAATTCTAAACTTGAATGTATTTAGGAGAACAGTCTTAATATTTATAAAGCAGAATGAAATAATTATAATGAGAAATTGATGCATGTAATTTTTAATAAGTAGGCAAATATTATTAAGGAAAAAGAAGATTTGAACAAGAAAATCAACTTTTGATTAAATGGCTTATACAGACATCTGTATTCAAAAATTGAAAATACTCATTTTTCTTAACATACACTTACAAAATTGATAATATGCTAGACTCAAACAAACTTCAAAGACACAATATTATATGGATCAAGTTCTTTGATCACAGACAACCCAGTCAGAAATGTAGAAATCAATAACAAAAAGATATTTTAAAATACCACATTTTGGTAGAAACTTAAAAAAAAAACACATTTCAAAGAAATAATCATGGAAATTTAAAAATTTTGGACACCATGTGTTTTAGTTTGCTAAACTGCTTAACACAGACACCATGAAATGAGTTGGCTTTTAACAATGGGAATTTATTATCTTACAAGCTTACAGTTTTGAGGCAGAGAAAATGTCCAAATCAAGGCATCATCAAGAACAGGCTATCTTCCTTAAGATTAGCTGCCAGTAGTCCTGGCAAAGCACATGAGGGCATCTGCTGGTCTCTCCCTTCTCTTCTGGGTTTTGTTGACTTTGGCCTCTTGTTACTGAGGCTTCTTCTTTTTCTCTCTGTATTCATCCTGTTTGTAAATGACTCCAGTAAGAGGATTAAGACCCATCTTGAATGGAGTGGGTCACACCTTAACTGAAATACCTCATCAAAATATCCTACTTACAATGGGTCCACACCCACAGAAATGGATTATCTTTAAGAACACACTTTTCTGGGATGCATACAGTTTCAAACCACCACATTCCACCCTCTGGGCCTCAAAAAGACATCTTTTTCCACATGCAAAATAACATTCATTAAATAAAAATATCCCCAAAACCTTTATTCATTTCAAAAGCAATACTAAGTAAAAAGTTTTATCCAAATCAGTTATAGGTGTGGTCTGTTCTGGGGCACAATTCCACTCTGTCTGTGATCTGTGAAACCTAGAGAACAAGTTATCTTCTTCCAACATACAAAGGAGGGACAGGCATAGGATAAGCACTCCCATTCCAGAAGTGAGAAATTGGAAGGAAAACAGGGGTCATGGGTCCCAAACAATTCCAAAATCCTGCAAGGCATACTCCATTAGGTTTCAAGGTCTGAGAATCATCTATGGAATGATATTTTATCCTCTGGGCCTGATGGAGCAGCAGCCCTAACCTTTCTAAGTGCTTGCACAGTGCCATGCTCTTCCTGAATACTGGGTGCTGTTCTCCTGAACACTGGGGTGAAGTTTCCACCCTCATCAATCATCAGGGTGGCAACCAGAGTCTAGGCTCCACACTTGTCAAACATTGGAGTGGCGCCCAGGCTCTCCACAGTCTCCTAGGCATCTGAGAAAACTGGGGTGGTAACACTCTTCCTGAGTGATGGGATGGAAGGCCCATATTCTCCAAGTGCTGGGGCATACTCACCCTTTCCACACACATGTCAAACTCATTTTCTTGGCCTGAGAAGATATCTTTGGTCCAGACCTTGGCTTCCATGTTCCTCCCCTTGAAGTGATTTCTCCTTCAGTCTGTCCCTTTTCTGTCCCTTTTAGTCCAAGCTGGCAATGTTTCCATTCATACAAATCTTGCAAAAAACTTGTTCATTTTGCCTGTATTACACAGGGATCCAAACCATCAAACCACAGAATTTTCCCCAAATCCTTTCTGGATTACTGTATTTCCAGTCCTGACTTGCACTGAAATGGCTGATTGGTTCCACGTACAGTCAAACCCTCAATTGGAGCACTATTCTCTGGGGATTTATTTTCCAGAAGCTCAGAATTTTCCAAACCATCTATTTCTGGTTTCTTTGTGCCCAGCAGTTCAGTTCTCAGTTTAACCCTTTCCTCTTGCTTTTTATTATACACTTTAAGGAGAAACGAGGCACACTTTCCACATTTAGTTTGGAAATCTCCTCAGCTAAATATCCAAGATCGTCACTTTCAAACTCAGCCTTCCATCCAACATCAGAACACAATTTTGCCAACATTCTCTGTCATTTTAAAACAAGGGTCACTTTTCTTCCAGTTTGGAAGGACACATTCATCATTTCTGTCTATGGCTTCATCAATGTACCTTTATCCATATTTGTACCAATGGTCTCTTCAAAGCAATCTAGATCTTTTCTGTCAATTACCTCACAATTTGTCCAGCTTTTATTCATTACCCAATCATAAAGCCATTTCTGCATCTTTGGTATTTGCAATAGCAACATCCAACTCTTCTGTTACCAAAATCTATTTTAGTTTGCTAGAGTATTTAAAGCAGATGCCATGAAATGGGCTGACTTTTAATAATGGGAAATTATTAGCTTACAAGCTTACAGTTTTGAGGCCATGAAAATGTCCAAATCAAGGCTTCATCAAGATCATGCTTTCTTCCTGAAGATTAGCTGCCAGCAATCCTGGACGTCTTTGTCACATGGCAAGGCATATGATGGTGTCTGCTGGTCCTTTCTTTTCCGGGTTTTGTTGACTTCAGCCTCTTGCTTCCCATGGCTTCTTCTTTTTCTCTTTGTATTCATCCAGTTCATAAAGAGGATTAAGTAAGAAGATTAAGACTCATCCTAATAGGTGGGTCACACCTTAACTGAAGTAGCCACATCAAAAGATCCTACTTACATTGGATCCACACTCACAGGTATTAGTTAACATGCTTTTCTGGTGTACAGTTTCAAACCACCACACCATGAAACTGAAAAATGCTACATTGTAAAATTGTTGACTGGAGCTGAAGTGATACTTTGAAGGAATATTATAGGCACATATAACTAAATAATTAAAGAAGAATGATGCACCCAAATCAAAGCATTAAAAGCAAATCACAGGGAAGCAGATGTGGTTCAAGCAGTTGAGCACCTGCTTCTCACATGGGAGGTCCCACGTTTGGTTCCTGGTGCCTCCTAAAAACAAAACACACACACAAAAAACAAAAACAAGCAACTAAACCAACTCAGGGGAACCAATGTCACTCAGTGGTTGGGTGCTGGCTTCCCACATACGAGGTCCCAGGTTCTTTCCCTGGCCCCCGGTACTTCTAATAAATAAATAAATAAAATAAAATCAGTGTAAATCTATTATTAAAGAAGTCAAAATGAAACATAAAGATAGAAGCAGAAATCAATTAAAAAATAATTGAGAGTTTCAGCAAATTTGAAATCTCTTTGAATTGATTTAATAGATTGAAAACATCTCTGGCAATACTGCTCAGGAGATAAAAAATAAAGACAAATCCACAATGTTAGAAATGTAAAGAGAACATGAAAAGAGACAAAGAGAGAATAAGAAACATAGAGAATAATCTGAGAAACCATAAAATCTTATATGCAATTGGGCAATTTCTCATGTAATATAACTTACCAAAGTTAATTAAGAAAAAGTAGAAAATCTTAATAGAACTTTGATAATTAAACTAATTGAATCAATAGTTTAAAATCTGCCCCAACCACACACATTAAAAAACACCACAAACAGAGAGTTTTTCAGTGAAGTTCTATCAGAGTTCCTGGAAACAGATCATTTCTATTTTAGTCAATCTCTTCCAGGAAATAAGAAAAGAAACAAGGAACAGTCCCCCAACTCATTTTATGAGATGAGTATAAACTCCAAAGGTAGTAGAAGAAAATATAATTACATGTTGTGAGGGTTAAGTTCTTGTGTCAACTTGGCTAGGTTATGTTGTCCAGTTGTTTGGTCAAGCAAGAACTGGCCTGATTGTTACTGTCAGGATATTTCATGAATTTAATAATCAATAAATTGATTATTATATCTTAGCTAATTATATCTACAATCAACTAAGGAGATTCCCTTCAACAATGAAAAATGTCTCATCCAATCAGTTGAAGGCCTTAAAGGGAGAATGGATGATTTCTCCAGTCAGAAGGTAGAATTTCTATCTCTATTTCAGCCAACCAGCTTCTCCTGGAAAATTCATGGAAAACCTTCTTTGCATTTCCCAACTTAAGATCTGCCTTATGGAATTCAGACTTGCCCATCCCCACAGTAGTGTGAGCCAATTCCTATAATAAATCTTATAAAATTTAAATAACATATATTCATATATATATGCTATAGGTTCTGTTTCCCTGGAGAACCCTGGGAACATAGGCCAATTTCTTTTATAAGCCTAAATGCTAAAATCATAAAATATTCCTAAATAAAATCCTGTAATATATACAAATTATACATACAAGGATTAAGACAGTTTTAATATCAGGAAAGTAGTATGATTTAATATTAGAAGATCTATTAAGTCTCTCTCTGCCTAGAGAAGCCCATACCAAACATCGGTGCATATTTCCATCTTTCTCTCCCATTTCTCAGCAAGCTCTGTTCTTTCCCCCATTTCCCAAATAAATTCTTTTTACTGACCTAACTAAAAAAAAAATCTATTAATATAATTCACCACATTAACAGAAAAAAAACTTTGAATTTGGCAGTAGAGTCAGAAAAAATATTTTGATAACATTTGAACATATTCGAGCAAACTCTCTTAACAAACTAGAAATAGCAGAGAATGTTCTTAAGCTAATTAAAAGAATGTGAGCCAAAAACTTCCAGGATACAGTTTACTTAATGGTGAAGTACTATAATTATTTATTTTACTTTCAGAATTAAGATAAGTATGCCAACAATCACCATGTCCATACAAGATTACAGCAGAAACCCTAAGCAATGCAATAAGAATGGAAAAATAAATAAATAAATGGAATAAGAATTGTAAGTAATGAAACAAATCTGTAGATGACATGATTATATAAGCAGAAAACATAGGAGTATTTACAGTTAAAGTAAAATAAGATTTTAACATATTTTTATGGATTCAATAATCAATAGCATACATGAAAAATATTATAAAACATAATTTGAAATATTCTATTCTCAAGGGCAATAAATAATATAACTATTTAGATATAAACCTTATGAATAATATGCAAAACTTCTGTAGGGAAAATTATAAAACATAATTGAAAGCCATATAAAGAACTGATGGAAAGATATATCATATTCATGGATTGGAAGAATCAAGATCAGAAAGATTTCCATTTCTCACAGTTTGATCTAGATATATGTGACAGTTTAAAGCTGGGTGGATCCTAGAAAATCATGTCCTTCTGCTAATCCATTATTGTGGTTATGGGACACTTTGATTGAACTGAATTGAATTGATGGCCTTTGACTGGATTACTTCAGTGAGGTGTAACCCAGGGTGAGTCTTGGTCCTCTTGCTGGAGTCCTTTATAAATGGGAGAAACATACAGACACACAGAAAAAAGGTGGCAGAGACACAGAAATCCCAAGAGGCAGAGAGAGAACAGAAGCTGGAATCAGCAGAGCACAGAGGCTTAGAAAAAGGCCCCAGAGTGGCTCAAAGAGATGAGGCCCAGAAGAAAGGAAAGAGATGAGCCATATGCCTGATCCCCCACAGCTAAGTTTGAGGAAAAAATAAGTCTGGGGTAGAAGCCTGGAATAGTGTCTTGCCACATGGAAGGAGTCCAGGATTACCTGCAGCTGACTTTCAGTAAGACAGCATCTCTGATGATGCCTTGATTTGGACATTTTCACAGTTTCAGAACTGTAAGCTTTTAACCTAATAACTTCCCATTTATGAAAGTCAACTCATTTCTGGTATATTGTTCCCAGCAGTGTTAGCAAGCTAAAACAGCATACAATGTAATCCCTACCATAATCATAATGCAAACAAAACATTTTGTGTGCATCTCATATGTGTGCACACACTATTAAACCAACTTCCTGAGAATCAGCTCCCCATTGACCATTTTGTTTTTCAAGTTAGTAACATAGTTATCTTTATAAAGCACAAATTTGATTATGTGATTCTCTTGAAGCGGAAAATTCTACACTGGGGTGAGGTAATCAATATGGCAACATAAGACATTCCTTGAAAAAGCCTCCCCAGAAATCAGATATAAGGACAGATTTTACTTGCTTAGACATTTGGAGGATGGTAGAGACTGGAGAAGGACTCCACAAATGCTGAATAGAAGAAAGAGACAAATATCAGGCAGGAAATGTCTGTCCCTGGCAAGCCTGTCCTCTCCCCTCCCCCTCACTTAGTCCCACACAGCTTTGAGTTCTCCAGAGGCAGGGACCCAGACTCCTCCCACTGGGGACACTGACTACAGGGGAATTCACAGCAGTGAGTTAGAACCACACACATATCCAGGCATAGGGAACCCAAGTCCAGAGAGATCATGAGTGAAACATTAACTGCTGTGAAGTGCTGCATACAAAGGGGCCCTCAGGAAGCAGAGGGACAGGAAAAAAAAAAAAAAAAAAAAAGAGACAAACCACAGCAGAATGGTGGCCAAGTGCTGCACTAACTCAAGTTAGTCACTGTCAGCTGAACTCCCTAAACACAAAATGGACTTTTTGGGAGTGACTTGATACAATGGGTTGATCACAACTAGCTCTCCAGGGTTGGATACCTTAAGAAGGAAGAAACTGGAGGCAGAAAAGTCTCACAAGGAAAATTAAAAATTTTATAAAGGGGTTAAATCGAACTGCTGTAAGAACTGAAAAGTGTAAGTAAAATGGGACGCTGAATGATGGAAAGAATTTAAACAAATAATAGGAGCAGGGGAGAATATCTGGCACAAAAACAAACAGAACAGATCAAGATTTCCAGAGAAAGAACAGAGGAAAGGAAGCTTTCTTCCAGAGGTAAAACAACTACACAAAATGTGCAGTCTTAAAACTTGTAACACATATCCAGGGCAAGAATCAGATGAAGAGGTTAAAAAAAAAAATCTGATCATTTAAAATCAGGCTATTCTAAAGGTCCAGAATAACTTAGACCAAGCATTGAAGAAGAGCCTTAACAAAAAGCCAATCAAGAATAAAACTGTATACAAGAGGGAGAAATGGATCTTTACAGTTAACTCGTCAAGATAATCACATGCTTAGATATCAGCAAAACATTACAAGCCATATTAAGAAAAAGGAATTTATGGCTTAGACTGGTGAACAAATTAAAATTCAGAAGAGGCACAGAAATTGGAACAACTAATCAAAGAAGTTCAAACAATCTCTGAAGCCAATTCAAAGAGATGAAGGAAAATATGCCTAAAGAGATAAAGGATATTAGGAAGACAAAGTGTGAGCATAAAGAAGAATTTGAAAGTATAAAACAAAACAGAAACTATGGAGATAAATGTCACAATAGTAAAAATTCAAAATATAGAGGCATACAATAGCAGATTTGAACAAGCAGAAGAAAGAATCAGCAATCTAGAAAATGGGGCTATTGAAATCATACAGTTAGAAGAACAGATAGAGAAAAGAATACAAAAAATTGAGCAGTGTTTCAGGGGTTTGAGTGACAGCACAAAGCAAAGAAACTTACAGGTCATGGGGGTCCCAGAAGGAGAAGAGAAGGGAAAAGTGGCAGAAATAATATTTGAGAAAATAATAGTCAAATATTTCCCAACGCTTATGAAAAACATAAATATACATGTCCAAGAACTGCAACATACTCTCAAATAAATCCAAATTGACCTACTCCAAGACACATACAAATCAGAATGTCAAATGTAAGAGATAAAGAGAGAATTCAGGAAGAGAAAAGGGATTCATCACATACAAGGGGCCCTCAATAAGACTATGTGCTGATTGCTCATCAGAAACCATGGGAGAGAGAAGTCAGTGTGTGACAGTTTGAAGCTGGGTGGATCCTAGATCATGTCCTTAGAGCTAATCCATTTTTGAGCAAGTAAAACTATTGTAGGTGGGACCTTTTGATTAAATTACTTCAGTTAAGCATCTTTGATTAAATTCCGTAATCCAGGGTGGGTCTTAATCCTCTTACTGGAGTCCTTTATCAACAGAGGAATAAAAGCCACAGACACAGACCAAAGCTGCAGAGACACAGAAGAATCCAGAAGCTGGAATCAACAGAACACAGAGGCTGAGAAGAAGCCACTTTAACCCAAAGCTGAAAGAGACAAGGCCTGGAGGATAAGGGAGAGATGAGCCATGTGATCTATCACATGCAGCTGCAGCTTGGTGAGACAGCATCTCTGATGATGCCTTGATTTGGATACTTTCATGGCCTCAGAACTGTAAGGCTTTACCCTAATAAATTCCCATTATAAAGGCCAACACATTTCTGGTACATTGCTCCCAGCAGCTTTTAGCAAACTAAAACACAGTGGTATGATTTATTTATGGTACTGAAAGAGAAAAATTTCAAATAAAATTTCTTTACCTGGCAAAATTCTCATTAAAAAAATGAGGGGGAGTTTAAAATATTCACAGATAAACAGAAACTGAGGGAGTTTGTCAACAAAAGGCCTGCCTTACAAGAATTACTAAAGGGAGTCCTGTAGGTTAAAAGGAAAAGATAGAAGAAAATGACTTGAAGCAGTGTGAAGAAATGAAGAATCTGCAAATATGTATACTATTGATGCTAAGTTGGTGTCTTTTCAAATTAGTAGGTGTGATGGTTAGGCTAATGTGTCAACTCAGCCAGGTAATTGTGCACAGTTGTTTGGTCAAGCAAGAACTAGGCTAATTGTAATACAAAGACATTTATGGGCTTTAGTCATAAGTGAGTTTACTGCATAGATCGCTGATTACACCTATAATCAACCAGGAAGATTGCTGTCAGTAATGAGTAATGTTTTATCCAATCATTGAATGCCTTAAAAGGGGAAGTGATTTCAGCATTCAGAGAGAATTTCCCAGCTGGTCTTGGATAGCCAATGTTTCATGGAAACTCATCAAAGAACTTCATTGGGCTTTCATCAGAGCCCCTGGTTTGCAGCCTATCTGTAGAACCTGGACTTGTGCATTCCCATGTTCACATGAGAGAATCTTATAAAATCTCACTGTTTATATATCTCTCCTGTTGATTCTTTTCCTAGAAAACCCTGACTAATACAGCTGGTACCAGGAGTGGTTCTTGAGGAACAAAATCTTAAACATGGGATGTCTGAGGTGGTTCTGGGAGTTTGGCAGTTGGCTCTCTACTCTAATTGGACTCAAGGGTACTAATGACTCCCTTTCCAATAATGAAGAGGCCACTAACAGTCCATGGCATGAGTTGGCAATGGAGATATGCAAAATATCATCACTGGATTCCCCTACTACCATGTTTATAAGAAGCAAGTTTTGGGTGAGAATGTTTTCAACACCTTAACAGAGTTTTGTAGAGTCAAAAGTTATAATGATGTTGGCTGGCTCCTCCTAGATACTCTGGACCGTTACAAAAGAAAGAGATGAGCTAAGTCTTCAAATTTGCCACTTAAATGCTGCATAAATAATGTGTGCTCTGAAAGAAAATCTTGTTTCCTGTGGCCACAGACTTGAGATATCTGAGAACCAGACTCAGATTCTCATTGCATGAGTAGCAGAGTTACAAAGGAAACTAAAATCTCAACCCCACACAGTATCTGTGGTCAAAGTGAAGGCATTGATTGGAAAGGAGTGGAACCCTGAGGATTGGGATTGGAGACATATGGGATGATGATAATATTTGTGGGGACATTGGAACCCTAAATTCTGATAAACCTGTGATGGCCGGCCCTGTGGAGACCACATTTTGTCAACCTTGTATCACCCAGTCTCCAGCCTGCCCCAGGGAGTCTGTATCTCCTCCCAGCCCAGAGGCAGGTACCAGCCCAACTCCAGCATGCACTGCCCAACCTCCAGTCTGCCCTGAGGAATCTGCCTTCCAACCCCTGCCTGAAGAGGTTAATCCTGTCTCACTAGAAGAAAATGCAAAGGAATGCCCTAAGGTCAGTAGCCTGCAAGACATTTCTAATCCTTCTCCTTACCCACCCCCACCACCCCTCTTCTCTTCTAGACCTATTACTAGACTAAAATCATAAGCCCCTAAAGGTGAAATACAAAGTGGGACCCATAAGGAATTATGCTATAATCTGAAAGAACTACATGAGTTTTCCAACTTATATAGACAGGGGAATATGTTTGCAAATGGATTCTAAGAGTATGGGATAATGGTGGAAGAAATATAAAGTTGGATGAGATTGAATTTATTGATATGGGCCCACTAAGCAAAAATTCTGGATTTAACACTGTAGCTTGAGGGGTTATAAAGGGTTCTAACAGTTTGTTCAGGTGGCTGACTGAAACATGGCCCAAAAGATGGCCTAACATGTCTGAGGTTGAGATCCCCAATTTGTTCTGGTATACAGTAGAAGAGGGAATTCAAAGGATTAGAGAGATTGGAATGCTAGAATGGATTTACCATTTAAGACCTGCCCACTCACCCCAAGAATGTCCAAAGGACACACTTTTAACCAGGACTGTATGGAATAAATTTTAAGACTAACTCCATCTTCTCTGAAGAGCTCTGTGGTTGCTCTTCTCTGTAGTCCAGATATTACTGTAGGGAGGGCTGTAATAGAATTAGAATCTTTAAACATTATGGGAATGATTGGATCTCAGGCCAGTAAAATGCAAGTGTTGGCATTTAATCGCCAAACATAAGGTGAGCATGGCTACCGCAATGAAAGGCAGATTCGAAGCCGCACTCAAAATAGTCTGAGTTGCACAGAATTATGGCATTGGCTAATAGATCATGGAGTTCCTAGAAGTGAAATAGATGGGGAGTCTACTAAATTTCTTCTGGATCTATATAAGCAGAAGACTTCTAGACAACTGAACAAAACTCCAACTCAAATTACAGATGCAGAGAATCATGGCTTCTTAATTAATTCCCAGAATTGAGACAGTTTACAGACCCAGAGCCCCATTGAATGAGAAGAAGGCCAGATCTCCTTGGGGAAGGATCCTGTTAAATTGCCAAAAATTTATACTGTTAATCTTCCTCCCACCTTTCCCCAAGGAGACCTATGGCCTTTTACCAGAGTAACTGTGCGTTGGGGAAAAGGAAATCATCAGACATTTTGAGGATTATTAGACACTGGCTCAGAAGTGACATTAATTCCAGGAGACTCAAAACATCACTGTGGTCCACCAGTCAGAGCAGGGGCTTATGGAGGTCAGGTGATTGATAGGGTTTTAGCTCAGGTCTGTCTCACATGGATTCAGTGGGTCCCTGGAACTATTCTGTGGTTACTTCCCCAGTTCCAGAATGCATAATTGGAATAGACATACTCAGTAACTGGCAGAATCCCCACATTGGATCTCTGACTTGTAGAATGAGGGCTATTATGGTGGGAAAGGCCAAGTGGAAGCCACTAGAACTGCTTCTGCCTAGCAAAATAGTAAATCAAAAGCAATACTGGATTCCTGGAGGAACTGCAGAGATTAGTGCCACCATCAATGATCTGAAGGATGCAGGGGTGGAAATTCCCACCACATCCCCATTCAACTCTCCTCTTTGGCCTGTGCAGAAAACAGATGGATCTTGGAGGATGACAGTAGATTATTGTAAACTTAACCAGGTGGTGACTCCAATTGCAGCTGCTGTCCCAGATGTATATCATTGCTTTGGCAAATCAATACATCCCCTGGTACCTGGTATGCAGCTGTTGATATGGCAAATGCTTTTTTCTCAATTGCCATTAGTAAGAACCACCAGAAACAGTTTGCTTTCAGCTGGCAAGGCAAACAGTATACCTTCACTGTTTTGCCTCAGGGGTATATTAACTTTCCAGCCCTATGTCATAATATTGTCCACAGGGACCTTGATCATCCCTCCCTCTCACAAGACATCACACTGGTCCATTATATTGATGATATCATGTTGATAGGACCTAGTGAGCAAGAAGTAGCAAAGACTCTAGACTTATTGGTAAGGTATTTGCATGAGAGAGGATGGGAGATAAATCCAACAAAAATACAGGGGTCTTCCACCTCAGTGAAATTTCTAGGTGTCTAGTGGTGTAGTGCATGTCAGATATCCCTTCTAAAATGAAGGATAAGCTGTTGCATCTGGCCCCTCCTATGACCAAAAAAGAGCACAATGTTTAGTTGGTCTCTTCAGATTTTGGAGACAACACATTCCTCATTTGGGTGTGCTACTCCGGCCCATTTACCAAGTGACCAGAAAAGCTGCTAGTTTTGATTGGTGACCAGAACAAGAGGAGGCTCTGTGACAGGTCCAGTCTGTTGTATAAGCTGTACTACCACTTGGGCCATATGATCCAGCAGATCCAATGGTGCTGAAGTTTCAGTGACAAATAGAGATGCTGTCTGGAGACTTTGGCAGGCCCCTATAGGAGCTTCACAACGTAGACCCTTAGGATTTTGGAGCAAAGCCCTACCATCCTCTGCAGATAACTACTCTCCTTTTGAGAAAGCTTTTGGCCTGCTACTAGGCCTTAGTAGAGATTGAACACTTAACCATGGGACATCAAGTTACCATGAGACCTGAGTTGCCTATCAGGAGCTAGATATTGTCTGACCCACCAAACTATAAAGTTGGGCGTGCACAGCAGCACTCCATAGTAAAGTGAAAGTGGTATATAAGAGATAGGGTTCGAGCGGGTCCTGAAGGCACAAGTAAGTTACACGAGGAAGTAGTCCAAATGCCCGTGGTCACCACCCCTGCCATATTACCTTCTCTTTCCCAACCCACAGCTTTTGCCTCTTTGGGAGTCCCTTACAATCAGTTGATTGAGGAAGAGAAAACTTGGGCCTGGTTTACAGATGGTTCTGTACAATATGCAGGTACCACATGAAAGTGGACAGCTGCAATACTGCAGCCCTCTTCTGGGACATCCCTGAAGGACAGTGGTGAGGGCAAATCCTCCAAGGGGGCAAAACTTTGAGCAGTGCACTTGATTGTTTATTTTGCTTCGAAGAAGAAATGGCCAGACATGCATTTGTACAGTGATTCATGGGCTGCTGCCAATAGTTTGGCTGGATGGTCAGGGACTTGGAAGGAACATGATTGGAAAATTGGTGACAAAGAGTCTGAGGAAGAGGTATGTGGATAGGCCTTTCTGAGTGGGTAAAAACCATGAAACTATTTGTGTCCCACCTGAATACTCACCAGAGAGTGACTTCAGCAGAGGAAGATTTCAATAATCAAGTGAATAAGATGACCTACCTGTGGCTAATACTCAGTCTGTTTCCCCAGCCATTCCTGTCATTGCCCAATGGGCTTATGAACAAAGTGACCATGGAGGTAGGGATGGAGGTTATGCATGGACTCAGGAACATGGACTTCCCCTCACCAAGGCTGACTTGGCTACAGCCACTGCTAAGTACCCAATCTGCTAGCAGCAGACCCACACTCAGCCCTCAATATGACACCATTCCCCAAGGTGATCAGCCTACCACCTGGTGGCAGATTGATTACACTGGACCACTTCCACCATGGAAGGGGCAGCGATTTGTTTTCATTGGAATAGACACATACTCCGGATATGGGTTTGCATTTCCTGCACACAATGCTTCTTCCAAAACTACCATCTGTGGACTTACTGAATGTCTTACCATGGCATTCTATACAGCATTGCTTTTGATCAAGGAACTTATTTCACAGCAAATGATGTGTGGGAATGGGCACATGCCCATGGAATTCACTGGTTTTACCATGTTCCCCATCATCCTGAAGCAGCTGCATTGACAGTGGAGTGGCCTTTTGAAGACTCAATTACAGCACCAACTAGGTGGCAATACCTTGCAGGGCTGGGTCAGTGTTCTCCAGGAAGTTGTGTATGCTCTAAATCAGTGTCTACTCTATAGTGCTGTTTTCTCCCAGGGCCAGGATTCATGGGTCCAGGAATCAAGGGGTGGAAATGGGAGTGGCACCACTCACTGTTACCCTTAGTGACCCATTAGGAAAATTTTTGTTTCCTGTCCCCTCAACCTTAAGCTCTGCTGATCTACAGGTCTTAGCTCCAAAAGGATGAGTGCTGTCACCAGAGAACACAACAATGATTCCATTGAACTGGAAGTTAAGACTGCCACCTGGCCACTTTGGGCTCCTCTTACTAGTGAATCAACAGGCAAAGAAGGCAATTACTGCACTGGCTGGGGTGATTGATCCTGACTATTAAGGGGAAATAGGACTGCACCTACATAATGGGGTTAAAGAAGAGTTTGCCTGAAATACAGGAGATCCTTTAGGACGTCTTTTAGTCCTGCCATGCCCTGTGATTAAAGTCAATGGAAAATTGCAACAACCCAATCCATGCAGGACTAACAATGGCCCAGAATCTTCAGGAATGAAAGTTTGTGTTAGCTCACCAGGCAAAGAACCATGGCCAGCTTAAGTGTTTGCTGAGGATAATGGGAACATGGAATGGGTAGTGGAAGAAGGTAGTGATAAATATGAACTTTGATCATGTGACCAGTTACACAAACGAGGACAGTAATAGTCATTGTATTAGTCAGCCAAAGGGGTGCTAATGTAAAATACCAAAAATGGGTTGGTCCTTATAAAGGGTATTTATTTGGGGTAGAAGTCCACAGATACCAGGCCATAAAGCATTAAGTTTCTTCTCTCACCACAGTCCATTGCCAGGTGTTAGAGCAAGACAGCTGCCGGCGTTTGCCAGTGTTCAGGCTTCTGGGGTTCCTCTCTTCCCGGGGCTGCGTGTCTCTCCGGGCTTAGCTCCTGTTTCCTCCACAAGGTCAGCTGTAGACTATCAGGCGAATGGCTTGCTTCTCTTCTCCTGGGGCCTTCTTTCCAACATCAAAACTGCTTCTCAGAAGACTGCTTCAACCGCCCTTTGCCTTGCCTTTTATATTCAATTCCCCACCCACCAAGGGGTGGGGCTCAATGCCCTAATCCTAACCTAATCATGCCCAGATTAACAGATCAGTTTACAAGCATGATTCAATTATATTTTTGGAATTCATAATTACATCAAACTGCCACAGTCATGAATCTTTCTTCCTTATTTTGGTATGAGTAAGATTGTATATGCACATAAAACAAACTTCTTTATTTTCTTCCCCAACCTTTTCCTTATCATATGACAAGTTGTATTAGTTTCATGTCATATTATTTAAGGATGTCAAGTTTAAGAGTGAATATTAACCAAGGACTTGTACCATATACTGTAGGGAATTAATGTGTTTCTGGTTGTAGGCAGGAGACGTGAACATTGTTAGGCAGAAATATATATATATATGCATGTCTGTTATTGTTTTTACTTGGAGACTAAGTATGGTTTAAGGTAATGTGTATGGTTGCCAAGTTGACAAGGGGTGGACTGTGATGGTTAAGCTAATGTGTCAATGTGGCCAGGTTATTGTGCCTAGTTGTTTGGTCAAGCAAGAACTGGGCTAATTGTAATACAAGGATATTTATGGGCTTTAGTCATAAGTGAGTTTAGCCATTTAGCCATTTAGTCTGCATAGATGGCTGATTTACATTTACAATCAACCAGGGAGATTGCCGTCAGTAATGAGTGAAGTTTTATCCAATTATTTGAATGCCTTAAAAGGGGAAGTGATTTCAGCATTCAGAGAGGATTTCCCAGCTCCTCTTTGGACAGCCAGAGTCTCCTGGAAACTCATCAAGGACCTTCGTTGGACTTTCATTGGAGCGCCTGGTTTGCAGCCTGCCTGTGGAACCTGGACTTGTGCGTCCCTATGGTCATGTGAGAGAATCTTATAAAATCTCACATTATTTACAGATATCTCCTGTTGATTCTGTTCCCTAGAGAACCCTGACTAATGTAATACGCTATAGATTTGGTTGGGTAATATAAACTACAGCAGAACTGTATTTTTAAAATATACAGAAACAGAAATGAGAAAGGAATCAGTCAGATACATCACAAAAGATAGCCTATATAGAAAAGGGGGTTGCGACAAAGGAAGAGACAAAAAAAGATATGACGTATAAATACCAAAGGCCAAAATGGCTGAAGTAAGTACTGCTTTTACATTAATAACACTGAATATTAATGGATTAAACTTCCCAATCAAAAGACAAAAATTGGCAAAATGGATAAAAAAAGCATGACCAACTATATGTTGCTTACAAGAGACTTGCTTTCTACCTAAAGACATAAATAAGTTGAAAGTGAAAGGATGGAAAAAGGTATACCATGCAAATAGTAACCAAAGTAGAGCTGGGGTAGCTATATCAATTTTAGACAAAATAGACTTTAAGTCAAAAGCTGTTATAAGAGAGGAAGGAGGACATATTTATTAATAAAAGGGGTCATCCATTAAGAAGAAATAAAAATCATAAACATTTATGCACCAAAGTACAATGCCCCAAAATACGTGAGGCAAATACTGGCAAAGCTTATAGAAAATATTGACACCTCTAAAATAATTATTAGGACACTTCAATACACCACTCTCATCAATAGATAAACACCATGATGAAAGATCAATAAGGAAACAAAGAACTTGAATAATATGATAAATGAATTAGACCTAATAGATATATACAGAACATTGCACCTCAAAACAACAGGGTATACATTCTTCTCAAGGGCACATGGATCATTCTACAGGATAGACTACATGTTGAGTCACAAAACAAGACTCAATAAATTTAAAAAGATTGAAATTATACAAAACATCTTCTTTGAACCTAATGGAATAAAGCTGCAAATCAATAACAGATGGAGAACTGGAAAATCCAAAAATATATGGAAGTTTAGTAGTACACTCTTAAACAATCAGTAGATCAAGGAAGAAATTGCAAGAGAACTGAGTAAATATCTTGAGATGAATGAAAACAAGAACACAACATATCAAAATTTATGGGATGCAGCAAAGGCAGTCCTGAGGGAGAAATTTATAGCTCTAAATGCTTATGTTAAAAAGAGAATAAAGAGCTAAGATTAGAGACCTAACTGCACACTTGGAGGAACCAGAAAAAGAACAACAGCAGTCAGGAGGAAAGAAATAACAAAATTAGAGAAGAAATAAATGAAATTCATAATAGAAAAACAATAGAGAGAATAAAGATGACCAAAAGTTGGTTCTTTGGAAATATCAATAAAATTGACAAATGCTTACATAGACTGACAATGAAAAAGAGAGAAGACGCAAATAAATAAAATCAGAAATGAGAGGGGAGACACTGCTACTGACCCCAAAGAAATGAAAAAGATTATAAGAGGATATTAAGAACAACTGTATGCCAAAAAATTAGACAACCTAGATAAAATAGACAAATTCCTAAAAATACATGAACAACTTACACTAACTCTACAAGAAATAGAAAACCTCAACAGACCAATCATAAGGAAAGAAATTGAATCAGTCATTAAAAACTTCCCAACAAAGAAAAACCCAGGACCAGATGGCTTCACAGGTGAATTCTATCAATCATTTCAAGAAGAATTAATACCAATCCTCTCAAACTCTTCCATTGAATAGGAGGAAACACTACCTAACTCATTCTATGAGACCACCATCACCCTAATACCAAAGGTAGATAAAGATACTACAAGAAAAGAAAATTACAGAACAATCTTCTGATTATAGATGCAAAAATCATCAACAAAATATTTGCAAATTGAATCCAATAGCACATTAAAAATTTATACGCAATGATCAAGTAGGTTTTATCCCAGGTATGCAAGGGTGGTTCAACATAAGAAAATCAATTAATGTAATGCACCACATTAACAGAATGAAGGAAAAAGCCCCATGATTATAGCCATAGATGCAGAAAAGAATTTGAAAAATCCAGTATCCTTTCTTGATAAAAACACTTAAGAAAAATAAAAATAGAAGGAAATTTCTCAACATGATAAAGGGTGTATATGAAAAATCCAAAGTTAATGTTATACTCAATGGTGAAAGAAGGAAACTTTCCCTCTAAGATCTGGTTCAAGAGAAGGATGTCCATTCTCACCACTGTTACTCATCATAGTCCTGAAAGTTCTAGCTAGAGCAGTTAGGCAAGAAAAAATAAAAGGCATCCACATTGGAAAAGAAGAAGTAAAACTTTCACTATTTTCAGATGACATGATCCTATATATATAATGTCCTGAAAAATCTACAACAAAGATACTAGAATCAATAAACAAATTTAGCAAAATGGTGGGGTACAAGATCAACAAGCAAAAATAAATAGTGTTTCTACACTGCATTAAAGAGCAGTCTGAGGAGGAAATCAAGGAAAAATTGCATTTACAATGACAACTAAAATAATCAAATATCTAGGAAAAAATTAACTAAGGATGTAAAGAACTTGTACATAGAAAACTACAAAACATTGCTATAAGAAATCAAAGACTACCTAAATAAAGGGAAGGACATTCCATGTTCATGGGTTGGAAGACTAAATATCATTAAGATGTTAATTCTACCCAAAATGACTTATGGATTCAAGGAAATACTAATCATCCATCAAAATTCCAAAAGCCTTCTTGCAGAAATGGAAACACCAATTATCACATTTATTTGGAAGGATAAGGGGTCCAGAATAGCAAAAAAAACATGTTGAAAGAGAAGAATGAAATCGGAGGATTCACATTTCCTGACTTTAAAACATATTACCAAGCTGCAGTGGTCAAAACAGCATGCTACTGGCACAGGGCTAGATATATTGGCCAATGGAATTTAACTGAGAGTTCAGAAGTAAAATCTCACATCTATGGCCAATTGATTTTTGACAAGACTCCCAATTCTACTCAATTGGGAAAGAATAGTCTCTTCAACAATGGTGCTGGGAGAATTGAATATCCATATGAAAAAAATAAAAAAAGGAAAGAAAGAGGACCTCTATCTCACAGCATATACAAAACTTAACTCAAAATGGATCGAAGACCTAAATATATGAACCAGGACAATAAAACTCCTAGAAGATAATGTAGTGGAGCATCTTCAGGATCTCATATTAGGCAATGGTTTTTTAGACTTTACACCAAAAGCACAAGCAACTAAAGGAAAAAAATGGATAAACAGGACCTCCTCAAAATTAAAAACATTTGTGCCTCAAAGGACTTTGTCACAAAAGTGAAAAGACAACCTACTCAATGAGAGAAAATATTTGGAAACTACCTATGTGAAAAGGGTTTAATATCCAGAATATATAAAGAAACCTTACAACTCAACAATAAAAGGACAGCCCAATTAATAAATGGGACAAAAACTTGAATAGACACTTCTCCTTAGAGGATATACAAATGGCTAAAAGGCACATGAAAGGATGCTCAACCTCACTGGCTATTTGGGAAATGCAAATCAAAACCACAATGAAGTATCATTTCACACTGACTAGAATGGCTACTACAAAAAAACAGAAAACTACAAGTGTTGGAGAGGATGTCGAAAAATAGAAACACTCATTTGTTGCTGGTGGGAATGTAAAATGGTTCAGCTGCTATGAAAGACAGTTTGGCCATTCCTCAGAAAGCTAACTATAGAATTACCATATGACCTAGCAATCCTGCTACTAGGTATATACTCAATAGTTTGAAAATAGGGACCTGAACCAATATTTGCACACCGGTTTTCATAGTAGCATTATTTACAATTGCCAAAAGATAGAAGTAATCCAGGTATCCATCAGTTGATGAATGGATAAATAAAACATGGCATATACATTTAGCAGAATATTATACAGCCACAAAAAAATGAATGAAGTCCTGATATATATGACAACATGTATGAACCTGAGGACATTATGCTGAGTGAAATAAGCCAGGTATAAAATGACAAATACCATATGATCAAATACGAACTTCTTATAATAAGCCAAATGCATAGAGTCAGACTCTAGATTATAATTTACCAGGAGATAGATAGGGTTCAGAGAATGGGGAGTTGATGCTTAATTTGTACAGAATTTCTATTGATGTTGATTGTAAGGGTTTGGAAATGTCTGGTGTTGATGATAGCACGTTACTGTGAATGTAATTAACAGCACGGAATTATGTATGTGAACGTGGTTAAAAGGAGAAAGTTCAGGTCGTATATGTTACAAGAGTAAAAATTAAAAGATTAAACAAAGAACTGTATAACACAGTGAATCCTATTATAGATGATGGGTTATAGTAATTAGTACAAGTATAAGAATGTTCTTTCATGGATTGTAACAAATGTGCAACACTAATGCAAGGTGTCAGTAAAAGGGTGGTATGTTGGAAAAATATGAATAACGTAAACTATATGTACTAATTAATACTACTATTTCAATAATCTTTCATCAATTATAACAAAGGTAACTGTTTAAAAAAATATTACAGGGAGTAGATGTAGCCCAAGTGGTTGGGCACCTGCTTCCCATGTATGAAATCCCGGGTTCCATCTCCAGTACCTCCTAAAAACAAAACAAAAAAACAAAAAAACTCTCATTGGGGAGCAGATGTAGCTCAGTGACTGAACACCTGCTTCCCGTGCATAGGTCCTGGGTTGAATCCCTGATAGTTACACCCGCCCCCCCCCCCCCCCCCGCAAAAAAAGAAAAAATAGCACAAAAAAGTTCTTTCCTGACCCCTCTTTTCAGGATAAAATTCAAAATCTCAAAGCACACTAAGTCTCTATGGTCTGATACAAACTCTTGAACCTAAGGCATCTCCTGCTTTCCCTACATATAAGCAATGATAGTGATATAATATGCTTGACGTCTTTAATTCAGGCATTAGTGCCAGAGGAATTTGGGTCTAGTCTGCGAGCTGTAGGTGGGACAATTTGAGCATTGTTTCTGTTAGCATGCCAACCAACCTCAATTCTCCGGCTCTATTGGTGATTTTGTGAGCTACATAAATTTGGCATAACTTGCTATTTCATGATCTAATATTTGCAATTAAAACCCAAACAATTTATTGATGCATCTTAATTTGTTTCCTAGATAATAATTTAAGCACCTGCAAAGTCCCATGACATCTCTCCAAGTATAAGCTTAAAAAAATGGAGTACTAGTGTATAAGTGGGGCTATTGTTTTCAAAATAGTAAATGGAGGATTGCAAAGAAAGACATTCTTAGAGAAGGTATGACATATGTTCAAGGGTAGATAGTTAAAAATGCGGTTTTAGAAAAAAGCTGAGATAGAAAGAAGAGACATTAGAATTTAAGGGGCTAAGAGAGATATAAGACTGAAATAAATGAGGAAATGTGACTAGAAAATTAAAACAGTAAATTCCATTGTTTAGAAGTGAAAGGAAGAGCAGCCTCTTACTCATGGCCTTTCGCTCCAGCTTACAGGTTTAGTGTGGAATGCTACCAGGTTCTGAAAGAGATGCTACGGAAGCCAGGAAAAGAGGTTGGTCTGAAAAACTTGTGAAATCTAACTGATAATCAGAAGGTAAAAAAGGGCCAACATAATATCTGAAAAAACATTTTATCCTTTCAGCTGAAAAGCAATAATCTTTTCCCTTTCATTACCTTGTTCTGTAAAGGGTTGACAGAAATATTTGGAATACAATTCCAAATGGCTTATTAGATGCATGTCATGCCCCAAATCATTTTAACAACCAGAAACATTAGATTTTGCAGACATTCTGTTCAATGCACTGAGATGAAATTTATTGTGACACTTCTTTACTTCTTTAGTAAAAGACTAGGAGTATAAATATAGTGGAATCAAGAAGTATGTTGCCCTTACTTTCTCCCTACAAATGTAGGAGACCTGTGTATCTGCACAGAATGGAATTGACAGTGTTCCAGGGCTAATGATATGCCTGAGAACATCAGTGCTTAATTTTCTATATCCTACAGTATTACTTTGGCTCACATAAAAATAGCTTAGACAACATCTCCTGAAAGTGGAATGTGAATTTAAAAAATATTATGAGACAAATCATTGATATTTGGGATCTAGTAGTTCTCACTTTTAACTTTTGCACTACCACCAACTTTGCAGGCAATGTTTGTAGGCTAAAGTGCTATGACATTCCATGAGGCAGCCTGAATTCTAAAACACTATGCACCTTGGGTGATTTGGAACCAAAGGATGACTGGGTCCCACTGATGCTTGTGTGGATTTCATGTGAGTATCAGATCTACTACTTGGTTAGCTTCACAGCTTGACAGATACATCCACCACAATCCCTCCCTTCCCCCAAATACACACACACACACACACACACATCTCCATTTACAGTATAAATCATAAAATGGAAGTGACATTATCTGCTGTTTTCCAAATTCTAATGAAAGGATACCTTCAACACATTTTGGAATTGGTAAAGACTTCTTGAAGTCTTATGGGAAACCCTGCCTTTCAATTGCTTTTACCTCATATTATTTTATTTTCCCACTTATTTTGAAAGTCACATGGAGAATGAATATTATCCTAGTTTTGCAAGGTGAAATACTAAGACAAGGCCATGATAGAGGTCTCAAACTGGCTTTATGTGGATTTGAAACTGAAAACCAAGTTTCAGTGGGAATGTTCTTCCCATTGACTAAATGACTTTCCTACAGAGTTAGAGTTTTAAATTAAAAACTATTTGATAAATGCCACCTTGTGCATCTGCCAATACCTCTATATACCTTATATATTCAGTTCCTTCTTCCACTGAAGAAGACTTAGAGCTTTCATAAGCCCACTTCATTTAGGGTTATTTTTTTATCCAATGAATATATCACTCCTGGATCTTAGATCTACCCAAGAAGAGAAGAATTACTTACTGACATATTGAAATCTGAAGCAGTGAATATAATTGCTGTTTTTGCCTGTAGTTTGTGCTGTGCCTACCAGACTACATGAACTTGTAATTGATTTATTCCCCTTATGCATTATTTTGATAGTAAATTGGCTTTCATTCAGTCATTTACCACTTCTTTCATAATGAAATAAAATTTATTTGAAGTTTCCAGTTACCAATGACACTTATTAGAAGACACAACCAAGCAGATATCTACCTCCTTATTTTCCCTTGGATAACTATTCAAACCATGACGGTGGGTAGAAAAAGATGCCTTTTAAAAATGTGCACTTAATTCAGGTTTAGGAACAACATTCAACAGGCTTTGAACTGTAAAGTTCCACATGAAGGAAATAGGTCAAGTCTAGGACCAAACAAAAGATGTTGAATCAATGTGTTCCAAACTTAAAAGAACTTATTGGATATGTTTTCTTAGACTAAACTTCTTAGCATAGGAGGGCCAAGGTTTCCTAAACTGATTTTTGAGCCATTTTATTCCATGATATAAAAGATGAGGAATAAGAAAGAGAAATTTCACTCACTTAACTTAAAACTAAACAAAGCAACAACAAAACCAGTGTGTACAGAAGGGAAGAAGAGTTTTGAGAATTACAATAGGGAAGGATGCAAAATTCAAAAATCCTTTACAATGGAAATAAATTAAAACTCTTATAGGTGGAGGAAACACTTACATAATCATTTGAACGTAATTGATTTTGAATGATCTCATGATAAAGGTCCCGAAGAGCCCACAAACACACCACAAAGGAGTCAATTTACACCAGTACTCAAGAGCAGCAACTGTTTCTTAAAAGAAAACAAATTTCTGTCTAGGGAATTTGAGCTACTCCAAAGGATTTAATGACTTGCAGGGGTTTGCAGGTCAGTTACATCTGGTCTGAAATGAAATGCTTCTTCCTGTTTCTAAATTGACTAACCCATAACCCCATTAGCCCTCTCATCTTAAAACAAAGATTATTTCTGTTTCATTAGCTGTGCAACAGTCAGTGCCTTTATGTTTCTTCCAGCATATGGAACTCATCACTGTTCTGTTCTTCTCTTCTGGTCAGCACCAAGAAGGAAGACACAGAAGAGCACAAGAAATAAAATATGCAATGGGTTTGAGAGTCTAACTGGTTTGTCTTGTCCACATGGACACCTGTGGGAAATAAGAGTATTTGAAAAAATAGACAGCCCCTTTCCAGGGTGGAGAGTTCCCTGTATTTTCTTTCCTTAGAGATGGCAATCATTAGGTTCCCATTGTTCTCTCGCTGAGTCTTCTCTGAATGAAATGAAAGGAAGCTAACCTAAGTGAGGCAGAAGTAAAGCTTCCAGTTATATCAAAGACTATATATGAGCCCACAATTTAAGCCTCTGATGCTTTATGCTTAAATTACACCAAAAGATAGCAGTAGGTGGTTTTTTGTTTTGTTTTTCTTAAAGCCTTATTTGCAAAAGTAGCAGTTGATTTGAACAATTCTGAAGGGAAGGAATAAAAGAGGGCTATGCAAAACCTAACAAGAGGACAGCGAGGAAGCTAGTGCTTGGAGGGGAATGAAGATGTAGTAGAATCTATACATTTTACAAATCGATTAGAGAAAATCTTACATGAAGGACAAGAGAAAGACTTTCTCTATGTTGGAAGAGTGAGCAGCAGACTTGTACTCTGTTTCCTCTATCTTCTTTCATACCAGTAATGATATGGCAGATAGTGAGAAAGAAACAAGCCTCTGTTCCCATATTTATGTGCCCCTAGATCTCACCTGTGAGTAGACAAGGTTTTGCCAGTGTTGTGCAGCAGGATAACTTCCACCTGGAAATCTCACCAGGCTGACCTGAAGAAGGGCTGAGCTCTTCCTTAAAGACTTCACATCAAGCTGCAGGAATTTGTCAGGATGGTTGTTATTTGGCAAAACGGAGAGATCCATGTCTCCCTTCATCTACAGTGGAAACAAACACAGGTGAAGCTGTTCCTGTCAGATTCGTCCATTATTAATGAGTTTGAGGATGCTCCAACTGGCACCTGAAACCAAGTCTCCCAGCTGCACTGTAAGGTCATGAGAAGTCTCTCTCAAAGTGACACATCAGCACACAGCAACAAAGCAGCACCCTGCCCTTTGAAGGTATCCATTTAAGGTACTCTAATGGGACAGATGGAGCTGCACTCATTAAAACTAATAGGATGCTAAACAGTGGATCTATGTGGCACTTAATGGCTCACACACAGAGCCAGAAATAGAAGTATAGGGGGCATAATTCTTTGGACAAAGGCTGCCATCACCTCAGTATCACAGTCCAAAATTTGGAAAACATGAAATAGAGTCACCTGTAGAGAGGCATTACTTAAAATTTTTTCTCTGAATATTGCTGAACATACACAGCTGACTTGGCCTTGCCTACACAGTATCACATGTGATAGCCAGGATCTTGTTTCTTCTCATGTTTTGTCTTCCAGAGTCTCAAGCTAATGTGAAACCTAACCCTGTATAGGCTGTCAGCTTTGTTCTGAGTGGGGAAATGGGAAGAATTTGCTTTAGAGTTTGCTACAGTAATTTAGTGCCACAACGTACTGCCTTGACCCTTCACTACTTGAGGTCCATTTGAATCTATTCCTAGCTGTATAAACTCCCACGATGTGCTTAGGTGTTCACACAGTACGTCTGGAACAAGAGGGGAGCATGGCTGCTGGGTTTGGAAGACGCACTGTCCTAAGTGAACCCATCTGCTGTTAAGAGAGCCAAGGTGGAAGTGAGGCTATGGACAGCGCAGCAGGCCAGTAATGTGACGATGGCTTTAATGGAGAGGTTCTCTCTCATTGCAGCCCACTCTGCTTTGGGCAACTCATGCTTCTCACAGAGAAAACAGGAATTCCATTTGGAGGAAGAGGAAATCTTCCTATTTGTGAGAAGGTAAAGGTTGGATATATTTTCTAAAATACGTAGGTTGTCTGCTATTTTTGCATCTTTATAAACCCTACTGATTCAGCAGAGAGGTTTCTCTTCCAGGGTTACATGTGGAATATATCAGCACCAGATTTCAGAAGAGTGCCATATAGCTTACAAAAATCAGCAGCCAGGACGTTCTTGAATCAAGTAAGATGCTAGAGAGTTCTTACCTTCTTTATGGAAATAAGTACGAGTGCATGTGTTTTTTTTTTTGTTTGTTTGTTTGTTTGTTTGTTTTTAATCTGTCATACTTGGGTTGTAGAACTGGATTAAGCACTTAACATTTTCTATACAAAAGTTTTGGATCCAAACTTTATCACTGTGTCACAATATTTGAAATATATTTGGGTGCTTTTTTTTCAATACATTTAATGGAGAATATAAGAGGTTCTTCAGAATGACAGTTAAGAACAAAACAGTTAAACCACAAGTGTTACAAGAATCAAGCGTATTATGTGTATGTGTATATGCTGGGTACATTCTGGATTTTTCTGGCTGCTGTTAGAATACATCTAATGAACAAATATTTCTCAGGCTTTTTGCTTTTCCTAAAAGATTCTTTGGGGAATAACACACATCTTCAAGAAGAACCTTACTTGTCTTTGGCTCCATATGTTGGCAAGCAAAGACACAGAATCTAGATCCAAATATATTTGATTAGACCTTTTCCTTAGCCAAAGTATGAGGTAGGTGCAATGAGCCTTCAGTTTTCCCTTGGCGTCCTTTCTGTAGACTCCCCCACCATGCCCTAGGTGCCCAGAAGTTTGTACACTGCCTCTTTCCATTAACTAGTTTAGTCTGAAAGTCCCCATTTACTCACCATCTTTTATCTACCCTTCACCCAATACCATCAGTCCACATTTCTCATACTACTCTCCCTATAGTGACCTACATGACTGACAGTCAAGAAATCAAGCTTTATTTCCCCACCCCTACTGTGCCCCTGCCACCATCACCACACCTATGCCTCTGCTCATGCACTTTCTGGAAGGCCCTGGCCATTGACCACTTCCTAATCAACCTTTCACGAGCATCTCTGATACCTCACCTTTCATAAAACCTTTCTATATGGTATGATTTCTCCCTCCTTTGAAACATTAGAGCGTTTTGTTTATACACTCATCTTACTATCCTTTGTGTGGTAATTTGTTTCCAATGCCTTTTCTTTTATGGTCCCCTATATTAGATGATACACTACAAAAGAGCAATCCTATTGTATGGCCCCTTCCCTATCTGAGTCATGTCTGCGGCCCTAAAGAAGTCCATTCTTCAATAAATGATTGCTGTTGACTCTTCCTATCTCTTAAGGCTCTACCATGATTGTAAATTGATAATTCAAGATCTCCCACAAACTGTTTAACAGAATGCTTAGAATATATTAAACTCTAAAAAATATTTCACTGTTAATTTAGGCATATGTAAGAACTTGGGTTTTCATTTCAATTGATTCTCATATAAAGCAAACTGAGCAGAAATTAAAAATTAAAGCCATATAAACCACCCATAGTTCAAACGGAAATTATACTTCCCAGAATCCCCTTCCCTGTGGGTTTGGTTTAGAGTCGGTCAAAAGAGGGAATTGCGTGAGATTTGAAAGGCAAAATGGAAGCTGCATTCATTAATATGAAAATCTTTTTTTTGTAGTCAGATGCAGTGACAGACAGAGGCAGAGATGATAGGCAGGTTCTAGCTTAATCTTGCTTTCCTGGGCTCAGTGTTCATCTCTTCTCTCCAACTACTGGCCCTGTTGACCAGCACTAACTTCAGATCCCTATGCATGGCTCTATACCCAAAAAGGAGGAAATATACTGAGGCAATAGTGTCCCATAGATGTCCTTGTAAAGCCATACTTAGCTGATTGTGCCTGGCAGTTCAGATTGATTGGTTGGTGATGTCATTGATCCTCCAACCCCCTCTTATGGTCCTTCACTTCCCCAGGTCCTTCCACGGCCGTGTGAGCTCAAATGCCTTATCCCATAACACTCATAGGGGCACTTCTATGCTGCTAAACCCTGCCGATTATTGGTACCAGAAGTGTTTCCAGGGAACAGAACTTTAAAAAAGTAATCTGGAATAGGTTTTCTGATATGACAAGAAAATGCTGGGGAAAATGCTACACCGAACATCCATGGCATACCAGGGCAAAATAGTTATTTGAACTCTAACCTACAGTCACCTGTATTAGGTATCTTTAGAAGGCATGACTGGGTTGGCAAGTAGCTGCTTCATTAGAACATTTTAATGGAAAGAGAAAATAACTGTGGAGTTGACTAATTGATTCTAAACGAGTTGGAGAATTTAGAGAAAGAGAGCTAGGGGATGTAAATTCAGAGCTCATGGTCTAGGTTGGGAAACAGAAAGCTTCTATGACTGCCCTGAAAATAAAACCTTTTTAACTATAGTGCTGATGTTCCTCAGGACCCATCACCATCACCTGGCATTGCTTCTAAACTCAAATCCAGATTCAAATCCTGGAAGATCCATATGTAACTTTTGTAGCTTATGAGGTGGTACCTACTATATATATTGAAAGAATTGTAAACTTTTTCCATTTCGTAGTAACTGAAATCCAGAGTATATGTATACATAGGTTTTTTAAGGGTGTTAGGTTAGGGTAGAAGGAATACAATGTTGAATTAGCCTGATTTAAAAAAAAATTGATATGGGTGCACTAAGCATAGATTCTGGACTCAATGTCTTAGTTCAAGTGACTGGGAGTAATTAAGAATTTGAATTTTCAAATTGGACCCAACCCAGTGATGGTCTACAAATGAATGAAGTTGAGATGCCAGAACTTCCTGCTATAATATGGTATAGAGTAGGGGTACTTAACAAGCGGCCCATGAGCTTGAAATGAAATCCAAAAAAAACATTATTCTTGTGGGGACGTGTTGGTGCGGGTGTGATATATTTATGAAATAATACATAGTATACATAATAACACATAGTGTGGACTTAGAAAGGGGTCTGTAGTTTTCACTTGACTGACAAAGTGGTCTGTGGAACAAAAAAGGTTAAGAACCCCTAGTATAGAGGAAGGAGGTTGGAAGGCTAGGGTGGTTTTAATATGATAGATGTGCTCGTCTACTTGCTAAATATGCCCCCCAAGAAGATCCAGAGAGCATTCTCTCCACCAAGGCTTTGAGAAATATATTAGTGAGGGCAGCATCAGAATCATTAAAGAGCTCTGTAGAACTGGGCTCCTTGAATTTCATGAGAAAGATGGGATTTCAAAAGGGCCAGAGCTAAATGGTGGCATTTAACTCCTAGAGACCAGATGGATGTGGTTACCATAAAGGGCAATAAAGCCAAAGTGATAATTTGAATAATTTGACCCGCAAACAATTTTGGTATTGGCTGATTGACCATAGTGTCTTCAGGGCTGATATAGATGGACATTCTACGATCTTATTTGTTTTGTATAAGCACTAGGTTTGGTGAGCAAATGTCTGACTTGAATCACCCAATAATGAGTTACATCCCTTGGATCAGTTTTCAGATGTGAGCAGGTACACAGACTCAGACCTTCTTAACTAGAAAAGATGGCAGGTTCTTTTGAGTAAGAATTCTGCTATACTATTGAAAATTCTACCTCCTAGACTTCCCTAAAGGGGACCTTTAGTTATTTACCAGGATCATTATGTGTTGGGGGAGGGGAAAGTTATCTGACTTTTGGGGGATTATTGGCTCTGAATTGATCCTAATTCCTGGAGACCCAAATTTCCACTGTAGTTCACTAGTCAAAGTAAGAGCTTATGGAAGTCAGATAGTTTTGGCTTAACTCTGTCTCACGGTGGACGCCAGGTTCCCTGAACCTACCCCGTAGTTATTCCTTCATTCTGGAAGGCTTTTTGGCATATGAATAGAGACTGGTAGAACCCCTTCCCTCCTTGGTGGTTCCATGATGTGTGGAATGAGGGCTATTATGGTTGTAATGTCAGATGAAAGCCCCTAAAACTGCCTCTACATATCAAAATTGGAAATTAACTCAATGCAGCATCCCTGGAGGGATTTCAGAAATTATTTCTACCACTCAGGATTTGAAGAATTCAAGGGTGGTAAACAATACTTTTTGCCAATTTGTCCTATGCAGAAGACAGATGGGTTTGGGAGAACTACTTAGGATGTTTATAAAGTTAGTCAGATGGTGTCTCCAATGCAACAGTTCCAGATATGATTTTGTTGTTGAAGCAAATGAATACACCTGCTGGCACCAGTATGTAGCTATTAATTTGGCAATTAAAAATAAATAAATTTGTTAGTAAAGGCCACCAGTAGCAGTTTGCTTCACCTGGCACAGCTAGAAATACCTTCATTATCTGACCTTAAGGATATATCAACTCTCTAACTCACAGAGTCCTTTATCTCCCCTATATTGCATACAATATCATACTAGTCTAACTCACTGATAATATCATGCTAATTGAATCTGGTGAGCAGGAAGTAGTAGCTACCAGGGACATCTTGGTAAGATACATGTGTGCCAATGGGTAGAAATAAAATCCTTCAAAGATTTAAGGAATTCACACCTTCATGAAATTTATAGGAGTCCAGTGGCATGTTGCTATATCCCTTCTAAGGTAAAGGACAAGATCCTGCCTCTGGCTTTTCCAATGTATGGTGAGCCTCTTTGGCAATATATATCTCATTTGAGAATGCTACCTTGAATCTTCTACTGAGTAACTCTAAAGACTTCCAGTTTTGTGTAGTACACAGAGTAAGAAGGGAGTCTGCAGTAGGTCAAGGATGCAATTGAAGCTGCTCTTTTGGACTATATGACACAACAGATATGATACCTGAAAAATCAGTGGCAGATAAGGATCCTATGTGGAACATTTGGTGGGCAGCTAATGGTGAATCACTGTAAGAACAGTAGGATTTTGGAGCAAAGCTGTATCATTCTCTAAAAATAATTATTTTTGTCCAAAAAGCAGCTTCCAGTTGGCTACTGGGTCTTTATAGAAACTGAATGCTTGACCATGGGCTGTCAAGCTACCATGCAATCTGGGCTGCCCATCATAAATTGGTTGGTATCTGATCCACCAAGCCATAAGATTACCTGTGCAGAGCTGTATTCTATCATGAAGTATGTGACAATAGGTGTGAGCACATCCTGAATACATAAATGATTGCGTGAGCAAGTTGTTCATACTACTGCCTCATTGTGCACACTCTCTCTCTTTCAACTCAACCTTAAGGACTCATGGAGCAGTCCTTATAACCAGGTGACTGAGACAGTAAATATATGACCCTGGTTTACCAATGTTATTTCACAATATGGTAGCATCACCAAAGTGGATAGGTACAACTCTACAACCCCACAGAAGGGCTCTTGAAGGAGAGTAGTAAGGAAGATCCTCTCAGTTAGCAAGACTTCATGTTGAGCATCTGGATGTTCATTTTACCTGGACTAGAGGTGTGGATCTGTACCAATCCATGGGCCATGCTAATGGTAGTGTTGGATGGTCAGGGATTTGCAAAGAATATGATTTGAAAATTGGTGACTAGGAATTTCTGAGAAAAAGGTATGTGAATAGGCCTCCTTAAGTGGTATAGAATGTGAAAATACTTATATCACAGTTAAATGACTGCTAACTGGCACCTTCAGGAGAAAAGAATCTCAATAATCAGGAGGAAAACATGGTATGTTCTCTGGGTTTCGGGCAGTCTCTTTCAATAGCCACCTTTGCCCTTGCCCAATAGGCTCAGGAGTAGTGTCCATAGTGCAGAATGGAGATTATGCATGAGTTTAGCAACATGAACCTCCACTCCCAAGATCAGTGTAGCCACAGTTACTGTGAGGATTTAATTTAACAATAGCAGAGAAGACACTGCATTCCCATTATGGCACCATTCTATGAGTGGACCAGCCTACTCCCTTGATAATACGATGATTTTTATCATGGAAGAGGAAGTGATTTGTTCTCAGAAAAATAGTCCCTTACTCTGAATACAAATTTGCCTTCCCAGACTGCAATGCTTCTGCCAAGATACCATCCATGCACTTACAAAAAGTCTTATTCACTTACAGTTTTCCATACAATATTGTTTCTATCGAGGGAATTTGTTTTACAGCAAATAAAATGTGGCCGTGGGATTGTGCTCGTGTAATCCTCTGGTATTGCCATGCTCCCCATCCCCATGAAGCAGATGGGCTAACAGAATGATGCAAAAGCATTTTGAAGATTCAGTTCAGCTAGGTGAAAATACTTTGCAGGTCTGAGATAATATCCTTCAGGGTGTTGGGCATGGTCTGAATCATTGACCAATATGTGGTGCTATTTCTACCCTGGTTTCATGGGTTCAAGAACCAAGGGATGGAATTGGGAGGGTCTCTTATTATTATTTCCCCTAATGATCCACTAGCAAAATTTTTGCTTCATGCCCCCAAAACTTTATCTAGTTTTAAAATTTTACCAAATGAGTGAAGTTTTCATTAAGGGACACTAAAATGGTTCCATTATACTGAGAGTGGGAATTGCTACCTGATCATTTTGGGATCTTTCTGTACTGAATCCACAGACAAAAAAGGTTACTGTACTGGCTGGGGCAATTAATCCTTATGCTCTAGCAGAAGTTGGATTTCTTCTACATAATATAGGCAGGAAACAGTATGTCCAGAATGCAGGAGGTTCTCTGGGGTGTCTTTTCATTCTCCCAAGTCCTGTGATAAAAGTTAATGGAAAATTACAACAACCCAATACAGGCAGGATAGCCAATGGTACAGATCCTTCAGGAATGAAGATGTGGGTCACCTAATCAGAGAAGGAGCCATGAGGTGCTTGTTAAAGACAAAGGAAAAATGGAAGGCTAATGAAAAGTGTAGGTTATAAATATAAGGCAGGATTGTATGACCAGATGCAGAAAAAACACAACAGTGGTTATGAGGAGTTCTTTATATTTCTGTATTTTAACTGATTCATTTTCATTTTTTCACTCTATCATTCCCCTACTATCTAACATTGGATGCATTGATATCGGTTAATCTTATATCTCAGTAATTAAATTAAAAGGCGAACATGGGGATAATCTAAAAAAAAATTTGCTCCATATTAAACACATTTATTAAAATGAAAGTGAAAAATTCTAATAAGGGAAGTGTCACAAACAGTGAAGGGTTTGTTGTTGCAAGCTGAAGTTAGACTGCCACAGTTTGAGGGCAGAAAATACAAGACAAAGACAAAGTACTTTATTAACTTACTGCAAATAGCAGTAGCCAGGGAATCAGAATTTTCTTGCACTGGTTTTCTGTGGCCCAATTCTCACAGGACAACACAGGGTCAGGTGATACCTGCACATGTAGTAGATTGTGTTATAGGAGAAGAACCCCTGATTTCAGGAACCTGGAACTTTTATAATGGGCATTAAGCAGGCCTGCCCTTTTCTCCAGAGACAGACCCTAGCTCTATCTTGCAAAGCTATTATCTCCATAAACATCCTTTTTAAGATAGTGTGGAACAAAGGCAGTCAATGTCTTTGCTTACAAGACATGTGAAGATGTGAGAGACCTATGAAGAATTGTCTCCTAACAGAAAGTTTCACATATTTTATTGAAAAATCTAAGAAACCATGTGAATCATGTACAATATTTTTTCACAAGAAAAATTTTAAGCTGGCTTTTTAACGTTTCACAGAATTGTAAAACTTTTTAATTTTTAAAAGGAAGGAGCACAATGAAACTACCACACTATTATAAGCTTTTTTGACTTGTTCCTAGAGAAAAGGCTGAAACGTGTCTGGTAAATTTTCTCATGATGACTTGTTAGGCTAAATACTATACTCTTTCAAAAGTCTGCAGAAAAGATACAAGGAAATGGGTGGATCAATGTTTTTTCTTCAAAATATTAAAAAAAACTAAAATCTTAATGACAACATGTTAAAATAATACACATTTCTGTAAGATGTTACCATTTCTATAATGGTTTCTCTACACTATATCAACAGTGCAATGGTGATTCAGTGTAAATCTTTACAGTGTTTCATTGTTACAATACTTGTGTTCAAGTACATGTTCATGAACATGATCAAAGTCTCTATTTTGACTTTTCTTTTCCATTATTAAAATAAGGTTATAATTACAGTAGAATTTTTCCTATGGATGTGTCTAATTCTGGACCAAATTCATAATACATTCTCTATAAACCTCTTCAACACTATGAGGTCTGTTATGTCTCCACAGATTATAGCAAATGTGCTATTCTTCATCAGAACACCAAAACCAAAATAATTCCTCTCTATATATGACTAAACTATTATGCTAAATAAGTATACATTATGGGTAACTCGGTGTTGGTGGGAAGAGAATAGCACCTTAGCTTAAAAAAATTTTAGTCTAATAATCTTAGTATTCTTTTTTTCCTTTTTCCTTTTATTCTGGTAACTGGATCCAACTTATTCATATAAAATTATTTATGAAGCCATATAGAATAAATCAAAATGTTTTTATAACCAAAGCAAACACCACAGTGGATGTTTGGTGGCAAAAAATAAATTAATTTGATTAAATTATATGTAATCTGATAATATTTGGTCTGAAAAACATGCTATTGTGTGTGTTTATAAATAATGTAATTGCAAAGTGTTGTCGGCCAGCCAGCCTGCTAGAGGTCAACTTTTCTGCTGCAACTTTTGGGCATAGAAGTCCCTGCATGTCTCACAGCAGCGCTGATACCACCGCATGTCCTGACATAGGTTCTTCTCACGTATCACTCGACAGTATACCGGCCACTGATCTCCCAGGCACTTGAAAGTCAAAGCAGCTGTGAAATAGAACACAGTGAATTCAATACATGTAGATATGCTAGGTGTCATTTGTGGGGACATATTGAAACCATTTAAGTGGAGGGGGAGATTTTGTACATTTGTTTTGACTCATTCATTCTTTTTTAACTTAAAAGACAAACTCTGATATTGACATTCAGTAGAGAAATACACACACGCAGACGTGCATATACAAAAAAACCCTATAATAAAGGCATAAAGTGAATGGATAGTGTTCTAACTTAAGAGTGGTTTTAGGCTTCGTCAGGACAGATTTTCTAAATTCAATGGTATTGCAAATGGCTTATAAGGTTCAATTTTATCGTTTTCACTTAAGCTTCTTTTGGATTTTAATAGAGAAGATTAAAATGAAAAATAAATGTGTTCAATATAACCACCTTAAGGGAAATACAAGTCAATAAGTATTGCCATTGGTAAAATTACAAATGAAATAGCAAAACAAAAATATTCTCACACTTTATTTCACATCTAAGCTTCCTAGATTGTGGACAGTCTAGGTGGAGTAGCTGGGGATAGTGATTTTAGGTATCTGTAAAATCAAAATTGATCATTACAAGTGACTGACATTTATAACAATTATTAAAGTGTTTGATATGAGAACTTGTTATTAAAAAATTGCATTTTTTGCCCCGGTTATAAGATGTTTCATTATTTTACTTAAAATTCTTAGATTTTACAATTATTATGCTTCTGTGTTTGGGGGGTATAACTTCAAGAAATTTTAAAAAGAGAAAATGGCATTTTAAAGAAATTTTTTGTTTTAGTTCATTATTTTCTGCCAAATGATACTTCAGGAAGGACTCCAAATAATTATTGGAGAAAGAGATTATATTGTTTTTGAATACATGGATTTGGTGCATCTGCTCTGGGATTGCCTAATTTTCCCCCCGCCCCCCACTTTTTTTATCTTTTAAAAGATACTTAGATTACATAAATGTTACAGAGAATATATAGGGGATTCTCATATGCCCTGCTCCCCACACCTCCCACATTTTCCCACATTAGCAACATCTTTCATTAGTGTGGTACATTCATTTCAATTGATGAACACATTTTGGAGCATTGCTACTAAGCATGGTTTATAGTTTACACTGTAGTTTACACTCTCTCCCATTCAACTCTGTAGGTTATGGCCAGATACATAATGGCCTATATCTGTCATTGTAATGTCATTCAGATGATTCCCAAGTCCCGAAAATGCCCCCCCCATTACACCTGTTTTCCCTCTCTCTAACCCCATTAATTAAGTCTTATTAATTAATTAGTGAACTTATTGTTTCTTAGAACTGTTAATTATTTGGCTTGAAAAGAGCACTTTTGTTTTGTTTCCATGAAAAACCAAACTTTTCCATTTGATTGAATCTTATGCCCAGAAAAGTACCTATGACAATCTAGCTCCTTGCATTTTGGCAATATTCTTCTGTTTGATTCTGTTTGTTCCCCTCTGGATTATATGAACAGATTAATACTAAGGTGCTTAATATGCATTTACCCACTGACAGCCAAGTAGTGGGTAAATTCTGTGAAAGGCCCCTAATCGTCACAGAAATAAAAACTAATTCTTTCACTAGTACTTGTTAAGCAAGTGCAGGCTATATCTACTTAAAATACATACTTTACTTCTTGATGATAGATAGATGAGATTTAATAACAGTAATCGAGAATATGTATGGAAATCTTCCATAACATAAAAATCTATATAAATATAAATATATTAACAGTATTAATTTTTAAAAATATTATGTCCTTAAAGATGAAAACAAATGGTATCTCTTGTTCAGGGGTGTAGACCCATACACCCCTTCTTCCTGAAAGCCATTTTTTACTCTAGGTCTCTCCAGTGATAATATGTACACAAGATCACACAGAAGACTATTAATAATTGGGGATTGGAGGCTTATACTACGATTTCACCTTTTCATAGACATTCACTTAATTTATAGTGCTCCCTGGTCAGAACCCAAAATATCATATATCCTTCAATCCTTTTTTAAACATAACCTTGAGTGGTTTGGCATTATTATTTCCAGGACTTGGTTCTGAGTAGAGAGAGATCTTCAGGCATCAGAGAAGCTTAGCTGCTAAGACTTTTTTACCAGTATGACCATTTGGACTAAACTATCTTTAAATAGATCTGATTTAGTCAGAGCTAAACTAATTAGTATAAGTTTATAACTCTCAAGTCTTAAAATCATATGCAAAATAAAATAAGTCGTGAGCATTTCTGTGTTTCTGAAAACCATTCCTTTTTGCTCTGCTTACCCAGCCTGGGTGATGTTATTGTATTTACATTAATCTTCTCATTGCAGGGCTGGAGGTGGCACGGCCTATAGGCTGCAGGTTTTTCTGAAGAAAAACACTCATTTCCATGTCTTCCTGTGATCTTATGCATGCATTGGATAACACGGGACTGCATTCCTTTGCCACAGGTAATGGAGCACTAGGAAAGACAAAATCTTTATTAAAAATCCTTTTTGCTTTTGTCTTACCTGGGCTGTGAGCTACCTTCTCTATTTTCTTAAAATTAAATATAAGTTACAACATCCAGATTTGATTCAAAACATGGGTCAGAAACTGATGCTAATACTTGGGCACAAGGCTGTTCAGAAGCTTTGGCTGACCTAAAGCAATGTGCTTTGGGTGATGAAGGATTTAGCAGAGGAAAGGAGGATAAAGGAACTTGGAGAGTATGACTTGAAGGTTAAGGAAGTGTATAAAATGGTGAATGGCACCAATAACATGCTTGGGGAGACAGTTCTCAAAATTCTAATACTTTGCAAATAATCAATTCATCATTGTTCAATTTAGTCATTGGTGCTCAAGAGTCAGCATATACTAATTGTGGAGCTTAACTGGAGCACTGGCCATGTTGAAAAGTTTATCAACAATATCTAGATGGTTTATCAATCTGTGTTATTGAAATAACTGCTATTTCTTGGAAGATTAGATGACACCCAAAATTGTGTGTTATGAGTTGGATTGTGTCTTCCAAAAAGGCATGTTCGAGTCTCAACTCCCAATTCTGTGAAAGTGATGTTATTTGAAAGTAGGTCTTTGAATGTGTTATTAGCTAATATGAGGCCAGATTGGGTTAAGGGGACCCGAACCCATTATAACTGGTGTTCTTATAAGAAGGGGAAAGGAGACAGGGACAACGACATAAAGGAGAATGACATGTGAGAATGGAGGCAAGAAAGAAGGCCATGTAGAGAAAAGCAGAGATGCATCTACAAGCCAAGGAACACCAAGGTTTGCCAGGAAACTTCAGAAGCTAGAAGAAGCAAGGAAAAAAGCCCTCCAGGCTTCAGATAGAACACAAGATTGCCAACACCTTGATTTCAAATTTCTATATTCCAGAACTGTGAGACAATAAATTTGTTGTTTTAAGCCAGCCAGTTTGTTATGGCAGCCCCAGCAAACTAAGACATTGGGCTAATAAAAAATATTTGATTATCTGGATTTTACTAATAAAATGGCCTTTAAATGGACCCTTTGCATTTCAGCCAGATGTAGTTTGCCTTCATTTGTAAGATATCTTGCAAAGAACATATTTTATGTGCACTGGTCTTTTATTAGAGAAATCTCTTGGATTTATGTGTACCACTAGATTTTGTTTGTGACCCAAATAAGCTGATGCTAATTTGACTGAGAAAATACAATTATTTTATGACATCGAAATTATATGTAAGAGAGGGAATATTCTTGTGTTTTTTGAAAGTGATTATTTACTAGCCATATCATTTTCTATACAGTAAGGAATTAGTCATATTTGGCTAAAGAGACTTATTAAGTCCAACCCTAGAACTCTTTAAAGAGATGATCTTGTGTATAATATTCTAGTTTAAAATTGGTAAATATGTTCTGATTGTTGCCTTTTAGATATGTAGACATAGGAGTTTTAAAAAATTCTTTTTTTTTACCAAGTCATTCTCAGGGTTGCATCCTCTTTGGTGTCAATCCTTCAGGATAATAGTCCTATCTCTTTTCTTACTTTCATTCCCACAAGAAACCTTCTCAGGCCTAGTCTACAGCAATAGTATAAATGGTTTCCTGTGTCTTGAGTGTCCAGCCTTCCCATCAATTCCACACATTACCTTATATGTGTATTCTTTCAGAATTGTTTCATATACATAATCCCCCTGGTTAAAAACAACAACAACAACAACAAACCTTTGGATATTGAGCTCCTTCTGTCAACAAGACTGAGCCCTGTATCCCAGCATCCCCAGGCTGGTATTTATCTACCTCTCCAAACTAACTCTCTACCACTCCCCTATAGGAATCAGTTGTTCTATTGTAAACAAGCTAATCACAGCCACACAATTTACATTCCCACCTCTCCAGTGGTGCTCGTGGTATTAATCCTGTCCAAGATGCCTTGTCTCTTCTTAAAACACAAGCTCAAGTTTTTCTCCCCTGTGAAGTCTTCTACAATTATCCCAATGATCCTGCTTATGTATGCAACATATGTGGTTTAAAATCATATATCCATATATCTGAGCCTACACCTTAGAATCATTTGGAGAGATTTTTTAAAAGGATATATTTGAAGGACTAGAGTTTCTAAGTCAATAAACTGGTCAGTTCTGAAAATTTGCGTTTTTAACAAAGTATTCAGGTGATTTTGCTGTACAGACGGAGTTTGGAAAACTACTGGACCACATTAATGTCTCTGTATTTAACGTTATTTGAAATATAAGAATTTGAAATAATAAGAAAATATTCTTTCTTATATTTGAATAGCATCTTTTAAGGCATCTAATTTGTCTCCTTAGCTAGATGGTAAATATCTTTAAATTAGGCTCATTGACATGTTCATTAGGAAAACTCATACTTCAGGTTTGGGATTACCTTACTGACAGAATAATATAATTTTATGATTGTGTATATCATTAAAATAGATCTGCTTTACAGATAACTGATCTTTCTAAGTTTTATTTTGCAAGTATTCTGGATAATACTCTCTTTGTATAGGATGAATTCTTAGCTTTCTAAAAATGGCAGATTAAAGGACAACTGGGATGTTACATCCCTCTAAACCTGATTTTTTTTTCTTTAACACCTACAGAATTTGTATGTTTCAAGTTCAGTTTAATTCCGAGGATTTAAAATCAGTAATCCTATACATTTTCTCATAATTTAAAACTATTATAAGAACATGTTTGATACGGTCATTCTTTCTTGAAAGCCTTAATCTGAAAACAACTCTATAGTATAGAAATAATGATATAAATGAGACATCACGTTTCTTAGAAAAGTGTTTTCAGGAAAATTCAAACTAAGTAAACTAATGACCTTTAACGGGTGAAGAATCTCAATCTTATTCAAACAAAACCAGTAATCAGCCACAGAATATTCCTGATATTTTCAATTAATCATTATCAACCCCAAAGGACCTGAGAGAACTGAAGTAACACATCATTTTTCAGCTGTATTGAAAATGAAATAAATTAACTATACACACATGGTAATTCAAAATATATAATTTTGCAGATAATTGCTGAATAGTGACTTCCATAAAAACTCTGGATACACACACACAAAAGAACATTAGTTTATGCAGATTAAGTTTTGTAGGTATATTAGCATAACCTGGAAATACATTTTCCAGGAAATTATGGAAGTTCTGTAATTCATTTAAATGAAACAGTGCCTTTGAAAATAATAGAATAAGATTTGTTATGAAATTAAGCACTCAGCCCTAGAATATAATTTTCATTGGAGTAATTTAATAATAGCATTCTCAAGCTTTTATCTGTAATTATTTCCTTTACAAATTATAATTTGATAAAATTTTTATTACAAAAGTGTGAAAGATGAACAGATATTTGAAAGAGAAAAACTGGACTCACGAGGTAGCATCTAAAAGTAATTCTTACTTTGTGGAGGACAAAATAATTGAATATTTTCTCAGATCATGTCACTATCATCAGAAATAGACAGGCATGAAAAGAACAGGTCAAAATAATTCTAGACTTGAAATTAGGAGACCTGGATTCTAATATTGGCTCTAGCAATTTATTTTATTTTTCATTCTTATTAAGCAAGGAATTGTAGTGTACCATAGCTCCATTTTTAGGTCTAAATTTCCATGAAAGCAAAAATTACAAATATTAAAAGACACCGCAGTCTAGAAAATTCTAAGTGGTGAAGCTACATAGCAGTAAAAACTTTAATCTCATTATCTAATTTTAACTGTGTTGCCCAATGGTGGTAAGACAGAAGTTCTGCCAAACAAAATCTCAAAATCATATTTTGTTTGAATGTCTCAGAATGTTCATTTATTGGATTTACAAATATTTATTGATCATCCATTATGTTCAGGTTACTGTGCAGAAGATAAAAACAATGCACATTATTTATGAATTGGGTCTGGTACCTTATTCAATAATATTTATTAAAATAAAATGACATAAAATAGTTGGAGTTAGAAACATTTCTAAAACACTATGAAAAGTGGGCGATATCGCCCGTTAATTGTTAACAGTCATTTGAACCCAGTTTGCTATCTTAGCATCAAAGAAAACCAATAATACTTCTGCTGAAAGGTTCCACTCCATACAGTACTAACAGCAGCTAGCATGTATTTGATATTTATTATATGCCAGATACTGAGTTAGTAGTTATATTTTTTAATACCTTGCGTGAAGCCATTAGTACTATTAATATCCCTTTTCAACAAATGATAAAAATAAAGGCTCAAAAATGTTAAGCAAATTGCCCAAAGTTGTACAGCTAAGAAGTGGTGGAAATGGAATTTGAATCTATATATGCTGAATTCAGAGCTTGGACACTTAAGCATTGCTTGATAGTGAAAGATTTCTAATACTTCTCTTTATGTTTAACAGTTATCAATCTTTAATTTTCTAGTCTTGACAAATTAACCTTGAATCTTCCCATCTTACTATTAATCCAAACCTTAACGGATTAGAAGAGCTTTTTATTTTGTTGTTATTCTTGCTGTTTTGTGTTGTTATAACACAGGTTATGTGGTATGAGAAAACTCTTACCCAAAGGCCAACTCATATGCATAATTCATCCTTAGGATGATCATATCATTTATCACTCAAATCAAGACACTGTGAAAGAAGTTACTGATAATTATTCCAGGACTATAGGTAAAGGATAGGATAGTCTGGGATTGACTGGGACATATGGTCATCCTATTAGAGAAACTACTGATAGATCTGTGTGCTTAGATAATAAGCACAAAAGAATAAACATATTCAATAGCAATTACATTCCAAGCATTGTCTAACATGCTTTTACATAGAATGTCAATCTGATAACTCTATTCACTTTACAAATGGAAAGGGTGAGGCTCATTGAGGTTGTTTCACTCATTCATTCAACAAATAAACACTGAAAGCCTACAATGTGCCAAGTACAGTTTTCTCTTTCATCTCTCAGTCTTTCTTTCTAATAAATTTAAATCATGCTCTTCACACATGTACCATGCAAATTTAAAATACATTTGAAACAATGTAGTGCTATAGAATTCCACTAAAGGTCAAATGATAAAATGTCAAAATCAATTTGCCAGCAACTGATAAGGAAACAGTGTGTACAGATAACTTTACAGTGTGTACAGTGTGTACAGATATTTCCTTTACAAGGAAAATTTCCTGACTAGAGTATTTTAAAAAGAGAAAAAGTATTTTAGAGTATTTTAAAAAGAGTATTTTAAAAAGAGTAACCTGTATTTTCTGATAAACATTCTGTTCCCCAAACAACTTAATATTACCCTAAAAGAATTTTGAGACAAAGGGCCCATGAACAAATTTCATAAACTAGAAATCTTTAATTCTGAACAGAAAACACAATCTTCGTGTCCCAGGTTTACTCAAGTAAAAGGGAAGCTTTAGAATAAATTTAAACAGCTCCAAAAGCTACACATAATGATTTCAGAGTTAAAGCAGATTTTTTGACACAGCTAATAAGGCACAAGAAATAATGATGTTGGTAAACCCACCCCTCTCCCCAAATAAGCCCTAAAGTCTCTAAAAGTAAAATTTGCCTTATTGACTTAATGATACTTATCGTTTCAATCTACCTAAGAAATTTAGGATCTTCCCTGTACTTAGGTACACATGAGTAATGTATTAGATCAACATACCTTTCTCTTACAATGGCATAAATCCTTCCTTGCCCTGGGATATTAGTGACAATATCTAAGACTGTATTAAATTATATCTTCACTGTAACTTGCATATCAAACACTAAACATGATAAAGGAAACTTTCTCAATAATTCAAACAGTTAGGAATATTTAAATTATTAGAGGAAATGTTTTAGTAAATGAGAAGCACGGATACTACTGCTAGCAAATCCATTTTATAACAAGAGGGCTTTGCCCTTTTTAAAATGAGAAAGAACCTTATAACCATTTTCATTACCCAACATGTTACTTCCTCTCTGCCATTCTTATGCTAGGTATTAAGAACTAAAACTCTTTATTTTACTAAGAAAATTTGGTCTAAATAACCTAACTGAAAGGGAAATATCTGGGGAAGTATACAAAATGTCCAGGTAGTTGGAAGTGTAGAGGAGCATTTTACTTAACTTGGATGTTTATATTTTTCTAAGAAATGGCCACGGATGATATAGGGATAGAAACAGACTCAGACTATTAGAAAGTTATAGTTACTAAGTTCAAAGATGGCCTTGAGTTGGCAGAGTTTGCCAGTACTGATAAAGGCAAGCTAAGATGTCAGAATGATTTAGCAATCTTATGGAATAGCCTAAATTTAACAAATGTGAAGAAATAGAAAATCATAAGGGAAAAGACCCACACTTAAATCTTAACTGTGACATTATCTAGAAACCAAGTAATGGAATGAACTCTGAATGGCTGTGAAGTCCACCTCTTGACCAAGGCAAGGTGTGGAATCTCTCCATTTCATCACAATAGATGGATGAGCCTAAAAGGTAGATTGCAGTAAGAAACTGAAAATAGAGTTTCATTCCTGACAAATTATTAATGATATTAATAGAAATATTTGCTAAGATTCTAGTTTAATACTCTTGTAAAACATATGAACACCTTATAAAAGAATGGCTGATTATCTTGAGATATTTTATTGATGAGATAATTTCAGTATGTTAGTTTGCAGTAAGTGCGTGCTGTGTGTAACTGTGGCTGTGATTAAATAACTTAAAAATTTTCAAGTTTAATCTCATGCATTTTAGGAAATAAGGCTAACTTTTTCTTTTGTTGCTTGTGCTTTAGGTGTAGTCTAAGAAACTATTGCCTAACACAAGATCCTGAAGATGCCTCCCTAGGTTTTCTTCTAGGAGTTTGATGATTCTGCCTCTTATATTTAGGTCTTTGATTCATTTTCAGTTGATTTTTATATAAGGTATAAGGTGGGATCTCCTTTTTTTTTTTTTTGAAATGGAGATCCAGTTTTCCTAGCACCATTTGTTGAAGAGAGTGTTCTTTTCCAGTTGAGTGGTCTTTGCTGCCTTGTCAAAACTATTAGCCATATCTTTAAAAAATAATCTATTTACATTTTTTCTCAAAGTTTCTATGAAAGCCACTATGCTGAAGTCAGTACTACTAAATAGTAGTGGATGACATGCTCTGTCAACATACTAAAATGAGTAAAACATGTTTAATTCAAAGAAAGGGGGCTACAGGCAACAATAAATAGCAATCTACATATTTATAAAGTGCCGAAATGAGGGACAAGTGCAGTCACTATGATTTTAAGAGGTCCCTCAAAATCTGTACACAGTGCCAACTGAATATACTTTTGCAAAGTATTAAATTATCTTCCTGTAATTGAACATAACATGCAAAAATTTCCAAAATGGCTTATGATATAAGTTACCCAGTATCATGTCTGTCAAAATCATCAAAGGAAATCCTTGTCTTGACCAGGAAGTAATCTATGCACTTCCAGACAACTTAATTTCCCTTAAGAACCTTTAAAAGCAGGAATCTATATATACTTTTTGATGACTCTCCTATTTAGAGAGGAGACACTCATTCTTTCCACTGAACTCTGTTATGTTGCTTCCTCACGCCACAGAACCACTAGGTCTATTCTATTACTAGTTTTAATGTCTTACACTCTTGCTGTCCAGAAAGCAGTTGACAATTATGCTTTCTCCCTGTATTTAACTTATATGAACAACTACATTTGGAATGTAACATTGAGTCTTGTAATTCATCCTTTGTGAAAATAAAAATTTCTCAATGCTTCACCAAATGAAAATGCAAGGAAGAAATATTTAAAAATACTGTTAGTATTAAAGTGCTCTGATAGGAACTTTGACAGACTCTTGGTATAAAGTAAGAAAAAAAGAAATAGATATTTTAGTATTGGAATGAAATATTTCCTGAACTGGCAGTATGGGATTTTACCTTAACCAAATCATTTTTTAAAATTTATTGAATTATATCACTCATACATAAACATACATAAACAATAAGTATATAGTAATAGTTATGAACTTACAAAACAAACATACATAACATCATACAGGGCTCTCATACCTCACCCTACCACCAATACCTTGCATTGTTGTGAAACTTTTTTAACTAATGATTGAAGAACATCCTCAAAATATTACTACTAACCAAAGTATTTTCCCCAAACCACCCTATTATTATTATTATTTATATCATTTATACATGAACATACATAAACAAAAGTGTATAGAAAAGTTGTGAACTTACAAAGCAAACATTCATCACATCATACAGGGGTCCCATATATCAACCCTCCACCAACACCTTGCATTGTCATGAGACATTTATTACAAATTATGAAAGAATATTGTCAAAATCTTACTACTAATTATAGTCTTTATCTTACATTTGGTGTAATTTTCCCCCAACCCACCCTATTATTATTTTTTAAATTTATTTTTATGACAGAAGTTGTAAACTTACAAAACAATCATGCACATGTGCAGAATTCCCAAACAACACCCCTCTATCAACACACCACACTGTGGCAGAATATTTGTTACAAATTATGAGATAATATCATCCAATTATTAACAGGTCCACAGCATACACTTAGCACACATTTTCCATACTCTCCCATTATCAACACAGTACATCTTTGGCATAGATGTAAGAATATTACATTATTACTGTTAACCACACTCCATACCTCACTCCAGTTGTATTTTTCCCATGCATCTCCACATTCCCACCACCCTACAATACTGATGTACATCTGTACCATCAACCACTATTCTCATTCACCTCTGGGTTTACTGTGCTTTTCATTCCCTAGATTATTCTCTAGCTTTCTGTCAATTGGCATTTACTTCCCTAGACTACCATTTTCAGCCACATCCCCATTTATAAACCAGCTGTTACTCACTATGTGTTACCAGCAACTCTATACATTTCCACACTTTTATAGTAAAGCTAATTAAAACATCTACATATCAGTAGTCCATCTCAGTCCTCTTCTTATCTCCTTTAAGAATCCACCACCTACCGCCAGGTCTTGAAGATATTTTCCTACATTTTCTTCTAGAAGCTTTATGGATCTTGCTTTTATATTTAGGTTTCTGATTCACTTTGAGTTAATTTTTGTATAGGGTGAGATAGGGGTCCCTTTCCTTCTTTTGCTATGAATATACAATTTTCTCAGCACCATTTGTTGAATGGACTGTTCTGCCTGAGATGGGTGGGTTTGACAGGCTAGTCAAAAATCACTTGAACATAGATGTGAAGGTCTGTTTTTTAACCATCAATTCAGTTCCATTGGTCTATGTGTCTGTCTTTATGCCAGTACCATGCTGTTTTTAATCACTGTAGCTAGGTAATATGACTTAAAGTCTGGAAATGAGAGTCTTCCAAATTTGCTTTTCCTTTTTAAGATGTTTCTGGCTATTCAGGACCCCTTACCCTTCCAAATAAATTTGGTAATCATGTTTTCCATTTATTTTAAAAATACTGGTGGAATTTTCCTTGGGATTGCATTGAATCTGTATATCAATTTGAGTAGAACTGACATCTTAATCATATTTAGTCTTTCAATCCATAACCATGAAATGTTCTTCCAATTATTTAGATCTTTTTAAAATTTCTTTTAACAATGAGTTTTAGTTTTCTGAATACAATTGCTTTACATTGTTGGTTAAGTTTATTCCTGAATATTTGGGTTTTATCTGTCATATTTTATTTTCACCACTCTTTTGATACTTTTAGTTACTTTTATTGATATAATCGTCATTTCTAGACTCTCTTCCAGGCCTCTCTCTCCTGTCTTTTTTTTCAGGCTGTTGCACACCCTTTAGTATTTCCTGCAAAGCAGGTCTCTTGGTTACAAACTCTCTCAGTTTCTGTTTATCTGTGAATATTCTAAACTCGCCCTCATTTTTGAAAGACAATCTTGCTGGATATAAGATTCTTGGCTGGAAGTTTTTCTCTTGCAGTATCTTAAATATATCATACCACTGCCTTCTTGCCTCCTTGATTTCTGGTGAGAAATCAGCACTTAATCTTATTGGGTATCTCTTATATATTATGCCTTGCTTTCCTCTTGCTGCTCTCAGAATTCTCTCTTTGTCTTTGCCATTTGACATTCTGATTAGTATGTGTCTCGGAGTTGTTCTACTCAAATTTTTTTGGATAGGAGTACGTTGTGCTTCTTGGTCACGGATATCTATGTCCTTCAATAGCATTGGGAAATTTTCTACCATTATTTCTTCAAATATTCCTTCTGCCCCTTTTCCCTTCTCTTCTCCTTCTGGGACACCCATGACATGTATGTTTGCATGCCTCTTGCTGTCTTTTAGTTCCCTGAGATCTTGTTCAACTTTTTCCAATCTTTTCTTCATCTGTTCTTTTGTATGTTCACTTTCAGAGGCCATTTCTTCAAGCTCACCAATACTTTCTTCTGCCTCCTCAAATTTGCTATTATATGATTCCAGTGTATTTTTAAATTTCATTTATTGACCTTTCATTCCCATAAGATCTACTATTTTTCTATGTATGCTTTCAAATTCTTCTTTGTGCTCATCCAATGTCTTCTTAATATCCTTAATTTCTTTATCCATTTCATTGAATTTATTAAGGAGGTTTGTTTGAACATCTATGATTAGTTGTCTCAACTCCTTTGCGTAATCTGGAGGCTTATCTTGTTTCTTTAACTGGGCCATATCTTCCTGTTTCTTGGTGTAGATTGTAACTTTTTGTTAGTGTCTTGGCATCTGGCTTACTAGAGTATTTATTCTGGGTGCAGTTTTTCTCTTCAGTTCAGGGCTTCCTACCTTTTCTCCCTTGCTGGTTGTGTAGTAGGAGCCAAGGATGTAGTTGGTGCTATAAGCTGTGGAGGCTCAAGCTACCCTCATTGCCCCAAGGACCAATGAAGCTTCTCCCAACTCTTTCCTTTGCCAGGGGTAGGGACAGAGCCACAGATGTGTGGAATAATCCAACTCATGCAGGCCTAGATTGTAGTTGCCCAGAGAGACTGATGAAACTTCACAGCCCTTTCTCCCCTACCTGGAGCAGGGATGAAGCTGCAGGTGTGGGCAGCAATCTATGCAGTATAGGTCCAAGATGACCACAGTTGCCCTGGTAAACTTCCGATTATTCAGTCTGTGCTAGATAAATGTACCTGCAGTTACCCGGAGAGGCTGGCTTAGGGCTCACCAGCTTCCTCCCTTCTAGAGGTGGGGCTGAAGCCTAGGCTAGGGTTGCCAGCCAATCTGGGTGAAAGAAACCCATCTCTACCATCACTGTGATTTTCAGTCAGCCCGGCTTCCCCTCATGCTGGGGGTGGAGTCAAAATGGCAGCTACCGGCCTCCTTCTGACTTGGATAGGCTCAAATTTTAGCTGTTCTTAGGGTTATAGTTTAGCCAGTCAAATGTACTAATCAGTAGTTGAGATCAGTGGCCAACTGTCTCTTCCTCCCATTCTTGGGAAATGGAGCTTCCAATTCCTGCCACAGAATAGCTCTTGGGGTGGCTTGCACTGAGAAAGTAGGATGACCACCGGCCTCCGCAGCGTGGCCTGTAATTTCCCGTAGAGGCTGGCGCAGCTCCCCCTAGCTTCCTCCCTGCCCGAGATGGGCCTGGGGCTTAGGCTAGAGCAGCAATCTGATCTAGATGGAAAGAAGCCGGTCCCTACCAGCACTCTAATTTTCAATCATCCTCGCTTCCCCTCATGTCAGGTACAGAGTTAAGAAGGTGGCCACCAGCCTCTTTCTGACTTGGACAGGTTCAAACTTTAGCTGTTCTTAGGATTATACTTTAGCCTGATGAATTTACTAATCATTAGCTGAAGTTGGTGCCCAACTGTCTCTTCCTCTCCTGTTTTGGGAAATGGAGTTTTCAATTCCAGCTGCAGAACAGCTCCCGAGGCGGCTTGTGCCTCCAGTGGAGGATGGGCTCTGGCCTCTGTGGCATGGAGTGCTCTACTTATGAATCTTCTCTGCAGATGGGCAATCTCCTCCTTCCATTCTTTCAAGGATGTTGCAGGATGCACTTCTGGTCTCATGGAACCCCCCAAAAAGTGCTCTAGATAGCTCTGGGAGATCACTAACTGCCCTGTAGCAGGAGCTGATTCTGGGAGCTTTTTACTCTGCCACCATCTTGCTGCTTGTCCTTAACCATATCATTTTGAAAATATGCATTGAAAAAATGACAATCTATTTATTTGATTAACAATTGTTAGAGAAAATATTTTGTATTTGCCCATTAAGTTATAATTTGAAGTAAAATATAATTTTGAATATTGAGCTAAAAAAGACTTCTATATCTAGTCTTAGGTATGGAGATTCCAGGGTAAAATGGCAAACTTTAAAATGATTGGCTAAATGCTAGTTTCTACTTCACGTTTCTGCTCTTCAGAATAGTCACACAGCCACTATTTTGGTACTACAAAGTAACACATTCTTCTGAACATTTAGAACACCTAGCTTTGTGGACCATATAGATTATAGTACAAGTAAGCTTGTAGACTTAGGGTAAATGATCAATTAGATAACCAGTGAATGTATAAACATTTATCTGTGCATTTTACATACAACCCCAAAGGAACTGTAGAATTCTTCAAGCTGTAAATCCTATAAAATATCCTCTTAAAGATTTTACCAAAGAGGAAGAAAACCCAGTAGTAACAATACCACTACAAGATATTTCTTTAAGGAGTTTTTGGATAATAAATATAAACTAAATTACAATGGTCTTCTTTTGGACTCCTCCAAAAATTTCAGTGTGTTCAAGGGTTAAAAATATTAATTCTCACACTTGGCCAGCACAGAGATTACCCGAGAGTCCTTCTTTCTAGATTGTGCCAAAGATATATATTTTGGAGAGAATGTGTTCTCTCCAGGCCAACAGCTAAGGAAGGCTCTGTAATGCTTTATTCATTTCCAGCTGGCCTCTGTAAGAAATAGGAATTCCTAAATTAAGGGAAAATTGTCACTGGCCAACAGAGTTCAAAATTTTTTTTCAGACAATAAAAGAGACAATTTTACAGAACCCAAAATAATCTATAATGATAAACACCAATTTGAAACAAGGTTAACAGCATTGACTTGGATAATATGTCTTCAAGAATAAATGGATTACTCAAAAACACAAATGAAGTAGCATTCACAGTGGAGAATGGACCTCATAAGAAAACTAAATGATGACTTCTACTGGAAATTATTAGTGCAGCATTCCTATTCATTTATGTATATGTTTGGCAGTTGTATCTTTCAACTTTTTAATAAAGTGAGTGTGAAACAAGCATACTAAGGACCAAAAAGTTAGATTGCTTTTTTAAGATTTATTTTGGTCAGTGTTTCAGTGTCTTTTTAAAGTGGTTCATCTGCCTTATTTAACACATGGCTATTTGGAACTGAACTCATTCCTAGAGGTCAGACATTTGGATTTTTAGGTCTGTGTTTAATTCATTTTTTGGTACTGAAGTTCAAACTATTTTTGACTCTTTAATGAAAATGTTTGCATATAGTTAGAGCAAATTAAGGAAAAGTGTGTGGCAAAACCAAGCAAATTGCTATGAATGATTTGCAGAGAAGTGAATAAATGTTATGAAACGACCATCAAAATAAGCCAGAAAAAATATTTACATCAAAGAATACATTGATCATCACACAAATAGAAGAAAACACCCAACAATTTGAATCAAGAAGCAATTAATAGACACAAAGTTTTGAGCACACTTGCAATTCTGCCAGAGCTCAGCTGATGAATCACAGTGTGTTGCAATGGGGGAAAAAATCTATCAAGACCTTCCCTCTTTCTCTCTTTTTCTCCTTCCTTTCTCCCTCTCTCCCTCTCTTCCTTTCTTTCTTTCTTTATGACAGCCACTTAGTGAAATATCTTCCACCAGAAAGAAATTTTTGGAATAATAGTGATTAAATTTCCTTTTCAAATAATATATTTTCCATGTCTCAACAACAATTCTCTGTCAAAAGGGGATCAGATTCTTCTGTGGACAAATTAGAGAGAGAAATGTTCTTTTTTTATTTTTAAGTAGGTAAAATCTTTGATTTAAAATAGCACCGAGAGCATTATATAGCTACCTTTAACTTATTCCAATGCAAAATAAGCCAAGTATTTGCTAGTATAGAGAAAATTCAGAAGTGAGCTTTGCTCCTATCCACTGCTTCTCTTCTAGGTTTGATTATAGTTATCTGAACTGATGGCAGGTATTCCAGCTAAATGGATTCAACAGAAAGCAGGAGTCTGATAACTTACATGAAGCTCATCCATAAGACTTTTTTTTTTTTTTTTTTTTTGGTTCAAATACTGTAACATTCAGCTGAGGATAGATTCCATTAAAAATCATATTTTCAAGTAGTTTAAGTTACCATAAAAGGCTAAAGCAGTCATACATTTATATAATTTTATATTTGTTAAAATTTTCTGGGGAAAGAAAAACTAGTTACTCATTCTTTTGTAGTAATTTATGTGAAACATCCTAGTTGTTATAGAACTAGTGTCAGAAAAATCAAAAGGATCAAGCTACAGAAGAAAAGAAATACAATGTTTTATTGTCATGAAAATTTTTTGCTCACCTGCTGACAAAAAAAGTTAACACTCTTTCTTAATGAACATGGGTGCATTCTATCAGAATTTATTCAGTAAACATTTGCTATGTGCAGTGCAATGTTCGGATCTCTGGGAAAGATTTGTATGAAGTATAATAGATTAAGATATACCTAATGAAACAGTAACAATGCAAGGCAATAAATAATTAACTGAAAAAACATAATGTAGTCAATAAGTGCCAAGGAGCACTTTGGAAAATATGGCACTTGAATCAGTCCTTGGAGGATCTGGAGAGTTGGAAGAAACACATTCTAGGCCAGAGTGCTGCATATACAAAGGCAATGAAATTGCAGAAATATAAACTGCTCAGGCCTGGGCTTAACGAAGATACTGAGTTAATGAAAATGATGAGACAATTCTGAATATTTTAGAGTCAGAATATGGAGAGCTTTCAAAGCTAGAGTGAGTATTGCACAATTGACAATACAGCCAGTAATGATTCTCTGCAAGTATTTAGGCTACAGAAAACAGTTGATGGAGTCATCGCTGTGAGTGAATGGATTTGAGAAAGTTAGACTTGGGGGCGGATAAGGAAGGCAATTAGAAATGGTTACTCTATTCTTGGTGAAAATGTAAGAAGAAACTCTAGAATTATCTTCCGATTAAAGATCAACTGAAGCAAAATCCTATGTGTGAGTATTAGAATAAGAATAAGATATGCCAAAGAAAGCTTCTAGCTTGGGCAGCTGGGGAAATGATATTGACATTTTTTGAGAAAAAGGAAATTGAGAATGGTATATATTTTGGGGAAATAAAATGAGGAGTTTTGTTTTAAATATAGAAAGTTTGAGGAGACATTAGAATGCCATTGGCACTCTAGGATAGCTGAAGTTTGAGTTGAGAATAACGATACAGTCCCCAACAACACCCTATAACTCAGTCCCCGTCTCATTCAACCTTTTAGAAAATAGTCTTGTCTTATCTCTCTCAATTTGCCTTCTGCTCCTCTGAATACCTGTTTCTCAGGTCCCTTTGCTAGCAGGTATTTCTTCTCTTGCAAGCATTTACAAGTGGGAGTTTTTCAGAGATGTGTCTTTTGTTAGGCTACCCTTCCTCCCCAGGCTCACTTCACCTTTAAAAAGTTAAATACCATCTAGATACTGACAATCTCAGAATTTGTATTTCCAGCCCATACCACTCCTCTGGTCTGCCGACTTAGACACCAGTATGTAATTGTTTTATGGACACATTAAACATAGTCCAAAATGGAATCTATAATTGTCCCCCTTGAATTTAATCCTCCTCCAGGGTTTCCTGTTGAATATTTCCACAACACCATGCATAAAGTTTGCTCCTGCCTGGAAGATAAACTGGTAGTCCTCCTCCTTTCTCACCACAGACAATCAACTGTTCTGTTCATTTTAACCTCATAAATAATTTCTCAAACTGAACTATTTCTCCCCATCTTCACTGAAACTACCATATGAATATCCAGCATTTATTTAGTGCTTACAGTACATCTGACATTATGCTAAGAACTCACCATGAATTATTTTATTGGGCTCATTAACCAAACCAAGGCTATTTACTCTGTATATTGAGTTCTTACCTCTTCTACTCCTCCCTAGAATCTCTACAACATCCTCACATTTCCCTACATTCATGACATGAAATCATTCTCAGTATGGCATCCTGAAAACATTTTAAGGATTAAAAGATTATGAGTTGGGAAGCGGCTGTGGCTCAATCAGTAGGGCTCCCGTTTACCATATGGGAGGCCCCGGGTTCGGTTCCCGGGGCCTCCTGGTGAAGGCAAGCCCGCCCACACGGCGTGGTTAGCTGACCCAGCGAGCACAAGCAGCAAGGGGGGAATAAATGAATAAATAAATAAAATCTTTAAAAAAAAAAAAAAAAAAAAAAAAAAGATTATGAGTTCTCTTTTCTGAAGCTGTTAATAATTGTCTAAAATTAAAAGTAATGTATAGACGTGGTAAAATCACAAGCACAGAAAGCCCTTTTGTCCGATGTAACTTATATAAACTATTTCTTGTATATCTTACCAGAAGATTTTTTATATGCACAAATAGAATATTTGTACATATCCTTTATTCACACAATATAACTCTTCTACATGGTCTTTATTTACTCAATATGTCTTAGAGAAGTTTTTCACATAAGCATGTATGTTTCCACAAATATTTAAAAGCTACAATATGCCGTTGTTTGAATATAGTACTATGGTTTTTATAATTAGTTAATGGACATATGGATGGTTGCACAACTTTTGTTGTTATAAACAAGGTTGCAATCATGACAATCTTCAGATATATAGTTAGTAAATTATGTGAGAATATCTATAAGGAAAATTCTTAGCAATGGAGTTGCTGAGTCAAACAATATTTGCATTTCAAATGAGATATCATTTTTCACCTATTCAGGTGGACAGAAAAGAAAAAGGTTGATAATATCGGATTTTAGAAGTAATATGGAGAAACAGACGTGGACACAACTGGGGGCAGAAGTGAGTCAAATCTGCTTCCTTGACATGGGCTTTCTGATTGCCCACACTATCCCCAAACCCACTTCTCTCATGTTGGGGATTCAAGTCCTGAAGTCATTTTGTGAGTATGTTAGAGTGTGTGTAGGTTTAACTTAAAATATGTTTGTTAGTTTTTTATACTATATGGATCTATTTTCAGGACTATAGTCTATAAGCTTATACATTTTATTTTTCTCATACATCCTGCTATATGTGTTTGTCTTCTAGGGTAGAAGCAGCTCAAAGCACTTTTCCTTGGCCTGTGCACATCATGGACACAGGGTTAGTTCTTTTACTTGCACAGTTAGAGCATTTGAAATTCAGAGAAATGCTTTGGTACATTTCACAGATGTGGAGACTGAGGCTAGGGATGGTTCCACTGCACACAAGTTAGGAACTGGTTCTCCACTGGCTGTGTCAATGCTGGGGCACCATCGCAGTCATCCTGAAGCTGAAGCTCAGGGCTGGGGCTCAAGAATCTGTTTGTTAAAACAATTTCCCTTTGATTATGTTTTGCACCTAAAGACTCCATGGATGCCTTTCTAACTGGCTGCTCATTTGGATATTTCTTTTCTTGCAATTTAAACATATCCTTCTCTTGGGATGTCTTCTTTCTGGATATCCTTTTCTATCCCCACTCACTTATTTGAGGTTCAATGTCACAAAATTATGATTTGGCATGCTCCACTCCCCTAGAAAATACATCAAGATTAATTATTAACTCAATCACATTTATTTATTGAATTACTTTCAGGTATGATTTAAGCGGTGACATGTTTAAATTTACTGATGTTGCACATGAACTGTTACAGAAACTATTATCTTAAGAACTGGGTAATAGATTCAAGAATCTATCAAGAAGACAGAGTTTTAGCTCCTGTGGATTTTACTCTTTTTTATTATATTACTTCTCTTGCATTTTCCTATCCAAATGACTGTGGAAAAGTAAAGGACTTTAAATACACGCTCTTATATTTGCATTTATAATGTTATTATATAGATATGTGTGAGAGAGACAGAGATAAACTATTTCCGCCTCTAAATTATCAATTTTCTTTAGATAGATGTACACAGATAGTATGTGTGCCTTATTCATGATTTCTGCTGTATTCAATTATACTAGCTAGATGTACTTGACTATTTTGAGAAATTCAAAAAGTATTGGAAATTCAATTTTTCATTCTTTATTTATGTATGGGGGAACAACAGACAAGCCTTTCAGGAAATTTTAAAAATAAATGTGATAGAAATATGAAATTTTTCCTATTCTCTGCCAGTGCAAAGAGTGAGAAGCAAAAAAGTTTGATAGCCAATAGTTTGGGAGATAATCTGCCTGTTTTTGAAGATAGTTACCTTCTTCAGGTAGAACGGTGAGTAGTAAATTGTGCTCTTTGGATATATCTAAACATCCCAACAGAATGTGTTACTTGAGGAACAGAGTCCTATTTATTATGAAGAATAATTTCTTTAGTATCAATAGTTCACTCAGAAGAAAAGTGTTTTCAAAGGAATGTGCCTATAATGTAAAATTGCTCTTCTTCAGGATATCTTGGGATAGGTGTTCTAAACGTCCAAATGCTTTCAAACCAAGGCCAAAGTATCTGCTTTCTTTAACTGGTTCATTGATCTGACTTAATGATAGCTTTCAGGATTACAGTTTCATATTGCTCAAATTTTCCTGTCTTATGTGATTTTAAAAAATTACTAAAACTGTAAGCAGTTATCTTTTCCAAATACCATACCATATTGCAACCATACCATGTTGATATATTTGTAGACAATGTTAGAAAGTAATTCTGAATAGAAATGGCAACTCTATGCCAGAATAGTTTTCTAGAATATAGATAATTCCAGCTTGGTTTCAATCTAAAAATTTCTTATAGCTAGAAAAACATTTATTTAACTAATCTTTGAACTTTGAATAATCTAATGTAAGGGCCCCCAAAGCTAGGTGAAAGACTGGTTACATGCTTTGCAAAAGTGATCTTTGGTAAAAGGAAAATAAAAGAGAAATACTAACAGCATAATCTCCTCTTCGAGATTTAAGTACAGAAGCATGTTAAAAGATCTGAAAAATCCTTTTGCAAAGAGTGTTTGCTGAACTTGTTTAACTCTAGAATTTTCCACACTGCAAGACCACAGAACTACTTTTCTTCTTTTAAGTCTATGATCCCAGCAGATGAGATATTCAAGGAACATAACTTTGGGAAAGCAATCTAATAGGTGATTGAGCTTCCTCTATTAAGCTGTAACAACACAGTTAATTTAGTTGGAAGCTATACCTATCCTCACTTGGAGTCTTGAAACACTTTGCAAATTCATTTTACTGAGGTGGGAGTAGGAGGGCAGTGTACATACCAGCACTGGGTCAGTCCAAACATGTGGAAATCCATAGTCCTAAAGTCAGAGAATTACGCTGGCCACAGGGCAGCAAGAAATTTCTCCTTTTGGAATTTTTGGATCTGGTACGTTTCCATCTGTCCCTTTTGACTTGATGTAAAAACACTAGGCTGCAGAGGTACATGATTAATAATGCTGTTTTACCTAGTAATGTAGTTTAGGGTGCTCTTGATTTTATCAGATCATCGTTTCTTTCTTTAAATTTCCTTCCAAGATTTACTGAAAGATTTTTCCTTTAGTGGAAAGAAATATCCTCAGTGATTATTCATAAATTCCGACCAAGTATGATAAGTCAGAGCACAATCACCACTGTCAATGTCAAATTTAAGGACTGGAAAACTTCTGTGCAGAAAATAGAAGGCAGATTCTACTGGTTTTTTTTGTTTTGTTTTGTTTTGTTTCATGGTCTAATAGCATTTTTTTTGATTTTTAAAAATATCTTAGGTTTGGGAGTAGCCTTTTGTTTCACTAACTTATTGAAAGCTTCAAATTCACATGCTCCATCTGTCTAAGAATGCACCATAACAAAGAATAAGAGATAAATAGAATGCTATATATTTTTTCTTTTTCTCCCCTCAGGGAGATCAAAAAGGTGGAAATCAAGTCACTTATATTTCTGCTGTCCAAGCTGATTAAAGGTAAGGCCAAAATAACAGTAATAAATCTTCTATTTGTCTTTCTAGACTTGTTTTAACTATGTCAGTAAGGAATCCTTCAAAAAATTGCTGTTTCTTTGATCCTGCACATGCTTATTGTGAGTTGTTTTTTTAAATTATTGTGCAACATGGAACAATTTAAGGTTATGAGGCTTGACTATGCAAGTAATACTTGAAAAGAGAGGTGGTATAATTTACTTGATTAATTTGTATAGTCTATTTTTGAACTTGTTTTAGAAAATTAAAGTGCAAACTTCTCAGGAATAAGAATACTAATTTCCCCATATTTATTCCATAGTACCAGGACAATATAATATATCAAGTGGATTTTAGTAACGTCAGTAATAAAATTATTTTTACTAGAAACAATCCCAATATATACATGTCTTTCATAGTTACAAAAATAATATTATTAAGGAATCAATGTATTTTATTTTGAATTCCAGCCACAACATTGTGTTTCCAGCAAAAAGGTAAAAAAATTACTGTAAAATATCATTTTCTGAATTATAACTACATGAAACTAGAAAATCATCAGGATGTGAATGACCTTAGAATAAGTGGAATTTCCATTAACTTAATTACAATTTTTATAGTTAGAAAGCATGTGTGATGGTCAAGTTTATGTGTCAACTTGGCCAGGTGATGGTGTCCAGTTGTGTGGTGAAGGAAGCACTGGCCTGATTGTTACTGTGAAGACATTTCATGGACTTAAACCATCAGTAAGTCAATTGCATCTATGGCTGATTATATCTGCAATCAACTGAGGAGATTGCCTTCACAGACAGGCATCTCATTCAATCAGTTGAAGGCTTTAAAAGGAGAAGTGATTTCAGCAGTCAGAAGAGAAAATTTCCATCTCCACTTCAGCCAGCCTGCTTCTACTGGGGAATTCAAAGAAAACCTTCATCTGAGTTTCTAGCTTGCGGCCTGCCCTATGGATTTTGGACTTCCCCATCCCCACAGTCAGGTGGGACAATTCTTTTAAAAATCTCATAATATTTACAGATATCTTCTGTCAGTTCTATTTCCCAGAGAACCCTGACTAATACACATGTATTTAGACTAATATTTTTCTCCTATCCATTAAGAGGAATTACATTGATTTGTGGATTCCTCATCTAATTTCTCTTCTATTCATCTGAATATAGTAGATATAACCATGTTTTCCTTTTCTAGGATAAATAAAAAATGACTATTTCATTTTACTGAAAGCTTTATATTTAGCATTTCTAGACAAAGATATACCTTACCATCTCTATAACTAAAACAATGCCAAATGATTTATTGTGATGTCAGCATTATTTTAAGTTACATTATCTCAAAAAGACTCAAAATCTCTTGTCCAAAAACTATTAATAATGTATAATATGACATGTGACCCAAATACTCATTTCCCAGAATCTTAAAGGACTAAATAAATTTGAATTATAATTAACAACTGAGGCTAAGAATCAACCAAATATAATTATACGCAATTCCAAGGTGTCTTGTTTCTCATTAAAATTCACTTGAATAAGTATAAAACATCTGTTGATCTTGCACAGAAAGGTTAACTCTATAAAAGCCTCATACTGTGTAACAGGTAGATTAAAAAAATGTTCTTTTATTTGCTACTCTACTGGCCTCCAGTAATGAAAACCAGAAACTGTAGAAGTTCATACAAAGGTAGCAAGTTCAAATGCAGGCAGAAAATATGTCAAAATATTATTAAACATAAAAGTCTATGTTATTTTTCAAGCCAGTGTTCCATACTTAGGACAGCTAAAATGAGTGGATGCAGATTTATAGTCCCAGGAAACATGTGGGTCATGTTTTCCTCTCCCAGCAAAGACCCAAGGCCATATCTTCTTCAGAGATATGGTCAGCATGTGGCATATAATTGTGTCAATGGGTAATCCAAGCCAGAGCAAAGCAGCCATATGTTACGTCCTATTTTTTGCCAACTCTCTGGTCTCAATGAAATAAACCTGAGTGTTCAAAGACCGCTTTACAACTATTTAGAAATCAGAGGTAAACGTTTTATCACATAGGATATTCTTCTCCCTCAGCATACCTGGATTATTTTTTTGTCTCTTTCAAGCTAAAAGCAATTCTTCCATGGTTTCCACAAAACCACCCAAAACATAAATGCTAGAGACAACAAAGGCTGACACAAATGCGGTAAACATAGTTTGAGGCCTAAGCCATATTCTTTTTAATATCCATTTAGCTGATATTACATTTACCCAATGGCAGTCATTGGCTTGTAGACAGTGGGAAAATATAAGGAATTTTTTTTCTTTTAACTGGTTCTCTTTTAACTGATTCTCATCTATATTATCCAGTGGGAAGCAGGGTTTGTTTCAAAGCTAGACTTTATAGATGGTACATTGAATATTCCCAATAAAAGCCAAGTCAAGGCTTAATTTTAAGTCCTCTTAGGTTTATCAATCATTTAAAAATATTAGAAGAATTTGAGGGAAACTGACAGGTTAATTGACCTCAGAGGAGCACACATAGCCTCTTGGAGCTGCACACAGCTTGCTGCTATTCCTGTTCCAGGGACACAGCTCACAAGAATGACAGCTCTGGGTATGTTTCCTTCATCCACGAACACTTAAACCAATGAAACCTAATGAGCACAACATTACTTCCTTTGTCAGTAATTATTTTGGGATGGTCCTCATTTTAATATGAAAGTGATATCCCAGGGGTATAAAAGAGAGTGAATCAATAAAATCCATATGGACCCATTGGCTTTAATTTGTGCAAGCTGCTGTTTGAAACTGAGCTGCTGAGAGACCTCAGCCATAAACGAAGAAGGAGAAAATGGCTCTAAGGGAAAGAACAGATGGATATTCATATAAAGAAATTTCCTAATGAGAGAAAAAACACACCCAACATGCTGGATTCTCTAAATACACCAAAAAGGAAACAGACCAACAAACAAAGGTAAAAGGGTAGGAATAAAGGTGAATCTTTTTGGAGTTATCCATCTCTTTGCTCACTCACTAAGGGTATGTTCTCACTGAGTAGCAGTACAGTAACATAACCAAACAGATTTTTAAAAATTCAGTTCAAGTATATTTTAAAGGTACATATGTATAATTGTAGTAAAATTGAAATATATACTTTTTCAAAAAGCCAAACTCCATGCTCTTTATGCTCTCCCCACATAATTTTGGGTTTGCCTAAGCTTTAACCAGAGGCTACATAATAGGCACATTTCATTAATCAAAAGTAATATTTGTCATGCAAATAGGGTCTTCTAGTCATTTCCATATGCAATGATTTAGGAGCCTACAGTTCTGTCATAAATTACAATAAAAACCTTGTTTTTTGTGTTAGAATTTTTTTTTGTAGTTAACTGGAATTAACAATTATCTAAAATATTTCAATTAATTGCAAAAGTTGGAACAAATATAGTTCATCTATTTTAGTGGTTTTCATTTTTTTCTTAGAGCAGAAGTGAATTATTTCTTTTAAAGAAAACTGTGCAGTATTTATTTCACTAACCAAAAGAAACAAACCATCTTCCAGTAAGTATTTTCTCAACGTCCTCATCCTATCTGATACTTTCAGTGCTAGATACACTAAAGTAGAAATTGAATTTTAAAACACTGACTTTGTCTATTTTCCTTACTTTACTCACGTGGAAACAAAGACAAAAAGATATCCAATGGCTTAATCATTTTGAGGAAGACCAAACTGTCCCCAGGTCTTACTTCCAGTATCTTTCCCTATCATTCCATTCTGTTTCACTCACTTAGAGATTAGGAAAATAAACCCTGAATATAACAGAAATTAGCAGTGGTTATTTTGAAAACTGATGCTCCTAAAGGCTGTTTAGTCTGAAATGTGAAATTTTTTCACATGGCTCACCAGTTAAAAGTTTCATGGATCAGGCTATATCCTAGTTCTGTAGTCAGGGATTGATTTACAATGTTTACAAATGCATCCTTTAAAGAATCCCAATGTGAATTCTGCAGGTAGTAGAAAGATAGATATACTTTACTGAGAACTCAGATGTGGTGCTAATGTGCAAAACTTTCCTTATGGAGGAAAGGCATGAATAAGCTCAAGAAAAAAAGCTTAGATTTTAAATGCCAGGGATTTTATTTTGAGCAACACTGGGCAAGCTGGATAACCAGTGCTTTATCCATTGAAAAGATTTCTCCCAGAATGACCTGTTTCAGGGTTATTTGTGAATAACTACCACCTTCCATACCACACCTCAGGAGCACAACATTTTTTCATTTATGAAATAAAGGAGATGGAGAGAAGGTGTATTACATCTCTTCCAAATCCTAGAATTTTATGATTCTGTGATAATAAGGATAAAATATCCAAGCTGAATGTGGCAAGACACATAGGATCATTAGACTGATACATTTCTGAAAACAAGTATTTAAAAGCTGCTTTCATCCAGGTCTGATCAGATTTTTATCTTATAACATGGGGTTTATTAGTATTCAGAGAGTCACTGTGTGAACTATTTTCTATAGCCCCTTTATATATGGGTCTCTACTTTACTCATATAAATTTTAAGTAAGCATTACTATTATGAAATTAAACTTACTGTTCACCTGCCAAATGAAATGTGTCCACTAGATTTGACTAAAGGTCTTCAAGAATTCTGTTCTTTTCCATTTCTGCTATGCACAACCAAGAAAACTGGAGGGAACAGACTGCCTTTTACCTATTAAGATGTGAATTCTCTTTATTTGGTTCTGATACTACATTCCTTAATTATATTTTGTATTTAATTATCTGATAGTATTGTGACTACTAGGTACATTTTATGCAAAAATATTCTGAGAAAGAACCATATCAACAAAAAATAGCAACAAAACAATAATAAAGTCTACTATATTTGATGCCCTTATACCAAGTACGGGTGTTAAATGCTTTATACATTTAATCTTACTGAATCTTTCACACAGTTGCGTAGAGATCATGATCAAGAACACACAACTAGTAACGGCAGAGTCGGGATTTGAACACACCCCACGATTACAGTAACCAGGCCAATGCTGACATTATTGAAACCTAATATTGAGAATGTACAGAATGATTCTCACCTTAGACCAGTCACCCATTCGCCACACATAGCATTTTGAGTAATCCTCACAGTCCTCGGCCTCCCTGGGTCTGGTGGAGAGTACACATTTCTTTCGGGGGTTAGTGCACCTCACAGTCCGATGGCGTATGCCTTTGCCACACTTGACTGAACACTGGAAGATAACATCAGAGAGTTTGATAAGGAGACTGGGACTATAGATTATGTGAAATACTGCTTTCCAATCATCTCTCACGCTTCTATCCACCCACATCAAGGTGAAATAAAAAGTAAAGCACTAGAATAAGGGGAACACCAGGCCAGGCACCAGTATCGGAGGCCAGATGGTGGAGTGCTGGAGGTAAATGGTTTCAGGAGCATGGAGCCATTGTTACAGAAAGGAAAATAAGGCAGGAATATTTATAAGAGATAAATGATGCACAATGACCAAAATATAAAATTCCAAAATTTGAATGATATGGTAAGAATGTCATTTCTCACCAACATGTCTTACAATAACAAAAAAAAGAGTAAATCTTAGCAAAAATAAAATGAAGAATTTCTTTACACAATTATATATCCCTAGAAAGTATTGTTCTAAATGGTTTATGGGTTGAAAATATAATTGAAAAATAGTTTGGTTAACTTCATAAATAATGGATGCTTGATTGATATGCTTGACTGATAGTGATGATATCATAGACATGATGCACACACGAATAGTCCACTGATCTTTTGTAGGTGCCACTTTGTCACTGGCATCTGTGTTCTCTACTGTGGAATCTGCATAAGGCATCCCTATTTCCCAAAGGCAGACACACTGATTGCATGGTAGTGGCAACCAGTGTTGCATTATTTTTGTGACTGGAAAAGGCCCAAAGGAAGAGTTAGGGGTATACATTTAGCAATGATGTCATACAAGAATAACCATGCTGACCCAAATCATTGCTCAGAGCCATGACAAGAGGCAGATGAAGAACTCACTGTCCTGCTCACACTCTGCTGGCTTTGACAATAGTTATGGGTTCCTAAAAACTTGAGTGTGGAACTAATTATAATTTAAATATACTAAGTCTTGCTCAAAGAATTAACTGCCTCATAATTTATAGGTTGTATTTGAATATGTTGAGCTTTAGAGTGTGTCTACACACTGTGATTTGACATTTTAATTTTTATATTTTATTCTTTATAATTGAAACTATCCCTCATCCACAAAAATCAATTTCTAAATTAAATCAAAACAGGAGAAATATTTTAAATTGCCATATTGTATTAAGACTTATCATTCCATTCCGCTATTGCCAAGTATCTGTATAGTATAATATTTCTGGCTTATGTTCTCCTCAAGAGTTTGCAAAAATGTTCTGGTTAAGCTGGGAAGGAGGGGTATTTTCCTTTCTCTGATGCTTATGTGATCTTCTCTCCAGATTGAGCTGATTCATTTTGATGTAAAAAATGATATGGCATTCATGCTCACTCACAATATACATCACAAATGAAGAAGAATCTATTAAGCAGGGAAGTACATCTCAGAAAAGTAAGACATACAAATATGTCAGGCTATTTGCTAGTATACTTTTTAGGGGGAGGGTTAATTGAAGAATATTCATAAACCTATTTTCTTAGTCACTTTATCTCCAGTTTCTAAAGAATGGCTATTTACGACAACATAGCATTTTCTACTTGTCATTTTTGCATTCTATTTAATAGTCTGAAACTAAGATGATGGATGATTTCACTGTGTATGTGTATGTGAGGGTGAGTTTGTGTATGTGTATATTTGTGTGTGAGTGTGTCTGTACATGCACCCACACACTCACCTAAAATGCTTCAGAGCAGCCAATAAACATAAGTAATGAGTGGTTTTCATGATTATCCAAAGATCATGCATTGTTATAACAGAAAATAAATCAAAACAGTCCAGCATAGAACACACCTGTATGTTATACTCTACAAGTTCACTGGCGTGTGTGTTGCAGCAAATAGGCATGTGTTTTTGCAGTTAGCACTAGGTACAAATCCCAGTGCTGCCACATAGGAGCTGACTTTGGATAAGTTCATCTCTCTGAGCTATATCACCCTCAATTATTACATGGTGAAATAGTTTTCTTGCATTGGTGATTATATATAAATGATATAATAGGGTAAAAACACAGTCCTTGCTCACAAAACATGTTTGTTAAGTGTTAATTTCCTTTCTTCTTCTTTCTTTTTTAAATGTTCAGTGATGTGTGATCAGTCACATGTGTATCTTAATATGTGCCTACCCAAGAGTATACTATGGTATATAAGTGAAAAAGCAGGATTCAAAAATGTACATGAAATATACTCCTGATATTTATGGAATAAAAAGTAAATACCTTTTTTAATTTTCAAAATTATTTATCAGAAGATATTCCTTTTATTTTCAGCAGAGTCAATAGCTAGTACTGAAAACTACATATCAACTATCTCAATCTTCTGGCCACGATACAACTCAATCTTATCCATGCTACGAGTCGGCGAAGGTCAAGGAAAAGAAACATGGTGGGTACTGCACCTCGGACCACACTCCAGCCTCCCACACTGTCATGCAGTCCTGGCCTTCACAGCGCTGGGCAGAGGCAGGCTTGGGGCCAGTGCAATCCCTTTCCCGGGCTCGAGTCAGAGTTCCATTGCTCAGCTGTCGGGTACAGGCCACTTGTCTGTTCTGCGTCCCTTTTCCACAAGTTTGCGAACATGGGGTCCATTCGGTCATCATCCATCTAAAATTAAAGCATGTATCATTAAAAACAAGACATCTATCAACTGTCTATCATGACATGTCTAGAGCCAGCAAAACGATACACAGTGACTTCATGCCTTTTTAATTAATAGTATAGTTTTCTCCAGGATGCCCATGCTTTTTATTGCTTTGAATTCTCCATATTTCTTATCCAGGCCTTGCTCTTAAGTATATTTCAGATTATATCCAAGCCCAAGTGCATACTTTCACCTTTTATTGCTTGCCATATTGCCATATTAAAGTACGTTATGAGTATAAAATTGACTAACATCCATGAATTGGTCTTCTTATGTTTTACATCTTCACAACAACCCATGTGCTAAGTGCTATAACTACCATGGCCATTTTAGAGAAGGGGAAATCAAGGCACACAAAGGTTTAGTAACTTGCCAAAGGTCACAAGGTTGTGAGGTCAGGAAATGAACTGAGGCTGTAGACTACTCTCGACAAGAGGTATGTGGGTTTTAGAAAGGTGATAGAAGCCTGGATGGAGAAACCTGTTACCTGGGTGAATACCCAATATGATACCTATCAATGGCAGCAAGATTTCTATGACTGGGAAATATCCTCCCAGACAGATCTACATGTAGCTTCTTTAGATTAACTCCTGTCTGGCTGAGATCACTGTCACTGAAGTGACAGACTCAGAGCGCTGAATGTGAAGTGACCCCATTTCAGAGGTACTCCAGACTCCAATACTACTATTGGAATTCACTGATTTAGTCATTCAGTCATTTAATGCCTAAGTGAAGATTATTTTTCCAAACAATTGCCACGGCAGTGGTATGCATTGTTATCACTTTTAGTTTGAATTAATTGAGATTTACCTTAAGGACTATCAATTCTAAAACTTCCCCAAATTTATTTCAGGTAAAAGTCAAGGCCTGTGTCAGAAATATGCTTTGTGGCGTTCAGTATTTTTGATTCCTGTCATTAAAAATTGACTATGTGACTCCCATTATTTGGGCAACCTTACAGGGGGATTCAGCCACCTCCCAACTCCCACTAAACCATTTGCATGATAGGTGATTTCAGCACAGTGCATTGCACTCAGAAGCCTCGAACCTGATTCCAGCTGTACACATCCTTGAAACAATTCTTAACAGTGGTAAGTTTCCATTTTCTCATCTGCAAAAGGGTTGATTATTATAATACTGTCTGACATACAACAGATACTCAGTATATAGTATATTATATATAGCAGTACATGTATAAATGATTTATACTTTACATATATTTTCCTAGCCTCATCTCCCATTTTTTTTAGGAAATAAACCATGTGTTCAGCCTGCTATCCAAATGCTTTCTATTTTCACTTCATTGCATTTGTTCATGTAAGACCCTCTGCCTAGAAGATCTTCCTACCATCCTTACCCCCCATAACAAGGGCCGTCTCCATCCACCAACAAGGATTGTCCTCTCTTCTGCCCTCTGTTACCTGGCTTGTAACACTCCCATGACACTTATTAGATATTCCCTAGGGAAGTGGAGAGTCTCAAAGGCTACCTAAGGAATTTGAGTTTTCTTTCCAATTAGTATATAAGCTTCTCAAAAGCAGAGACCAATGTCTTATTCATCATAGCATCCATAATGCTTTCCATGTAAACCTTTTCATTAAACCTTTCTTGAAATGAAATATATGTTTCTCTTTTTGCTTTACAGAAATAGTCTCAATTATTCTAAATTTACTTAAACCCAAATATTCCTGGCAATGATACAAATCTTGAGGAGTCATGTATCCTGCTATAGCCTAGTTTACTCATCTGTGAAATGGTTTTATTCTAAATTATTCTTGTTTCAATTAATGAAAACAGGACAAATTTTATTAAAACATCGGTACTCCAGTGCTGCCTCTAACAAGATCATTTTTTGCTAGTCCATCAAGTATGATGCAGACCTATCATATTTTGCTTTGGAATCCCCTCATGGATTTTTCCTAAAGAGAATATTTATGTTCCAAAATTAATTTAGTTTCTGCTTCATATTTCTGCCTAGCAATACTCAGGCAATAAGCACAATATAAAGACATCTATGTATTTTTCTTTCCAATGATGAGCCCAGAAGATATTACTCAAGAGATAATTTACAATTTCATAGACTCTTATATTTTTAAAATAAAATAAATTTTAGAGATCATTAATATAATGATAAAAAACTTCCTCTTTTCCATTCTTATGAACACTGCTCAGAAATTCAGAACTAAAATATAAAATATAATCCATTGAGAAAAAACATTTTGTATTTTAGAATCCATCTAATTTGGAATCATCCCATTCCTTTATCTTCAAGACTCCTTCTTATAAAAATATTTTCTAGTGAATCATTATGTTCTATATTTGATGTATATGACTGGTTAATCGGTATGTTTTATACTTGACACAGAAGGTTCCATCAGGCCATTTGTTGACTCTTTCAATAAATGTCTATAGGAATTAGAATGATTTTTACCAGTGCAGAGAAAGAGAAAAGGCAGGAGAGATAAAGGTTTTGTTACGCCAGTAAGGGAGGTTTTCATGTTATCACTTTTAATAGCTGCCCCTGTCCACTTCTTCCCAATATTTTGGTTAACCTTGCTGATATTGCTCCTTGGTGGTTCAAAATATACTGTCTTCCTTTCCAAGGGAAATAAGATAATCATCTCTGACAAAAAGGCCTTCATTCTCCATCTGCAAACAAATTCTCACTCAGAAACGTACTGACTTTCTGAAATTATTCATTTACTAAGTCATTATCGAAACATATTTCCCCAAGATAGCTGAGGTCAGTGAATTAACAATAAATGGTGTGTATTTTACATGCTGATACTTCACAGACCATTAGGAAGTGACAAATATGCTGGGTCTCAGATCCAACTTATTTAAGATTTTCTAATGCAAGAAAAAGATGTTGCTCTTTCTTTAAAATGGAAAAATTTTATGGTATATGCACTAATGGTGTTTTGAAATATTGTCATAAATTATGAAACACAAGATAAATTTCCATTTTAGTATTTATGTATTTACAAGAAAGAGAAACATAATTCTTAGGAATAATAATAGATATAAAGACTCAGATTTGCCAGAGCAAAGGCCAAATACTCTGCTTATACATCTGTCCAGCCTTGACTGGAAAGGACTCATGGACCTGACTGTGGTTACAATAATTCCCTAGTTTCTCTTTCCTGTTGATCCTATACTGCCTCTTATTTAAAAAAAAAATATTAGTTCACCTATTTATGGAGTTAGGCTGAAAAGCATACAGCCAGGCAGGTGCAATGTACCTAACACTATTTAAAATATATTAATGTACTATTCTTTTTTGTGCACCTTTTTACATATCATTCTTCCCACCATTCTTTCTGTTGCCTAATCCTATGGCCTCCCATTCTCTTTAAATCCTGTATTTGACTGGGGAGGAGGTAGGATTGTTAGCACATGAATACAAAGGAAAAGAAAAGCAAGTTGTGAAATTTCAGCTTGGCAGAGAAAGAAAAGCTTTTCCAAATTATTTTAAGCTATCAACATAGCACCTGCCAGATCTGCAAGGCTTAATAATTTAGTTTTACAAAGAGTCAGAAGTATAGGGAACTCAGGATGCAATACTACATCAGAATGGGAGAAAGCAGGGGCAGGAGGGAAACCTGAAGAACTGAGCATTTCCCTGGATGACATGAATTCCCAAAGAGATTATTTAAGATAGAAATGCCTGATATATGGTTAACTGGCAACTTTTTCCTCACCTCTTTTACCCCTCTACCCCCATACTTAATCATTGTGTTGGAGGGTCATGAAGATTATGTTAGTTATAGGCCACAACAAAATTACAAATTCTTTGCACATCTGAGTGGGTCAGAGGGCATGTAAATTTGTGAGCCCACTGCAGCGGCTATTGTGAGGTGGAAAAGAATTCTGTTTGGTTACCTAAGAACTCACAACTACACCATAACTCACTGACCCTCAACAAATAACTGAGTGTTAGGATAGAGTAAATATTATGCTCATATTCTAGAGGAGTCAACCTAGCCTCACACTTTGCTTGTCATTTCATCTCTAAAAGTTTTTAGGATTTTGGACACTGGAGTTGCCTACCTTTCTCTGAAGGCTCAATCCCACTTCAGCCTGTTGTCAATTTTTTTATGAAAGCAGGTGGATTTTCAAGAGCCTGGGGATGAGAGCCGTGCTATATGGTTCCACTTGTGTCTCTGCCTCATCTTCTCGTGACCAAGGCACGTCCTTCTTTCTACCTCACTTTCAACTGTTCAGATGTTCTGTTTTGTCTCCTACTTGTGAATTCTTGACTGGTTTGTTACTGAATACTCATTAGAGAAAGTCAGAGAGGATCAAAGCAACCAACCATCCATAAATTTGGACACAGTTCAGGAACTGAGTCATCAAAGATCAGAAATTGGGCAGTTCGCATTGGAATTTCTGGCAGTGGAAGTGAGGATATGGCCTTGGGAACTGAAAGGACCATGCCGCCATGGTTGTTCTGCTGGAGTCTGGGTTCCAACCAGTCCTGTGGCAAATTCTAAAGCAACATTTCAGAGAATTCAAGAAGGAAATGGGTAAACTCAATCATTGAGGAGGTGACTACAGGTTATCAAATAATTTTAATTCATCCTCTCCTTCCTCTACCCAGTCAAGCAGTTGCTGACACTCTGGAGAGCACAAATCTTAGTCTTTCTGCTCCAATACCCTTTCCATTAGGCATATTGTCTTGTTTTCTTAGACCTTGCTATTTAAAACTTGACAGTTTGGTACGTAGCCTTTTGCACTGTTGGGAAGAAAATGTGATTTCAATAATAATCTGAGAGTGATTTAAAGAAATTTTATGGCCAGCACTTCTTTAATGTTTGATGGAATGGGGTTACCTTGTTTGACATGCTTGCTCATTGCACTTTCGAATCTGTGGCTCTGGCTTGGTTAAGTATTTGCATTTCTTATTGTCCACAATGCTGATATTTTTGTTCATGATTTTTGTGCAGGACACTATTGTCTTCCTTTCTCCTGAAAAAAAAACCAAATAAACATTATAAATACATGTAATTATACACTTTTATGTATTGAATTTAGGAGGTATTTGTAGTCTCCTTGTAATTGTTATTGGTATTTTAAACTAATTTTTGGTTAGATCAATGAAAAACATATTATTTATAATTTTTTATAACAACATGTCTCTATACGCTTACAGGAGATGAATGATAATTTTTCTCCTCACTACAATGAGAAATTAAATTTCAGTTTTTTTATATGACAAAGTTATCATGGCAACATAAGTTCACAAGATATTAACTGAAGATTTGTTGTAAAGAACTATGGCCATATGTGGTGGAAAGCTGTACTTGCATAAAACCTCAGGAGTCTACTCTCACTATTAGACCTTCCTGAAAGCACTTAAGTTTATGCATGCACATTTTATCATTTGGTTACACATCATCAATACTCTGCAGTGAGTTATGAGAAGTAAACTTATTTTAAGTATAACTTGGACCTGTATCTAATCACCTCTGACAAAGACCCAAGAATTCCAGCAATTGTTATGCCCAAATGATTGTCATGTTCTCTAAAAAAACAATAGGATTCTTGCCATTTTTCACCACATTTCAAAACACTGACTTTTTACCTTTTCTGGTATAATGATATCTGGATATAGTGAATTTTCTTAGGTTAAAACAACAATTTTTATGCTGTATTCATTTTTCCTATAGTCCTATAAGCACACTTATTTGACAAGGCTTTCATTAATTCATCTTAAACTTTAAAAGTCTAGCAAATATATGCAATTTTCTATTTCTGTACAAAATACTTGTATATAAGTATCTATATAAGATTTAATACTTGAATTTACCTTATTCTTTAGCATTGTAAAATAATTACATTGGCCAGCTCTTTTAAAGGCAGACATGTCAGAAAGGATTAAGAAGAAATTATAAGTCTTCTAGGTCACTATTGCAAGGCCCATTAGCTAGAGTCCTATGACTGTCACGCAATAATAATTATGAAGCTCAGAGCCTTCATGCTGGTCATGCAAACATGCAATCCTGCGCTGGTGGCAGAGAGGTCACTCTGTCACTCCATTAGCAGAGAGAAGAGGTTGGCATCCAGGAACAAGGGAGTATAGATAGCTATTTTGAATAGTTTTGGAGTATTTTTTTACATTGATTTGAAAGGGGGATGGGAAGAGACAATGGGAATGACCAAGTAGAAGGCAAAATGATGCCTATAGGTTCAGGGTCTTTCTTTGAAACCATTACCATCTGTAGTGTAAAAAAAAATTGACTGCATACATCTATATTTATTTATAAATTAATTAACAATATATCTGTAGTTAATCCATATAATGCTAGTGAAATTGTTGGGACCTTTAGATGTATCTTCCGACAGAGGCGGCACCATGTTGGCCAAATTATTCCCTATCTGAGGAATCCTGGGGTTGTGGTAAAATGCAATTTATTCTATGGAAGCTCAATACAGACAGCAGAGTGCCAGGCAGGTAACAGACCTTTCCCTTGAGTGGGAACAGATGTGTCTCCAGCCAGGATCCCTATGGCAGTACCAAGAGTGCAACAGTGGGGCACCAATGGGGAAGACCTTGGGACAGACATCTGCTAGAGCACAGGCTAGTGAAAGAGGCCCCTCAGGGAATATGGATTAGGGAAAAAACCATGCTCTCTAAGCAGGTGAATTAGAAAACAGTGCTCCCTTTCTCCCAACAGAGGCAGCCTTGCAGCAGGACACACAGCTTGGCCAGTGGAGCATAGCCAGGATTGCAGTCTTCTTGTCAAACCTTTATGCAGCACACAAACTGTTTAACTGAATGCAATTGCTCAGCCTTATAGCTCCTCTAACTTGACCTGTGCAATTCATACAGCCAGGTAACCTAATTAATGCTAAATTGTAGTTGAAGGGAAGACTTAATACCGAGCCAAACACTTGGAGGGCTGTCCAGGGTATCCCTTGGTAGCTTTGTGACAGCTTCCCTTTAAGAGGGTAGAGTGTGGCATTAAGCACAATCAGAGTAGTACTCAATACCCAACAACATCATATGATTTTCAAATAAACTATTAGAGAAGCAGAAATCACTTATTGTGCTCATTTTTCCACATAGAGAAAATTGGCTTCACAAGGTAGGAGTTACCTAAATGTAAGAATTTGGGATAGATTTTTGGTCAACTTCCTCCTAGTTTCCTGTGATACAGGGGCTCCTATATAATCTGATGCATTTACTAAATAGAAAGTTTGCACATTTTGTATAATGAAACTTATGTCACATTATTTCTACATACAATGACACAGAGTTAAAAGCAGTATTAAAATAAACGTTAATTTTATGAAATACAAATGTTAGTTTTAAAATCTAATTTAAAGTTTTCATGGTCAAGGAACTCTAGAATAGATGTAGTTGCCTAAACTAATCTAAATAATGGCTTTTTGCCAACTATAACGCACAATGATGACAAACAGACATTATTCAGAAAGCTTTTGCTGGACATATATATAGTCACAGAGTAAATAATTCTGGGCTAATTATGCTGCATTCTTTCTTTCTTCAGAAAATATTTAAATGTAGTTATGTCAGCCTAGAGCTAACCTACTGAGTTATTGAAAAAAAATCTTTTAAAGTATAGGTATTGATTTCAAAAGGAATATAGGTATCAGCACAAATTTAGGGAGTACCCTAATGATGGTTTAGAGAGTATGAAGATGAGGGTAAGCAGATATGGCTCAAGCAGTTGAGTACCTGCCTCCCACATGGGAGGTCTGGGGTTTGGTTCCCAGTGCCTCCTAAAGAAGACAAGCAACCGGCAGACACCACAGCCAGCAGGTAGCGGTGTGGTTCAGGTGGTTAGGCACTCACCTCCCATGTGGGAGGCCCAGGGTTCGGTTCCTGGTGCCTCCTAGAGAAGATGAGCAGACACAGGAAGCAGACAATGAGCAGACAGATGAGGAAGCCATTTGGGTGGGTGGGGTAAAAAAATAAATCTTAAACAAAAAGAGAGAGTATGAAAGTAGGTGAGTAGGAATTCCATCTACATTGTAGCAAGGAGACTCACATCATAAGTGTTTGGCAGATATTAGAAGCCCTACTTTTTTTTTTTTTTTTTTAATTTCATTGAACTAAGACAACAGAATCAGGAAAAAAATGTTTGCTCAACTACAGACATTATTGACAATACAACTAAGATCTTAAAGCCATATGGAAATGTTACTGTTTAATTTTATATATATATATATATAATGTCCCCGTCAACACAAAAATTTCCACTCCGGCAACTAACATCAGTATGTACAGTGTAGCCAATTCTGTGGGACTTATGGACAGACAGAATGTGATGAAGGAAGTGGCCTTCTGCCTGAATCATGAATAGCAGCAAGTTGTTGACAGTGTATTACTTTCTATATGGCAATTACTTTCACCTCCAGGTCAGTCCCAGTAAATCAAATTGGGGAAAAAGACTGGGGAAATAATCTGTTTGGGATGTTTTTAATACAATTATGAATAAAATAACCATTATGTATTTATCTTTTTACCAAATTTTGACAATATCTGAAAATAATTTTGGTTTATCAGCTTTTTCTTTCTTCTCTGGTGGTCTTTAATAAAGACTAGACATTATACTAGGCATAGTATAATTTTCATTCAATATCAGAGATAAACTGATACCTCTTCTGTGCTCTGTATTTAACCCATGGATATTTTTAATAAGACAATATGCTATCTAGGTAGATCTCCCTTCTAAAACTGGCATCATAAATGCTGAAATGTGTTCCTGGTGATGGGTTCAATGTTTCAATATGCACAAGTGGACTTTTTTCTATATTATAATATTGGACATGCCAAACATTGAAATAAAATTTTGGAACTCTATAAAACAGAGACAATATTTATTTATTTATCTTCATTATTTTCTTTTAAGTTTCCTTTTTTATTGAACTAACAATGGGCAGTGAATATGTAAACCTAAAGTAAATATACTTTTATGAAGAAGAAGGATTTTTCTGAGCACTTCTGAGTACCATGGAAAATGATTATTTTTATGCATACATTTTAAAAAAATTGAACAGCATCCAAAATCATGTCATGCCATTTGCTTCTTAACCAGCCATTGTTTTTACATTTCTATAAAATATATTTCCTTCAGGGTTTGGCCTTAGTATTAAAATGACTTTCATTTTTATTTTAATGAATACATTTTTTTTTTTTTTATTTTGCATTGTTCCCTCCACCCAATATATAATCCAATCTAATCCTGGCATTCCCTTGCATATAAATAATTTAAAGGGATTCTATAACTTTCAAGTTAAATTAACTTGAGTGCTAGCATAACACTCAGAAACCTTTGTGAGCTGGCTTCTTATTTTTCTGATCAAATCACCTCCCACTTCCAACTGTCGTATTGTGTACCTGGGTAATAAACATCCTTGCCAACCTCGGTGCCTTTGTATCTATGCATATGCTATCCCAGTCCTCAACCTGGAAGGCTTTCTGTATCTCCCCTTGTCACTGTGTATGGTGCCCATGTTATTATCTGATTCCTGACTACACTATCCGTGGGCTCTCTGGAAGCAGGAAGCATTCATCATTGAGCCTCCAGCAACAGCGGGAGCACAGCTAATATTTATAAAGGAATGTTTAACTCTTGATTTGTTTCAAAAGGGGTTATATAATTTGAGGTCCTCTTTCTACATTTTATGTCATTATTTCACTCACTAGATCAAAATAAATTCTGGAGTAGTGCAGTTATTATTGATTCCACATACAACCCTCCTTTTAGAGAATAATACAGCTCTAATGCCTCTGAAAACCAATGTCACATAAAACTGGTATTATATGGCAAAAAAAAAAACAAAAAAAAAAACTTAGAGCAAATTGATCCATACTTCTGAGGTGCCAAAATAAATGAAAAAAAAAAAAGAAACCTTAACATTCCCTCAAAGGATCGTAAGATGTTTTAGAACTTCACTGCAAAGCAAATATGTATTTCACAAATGCATTTTAAGCTGCTTGAAGATAAATGGACTATTTGCAATGGTCAGTGTTAAAACGCAAAATGACATACTCAATTCAAATTTTCCTACAACTATCATTCGAATTTGAAAGACTGTGATGGAAAGTATATGATAACTTGTGGACATATGTTAAACTGTGGGAAAAATTCACTTGAGATCACCAGCATCCACTGGATATTTAAAAATAATATTTTTTGTAAAAGAGATTCTTAGGCTTTTCACACCTTATAATAATAACTGGTATTCATAACTTTTAATAGAAAATTAAATTAACTTTAATTTGGGTTAGCATTTTAAAACCTGGAGCACCAAATGCTGTCAAATTATATACTTTAAAATAGTTAATTTTTTTGTTATGTGACTTTCACCCCAATTAGAAGAAAAGGGTTGCCATAGTGATCTAAAAGACTGCTATAATAAAATTTTAGCTATAAGACACTAAGTATCTTTTTAAAAATTTTCTTTTTCCAAATTATTTTTAGCAATCGGATACCTTACAATAGATTTTGAAAAATCACCTATGTCAAACACTGAAATTTTAACTGCCATTGATATTTTATTTGCTCTTAATATAAAAGTAATATAATGTAAGTAGAACAGTGCTATTATTTGTTGTTGAAGATAAATTTTGCAGGAATCTGTTTCCAATGTTCTGTGCTTTGAACTTACTCTTATTTAATTCATGAATATGCTGAAAGATTACAAAGCTCTTTCTGGCTATAAAATTGACAATATGAAGTTAGAAATGATGCTATTCTTGAAATCCTGTCTCTCCACTTTATTTATGAACTGCAAAGGAAAACAATATCCAAAAGCCCAGAAATATTTTGGCCTTGAAATGAGTATGCACCCTATTAATATAGTCAGAGATAATTGAAAACTTTTGACTAAATACAATGGAGCAGATTTAGAGAGAAGGTCTATTCAAGAGCAAATTATATAGGGGTTGTGTATAATTAAAATGATTATTTTACCCCCCCCAAAAAAAAAAAAAAACAGCCATTTGAAATAAAAATAAGAACATGGCTAAATATTTACATAACAGAATATAATAAAACATCTCCTTGAAGCCAAAGAAAACCATTTAAGTTCTAAAGACATTGTTTATTTTTGTGAAAAGAAACTGAATAAATCAAGTTTAACTAGCTGTTCTGAAAGGCAGTATGATAAGGAGGAAAGAAGCCAAACAAAGGAGTCCTGAGTTTTAATCCTGGCTCCACTCCTAATGTGCTAAGTGATCCTGGGAATCCACTTACTCTCAATGTACTTCAATTTTCTCATGTTAAGAAGTTATCACTAATAATATCTCAGAGTCCCTATAGGAATCCTTAACTCTGAAAATCAAAAGAATGTAGAGTGAATCTCTATCCCATAAGGTGAGGTAACTGGCAAAGCATTCTAGGAAGTGATTGATTTGCATAAAGGATTTGAGAAAAGATTTTAACCCTAAAAATTTTTGCTTGTTCAAACTGAAGACTGACAAGTTCTGTACATCTATCTTCTAATTCAACTTCTACTACACCACAATTACAAAAGAAAAAGAAATTGAGGATAATAAAATTCACTGGGCAAACATTTTCCTATCTAGAGTTTTAAATTAAAACCGATTTTCATGACTGGCTCTCAGTATTGTGAAGGGAACCATCAACCTTTTTGCCACTCCACTTTCCCATACCCCATCTTGGGATGGGGTTCGGTGTCAGTGGGATTGTGGACATGACTAAGAATCTTATCTGAGCTATATATATATATATATATTTTTTTTTTTTTTTTAAAGATTTTATTTATTTATTCATTTATCTCCCCCTTGCTGCTTGTGCTCGCTGGGTCAGCTAACCACGCCGTGCAGGCGGGCTTGCCTTCACCAGGAGGCCCTGGGAACCGAACCAGGGGCCTCCCATATGGTAAACGGGAGCCCTACTGATTGAGCCACAGCCGCTTCCCTTATCTGAGCTATATTAAATGGAAAATGGGAACTGTATAGTTTTTCACTTTGAATATGTTTGTTTCTATTACTATTATTTGATTTTTATTTGGGTAGAAGAGGCAGTGCATGGCTCTTTTTGAAGCTGAATCCCTTAAGATGGGACCTGGCACCAGTGAAGAATGGTGGAAGAAGCAGAGGGACAGGAATTTGGTTGTATATGGGAGCATTGGCAGAAGAAGATAAGAAGCTCAAGTCACATGGCAAAACCCATGCCCAGGAAGAAACATGCCAGTGAAAATTTCATTGTGGCAAGATTGATACATTTTTTAAATTACAAGAGAGATTTTGAAACCCTATGTTATAATTACCCTATATTCTCAGGAGCAAAGTGTGTTCTGTATATCATCCTTGTCCTGCTCCTTCCCCCCATGCCCGTATTACTTTTGCTCTGGTGACCCCCGAAGGTCAGGTGCTCCAGGAGTCAGGTGTGGACCCCTGAGCTCTGAGCATTCCGGCAAAAGCGGCTCTTCCCTAGCCGCTGCACCTCTGAATGTTTCCAGCATTTTCTTGTTCTCTTTTGAGGACAATTTCTTGCTTTTCCTGCAGTCCCCAGTGGGGTGAGGGTAGGATGGGGGCATTTTCTTGTACTTGCCCCAGTACCTTTGGATCCAGAGGCAATGTAAGTGTCGGTGCTCCTCGTGCCACCACAAGACCATTCTCCCTTTCTTCTTCCTAAATCACCAGCTTTGGACCTCATGCCACCAGACTATCCAATACATTACTCTCTCTTGTTGTAGTCAAACACCAACCTCACTCCTTGAAGATTTAGCTCCTGCTTTAATGTCATGCTTTCTTATACTGTTCCTGATTCAACTCTTGTAATTACAACATCCATCTGAAAGATTCTTCCAACTTTGATGCCTCTCAGTACCTGGCCTTCCTCTCTTCCCAGTGATCTTGCTCTTCACTCTTCCAAAGTCACCAACTTCCATAAGGTCTTGTTATTGACAATAATTGTAACTCCTCTGTAATTTCAGCTTTATGTTCTATCACCATCTCTTGTATTGTCAGCTCTCTCCCCTTTGTACCCTGATTCCAACAGTTCTTTAACCCCACCAAGCCCAAAATCCATCAATCCTACCACCTTTTCACTGTCTTTTAAGCTCATCATATCTTTACTGGCTTTCTTTCACAACCTAAATCTCATGCTCTATCATTTTCAACTCATTGCATGTAACCTCAAATAAATTATTGTTAAACTCTTAAGGCAATTCCCAAATTCACTCCACAAGAGCCCCTGCATACTGTACACAGCTGGAGGGCAACCTTCCATCACTATGACTGGCATCATACTAAATTCATGACCACAAGCCTTAAGTAGGCCATTAGTGCTACCGCACAAACAAAATATGTTTACCCATTCCATTTGTTCCCTCATTCTCTTAAGTGACCACTTTATATCTTCTCTCTTTTCAAAACTTCAGAATATCCTTTTCCATTTTCACTCTCAGCAAGATGTGTGTATCGAGAAAATAGATGCAATCAGATGAATATCATGATAAGCTCCCAGCATGTGCATCTGCTCACAAATACTATCTATCGATGGACTGTCCTTATTTCTACCTAAAGCCAAATCTTCCATCCTTTCCATCAAGGATATCATTACAGCAATTATTCTTCCCATTGCATCAGTAATTTTCTGTTCTATCCTAGAAAATTCACAACAGCAAACAATCCATTTGTGATTTCCCCTATTGTAAGAAAACAAAACAAAACCAACAACAAAATAACTCATTTTACTCATATTTCCTTCCAACTACCAACCCATTCCTGTTTTTTTCCTTCAGCAACATTTCCTAAAAGAGTTATCCAGAGTCTGGCTCCAGTTTATCTCTGTTTATTTTCTCTTAACTTCACTCCACTTAGTCTTTTGAGCCAAACACCATTAAAATTACTTTTGATATGGTCATCACTGACCTCCATGGTTTATATATGATAAATATAAATATATTAAGTTTAAATATAATAATCAATTCTCATTCCACATTATTTTTGATTTATTATTAGCTTTTAACACTATTGGTATCTGCTCCTTGTATCACTTTCTTCATTTGCCTTACAAAAGAACAGGTTTTTCTCTTATTGTGTCAGCTACTTATTTTAATCTGCTTTGATGCTTCTCATCTCTCTCCAAACTCTAAATGGCTTGTACCTTGAGACACAATCCTCCAGCAGCTTCTCTCTTCAATCATTTCTTGGTGATTTCTCCTTGTCTTAGGGTTTTAAATACCATCCATATATTAAATATCTCTAACCTCATCTTCTCTCCTGAACACCAAATTTACATGCCCAACTGCTTACTTGACATCACACTTAGATGTTCAATAGCCATCTCAAATTCATCTTGAAAATCAAGCTCCCTCCTTATACTGCTTATTCCACAGACTTTCCTATGTAAGTAAATGGCAACTCCATCTTGCCAATTGCTTGGCGAGAAAGATCACAACCATCTTTGACATCTCGTTCTCTCACACTCCACATGTAATCTAGCAACACATTCTATTGGTTCTACTTTCAAAAAATATATACACCATTTGACTGCTCACCCTACCTCCAATACTAGCAGTGTGGTCCAGCCCCCATCTCTTTCCTGCAGTACCATCCTGACTGATCTCTCTGCTTCCACACTTGGCCTTCATAAACCTATTTCAACTCAGTGACAGAAGTAACTTTAAAACATGTCAGAACATGTCACACCTTTATTCAAATCCTCCAATGGCATCTCACATGTCTCTGAGTAAACCAAGGTCACACTAACATTCTTGGTATTCCTTGAACATTCCAGCAATACTCCTGCCTCGGAGTCTTTGCCTGGAACTCTCTGCCCCCAGATACCCTTACATTTGACTTTCAGGCCTACTTCATTATATTTAATGAGTTGTGACCTTTTCAATGAAACCTATTCTAATCACCCTATTTCTGCATCCACTCCATCTCACTTTGCAACCCCCATTTATTTTCCCTTCATTGCAGTATTTTTGTACAGAGTACTTATCACAATTTTATACTATCATATATTACTTATGTATGCATTTATTTCTGTCTCCCTCTAAAACACACTCCAACAAATGCCAGTCTCTTTGTGCACCTTCATCCACTTTTGCTGCAGCAACTTTACATGGTGCATATCAATAGCTTCTTTGCCCAGCAAACAAAATAGATGCTCCACCTCTTTGTACAAATTACTATATCATATATATGTACACATGTATACATATGTACATATATAGAAACATACATATATATAACATGTTTTGTATACTTGAATATGGCGTTTCCTTTTAGCTTTAGAATAAATCTGTTACTATAGAAATGAAGGCAATTTGTGATTATGTGGAAATGGGAACTTAAATACTATGCTGCTGATACTCATGGATACAAATGGAAATTGGGAGTCTCATGACCTGCATTCTTGCCTTGGCCTTTCTAACTAACTGTTTGCTCACTAACTGTTTCTGTGAGCAAAGATAATCCATTTAACCTGTTGGATTTAATTGGTTCCTCTGGAAAATAAAGGGGTAAGATTGAGTGCTTTTCTAATCTTAAATTTTATGCTGAGGAAATTTTCTTCTTTTGCCTTCTCAATCTCTAATGTATAAAGAAAAAAAAAAAAAGAAAAATCTCTGAGTGCAATTTCAGGATATTTCCTTATTTACTGAAAACAGGGACATACTTTAAAAATTAGCAAACTAAAATAACTGAGGTAACTAAACGATTTTCTGTGCATGCACTGTATATTCAGCTTAAGTGTGCAGACAACACGGAAGCAAACTAAATATTGCTATTCCAAAGGACCTTTACATTCAACACAGGTCTACAATTCTTGTGGGCAGATGCACTTAGGAAATCAGAACTTTTAAGATTTTATAAAAGTACTATAATGCATATATATTATATAACACCATGAGTGGTGTCTGAGACAGCTCCTGTAAGCAAACACTAATATTTCTGCAATGCAAGGCAATGAATTACATGAGAGATGTAATCACTTTAAATAGTTTGTCTTCAGTTCACATCAGATTTTGCCACCAAATAGATGAGGTCAGATCAGATTTAGTCACCAAATGGTTCACAAAGAATTTTCAGGTTTTCAATGCTGCAACGGATTTTGGAGTTACAGATAAGGAATTGTGGACCTGTCAATTATCAATGGTTAACCTGAAAACAACTGTGTTATAAAAAGATAACTATTGGAGAATTCTTTACCTCCTCCACACATAGCATCACAATCTTCCCAACCTGTGTGTGTCCACATGAAAAGGGGCTCAGGTGCTTTTGAGCTCTGGTTCTCTGGAAGAGGGTCTGATGGAATAGTATATTCATAGTGAAGACCATAATTCTCATCTTGAAACAGCAGCACCTATAATATATAACAATGATCAAGGCATTGGGTGAAACCTGAAGGACACAACTAAGGCTACCAATGGTCTAAAATGTGTATTATATGGGAGTACACGCTCCCTTAACAGGTAGAAACGTGACATTATTGCTTAAATGTTGAAACTGTCGTGATTTTGAAAAGATTGGAGCTCTGGACTTACCTCTAAAGACATCATGAAGGAAAGCCTACTTCAATGTGGTCAGAGATTCCAAATCATTTTTTTCAAGTCAATGAGGACTGTTTCCCAAAGCAGGGACATGTATGAAATGACTTTAGGCTGCACACTAGTGGGGGACACAGGAATGCATGTCCTACTGAGCGTCAACATATGACCAACAATCTGATATAAAAGGTAGCCTTTCCATTCACATCAAAGGAAAAGAAAGAGAGGTAGTCTCTGGGGGCAATGGAGGACGAGGATAAAAGCTTTGGGGAATCCTTCTACTCCATAAGAACAGAGAACTTACAGGTATGCATTCAGTTAACTTTTATTTTTGGCAAAGTTACTGATTTTCCGATTATAGAAAAGATGGTTTCCTTTGAAAATACATTTATATTGAAAGGAACTTTTATATAAATAGTAGCAACTGTATCATTATGTACAGATATGTGAACAGTTCAAGTAACCCCAAAGGGTGTATAGGAATGACTGAATGAATTTGGGCCACACTGGACTAGACCATAAGCAGGGACCATGTCTCTTTAGTCCCCCACTGATCCACAGTACCAAGCTTGGAACCTGGATCACTGTGGGCACTCACATATATTTTTAAAGGAAAGAATGAGTGAATGAGCATGTATGTTTCTTTGTAAATACATATGCACAAAATATGTCAAATAACTGTATGCGATATATCACTTCTATGAATTTGAGGATTTACGGAAGATGTACATACATAGATATTGCAATGTGATACGTAAAAGCATATATATCTAAATTTAAAAATTGTTCTAAATTATTAAAGAACTTTGTTCAGTATTTAAGATGTATCAAGGTAGTTATAATGATATGTAATTCAGAGTTAACACTCCATGGGAGAAAAAATTAAATGAGCCCAAGTTGAGGGGTCTGAATGTTTCTATTAAATATTCTTTATTTCCTTTTCTCAAGATTCTGTTTAACATATCAACAGAATTACTAAGCTATATATTTAATGTGTGGATGGGGAACTTGTGTGATGACTATAAACCAACTATACCAATAATAAAAATAATAGTTTTTAAGTTCACACTTGCATAACATGCTGGTTACTAATTCTAAGTACATCACAGTGGTTATTTTGGCTCTAACTATCTCATTTGATGTTGCCAATTATAAGGGATTTTCAGTGAAATGAGTTTAAAAAAGAAAGAGAGATTGACTTACCTTATTTATAGTCATAACTAGACCATTACTTTCATACTGATGAAATGAGCATATAAATAACAGCTATTTGCCAACTTATTTAATTAAATAAAAATATGTCTATTTTTCTAATAAATTGCCTTTTCATTGATAGAACTTTAAATTGTCCTTAAATATCTAGTGGCATTTAAAGTAAAGACATTGGCTACAAACCATTAGCTCTTTCTTAAACCAGTTGAATTTGGCAGCATTCTTTGCAAGAAGGAAAGTGTGACCGTGTTACAGTAAAGGTGCACATATTGGAGCATGGCAGAAGGTATTGCCTTTCAAAATTCGGCACTGGTTTTCAATCTGCAATACTCATTAGAGAAAAATATCTTAGAAGTGCAGTTTTCCTTGGATTACTGAATAAATCCAGGTCACATAGATGCCTTCTTTTAGACATAGTTCACTGACTTTAATTATGGTTCATGCTTCCAGGAAAAACCTTAGTAATTACCAGTCAGATTACGGATTCTGCATCAAGGAAATTCCCTCTGCCCAACACTAAGGTCTCACATACAGTTGTTAAGATTTTGAATTAGAGGTTGAGTAAAAGAACCATGGTCTTGTTCCTTAAAAATATTTTTGGTCTCACATACAGTTGTTAAGATTTTGAATTAGAGGTTGAGTAAAAGAACCATGGTCTTGTTCCTTAAAAATATTTTTGGTTACATTCATAGAAGGCAGGCAATCTGATGGTGGTGTCCACAATCCAATCATGAAAAATATATATTTGCTGTTGAAAATGTTGAGATTATACGTGATCCAATCATAGAAGAAGCCAGATATTAGCTGTTATGTTTAATGACTTTTTTCTCTCTTTCTCCAGATTGTAAGGGCACAGAGTGGAATTTCCAACTCAAAGAATAGGATCCGAAGGATTTGTGGGGAGATGCACAAAATAATTAGTCAAAGTATATTTATGCTTATGATCCAAGGGTGTTTTGTATAAAGAACTTAAATCTAAGCTTTATGTCAGGAGAGGAAGTATTATTATTAACACCTAGTTTATTAACAGTCAAATCCTTTACTGGGTGAAACTATGCACATTACTTAACCTTTCTAAGACTGAGGTGTTTTAGTGTACAAATTGCAGTAATAACAATACATTTAACATGGAATTGTCGTGAACATTGAATGCTGTGATGAATGTAAGGCACTTTTGGATAGTGTCTGACTGATAGTGCTCAGCAAATGGTTGCAATTATTATTCTTTGCTATTATTAAGATTTGGAACAAGAAGTCCACACACTGCTCACCTTGTTCCCTTTACGCCTGCTGGTGAAGCATAGTGTTTACAAGTATTTAGGTTTATAAAACTTTGTTTTTCAACTGTGGTCCAAGGACCAGCAGCAGTGGCATCACCTGGGATCCGGTTAGAAGCATAGGTCTCAGGCCCCAACTCAGATCAAATGAATCAGAAAGTGCATTTTAACAAGATTCCCAACTAGGAGAAGCACTATTCTAGTTGGCCAAAAGGTGATTTGAACTTCTGGTGCCTAGACTGACAACACTCATCTAAAATTGTGTGGAGATATTAAATAATGAGACACAACACATTCCAAATAAACAATCAGTCTATCATGTTTTACAGTTGCTTTTAAGTGCAGATTTAAAGAGGCATTGAGTGTCAGTATTTTAGGCTTGCTTTACCAATAAGATGAAAAACACATACCAGCTGTGTGGTCTGTCCTCTGGTTCCTGTGCTATCAGCACTGACAGCAGTGATCAAGGTCACAAAGGACATGGGAACCTGCCACCAGCACGGACACAGTGTCTACTGTCCTGCTTCTTAAACTCTAAACTCTGACTTGCCTTATTTCCTGTCTTTTGCTACATGGTAAAGAAGCTTTTCATCCCAAACTCTCAAATTGTTGTAATTCTTACAGGAATCAATTAACCTAATTAAAAAATACAACAGGATAATTGGAAGCACAGTTAGATAAATTTAGCAAATTTATTTCTGCCAGGGTAAATAATCATAAAAGGCATTTTATGCAGATTCAATGTCGATATTATAGATATATGAAATGCTATGTTTCACCATATTATAGCATTTTCTTTTCAGCCATCCAAACCAATCATTCTTAGTTAACTGCATTTAGGAAAAATAGAGTTCCTATTTCCCTGGTAATTCTGTATTTTGAGTCTGTGAATTCTCTAAAATCTCATTTCTTTTGTAATAATTACTGTTCTTAGACATGATTTAAAACATTTATTTTTTTAAACTCTTCAAACCTACCTCTTAAATGGTCTTAAAAGTCTATCTGAGAATTCAGATTTGGAAAAGATTATAGAAGGCACTGTGGGCATGTCACTTGCCATTGGAAGTTGATTATGCAATTGTTATCATTCATCCCCTCATACCAGGACATGTAACGGTGCTGTCGTAGGGCCTTTGGCAGAGATCTTCTCCCAGAGTCCTCGTCTTACGTAATGTATGGTAGTTCCCGCTAAATTGAATGCTCCAGAGTGTTCAATCTTCCAGTCACTATTAATAGACTGCTTGCCAGCATCTCGGAGTGCTATAAAAATGTTCAAACACATTGTGAGTAGAACCAAGTCAGTTCACATATTGTGCTAAGTGAAATGAAATTCATTTCTAAACTGAAGGGCCAATATTCCCTGATGTAAAAGCAACGAGGCATTTCCTGATTTTAGGAAATCTCTGCACTAATTTCTGCTTCTACATCATAGCAAATGCCATGAGCTTTCTTCCTTCTTCTCTGAAGTTGTCCACAAATAGGCATCTCTATCTTTTCCTGCTCCAACCCCCTTGGACCTTAAACATTTATTCACTAATGCATTATTATTTTAAGGCTGGTGTGACTGTCTGGTTTATCCGATGGTCCTATGAACAATGTGAAGACTGGCACTTCATCTTACAGATGTTCTGTATCTCCTATGCCACCTAGAAAAGTATGTGATTAAAGAAGGGTCATTAAATAACATATTCACTAACAGATCAAAATGAAAGTTACATTCATTATAAAATAAATAAAGATTATGTGTGCGTTTTAAAAACAGAACTCATGGTCTTTTAACATTTCCAGTTTGATACTTGTTCTGAAGGAAGTTGGATGATATGGCTATTTTTCACCCATAAACAGCTACCATTTAGAGGTGATTTTATAGAATTATTTTAGCTACTTTTTTTTTTACCTTTTTTGATCTGATGTCTGCTATTATGTAAATAAAATTCATGACATGGAGTAAGATGTTATGGTTATCATTTTAAATTAAAGATTCCTTCATATAGTCCTTCAATTTATTTTATTTTTATTGAAACTTTCAGATTGTCCCACACAACCACATTCCCTTTCAGTAAGACATTTACAGGAAGACTCCTTGAATGCTTTTATGGAAAAATTCTATGAAAATATTTTTATAAAGTAAGCTGATAAGTCATGCTAAAAGTATTCATCAATGCCAAATTGATTAAAAAAATAACAATTTTTGGAGAAAAGTTAAAGAATTTCCCTGTATTTATCTAAATTATTAAATATTTGGGGAAATGTTTATGGACTAGATTTATATTGTGGTTGTATAATCCCTTTTTTCTGTATTTCAATACATATTCAGGACACAATTATAAAGGAATAATTTCCAACATAAAATATTAGAAAAATCTCTAATAAAAATACCTTTAAAAAGGAGGCTAGAGCTCTGATATTTTAGACTTAATTGTTAGTCTGGGTGTTCAGTATTCCCCAGAAAATGACACAGTCATGTACTTGCAAACCCATGCAATATATTAGGTTAACAGCTACCATACATGAAGAATCAAAAGTTTAGGCATGTGATTTGTTTTGTTTTGTTTATTTATCCATTAACTTAAAAAATATTTTTAGCAATCCTGTTTCTGACATGACTGAATGACCACAACTGCGTTAGTTCTTCCGCCATAAACTGGAAGTTTGAACAATATATGAAACAACTGGCCTTAGACACTGGGCAACTGAAAACAGAGAATTGAGACCCCTTTGAGAAGAAGAACAAATTATGTGAGCCTTACAATTAATTACCTTAGCTTTCTGCCTGAAGATATTTATCAGGCCCCACCACAGGGAGATGCAGCAAGCAGAGAAGGGTTGTCTCAGTAAGATGAGAACATAGAGATCAGAGTTCAAGGAAGCTAGGGCAGCTGGAATCTCTAGTATAGAGAGATAGAGAAGAGGAAACTGTACAGAGAAAGATATCCAGAAAACTGCAAATGGATCTTTTTGAACCTGTGACTGAATACTAGCTGAAATAAGTAGGGTGAGACTCTCTAAGGCTGGGTAAAGAACAAATACCTGGGAACTCTAAACTGTAAAACTCCTGAAGCCTAAGTAAGTTCGGGAGACTTTTAATTCTATGCAATCAGAGTGAAGAGATCCTACTGTATATGCAGATCTTTCAGAGGGGACCCTGGAAAGTTCACACCTTAGAAACAAGCTAAACAAGTACTAGAGCAACAGCTACTCTAGACTCACTTAAAAAAGTTTTTAAAAGTCTTAAGAGGATGCAGCTGATCTGCAAGTAAATTAGAAAAACAAATTCTAGCCACTCAACAATTAACAGTGTCCAGTATTCAACCAAAAATTACTGAGTAGGAAGACGTTATAAAATGAGACCCATAACCAGGGGAACAATCAATCAATAAAATCAGACTCAGAAGTGAAAAAGATGATGGAACTAGAAGAAAAGTACTTTAAAACAGCAATTATAAATATGTTCACTATGTATAAGGACTTAAATAGGAAACAGTGAAGAGATATGAAAACTATAAAAATAAGCAAGTCAAATTTCTCAGCATAGGAAAATATAACTTCTGAAACAACAATTTCAATAGATGGGTTTAAGAGTAGATTAGGCCTTGCAAGGGAAGACCAATGAAATCAAAGACAAGCTAACAGAAGCTACTTAACTGGAACACAGAAGAAGGAAAGGCCAGCAAAATAAAAAAGAACAAACATAAGGGACCTGAGGGGCAATACCTAGAAGACTCACCCATGTTAACTGGAAGCTCAGGAAGGTGGGCAGGAGGGTGGGAGGAGAAAAATTATTTGATGACACAATGTTCATTTTTTTCCCAAAATTTGATGTAAACTCTAAATCACGTGTCTCAAAAGTACAATTTGAAACCCAAACAGGATAAGCAATAAAAAACCATACCATTTGACATTATAATCAAATTGCTGGAACCCAAAGAAAAGAAGCAAAATCTTAGAAGTGGCCAGAGAAAAGACACATTTTATACAGTAGGAAAAAGATGTAAGAATTCTCTGTATATATAATCATGAATAATGCAAACCAGAAGCCAATGAAACATCACCTTTAAAATGATAAAAACAAAACAGAATGAAAGAAAACCAAATAAAATCTAAAATTCTGTATCCAGTGAAAATATCCATCAAATATGAAAACATAAGACTTTTTAATTTATTTTTTTATTTATCTCTCCCCATCCCCTCATTGTTCACACTTGCTATATCTGTCTTCTGTGTTTCTTTAGGAGGCACCAGGAACTGAACCCGGGACCTCCGATGTGAGAGAGAGGCACCTAATCACTTAGCCACCTCCATTTCCTGCTTTGTGTGTCTCTCACTATGTTCTTCCTCCTGTGTCTCTTGTTGCTTCATCTTGTGTCAACTTGCTGCACCTGTGCTTCGCACCAGCTCGCTGTCTTCTTTAGGAGGCACCAGGAAATGAACCATGGACCTCCTATGTGGTAGGTGGGAGCCCAATCACTTAAGCCACATCCACTTCCCTAATAAATATATTTTTGAGCAAAAAAACTTGAGAAATTTTGTTGCCAGCAGAGTTGTTCTCTATGAAATGTTAAGGTATGTTCTTCAGGCAGAAAGAAAATGATCCCAGATGATAATGGTAAATGTGTAAAGTAATACGAAATATTTTTCCTCATTAACATTTTTTTCATAATATAATTCATGGTCTAAGGCAAAAATTATTACAATGTATCTTTGTATTTAAAACCTATAAAGAAACAAATTGCATTTATGAAATATAAAAATAAAGTGTATAATAGAATGAAGCAGGGAAGGTAAATAGGGAAAACACTCTATTTAAAGGAGCTTACATTATATGTGATGTGGTATAATATAGTTTGAAAGGAGACTGTAATGAGTTAATAAGTTGAAACCCTAGAGCAACCATTAAAAATATAAAACAAGAGGTATAGCTCGTTAGCAAATGGAGGATATAAAATGGAATACTAAAAAATACTCATTCCAAAAAATCCAAGTATAGAGGAAAAAGGGAATAAAGCAGAGATGGAACAAAGAGAAAACATGCAAACCCAATATATCCAAAATTAAATTATGTTTAGATAGACAAAGGACACTGGTTAAAAGACAAAGATTGTCAGTCTGGGAAATAGGGGGAGAACCAACTATATATAGTTAACAAGAATGCACTCTAAATATAAAGATACAGATAGATTAAAAGTAATAGGATGGAAAAAGATGTTGCATGCAACACTAATCATAACAAAGATGTATTGATTATATTAATATCATATAGCATGGATTTTACTCCCAGAGATAAAAAGAAACATTTCATAATGATTAAAATGGTCAATTTATTAAGGAGACCTAACAATCCTAAATATTTCACAGAAAAATGAATGGAGCAAAAACTGGATAATTGAAAGGATACATAGAAAAATCTACAGTTTTTAGTTGGAGATTGTATTACATCTCTTTCCATAACTGATAAAACAAGAAGAAAATCAGTAAGAATATAGAAGTCTAAAACCAAATGGGGTGAGTGGGTGTAGCTCAGTGGTTGAGTGCCTGCTTTTTTATACAAGGTCCCAGGCTCAACACTGGTACCTCTCTAAAAAAATAAATAAATAAATAACAATAAAACCAAATGGATTTGATATGTATAGAAGACTACTGTTAACTACAGAATACACATTCTTTACAAGTACAAATGGATTATTAACCAAAGTAGGCTGTATAAAAACAAGTCTCAATTGAAATCATACTACATTCTTTTACCACAACTGATTTAAATTAGAAATCAATAACAAAATGTCTAATAAAAAAATCTCAAATATTTTGAAATTAAACCATAGATTTATAGATAACCCTATATCTATAGATAGAAATCACAGGGGAAATTTACAAATGTTTTCAGCTAAAAATGCAACATATAAAATTTATGGAATGCAGCTAAAGATAATTCGCTTTAGAAATAATTTCATAGCTTTAAATTGTCATATTAGAAAAGAGTAAAGGAGGAAAATCACTGATCTAAGTTTCTGCCTTAAGAAAACGGAATAAAAAGAGCAATTTAAGTCTACAGTAAAGAAAGAAAAAAACAAAAAGAGCAGAAGTCAATTAGATAGAAAATAGATTAACAATAGAAGCAAGCAAGTAATGATATCAAAAGTTGGTTATTTAAATAGATTAAAAAAACCATAAGACCTGAACTTGATTGGTTAAGAAAAAATGAAAGACACCAATTAATATCAGATATGAGAGAGTGAATATTGGAATATATTTTACAGACAATATGCACTTATTGTTTGTGTATGTACATGTATGAATGATAATCAATTTTGAAAAGTTAAAAAAAGTATTATTAGGGAAAACTATCAGTAACTTGAAGCTAATAAATTTGCAAGGTAAGTGAAATGGGTAAATTCCTTAAAATAATTTATATTACATTTATATTATATATATAAGGTTTTCAGATATTCTTTTTGTTTTGTGCCAGTTTTGGTAACTGATTATAAAATATATGTGTACATACATATAGTAAAGACATTAAGTTGATATTTTAAAACTTTCCTATAAAGAAAACATTTAAGGAAGAAAAATACTAGTCTTAGAAAAGTTTGTTTGCAAAAGAGGAGGGACACAGGATTATTCAAATGTACTGGAATTGTTATTTGTCTTAAGGTGTATAACAAATATGCATATGTTCATTTTACTGTTTCCTTTATATCAAACTATTAGTAAAGAATATTCATTTGTGTCTATTAAATATTCAGTAAAATCACATTTTTTATATATTCTGGCTATAAGTCCTTTTCAAGATATTACAAATATTTTTTCTGAGTTTTTTTTCTCTAAAAAGGTTTGCATTTGATGAAATAGAGCATATCAATTTTTTTTTTCTTTTAGGATTAGTGTTTTTGCATGTTTATTGTAAGAAATCTTTGCTTACCCCAAGGCCATGAAGATTTTCTTTTATGCTTTATTCTAGAAATTTTAGAGTTTCAACTTTTCTGTTTAAAGCTCTAATTCATTTAGAATTAATTTTCATGTATGATGCAATGGTGTTTCAGCACCATTTTTTTAAAGATTATCATTTTCCCTCTAAACTACCTGGACATCTTGGTTTGAAGTCAGTTGACTATACATCTGTGGCTTCATTCTCTTACTATGATGATGAATTTGTCCCTTTTTCTCTGTCAATTTTTGCTTTAATGCTTTGAAGTTATATTCCTGGTTTCATATAATTTAAAAATATAATAACTTTCAGATGAAATGTATTACTTTATAATTGCTTTCTAACATTTTATCTCAAGCAATGCTTTTTGCTTTAAAGTGAGTTTTGATTTATACTACTATGGCTACACCAGTTTTCTTTTGGCTCTTATTTTTCTGATATAGTTTTTTCATTCTTTTATTTTCAGTAATTGTGAGTCTTATGGTTTATATAGATTAATTGTGAACATCATATACCTGAGTTATTCTAAAAATGCAGTCCAATAATCTTTATCTATTAACTAGAGATTTTAACCCTTAAATATTATTAAAATTGTTAGTTTTGACTTATTTATACCACCTTTTTTGTGCTTACTTTTTTGTTTCCTATGTATTTCTTTTATATTTTTCTTATCTTCTTTTCTACTGAGTTTTTAAAAAATTTCCTTTCTAAAAATTATTTGTGGTTCTTTAAAAAAACTTCTTGAATCAATTTCATAGTCATTTGTTATTCCTATTTTAAAATTCCTCTTTTTATATTTAAATATATTAATCAAAATTGTATTTGTATTTTTTGCATATGATACAAATATTTGTGTCTTTGCCTGTCTGATTCTGCTCTCCCTTGTTTCTACTGTGTTTTGCTCATGGTGCCTATTCCTTTCTTGCTTTCTGAATTTTTTTCCCTACAGTAAAATTATATTTGTTGAACTTCATAAAATTTCTTTGAGGTCTGCTTTGAAGGTGCATTCCTTCAAAAAGGGTTTTCATTGGCTACCCCAGTGCCAATCACACTGGTAACCACATTAAAATAAATGTTCTCTTGGGGGTTTTTGGACCTCATAGTGAGGGTAACTTGGTGCTTTGATGCTGATTATGTTTTACTCTGGTTGACAAAATTCGCAGAGGAGTTGATTTTCTATTTCCACCTAGAACCAAATTCAATAGAGAGGTATTTTTTTTTCTTCTTTTGTAGTGCAAATCCCTTTCTCTCTCTCTTTCAAACTGAGCATGTAACTCTTTAGGGCCTTTGTTTTATGCTAGGAGTGGGTCTCCTATTAGAGTGCCCACTTTGTAAAGGCCTTAAGCTTTGTTTTTTTTGTCCACAGCATCCCTGTGGCTCTCAAATTCCAATCCTGGCCACCAGGCTTAGCCAGATGTGGGGCTTTAGAATCAGCCTAATATCCTGCATTCCTGCTTTCACTGGGATTTTGGCATCTGTGTGTTCCTTAAATTCTTTTCAGTTCTGAGGTAAATTTTAAGAGTTTTTTTTTTTTTTCTTTTTTCTTTTGTATTTTGTTCAGCATTTTAAGTTGTTTTTAACGAGAGGTTTGTCCACAGTAGGTTGCATGCAAAACTGCCAATGAGGTAAATTGACCCATCTGATCTTTACGGGTTTTTCAGTTACCAGTTGCCATGATTTTGTCAAGATATAACATATGATTTTTTTAAAGTACTCTTTGTTTTAAGCTTTTGATAAATTATTAATAAAATAATAGAGCCATATTCTTCAGGAAAGAAGATAATTGCACTTGGGAATACAGTTTCAAGATAGAGTAATAAAAAAGAATAATTGTATTAGGAGGGGATTAGATTTCTCCTATGAAATAATATATAGGTTGATGTAGACAAGTTAATTTGTTACAGAATGATCAGTTTGACAAGGTTTTATTTTCCTTCCTTTTTGCTAAAGCCATTTTCAGATGATTTCCAATGAATTTCTTTCCCATGTTTGAAAGAGCCTTTAGGAAAAGTGATTTATGATATGCATCCTCTGCTGGGTAGTTAGGCTTGAAATCAAGAACTTTAACGCTGTGTCATTTCTTTTATTCCCATAAAGGCCCCTCATTCATATGTCCAACCTCAATAAATGGCACGGCTACTTGGCCAGTTATTTAAATCAGAAACCAAGAAGTTATCCTTGAATCTTCATGTTATATCAAGCCCCACATCCATTTTTTAGCAAGTTCCATCAATTCCACTTCTTAAACATCTCTGGAAACCTGCGAGATTTTTCCATTCTTATTATTATTTCACTTGTTCATGCTAGCCTCCTTAGCTTCCATTCTTATACACTTCCACTTGTTCACCAAGATAATTATTATTTTTTCCTCAGGTAAGAAGTAATGAAACTTAGTGGGTTCTTGAATAAACACAGTAACCTATTAGCATTTTCAACACTGATTTAATCTTCAGAGTAGAATTCAGTATGTTTATGAAAGCAGATGTTGTTTCTTTATGCAAGTAAAAGACCCTGGTAACTTAGGCTCAAAGCTAAATATAAGAAGAACTGTTAATAATTAAGGGCAGTCATTTAGGACAGATTTGAGAATCAAGTTTTAAATTGCATGGTTTTTTGATAACAAAAAGTGATTGTAGATTTATGTTTAGAGATCTGGACAGGGAAGAAAAATGAAATTTGCCAAAATTGGAGAAAGTGATTAAGAAAAGAAACCAAACAATCATTTCATGATTTTTACCCTTCACTGAGTGTTCTATAAAATAAACTGATCACATTAGTTAAAAAAGGAAAAGAAAAGAGGTAATTTGGGGAAGTTCAAGGAAAACTTATTCATTTATGACATGTACTTTAGCATTACTAGTGTTGCTGAAAGGCAATTGATATATGTAATAAACTTTCCATACTAATCACTATGCAAGTGTGAGCTTAATTAATTAAACTTAATTAAATTTTCTTAATTAAAATTCACTCAACAAGTTTTTATTATTTCCTATGTGCAGATGTAGCATCGAACAAAGCAATGGGATCACCACCTTCATAAACTAACAATGGAGATAAAGAAGAAAAAAGCAGGCATACAAACAAATAAAATTCAGGCAGTGGTAAGTGCTATAAAGGAAATAAGGCAGGGCAATGTGAAAGAGAATGACCTGGTTAGGGTGACAGTGCATATGGAGAAAAAGTGGCCGATCTGAATTTAATTCAGGACTTGCTGTTGCACTGGATTAGAATGGTTAAGAAAGTGATGAATCAAGGAGGAGTTGTAATATTGGCAAAATGAAAATGCATACCCAAGGGTAATAGCAAATTGTCTGCTATTGAATGAATGTCCTGCAATCATCCAGATTTCCCCCATTATCTCCAAAAACTGTATTAGAACCCTAATCTGAATTTGGAAATTTTGGTTATTTCACTTGCACTTAAAGTACATTAAAAAAACATAATATGTAAAATAGATAAAATATATATATTGGTAATGACAAATCAAATGAGTGTGATAAAGGATTTCTTCTACTGTCCTTTTTCTCACATTCTCCTACTCCTAGAAAGTAAATTATAATGAAGAAGATAATGCAATCCTAGTGCAGACCTTTTTCAATATTGTAAAATAGAAACGATCAAGTAAGATTGGCTTGTTTTGCATGTACCAGTGGTTTCCTTATTTGGGCATTATTACTCATTTGGGAAAGAACAATGAAGATATTATTTTTGTTTTAAAATAAGACAAAAGGGCTTTCTTTAAAGATAATATAAACACAATGTTTAAACTCTGAGAGAATATTTAGTCTTCTGTCTGGACTAATCATATTAGATCTCTGTATCTATGGCTGCGAGGACTGTAAAAGGTCATTTCACATAATTTAAATAAAATTGAAATTTTAATAAATAAGAAATGTGTATTTTGACAACTTAGTGTTTTTTCATATATTTAAAAATCATTAATTAACCCAATTAAATTGTTAAAATAGCTATATGCTATTTTTTAGAAACAATACATAAAATTTTAAGAAACACTCAATGAGAGGTTTTTTTTTGTTTGTTTGTTTTTTAAACATAGACTAACATGTGGAAGTAATCTGTATCCCCCCAAAAACACTGACAACCAGATTGCTTTCGTTCCTGGGAAGTCCCTGGGAGAGAAGGCAAGAAATCTCTACTTGATATGACAAGAAGTGCTTCTTGGGAAATTAAAATATGTAACTAGAAACAGATTGGCTTCCTCCTCATCATCTCAGGACAGGGAATTGGGCTAGTACTTGAATTGTGTCTGGGTCTGCAACACAGGTTACCTAAATAGCTATGTGCCGGTTTTTCCTCCACAACTTTGATTCTTCTTGCTCCAGCAGGTATCACCAGGACTTCCACATAACCTGTAGAAATCAATTTAAAAAAATGAAATAAATCTTGTGTTCTTATAGGATATTTTTTCTTGGTTGAATTTCCTTTTAAACTTTTTCTTTTGGTATTGATGTTTGCATGCTTTTTCACTACATGCAGGAAGAAAATGTCTTACATATAAAAGCTGTCATGATTGCAAGTGATGAAATTTCTTGGAAAAGATGTTGAGTTTACAGTACTATCAAGGACTTGTGGGAAATGCTATTTTAAGCTAAATAGCTCACTGAAACTTTAGAATTGAGAGAAGAGAAAAAGCAACATGGGACAGACCAGGTATAAAGAGTAGATCTTAGAACAGAGTAAATAACCTAAAATTCTGCTTTGGGGCTCCTTTAAGTTAGAAAGTGTGAAGAAGAAGGAAACAGTTGGAGAGAATACAGCTGGACTGAAACAGGTCCCTGAGTTAAGTACAGGACAAGAAAGACAAAGCATTCCCTGGAGGAGATTAACAAAGGGTTTTGAAACTGGAGCTGGAGACAAGTTTAAGTGCAAGGCCACACCAAGTAATTCGGTGTCATTATTGAAGGTGTCAGACAGCTGGAAGCAAAACACAGTTAGGTATTTTTCAGGAAAATATCTGAAAGGGTTATTAGTGAAGGTTACTGGAAGTGAAAGAGCATGATAAGATAAAGGGGAATAAGAAGAGAGAGTGTGCAGAAAAATTAGGATCAAGATTTCTATTAACAGAGTAGCGATAGAGAGAACAGATACCTACTTTTGGCTAAATAGTTATATTTTAAAAATCATATCACAAAATATTAGCAAATGGAATCCAATGATGTATTAAAAGAATTACATATCACAACCAAGTCGGATTTACAAGGTGAGTTCAACATTTGAAAGTCAATTAATTTAATCTACCACATCATATAAGAAAGGAAAAAATAAAACTTCCTTTGTTTGCAGATGATAGAAAGAATTGACAAATAACAAACAAACAAACAGAAAACCTGCTGGAATCAACATGCAATTATAGCAAGGTCACAGGATACAAGGTTAATATGTAAAAGTCTCTTATATACCAGCAGTGAAAGTTGGGATTTGAAATTAAAAACGCAATACCATTTATATTAGCACCAAAAATAGGTGTAAAACTAACAAAATATATATAAGATCTTTATGAAGAAATCTATAAAATTCTGATGAAAGAAATCAAGGAAGATATAAATATATGGAGAGATATTCCAGTTCATCGATAGGAAGATTCACTATTATTAAGATGTCAATTCTACTCAACTTGATATATAGATTCAATGCAATCCCAATAAAAATTCCAGTAAGTTAGTCATGGTAATCAAAATTTTTTCCTGAAGTATATATGGAAAGTTAAAAGATCCAGAATAACCACCATGATAAAGTTGGAGGGCTGATACTGCCTGACTTACTATAGAGACTAACTATAAAGCAGTCTACTCTAAAGTAGTATAAAAGACTTACTATAAAGGTAAATGATCAATATAGTGTGATATTAGCAAAATAATAGACAAATAGACAAATGGAACAGAATAGAGGACCCAGAAAAAGATTCACACAAATATAGTCAACTGATCTTTGACAAGGGAGCATAAGTAAAGAGAAAGGATAGTTTTTTTCAACAAAATGGTCCTGGAACAATTGACCATTCACATGCAAAAGAAATAAATCTAGACACAGTCTTTATACCTGTCTCTCAAATCAGTTCAAACTGGATCATAGTCCTAATTGAAAAATGAAAAGCCATAACACTTCTAATAGATAACATAGGAGAAAGTCTGGGTGACCCTGGGTTTGGCGATGACTTCTTAAGTACAACCCCAAAAGCACAATCCATGAAATAAAAAAAAATAATAAGTTGAATTCATTAAAATTGAAAACGTCTGTTCTGTGAATGACTCTGTTCAGAGAATGAAAACATAAGCCACAGGCTGGGAGAAAATATTTGCAAAAACACATGTCTGACAAAGGACTTGTATCCAAAACGTACAAAGAACTTTTAAAATTCAATAAGAAAGCAAATGACCCAATTAAAAAATGGGCAAAAAAAGTGAACAGACACCTCATCAAAGAAGATATGCAGATGGAAAATAAGCATATGAAAGGATGCTCAGCATCATATTTCATTAATGAATTGTGAATGAAAACAATGAGATGCCACTATACACCTATTAGAACAGCCAAAATCCAAAACACTGACAATACCAAATGCTGATGAAGATGTGGAGCAACAGTAACTCTCATTCATTTTGAAGCCATAGGCAGGCCAAAACCAGTTTGGAGGGTTATCCTCTGTTCCTGTAACCTTTTTTTCTGAGCTTGTTTAACTGCAGGTCATTTAACCTGAACATGCACAGAAAACACTGACTCTTGTCTTTTAGATGACTTTGAGATACCAGGAACAAAGGTCCCCTTCTTCAGTACCAAGATTATGAGAACAGGGGAACATTGGAAGTAAATCAAATGTGAGAGCCCTTCAATAAGGAAAATCTGGCCTAAAATCCGTTCTACCCCATATAGACAACTCTATCATTAACCAATTGGACTATGCCAAGTCAAACGTACCCACTTTTGTCCTTGCCTCTCACCTTCCATTCCCATAAAATCTCCCGTAACTCTCAGATCAGGAAAACATATTTAAGCCTTGCTTCTCATCTCCTTGCCAGTTGACTTTGCAATAAAACTCTTTTCTCAAAATCCCTATGCCATAGTACTGGTCTTTGTGTTTGTAGGGCAGTGAGCCCTTGCTCGGTAACAATTTCTGGTGGGAATGCAAAATGGCACAGCTACTTTGTAAGACAGTTTGGCAGTTTATTACAAAGCTAAATATAGGTTTACCATATAATCCAGCAACTGAGCTTCTAGATATTTCCCCAAAGGAGTCAAAAGCTTATATTCCCCCCAAAAACCTGGGCATAGAAGCCACCAATATGCTTTTCCATAGGTGAATGGATAAACACATTATAGTACATCCATACAATGGAATGTTATCCAGAAATAAAAAGAAATGTGCTATCAAGCCATGAAAACACAAGGATGGACTTTATATGCATATTTCAAAGTGAAGGAAGCCAGACTGAAAAGGATACATACTGTTTGATTCCAATTACATGATACTGTAGAAAGGTAAAAACTGTTCAAGGAGAGTCAGTAGAGTAGGGATGAATAGGTGGGGCATACAGAATATTTTTAGGACAAGGAAACTACTCTGTATGATACCATACTGGTGGATCCATGACATTATGCACTTTTCAAAACTCACAAAGCTGTACACACACAGAGTGAACTCTAATGTAAACTAGGGACTGTAGTTACAAAAACTGTATCAATACTGGTTCCTCAATTGTAACAAATGTACCACACCAATGCAAGATGTTAATAATAGGGAAAACAATGGGTAGGGGAGTGGGGACTCTGTACTTTGTGATTTTTCTGAAAACCTGAAACTGCTTGCAAATAAAGTGTATAAAAATTATATTAGAATAATTTTTAATGCTCTTCTTGACATTTCTGTGTAGATCCACATTATGTGAGAAAAGTCTAATTTTTTCAAAGCTGCTTTAAAAAAGGCACAAAGCTAATTCCAGAGTTGTCTCCTGTTTTTTAATTGCTCAAATTCCTGAAAATGTTTACACTCTTTTGGTATATATCAAAAGGTAGCATATACCCCACCCAGTGGCAGTGGCTGGAAATTAGGGGCATACCTTTAGAATTGTCATTTCCATTCAAGAACACTGCTTATTCAATTTCATCTTTTTCAGTAACACCAAATATGTTACATGAAAAAAACAGGCAGCAATGAAACCACAAACAAATGCTTAGTGCCTATTTGTACACAGAAATAAGCTAAGATAATCTCTGCTTTCAATAAGATTATTATAGACAAGGCATAAATAGACTATTTATATATGAATTAAATTAAACTGCAAGCATTATATTAAAAATATAATAGGCAAAATGATATCGTTAATTCCAGGCTAAGAAATATACAGCAGTGCTTTTTAAACTGCAGGCCTTGCCTGATCACATCACATATACACACACCTCCTGCCCCCATAAATTTCACTGTTATTTTTCCCTCAGAGAAGTGTGTTTTCTTTTCTTTTAAATATTCATATTCATTATTCACATTTGAGAAATACTGCCATCGACAATAATCTTTATCATTCAGAGGAGACAGCGATTCCTATATTCAAGGAAAGCGTCCCAGAGAATAAATACATGAAATATCTGAAAACTGGATAGCATATATAGAATAAAAGGTGAGTTCACCATATGTAAAGTAGAGTAAGGGAGCAAGTAGTGTTTTTAATAGCATATGAATAAAATAATTCTGACAAAATGAGAGGATGTAAGAAGATGGCTCTTTTGAGGAGAGTTTAAATGCATGTCTAGAGGACTGAATTTATCAGTTTGAAGCTACTGAAAATTCTAGTGGAAGGAACTTAGTAATTAAATGCTGGCTTGGGGAGGATTTCTCTCACAGCAATATGCAGGATGAATGGGGAATAGAGTTGTGGATAACAGTGATCCACAACTGATTAAAAAATGTGGAAGTCCCAGGAGTGGTAGAGGTTACAGAAGAAAATCCTGAAGGCACTCTGAAAAGAAAAAGTACTGATCTCGGCTTGACAGAAAGTGGGAAATAAACACTGAAAGCAATGCTTTATTATTACTTATGTAAGCATAGGGGTATCATTTACAGGAAAATGCAAGAGAAGAATCTTCTTGTTCTGGTGATAATCTGATAAGTTCAGCTTTGTAATTTTTATTTAACGGAATGGTCAAAACATCCAGTAAGAACACTGGAACATCTGGAACTCCAGAGAAAGGTCAGGCTATCGGTGTACTTTTGGGAGGCATCCTTACAGAAGTGGTAGTTTAAATCATGGGAGGAACTTTAGAAAATCTAGAGAGAAGAGAAGTCAAGGACTAAACCTTGGGAGGCTACCACAGTTAGTAACAGAGAGGTTGAAAATAAATCAGGAAGGAAGGCCTAGAAGGGATAATCACTAGAGAAGGAGGAGAGCTGGTCTATTTTGATGTAGTAGGATCATATATTTCAAGAAGAAGATTTACTGGTCAACCGGGTTAAAAGCTGTAGAGACATCAAAGAGAGAGGTGACTGAAGAGAGTCCACTTATTTCACAATCAGGAGGTGACCATAAATCTCTGAGCAAATTAATTCAGTAAAATGTTTGAAGAAGTTAACTTTCAAGATGTTAAGAAAAAAGAGTAGATACAGAAAAAGAGAAGTAGAACGCATAAATTTCTGGTTGATGGAATTCAGAGGAATTTTGTGCTTTAGAACAATACTTATATCCAAACTCAAAGTTTTATTTAGAGCAATTCTCAATTATTTTTTAAATTGTAATGGCTTTGCATACAGATGAGGTAGCCTGAGTTTAATGAAAAGAAAGGAAGAAAAGTATTAAGCAATCAAATATGAAGGAAGAAAGCAAATGATTGTGGACTTGATCTTTTTTAGTGCATAAGCCATTTGTCACAACTGAGAAGGTACATTTTTAAGTGGATATGAGTGGCTTCTGTCTAGCTTAGAAGTTGGAACATGATACTAGTGATGTCAATGTAAATTTAACCCTATATCGGACAATTTCTTTTGTACACAGGAAAATCTGATTGTATAACCATAGTTCCCATTGTTAATCAGCCATTTAAAAATGCCAATAACAAGCACCGTCTTCACTGTGCAAAGATAACTGCCATATTTTGAACAAATTCTATGTGCTAGTCAATATTCTAGGTACTTTACATAAACTTTTGCATTTAACCATAATGATAACATTCAAGGTAGATATCACATTTCTCATTTGATGAGAAAATAAGGGCAGGAAGAAAAAAACCTTTTCAAGACTGTACTGTCAGAAATTAGCTGACCCACACTTTGGCCTCTGATCAGTCTGATTCCACTATTTGCTTCCTGCCATGACCCTCAGCTACTACTTCATATAATAGAAGAGATGACCCTCTCATTGCTGTGGCAAATGAACAGAAACTCTAAGAGCATGTCATTCTTATACAGGATCAGTATCATCATCTTATACTAAGAATAACACATTTGATGCCCAGTTTCATCTTAGTCTATACATATAAACAATTACGCAGTCCCACAACTGGCCATAGCCACAATTCACCTTTCATTACCTTAAAAAAAATGTTTCCCTGTCTAGGCAAGTTATAATGAAAAACAACCATGATAAATGCACTAAGAAAAAAAAAATTTAATCTCAAGTTTATTTTCTACCTTCAACAAAAATGATGTAACAAACTCCAAATAGAGCATAAGGACTGAAAACACCCATTTGTGCCTGCACACGTATTCCTCATGCAACATGCAGTGTGCATGGCCAAGTGAACCACAGCAGACTGCGACTCTTTCAAGAGATTCTAGGAAACCCATAAACTATGGGGATAATACAGTCTCAAGAGTAATGAATACAACATTCCTAATGTTACAAGTAGGTGGAGCCCATGATACAAATAAGGACTTAGGCAGATTTTTTAATGTGAAAGGTCTTAAATATATAATGTTCTGCTATTAACTAAATTAATAAATATTAAAGGACCAAGCATTGTGCTGGCATTGGGAATATAATGTTGAACAAAGAGTTAGGTTATTTTTCCTCAGTGAGATTGAAGTCTAGTAGGGAAGAGAGATAAATGTATGTAAAATTTCCAATGTGATTAGAAGTATACTGTATGGATACAAATGCAGTGAGCATCACTAAATGAGTCGTGGCAGTAGGAGGTGGAGGTCATTCAGGGAACACGTCCCTAAGGAAGCGACATTTGAGCTGAGATCTAAGTGATGTCTAGGAATTAACTAGGCAAAAATAAGAGGAAGTTAACAGGATCACATTTGCAAATGCAAGGTGCTAGGAGGGAGCACGGTCAATTTGAAGACTTGAAAGAAATCTGGGTGGTTGTAGCTAAGAAAAAGAAGGTGACGTTGGTGAGGCATGAAGCTGGAGAGTCAGCCAGGGACAAGAACACACAAGACCTTGTGGGCCAAATTAAGAATTCTGGTCTTTTCCTTGTGAGCAATGTGAAACTAGTATAGGAGAAAGTGACATTAGTCTCTGATATCAGAATACCTTAGACATCTCAGATATTTTCTACATAAGATACTGTTAAAATAAGTTACCGGGGAGCAGATATGGCTCAAGCGGTTGAGCGCCTGCTTCCCACATGGGAGGTCCCAGGTTCAGTTTCCAATGCCTCCTATAAATAAAAACTAACAACAAGCAAACAAATGAAAAAACCAACTCAGGGGAACTGATGTGGCTCAGTGGTTAAGTACCGGCGTCCAGGGTTCAGTCCCTGCCCTGGTGCCTCAGAAAAAAAAGTTACCTATAGCAAACAAACAAAAAAACAAAAGTAGAAATTAAAGTGCAATAAAAACAGGAGTTTGAAATAGAAATCAGGATAAATGTAGTCAGAACGGAAAGCATCATCGATTTCTTTGATGGTATTTCCATTTTTTATGTATAGTGGTAAAAGAAAGTGTTATTACAATTAAATAAAGACATCAATATTGAATGAACATTAGTATTCTTCAGTGAACTGTTTCCATGCATATGAAATAACTATGTAAGAATATGCGAGAGAAATTCTATTATCTTTACATTTTTTCATTCTTTCAGTTTGAACTTCTGCACTTATAAAAGCATCTTGTGTCACAATCACATTGAAAACCTTATTATAATTGCATTCCTTATTTGGAAGTCTGGGAGCCTGTTATAGCTAAGTATGTCTTTTCTAAATGAGGACTGGCAGATTTTGAATTGTGGGCCTGTCATCTTTTTTTCACAGCTTTGGAGATTTTGACCTACAACTTACTCTGGGACCTAGTTATTTTTAGGCCTCGAGATCTTTATGCTCACTTATCTTTTATTCTACTGGGACCTTGCAAGAGGTTGTAGTCAAACTTGAAAAGGCTGTGTCTAATTTTCTTTTCTGAAGGACTCTTTTATCGAGAATGAACTTGGTTTTCTTGATTATTCAAACTTAAATGGATTGTTAACTAATTCAAATTTTGGCAACAGGTGTTTTGGTGTTCCTTTTGAATAAAAAAGGAACATAAGTAGGAATAAGTTTATATATACATACATATATATATGTATATATATATACTTTATTAATGATGATGAAACAGAATCATAAACACTAAATGGTTCAACAGATATACATCCAGGTAAGAGACCAATATGTACACAAATGTTTGCTTCGGAGGACCAAACATGAGGCATTTTCTGTATATAAAGCAAATTTTGGGTAATTATATTTCAGTGTAAATAATATCATTTCTTGATGTGAATCATCTCAAAATCACGCTATATAGATCATTTCATCTTCATATCTGCTGAGTATTATTCCTAATTTATGGATGAGGAAGCACAATAATATAATATGACTTCCACCTGTTTGTATATCAGGAACATCACCCTGCATGTTCTGACTCCTCTCTGTTACATTTTCTACCATGCTACACAGCCATAGACACTCTTTTACCAGTTTATTCCCTTCAAACTTAGTAAAAACATTAAGAAAAAAAATAAAGAAAATGAAAAGCTGGGCACTTGAAGAATAATATTCTCATTAGCTCCTTCAGGTTGTTACAAATCATTATTTTCTGTTAAACATCCTATTCAGCCCTGGAGAATAAGATCTGTAGAAACTTGATAATACCAGTCAATGCAAATTAGATTATTTCTGTGCTGCTCTAACTTATTAAATGCACAACAGATGACTTCATATTTTCATTATTGGGAAATAGGCTTGTTAGAATTTTTGGCTCATATCACATGTATTGTATATCATCACAACAAATCATTCAATACCCATTAGAAAAGTCTTCAATCGAATCAGAACTGTGGTTTATAAATCAAGTTCAATGTATTCTTTGTCCTCAAAGTCTTTGGGAATTATTAATCATGAAAAAAATGAAGAAAAATTACCTGCTCCTCTGGTGTGATTAAAATCCCCTTTAATGATTTTGCATGATTTTCCATTGCCATTGCATACACCGCAATGGTCTTCCCTTGCAAGAGACCCTAGTAAACCATCACAGCCAACTTTCTGTAACAAAAGAATAACAATACATCAAAAACTGAGGCTTTTTTTAAAAAAAACTACTAATTTAGGGCAAATCTAAACTTCACAAACAAGATTTATTCAACTGACAAACTAGTAAAACGTCATATTCTCTGTTGCAAGCTAATACAGCAAGCAAATAATAAGTAATATTATTGAGAAAAAATTCAATTTAAATAAACCCCAAAGCAAATCAGATTTCTATGAAATATAACATGATTAATCCAATTCTTCAACTTAGAACAGGAAAACTTCACTATATGGATGGCTCTGCTTCTAATGTGGCTGCAAAGTAAAAATGCTGAATATTAAATAGTGACTTTCTGAAAAACCAAACATAAACATTCATTTTCACTAAAGTTCAATAATCAATTTCTACTCCCTCTTCTTTAGTATCCAGCATATGAAGAAAAGAACCAGGGATTATTCTAAGAGCTGCTCACAGCCTGTGGCTCTAATAATGAAATATGAACAGCAGAAACAAGTTTATGTGCTCCCAGAAGAATTCTGTTAATGTGAATCTTCTGAGACAAAATCAATTGACCCTTTCTAGTGAATGGTTTGCTTCATAATGATGTTCAGAAAATATGAACATGTTTTGCAAAGGTGTGCATACCCAAAGGGCAGGATTTCACATGTCAATGCAATCAGAAATTCATGCTAAGATTACACAATACCCTTAAGCAAGAAAGATTTGGAAGAGACTGATGATACATGCATTTATAACAAGTTCCAATTATTTTAGAGGAACTTTTAATATATTAGATGAAGCAAAAAATAAAATAAAGGCAGGATCTTTTGCTGTGGTGGCTGTCGATTGTGTTTGGGTAGTGGGGAGCCAGAGGATTATAAAATGCAGCTGCAGGATGAGTATCTGAGAAAGTAAAAATCACATAGAAATGGTTTAATACAGTAGCCCTTCCTTTTGTCAACAGGGACCTATCCTGTTGGTCAAGAGATAGACAATAGTAAGATCTTGCAGAACAATTCCAATTCCCCAAAATGCCCTATGTTCCATCTATTCTATTCTTCCCTCCCCCTCCCATTGGGACCTATGTTAACTACTAAGTCTCACTTTTTGAAGAATAAGATTTATAGTTACTTGCAATAATATTGAGGGCTTGCTTGACATATTGGTCTGTTTTCTTTTATTAGGCACTGCTTATGTTCTTGAGAGACTCTTGCCTCTCTATTTGAGAACATTATTCTACTATAGACTTATTGTTATTCTAGCAATGGAAGAACTTGTATAATTGATTAAAAGGCAGTGGCCACCAGGGGCTCTTAGGGGAGGGAGAGCAAAACATAGGTATAATATGGGGGCATTTTTAGGACATTGGAATTGTCCTGCATGATGGATACAAGCCATTATATATTTTGTCATAACTTACAAAATTGCATGGGACAGAGTGTAAACTATAATGTAAACTATAAGCCACACTTAGTGGCCATGCTTCAATATGTGTTCATCAACTGTAACAAATGTACCACACTAATGAAGGATGTTATTAATGTGGGAAGTGTGGGAGGAGAAGGGAGTGGGGCATATGGGAAACTCCTATATTTTTTTTTTCCACAATTGTTACATTTATTTATAACGTTCCTACATTATGACTTATCTGATTGTTGCTGAAACTCCTATATTTTTTATGTAACATTTATGCAATCCAAAGTTTCTTTAAATAAATAAATAAGCAAACAAACAGACAGACAGACAGACAGACAGACAGACCAAGCAAATCCATTAGTAGAAAACTCTGATCAGCAAGTCAAAGCTTATTCTGGAAGAAAGACAGAGTATGCCTCTGGATGAAATAAGTAGTGGCTACCACAGGAAATGCTCAAATACAGCAACAGTATGTAAAGAGGACACTTGAAAAGACCTGCAATCTTGGGGTGAGGAAAAAGAAAAACCTCTCCTTCATAGAAAAATGAAGTAAAATTTATAAAGCAGAGGGTAGAGTAATTTTGAAATGACAAAACCACTTGCACTGTTGTACCCCTAGCACTCAACTTTTTTTCTTGGCATACAGTAAGAGAAATAGAAAATAGAAATTAAATGAATAAGTTGGTGCTTGGTAGGTTCTTAGGTTTTTTTTTTACCCTGTTAACTGGGAAATTATAAGATCTCTAATTATAAAGTAAAAGTTAGGGATAAACATATATGCTACAGCTCAATAATAATAACTTTTAAAATAATTAAAGATTTCATATTTTATAATTGGTAGTCTCAAGCAAATGCATTAGAAATTACTGAAACTGGCTAGACCAACCTCACCTTTTGTATATGGTCATTTCCAACTGAAAACCTGCTATTATGATTATTATTCCAGGTGGAGCTTACCTTTGAAAACAAACATTTCTTCTGAAATAGTAACCATTCCACCCTTCTCTGTTTGAAACCCTAAGAAACACCTTGTAAGTAACTCCCATTCTGGATACCCTGTCCCCTGATGCCTTGATTTCTGATGATTGTTTTGTGATTATAATAACTTTGTGACTCACCCCAGTTTTGTACCTACCCCTCCCCCCAACCTGTTCAGCCCCTTAATGTTTATTAATGAAAGAACCCGGGCCAGTTGCATCTCAATTACTCATTAGTATAAACTGCTAAGTGCCTGGGTATTATAAATTATCAGAATTACCGCAGTTCTGGGAGGCAGTTTTTGGTTCATTAAGCCACTGTTCTCCTTTGCTTGTGCAAACAAATAACTCTTCTCTCTTTGTCTTAGGAACTGGTCTTTAAGGTACATTGGGAGGAAAGAACCTGCTTTTGCTCAGTATCAACACCATTTAACTGGTGGCAGGTATCTGAAGTACCACTCTCATTCTGAAGATAGGCAGGTAGCTAGATAATACAGGATTGACCTTTCCTTATTCTTTTCAGTGAAAGAAACTTCACAGAGCCACACTGGGTCACTAGCAGAAAGCTGTCTGTTTTCAATCACACTCTTCAGCCCATTCACCATGTTTAGAATTCTACTTTCAGCATTGGTGCTATATATTTTGCAATAAAGCAAAACACTCTAGTCAAATTTGATATACAAAGGATTCCCAGAAGAAGAAAACAAAGAAACCCCCCCAAAACATGTTTCTAATTATATTCAAAGACTTGAATGAAGCATTTTAGTTAAAAGCCAGAATCTTGAAGTATTCCAATGCTGTAAGAAGTCACAATCTATTTCATATTACTCTACTTATAATAATGAGATTGTCACACAGCACATGTGCAGATTTTTTGTTGTTATTGTTGCTGAAATTTTAATATCTAGCCAGGGAATCTGTAGAGGATCTGGCTTACACAATACTGTTAAGTGAAAAGAATAACAATCTAGGCTATTTGGCATATTAGTTAGGAAAACAGTATTTTTGAAAAATAAATTCATTTAAGACATCCACTACTCTGACAGATTTATATAATGATGAAATAAAGTTAAAAGCTTTAAATATGCAACATGTAGTTCTGAAAATAAAATATGTATAGGTTAAACACCTGCAATTATTTTTTTACAGACAAATGAAAATTGTATTTCAGATTACTGCCACATTCTGCTAAAGAATAAAGGAAATTAATATGTAATTATAAGACTGCTTCTTATGCCAATGTTATTATACACGATTCTATGCTTTAAAGTTTATAGCATCCTGGAAATATATAGAATCTTGGAGCTGGGAAAGCATTTAAGTTCCACGTTATTCCCAGGTTCCTAACCAAAATTCCAGAGCTCCCCATTGGACCACAGACTGTTCCATTCATAACTTGTAAACATTTGCAAATTTTGCGCATGTGTGGATGTGTATTCAGGTGTATATTTTTCTGGGAAAAAAACACAAACTTTCATTCGATTCTCAAAGGAAAGTGCAACACAATATATGACCACTGGTCTAACAACTTCATTTTACAGATTAGTTAATGGATGCATAAGGATTTTAAGTGATTTGCCCAAGAACACTGTTTCCTAGTGGCTGCCAAGGATTCTGTGCTGCACCACACATTTGCCCTTTCATGACAAAAGGATTTGGTTCCCCTGTTCCTGGGAGGGTTATCATCTGATGCCTCTCAGCTCTCAACCCTCTTCAGAAATTGCCCAGCCTAGTGAAAACTGCCTTTCCCATGGTCACACACCTTTCCTGAAGCAGCTTACGTACAAATACTAGTAAATGCTGGGAGTAAAATGGTCTGGTTTTCTTACTTCAAATGGGGACAAATCTGAAGAGCTTTGCCAGCTTAAAAGCTCACCACAGAATCAGCTGAAGTCTTGCTGTGACTATCCCACAGCCCAATTTCTCCCTGTGCTCCATCCTGTTTTCTTCCCCCTCCCTATAGATGTTGATCCTGAAAGCATCCCCCCTTAAACTTCGTGCATGTTAATCTAGCAGGGGAAGCCAAGCTAAGACAGTGGCAGAGCTATTAACTATCCACTTCAAGTTCTAGTCTTTGATCATTCCACTATACTGTTTATAGTCACTTTAACAGAATTTCTGTTTTTTTCCCCCAAAGATAAATGAAGAATTGCACATAAATGAATGTAGTAAATGGTGATTATTTTTTTAAAGGAAGCAAAAAGCAAATGTGACATTTAATTATTTTAAGAAAATTGAGTAAACATTTAAAATCAGCTGATTCAATGGTGTTGAGTATATTTTAATATTAAGTGAGTAAGAGGACTGATTTTATAGGTTTTTGCCACATGGCTTAGTCTTGGATACAAGACATGGAGAACTGCGGTGCTTGGACTTTTCTTATGGAATGTTTTAACATAAAATGCACAGAAGTATTCCAATTTTAGATCTGTAATACATATAACTACAGAATCAAAATCTCAGATTCTTTCAGCTAGTAATGGGTTTTATTTTTGGTCTATTGCAAACCCTTCATCCTACAAATGAAGAGTTTCAAAGTAGATCAGACTTGTTCCAGTACACAGTCAAGTAAGGACTATACCCACATCTTTGGAATGTTGGTCCAGAGCTTTGTCCCATACTGTACAGCTCCTCATTGGCCCTGTAATCTTTGCTCAACGTATAAATTCTCTCTTTTGGAATATCTTACCTGGCACCTGCCATTTGCACAGATATCTAATCCCTGAGATCCACAAGAAGTTCCATCCATCACCTTTTCTGATAGGAGAATAGGCTGTTCTTTTCCAACAGGAGAGCAAAACAAGGCACACGGTTTTTCTACATAGAGAGAGAAAAAAAGAAAAGAGTAAACATTACTCTCTAAATATTTTTAACTCAAGTTTTATTTTTCAAAAAATTATTGAGTAAAAAAAATATGATTGGCAGACAATTGAGTAATGTAACAGTACAGTAAGGCAAAACTAGAAGTATTATTGTAAATATTAAGTGTGATAATGCCTGGAAAAAATTAGGCATCCAAATGAAGATGAATCACTCTCGTCTTTAAGAAGTATGGCTTCTAATTACTTTGTAAAATGTGTCATTTATTATTCTCTTGCACAAAACCTCTATTACACGTAAGTCAATCTCTCTCTCTTTGAAAACTATTTCCTCCCTACCACTTTTTGCTTATATCTTCTGAAAATATCTCACTCTCCCTCTTGGTTACATATCAGAAGTCTACCTATTTTTCAAGTCCTGGTTTAAGACTCATTTTATCCCACAAAGCCTTCCTTGATATCTCACTTCTAAATTCCAATACACTAATTTTCTGTCCTATGCATTTGACATTTTCTGATTGAAAAATTACTCAAGGAGAAAGAAGAAGCTATAAGATAAGCAATTCTCATAAGATTTTCCATTACTAGTATATTCAGAAATGCAATTCAATCCAATGAGTGCATTCATCATTAAGCACAATCACTGCTGTGCTACCTGGGACTCAACCCTTTTTACTGCTTACACAGAGAATATTTCAGTATGCCTGAGATCTAGGCTGAGAACAACTTACCTAGGTAAAGAATTCTCAAGTGGCTCGCCATCTTCTTCAGTGCCTCATTGAACAATAATGTAGGATGCCTGGGGTTTAAATACTTGCCTCTGAGGCTTAAAGAGTGGAAAAAATATTTTTAAACTGTTGTTTCTATTTCTAAGCCTCTTCCAGAGGAGCTCTAGTGTTTGGTAATGCCAGTAGTAGTAGCATCCAAATCTGAAACTTCAGAGCAATTTCCATGCTACATTACTACTCAATTGGCTTGACACCAGTCAGGTCCTTAACTGTTTATTAAGCTCATATAAATAGAATGGAAAATAGTTTACAGTCTCTGACACTGATCTTCACTTATGTCTTCAGTCAAGTTCCACGTATGCTGATGAGATTTTATAAATACCAAATAACAGCCAGAGGCATGGAACAGGGTATCACTTTGCAAAGAAAAGAAAGACAGTTAAATGAGCCTTCAGAATTGAACATTTCAAAGAGTTTCACATGTGGCTTCTGAATACTGCTTTTAACAATTTTGGGGAGTTGGAACATGGCCTCTAATGTGCATGGTTTTGAAATTTTCCCTTAAGATGCCATTATAAGCCGCAATAAAGCATTTCAGTGTGCTCTCACACCTCAAAGTAGGTTATGTTTATTCAATGACTGCTTACTATGTCATATCTTTGGACTGAAAAACAGCTGGTATAATTGTAACACTTTAAAAATGGTATATATAATTCTCTTTCTGGAGGTTTCTTTGAATACAGGAGCAAACCAGATATATGAGTAATATTGAAAGAGTTAGTGCCCTAGAAAATTCCATTCACATTTCAAAGCAAGAATTCAGATAAAATCTTTGTATTTTTCCTTTTATAACATACTGTCAATACACTTTGCTTACTTTAGGTCTACCGATGTCACAGGCATTTGATACCAATCTTTCCTTCCTAGAGAATACCCTCAAGATTTTGACATTGTAGTCCATGTAACATGCCAGTACTTGGTAGGCAGGCTCTGTTTTGATTTTAGAGGCCATGCCCTTCCAAGCTATGCATTAGACATGGGTTACAGCCAAATTTCAGCACAAGAATATGGAAAATACATGAATGTTGAAGCCATGGCTCTCTTTTCTCTAAAAATAGATGTTCACTACTGCATTGGTAGCCTTCATTTAATCCTCCTAGCCATGAATTTATGTATTAAATAAATGCATAGCAAAATAGGCACTTGCATTTTACAGGTTTTGTAATGTAAAAATTGAAAAATGCATTTCAATTTTCCACAGTACTATAATACACAAAGGTTAATTATTGTTGCATATCTTTTTCATCATATAGATTGATGGGTTTGATTGATAAGTACTGCAAAATCATCAAAGATGCTAGTTTGTTAATTATATAAATAGTTAATGTGGATCATTTTGTTGATAAACACCATTTTACAAAAGTCAAGAGCTTTAACTGATTTGCAAAAACATTTATACAAATATATATTTTTTGATTACAGAAGTTGTACTTTTACAGAAAACCATGCAGAAAATACAGGTTTTTCTGTATACCTCTAACAGCTTTAGTATTTTAAATTGAACCCGTTCATTCCTTCCTCTCCGCCACCCCAAGATGGCTCCCTTGTCTGTCTGCTCACTGTGTCTGCTCACTGTGTCTGCTTGTTGTCTGTTTGTCTTCTTTAGGAGGCACCAGGAACCGAATTCAGGACCTCCCGTGTGAGAGGCAGGTGCCCAACTGCTTGAGCCACATCTGCTCCCTATATATTTTTTTAAATCTGGATGGAACCTGTGATCATCTTTTCCTATCTTTTATTTCATGCATGAGTAAATCGGTTTCAAATAAAGTTAACACTATCAAGTAAGTTTTCATGGTCTGATAGGAACAGAGATGGCATTAACCCCTAAATTATGTGGATAGTCATACTGATTATATGCTTAATATAAAATTTTAATAGTTTTGTATTCAAATTTATGCAAAAATATTTACTGAAATATTAATATATGCCAAGCAGTATACTATGCACAGACATAAAGGACATACAGGCATATTAAAATGTGCTATTACAGGGTGCTTTTGGGGTACTTGGAAGAGACAAATAACCCAGTTTGGAGGACCAGGGGGATTTGCTTTTCCTAGGATTTGACACAACTGAATCCAAGAAATGAGTAGACGCTTCCAAGGTAAAATGGTGAAGGGGGTTAAGGCATGAAAAGGAAACAGCATTAGGGCAAGGAAGTAGCATGTATACAAACCCAGACATAAGAGAGCATGAAGTTCTATCTGAGGGGTGGAAAGGAGTTTGGCTTGTTTCATCTATACACTAGAAAGGGAATAGATGCAGAAGAGGCGTGAGAAGTTGAGGGGGCCAGGCCACAACAATGGCCTTCTAAACCATGTTAGGAAGTTGAGATTGTTCCTGAGAGCAACCGTGCTCACAGAAGGTTATTATCTGGGGCATGAGTGCCAGACCTGGCCTTTTAAAAGGTCAGCCTGGCTGACATGAGTAGGTTCTAGCAGAGGGTGAGAATGCAGTTAGGTAGTCCATGAGAAAGATGGTTAAGGAATCCAGGTTAGAGATGATGTAATCTGAACAAAACGGTGGCGATAGGGACAGGAAGATTTGGGCAAATTTAAGACAAATATATTTAGAAGTAAGACTCAATGGTCTTTTCTGGTTGATGAAATTGAAAAAGGATTCTGGCTTGGCTTTGTCAATGGAGTTGATTATGATGCCATTCCCTCTGAGAAAGATATGAAGAGAAGAAGATAAGGAAAAAGAAAAGAAAAATGAAGAGAGTATGTTTATCTTGGGACATGCTGAGTTAGAGATGAATGGGATATCTAGTGGAAAGTTTCAAGAGGCAGATGGATAAGCAGGTAAGGAGCACAGAAGAGAGAAATATGGGTTGGAGATAAATATTTGGGCTTCGTTAGCAGGTGGTGATAAATAAAACCTAGAGAAGAATTAAGATTATCCCAAGGAGAATATACAGGGAGAATATTTAGGGAGAAGATCTGGCCAGGGCAAGTCACTAGAAAATACCCATCATCCATTTACCTAACATTTATTAAGTGTCTACTCTGTGCCAGTTACTGGTTTAGGTGCTATAGATATAGAAATGAATAAAATATGAAAACAAGTTCTGTTCATATAACTATTATTCAGAGGAGGGCAGATGATAAATAAAATCTGAAAGTATTATGTCAGGTAAGTGCCATGTGAATAAAAGCAAAGCAGAAGAAGGAAAATGCATTGAGTTAATATTTAACAAAAGACCTAAAGAAGATGAGGGAGTTTGTCATGCCAGTATCTGGGGAAAGTGTTTGAAAAGGGAGAACAGCAACTTACTAGGCCTTGAGTCAGCAGTGTACCTGACTTATTCCAGGGAGAGGAAACCAAAGGGGCTGGACAGGTGTGATAGGGGAACATTAGTAGGTGAAGCCAGAGGGTGACAGTAGGTCAGTAGTGGAGGTCCTTATATGCCATTAAAGAGACTTTGGACTTTTACTGAGTGAGTTGGGAAGATACTGGAGAATTCTGAGGGAAGGAATAACATGATCTATTAGGCATTTTAAATGTATCCCTCTGGCTGTGAAATGTATCACTTTCTGCCTGTCCCCTTGAACCTGAGGGCATAAAGATGGGTTTGAAGCTATTGCAGTCATCCAGGTGAAGGATGGTGTCCTATACCAGGGTGGCAGCTCTACGATATTAGGAAGTGATCATAATCTGGGTATGTTTTGAAGATAGAGCTAGTAGGACTGCTGATGACTCTAAGATTTTATTTTAAGTACCTGGAAAGATGGAATTGTCATTTATTAAGACGAGATTATGGAAAGAGTGCATCGTGCTATTATTTACTGAACACATATGCATTGAACATCAATGACTAGGTGTTACAGTGCCAGGGACTGGATGTGTAGTGGGGCAAAGACCTTGACAAGGTCTTGTACATTTCATAGAGTTTACAAAGTAGCTATTAATCTAATACTTAGGAAATATGTAAAATTGCAACTGTGGAAAGTGTGATGAAGGACAGGCATATTGTGTTAGAAAAGTCTATAATATGGGTGTTGATCTGGTGAGGGAGGTGTGGAAGGTGAATGCCAGGAAGAGGGATGATTAGAGAGTGAGAACTGAAGTAAGAGTAGACATTAACCACAAGGGGGGAAGGGAGTCTCGAAGTGAAGAATGTTCTAAAGGTGAAGAAACAGTAGGTTTGGAGGCCATGTGTGGGTAGAAAACCTGACATATTTGAAGCAGTAAAGTAAGAACGATATCAGGAGTACAGAGGGTGAAAGGCAGCAAGGCTTCTGATGAGACAGGAGACAGTAGTGGAGGCAAGTCTAAGTAGGGTATTGTTTTGTATTTCATGTTAAACAAAAAAAGAGCTCTGGGAAGCCAATGAAATGCTTTCAAGGGGAGGTGGATATGATAACATTTCCATTTTATAAAAGTATCCATAGGCTGGCCCTGTGAAGAATGAATTGAAGCAGGAGAAGAGCAGAATAAGAAAGACTATTTAGGACCTACTACAGCAAGAAGCTTTGGCAACTGGAGCTTAGGATAGTGAGGATGGCGACGAAGTGAAGATAGAGATATTCAAGAAGTAAAATAGACAAGATATGTTTATTGACTGGAAACGCCAAGGAAGAAAATGGAAATGTTAGGAATGACCCACAAGTCTCAGGTTGTACAACTGAAAGTAACACAATCTTCACTGATATAGAAACACTACAGGGAGTCAGTGTACGCATGAGTAAGAAGGGTTAAGGTCATGAGTTTAGTCTTAAACTAAAAAGTATAAATGTTAAGTAGGCAGTTGTACATACCAGTTTGGAGCTCAAGGAAAGAATTTGGCTGAATGCATAAATTCATTAATTATTTGCATATTTGAAGCCATGGGTATGGTGATGGTAACCTAAGAAGAAAATGTAGAGTAAAAAGAGAATAGGGCCTAAGACAGAAAGTTGAAGAATTCCAATATTTAATGGTGAGGTAGAGAAAAATGTGCTGACATGGGAGAAGGCAAATGAGCCAGAGATAGAACAGGAAAGCCAGGAGGGTGTTGTTATGGATGCCAAGGCACATGAATGTCTCTAGAACTAAAGGGTGTTAAACCATGTTAACATATTACATAGGTCAATAAGAAGAGGACTGAAAACCATTCATTAGGTTTAGTTCCCATGGAGGTTCTTGATAGCTTTAGTGAGATTCGTGTTGACAGATAGGCTAAAGTAAAGTGAAGTGAATGGAAAGTAAAGAAACAGACGACTGGAAGCTCCTCTAGAGGAGCTGTGAGGGGAGAGGAATGTTAAGTATACACTGGATGCAGGGGAGTATGAGTATGAGGCAGGAATTCAATTTCTAGTGGGAGAGTCCTAAATATGTTTAAAGTTAAATGTAAATGATCCAACAGAGAGATTAACTATGTAAGAGAAGGTAGGGGTAAACTGTACTCTCTATAGGATCTCAATAGCTCTTATACCTCTGTAATGTATCTGAAAGGGGAAAACGGGGATGATATCCAGAGCATAGGTGGAAGGACCATCCTTAGAAATGAGGAATTAAAACTCTTCTATTAGAGTAGAAAGCAGATGGAATATCTACCGGTAGGTAGGCTTATGTGTTTGATAGTGACATAGTCAGTCATCTGATTGCCATTTTCCCAGTAAATAATGGAATAATCTGTCTTATTCTTTGATTTTCTGCATCAATGTGCTAGGTACTTACACTGAGAATAGGGTTTTGCCAAATGGTTGCACTGAAACTGAGGAGCAATGGCGTTTAGGATTTTGACAGGAGTATTGCTGAAATGATGGAAAACAGTCCTAACTGACCAAGGAGGGAAATAAAGTACAGAATGGCAGCATCAATGGTCTCTGATTTCACAGATTCCATCACCACTTTTGGTAACTGCAACTCAAACCCATGGCCATGGGCAAGTATTAACATTCTTAACTATTGAGGCAGCATATAATTTTCTTAAAATTCTTATTTTGACATAAGGTTTTACAGAAGGTTGCAAAAATAGTACAGAGGGCTCATATACCCTTCACTCAATTTCCCCCAACGGTTTCTCTGCGGTGTCTATAGTACAATAGCAAACCAAGGAAATTGCCATTGATACATGTGTGTGTACAGTTCTGTCATTTTTTCACATATGCAGATTTGTGTGACCACCACTGCCATTAAGATACTGAAATACTGCATCAGCACAAAATCTCCCTTGTGCTTCCCCTTTACAGTCACACCCATCACCCTCCCTGCCACCATCCCTAACCCCTAACCCAGCAGCCACAAATATGTTCTTCATCTCTATAATTATGTCATTTTGACAATGCTATACACATGAAATCATGCAATATGGGACCATTTGATTGGCTTTTTTCACTCACATAATGATCTGAGATCCATCAGGCAGCTGCATGTATCAATAGTTCCTCTCCATTACTGAATAGTATTCATTCCATGGCTGGAATGTACCACAGTTTGCTTAACCATTCCTCTATTGAGAAACATTTTGGTTGTTTTTAGCTATTAAAAATGAAGCTGCTCTGAACGTTCACATACAGGTTTTTATGTGGACATAAATGTTCATTTCTGTGGGATAAATACCCAGGGGTGCGATTTCGGCATTGTACAATCAGAGTGTGTTTAGCTCTTTCAGAAGCTGCCAAGCTAGTTTCCAGAGTGGCTGTACCATTTTACATTCCCATCAGCAATGAACAAGAAATTCGGTTTGTCATTTTCACCAGCATTTGGTATTTTCACTCTTCTTTTTTATTTTTATAGGTAGCTGTTCAAATTCTACCTGTACCAATATCCCATTAATTTTTTAAAAATAATACATTTGTAGTCAATGTTTATCATTTTTATATGTCAGGAAAGGCAGGAAAAAAATAGAGTTTGAAGTATCTAGATGATAATCTGTAAAATGACTATTATTGTAAAATACTGCAAAATCCTAGGACTCCTTACTGAAGATGGCAGTCATCTGGCTGGTCTCACCTTCATCCATAACGGCTTGCCACTGGTGGCCTTGCTTTGGGTATGAAGTTCTAACACTAGAGGCCTGACACTGCCAGTCTCTGAATCCAGGACCCCCTGCAGGACAAGGTGGATTCTCACAGATCCTGTATTGTTTTCTGGGGCCATTGCAATCCCTTGCTTCAGAATCTAACCTAGAAAAGATAGTACAAATAATCAATTTTATCTTTTTCATGTTAAGAAAACTAGTAAATATTAAGAGGAACCCAGGCTATTATATTAATAATATATAATCCTTCATAGGGATACATTACTTAATTGGCAATCGTAGGAAGAAAATATGTTAATTTTAAAAACTATATATTTTCTTCAATCCTTGGTCAATTTACCTTCTCAAATACATACAAAAATAAAAGTCAACTTATTCTGAAAATGATACAGAGGAGTAAAAGGCAGAGGCTGGGGGAAAAATAGAAAGCCTGCAATTCCATGAAGAAGCTTGATTCTTAGACTTTTTAAGGAAATGCTTTACAAGTTTTCACATAAATGCTGGGAGCTTTAGAACTGTTTGTGAAGGAGCTGTGCCCCTGTCCTTCACTCCAACAGAGTTAAGGCATAGAGCTGAAAGGACTTTCTTATCCACTTTCCTAAAATCACCCTAAAAATGGTGGGGCTGAGCCAGCTGATATTATAACACTCCCTATCTGTACAGAACCTTATCAAGCTTTCATTATCCATCAGTTTTAGCTTTTATTCCCATTAATTTTGTTCTCAGTCCCTCTCTTTCTGAAGTTCTGTCATCTTCCTGTTTTTCTCACAGTTCCTTTAAATGCCACTTAACCTTTCTAATATCTGACTCCCTGCTTATTTAAATATAACTGTTTATATGGTTTGTTCAAGAAATGATCCTTTGTAGCTTTTTATAATTTATTTTTAGAAGAACTGGTTATTATTCTCTTCTTAAAAGGGAATTTTCACATACAGTAAATAATTGACGGGATTTTTCTGCTTTTCAAAATAGAGTAGGGTTTGAAAAACTTCCTTGACTTTTTAACATGGTTTATCAGTAAAACCTTTCCATTTCAAAACTGAAGAAAAAATGCCCTCCCCCAAACCAGGAACTTTGCTTTTACCCAGGACATCTGCGCTCTCGACTGCTGATCCCAGAACTGCAGGTTCGGCTACAAGGACTCCACATGCTCCATTCTCCAGCCAGATGTTCAGGTGATGAGGTCCTGCTGGTACATTCTCCAGCCTTACACCACTATTCCAAAAGTTATGTCTTAGGTGAACAAATCAGGGCACAACTGAAATCATTCACTGGCCTACACAGTCACTGCAAATGCAACTAAGTCAGGGCTCCTAAAGCCTAAAACATGTGGAATTGAAGAAGACCAAACATAAGTTGGCAATTGCTTTATATCATAATAATATAATGGTTCGTTGCTCACATTTCTCATGTCAGGGCACACTGTCTTGTCATGAAAGCAGAACACAGATATTTGTTACTATCGCCCTAGAATTCAGGAATTGAAGATAAAGGTGATGGAGAGGAAATTTGGGATGGCATGAGCAGAAAAGGAAAACTAACACATTCTAAGAAACAGATAACAATTTAAAAGGGCCAAACAAAAAACAGTGTCCCAAACATAGCAACATATAAGAGGGAAAATATGAAATCTGGGTTTAAGGAGACTTTTAACAAATTTAACAATTTTGATTTGAAATGTCATTGATACAGGGCACTTTCTCTCCTGGTAAGTAGATAAGAAAAAAATATACATATATTTAGTTTTAGAATATGCCTTAAAGTTTTTTTCCTTTTTCCTGAAAGTGTTCCCATCAAATTCAAGCATTCACATTATGAGTGTTCTTTTGAAAGCCAAGTTTTTTTGAAAGAATTAGACAATTAAGACTCTTTGAAATTCTGTTATTTCATTCCAATTATTCTGTACTTATTTGCTATATATTAACCAGGAAATAGAACCACAAAAGAAGAGAGAGGAGTGTCGTCATTCTCTTTGTTTATTGGCTTTAAACAAAGGCAGTGAAAGAGGTTTTTTCCTGTGGTCACTGAAGAATGGTTGCCAGGATTTGGTAGACAGATTACTGGAATTCCCCCTTTTTCCTGGAAAATCAGATGGTCATAATAAACATGTCAAAAGGTAAGACCTGATTGAATAAAATCATGTTGAGAATAATAAGAATTAGGTATACTTAGATTTGTGATTGTATGATGCTGAGGTTGAATACCTGATCCTTCTAGCTCTAAATGATTTTCTGCATTTAATTGCACATGCACATGATTTATAAGGAGATTTTGAAAAATTGCAGAAACTCTTTGATGCTCAAGTTTCCTATTTCCAAAATGTGAATAATAATCATATTTACCTAATAGACTTTTTGCAAGGGTTAAATAAAGCGATAATGGAAATGCACAGTACACCTTAAGCATTTAGTGAAATAACTATAATAATAAGGTCATTATGTGTATCATTATATTAATACCAGTTTTCAGAAACCTAAAGAAACTTCTCTTCATTCTGATCTTTACTGATTGCCCTTTCTTTAGGAATACATGATTTTAAATGTTTTTGGAAGAGAAAATTTTAAAGAGTATATTACATAGCTTTGTTTGAGTCAATGTTTTTCTATACAATAAAATAAACAGGTCCTTGTAGATTTTCTAAACTGAACCTCTTTTAGATTCCTGAAGTTTTAAATCTAGGCTTCAAAAAAAAAAAAAAAAAAGCCTGAGCAGCTTAGAGTGTAACAATATGCTACAATGAATTATCATTAAAGAGACTTGGATTTTCTATGAAGATGCATTTTGTAAGTTGGAAAAAAGGGGAAAAAAGAAAAAGCCAGTGTAAAGTATTTTAAAGTTATTTACTGGTTTTAAAAGCCTAAAAATTTTATGCCTTCATGAAAAAAATCCAATATACAAACTCTCAAACTCCAATCAATCAAATTATTTTGGCTTACTTGAAGGGTGCTTATTTTACCCAGAGTGCATATTATCACTCCTTGCCCATTTAGCCGCGAGCTGGCATTGAAAGGCAGACTAGAGTTCATAGCAGATTGAAAATAATCTGGGAAGGACTGGGATCCAGACCTGTAAGTCATTTAAATTAGATCATATTTGGCAGATGAAGAGAAATGGAAACAGATATGTAGCCAATTTGCATATGAAAATCCAGTGAAATTAAATGTAAACCATAGAAAAATATTTAAAGTTTATGACCTTGCAGATAACCAAATTGCTCGATGAAGCTATGGGGAACGTGATTTTGTGTCTTCTAGGAGGTGCTGTGCTTCAACATGGAGGAAAATGTCATATGTTTTGTTTAAATTATTATACAAAATATTCTATTGAGTCCATATATAAAATGATCCTAATGCTTTCCATAAATTTTGTTTTGTACATGATTTGTATATTTTTAGCCTAAAAGTTGATAATGTACATGGTTTATAAAATTTTTAAATTTTCATATCTAGTAATTCAGTCTGATTTATGAAAATGCTAAAGTAATATATAATATAGGCTATTTCTGGGACAGTACGTGACCTAAAAACCATTGGCTGTATTTCTATTCTCTGAAATTTTTGTGTCGATCTGTCTAGGAAGTTCATGAAAACACAGGATTGGAAGAAACAATGAAGATGTTAGAGAAGCCTAATTATTCTATAATCAAATTTTCTTACATACATTGTTGAAAGAGAGAAAAAGAAGGAAGGCAATGATTTCTGTACATATGCATTTTTGCGATTATTAGGATACTACAGTCCTCATTATTTTCAATATTGAATGATAATGATAATTTCAAGAATCTCAATTTAGGAAAATAAATGACTAAAATATATTGCATAGAATCTGAGAAAACAATCCAAAATTTTAGTAAATCGTCACTTAACTCCCTTTTCCACTCTCCCAATTCCTTGCAAATTTAAGTAAAAAACCACATATTTGTTGGTTTTTACTAAATCATTACCAACTCTTTAATTTCTGTTAAATGTAAATGTAAACACAGATGATAACATAAAGAAAAAGAGTAAGAAAAGAAACAGACCACTTTTAATTTGGTAAATGATGTTTATAAATAGTATGTAAGTAGTGACCTTCAAAACCATTTTGAATCAAAAACTTCTGTAGGCAACTTATCAGACTTAATTCTATACTGTTAGATGAACAAGATTTATACAGCTAGACTAACATCACAAAAGTGCTATAAATTAGATCTCCAGCTTTGTTTCCTGGTTGGCAATTTACTGAGCTAAACAGTGTTTAGTGCAAAATTGCAAGCATTCAAATATTTTAGCACAGCCACACTCAACAACAGAGAGTTGGACGCTTTTTTCATGACAGCTGTACAACAGCTGTAATAGATGGATATTTGAAGAAGTCCACATGGCCTGAGGAACTGAGAAGTTTGTTATTTATTTCAATATACAAAGCATTACAGAACCACTAAAACTGTATTATTAACACAATTATACAGAAATAAAATATTTTATTCTGATAAATAATTACAGCTGCAAACCATTCTCATCAATATGAAAAGAAAAAATAATAGTAGAAATATTTGGTATGCCAGATTATGAAACTGAAGAGATTTTTACCGCTAGAGAAGAACTAAGTAAGATGAATGGATTGTGTGATTTTAAAGAATTACGGCTATTTGATTATTTCTGCTTATTACTATTTTTGTATTTAAGAGATTATGAAAATTACTGCTGGTGCAGAGTTTTATGATTCAAGCAATAAACTACATAGCGAAATACCATGAGGCTTGCCTGATATACACACTTTGTTGTACTTTTGTGTATATTTTAAAAAATAATAAAAGAAAACAAGCCCAAATTCTGATGTGCTATCTAAATACACAGAAAAATATTTGTCACTATCTTTAAACAACTGACTGTTGTTTCAAATAAGATTCCCTCCAAGGACTCATTTTCTTATTGATAGTCTATAGAGATAAAAGGTTATAGTCTTTAAAATTTTTTTTAGAGATTTAAACAATTTGCATTTTATTAAAGAAATTATAGAAATAATAAATACATACTTATGTCAAAAATCCAGAAATGTCTTGAGAAAAGTTAAATTCAGCCTAACCTCTGATTGCTCTACTCCCATCCACCAATCCCTCTTCTCTCACGAAAGGTAACCACAAATAACAGTTCGGACTTTATTTCAAACCATTTTCTATGAGTTTACAAACATACTGTGTATGTGCGTGTTTATGTGGGTGTGTATTCATATTTTATACAAACTTTTTCCTTAAATGGTTTCTTTTAATATCAATTTTTTTCTGATATGTCTGTGTACTGACAGCTATGTCTTATAGATCTTGCATGTTAGTTATATATAGCTAACTTCAATTTTACTAACAGCTACACTGCAACCATTCCTCTACTAATGAATATTTTTTGTTGTTTATAAATTCTCACCGTTGCAAATTGCATCCTCACACAAGCATCTCACATAAACATCCTGTGTGTGGGTGGGTGTGTATATCTTTGTGCACAAGTGTGTTTCCTTAGGACAAATTATTGGTAGAATTGCCAGATTTCATGCCACACTTCAAATCAATGTTTGTTTTTTTTCTTAACAGCATTCCACATAACTTAATATTTTCCCTAATTCACACCAAGTAATCTGTAGGTTCTTTATGTTGCTGTTTTTTTCAAATGTAATGAGAATTCATGTTCTTTAGATATAAGGCTTCTGATCTTACATTACATAAGTAATAACCATTCATTCCACTTTTACTTCATAGAATAAAAATTAGAACACTCAAAGTACTGAAATGTTTCCTTTAATTAAATTAACAACATATGAGATCTACCCATGTTCATATTCTTAAAGGGAAACTAACTTAATTTTTCCACAATTGTTTTGTTCTCAAAATGCATGCTAATAAATTCCTTTAGCTTTCTGAAACACATTAGATTAAACAATTTAGGAAGCCAAATATTTACTAATTTCTATATCATCAATTCATATATGTTATTTATGATTCTAAAATTGACAAGGAAAAATTATTGATTCTCAGTTGGGCCTCCTGAGGCAATATGTTATATCTAGAAGGACTCATAAGCTCTGAGCAATTTTTACTAGCTGTGCTATAATTTGTGCTTATTTTACTTCTGTTTAATTTAAATGGCAAAATTATACAAACTCACCTTTTTGTCAAAGTCATATATATATATATCTGATTCACAATATTATCATCAACAAGAATAAAAACAACCACCTTAATATTAACAAAACAATCATGGATTTGTAAAAATAGGAAAAGATAATATAAAAATAGGCGAAATGCTGAAATTTTTGTATATATTGAAAATATTTCATTAGCATGAAGACAGATACATGTGTGACTGGCAGAAGAAAATTTCCCAAAGTAAATGCAAGTTTCTTAATTTCATTTCATATTCTTATTAAATTCAGGAAACATTAATGACTTACCTTACCAGGGTCACAATCAGTTCCATCCATTGGTGGATCTAGTTTGGTTCTGCATTCTTTTTCACCTTCTACTTTGCACCACAACCCAGTGCAGATAACATGCTAAAAACAAGGGCACAATAACTAATAAGGTGCAAGTATTGTAATTTTTAGGGTAAGCCAATATTTTTGAGAAAGCTGTTTTGACAGAATTGACATTGTTTGAAGAAGAATATGCCTTAGGTAGTTTTCGTATTCAACACATAACTGAAACAGTGTATGATTTATTTATAGTGATGGGAAGATGGTTATATAAAAACAAAAAATCTGTTTAATAAAAGTAAATTTTTCTATAATTTCTTTAAATAAAACACATGTAATTATGTAAGATTATTTAACTTCCACAGAAAACTTAAGCTAAAAATATTCATACCATTTTATGAACCAGACTGGAAGAATTTACGATTGTGTTTGTGGTATGTATTCATGCCTCCTGCCCTAAAATATATCCTCACTTATGCTCTGCTTGATGCTTAAATTCCATGGTTCATACTTTCTTATTTTATCATGTACCCTTGGCCCTTGACACAATGCAGAAGCTCTTTAGTGGATATATTTCTGCAAATTATTATCAGTTATTATTTTTACCTTGTTATAAATGAGTTTTAGATCTTTAGGTAGGGAAAAGTCGAAGGGAATTAAAAAAACTGGGATAACAGCAGAGGCATTGCAAAAATGAAAGAAGAGAACTCTGAGGAAAGGCAAGAGGGAAAAGTATCAATCAAACTAAGCCACAGCTGTACCTGTAGCCAGTACAAGGCTGTAGCTATGAAGAGGAACAACTGACACATTCTTCAAAAGACTTTACAGCTCCTTAAGATGGTTGAAGTTTTTTGGACACATTTAAAAATTGCATGGAAACACAGAATTCATGTGGGAAAGTAAAAGGTGATTTAATCTGTGTTGAAGGTGATTGTATTACTAATTACCCTGATTCTTGGAGAAAAGCGAGGGAAGGCATCTGGATGAGGGCAGAGAATGGGTTAATAAAGAGGGAAAAAGTGGCTAAGTGAAAGAGCCCTGTGAGGATGAGAAGACCAGTATAATAGGAGGAGGCACGTATATAATGGAAGGGAGTAGTGAATAACAAGATTGAAAAGATGGAACTGGACTTTTAGCAGCAGAAGTACTAGGGACTTTATATTTGCAGAGAATAGAATGAGATTTTAGCAATTTGACCAAGAGATTCATAAGATAAAAAGGGCTAGTTTGGGAAGCTAACTCTGGTGATAGTGTTAAAAACAGACTAAAAATCACAACAAAATTAAAGTTAAATTATGACTCAAAGTTTAATTATGACAAATCTATCAAATATGTTGGGCAATGTATAGTAAAATGAACATTTTATAAAGATCTGTTATATATAACTCTAATATTAAATTTACACAACTATCAAAATATGATCCTATTTTTTTAAACTTTTTATTGCAGGAACATATATACCACTTAAAATTTCCCATTTTAACCACTTTCCAGTGTACAATTCAATGGTATTAATTACATTCACAATAACGTGCTACTGTCAACATCATCCATTACAGACAGGCCAATTGTTCAACATGTGCTTCCTTGGAGACATTTGTTTGAATGAACAAATCTCTAACCTGAGTATTTTAGTTTCTAAAAGTTTCTCTTTTTCTCCCCACTAAGACCATCAGTTAAGAATGTTTTATAACCATGGGGTCAAATGTTGACTTTTCTACCAAACAGAAATGTGCTTTACTTACATTCAATGAAGTTTAGTTGTGCTGTAAGAGGAATTATTTTAGTTAAGTTTATTAGTTAACCAATGCATACTGAAATAAAAAGCAAACCTCCATACTATAATATTAGAATAATATAGCTCCTTGAACATTGTTGGTGGCCTAAATTCCGACCTCCCACCATTATCTGCTCTTCAAAACTCAGGTACTTTAATTGATTCCATCTTCAGGCATAAAAGCAAACTTGGCAACTTTTCAAGATAAGTATAGTCACATAGAATAAATCTCTCAAAGAAGACACCTCTTTTGCCCTTAATGTTTTGTAGGCCTAGGATTCTTACAGTAAGTAAATTACAGACTTATTCTTGAAAATAACTGACTGATTCAGGAGTTCAAACCAAACTGTCAAAAGAAAAGCAAGAATATTTTGAAGAAATGGTATGGACTCTTTCACACTAAGACAGAATTTCTCAGATGGATGATATTACTGCTATGTAATATCAAGTCCTTTCCCTAGATAATGAGGGTGAATGTGGTGGAGAGGAGGTAAAGAGCAGCAATTCAGATTGTCTCAATAAAACACTCTCCGTATGCTACACAGGCTAGACTCAAATATTTTTCTTTAAACTTGATGTTGAAACCACTTAATATGTGCATTAAGTAAAAATCAATAAAACTTAAAATGCTCTGCATAGGATTTACAACAGTAATGCACACTTAAGCATTTCCTTTTAACCTTATGAAAATAATCCAATATTCCTTTTTATTTTCTATAAGATGAGAAGATTAAAAGCATACAAAGTGAATTCTGGTGTATATCTCAAGTAGGCTTGTAAAATATCTACAGGGATTTCTTTATAGCACACAGTTCCATTAAGCTGCACTGAAATCTATGTTGTAGGTATTGTATGCATCTTCTAACACAAAATTTCAATAACTTAACATTTGATTGCAAATGTAATTAAGTTGTAGAATAATTTCAAAAACATTATTTCATAAATACAAATATCCTTAATATTATTAAGAAATAAATACAAGCAGAGGGACAGAGAGAGAAATAAAATAGAAAACAAAGCCTCAAAAGGAAAAACACAAAGCTGAAATCTAGTTCTTTGTAAACAATAATAAAGATGAAAGTTCACCAAGAAAAAAAGAGAAGACAAAAATAAACACAGGAATTTAAAAAGAGGGCATAATTACAGATATCACAGAGTTTAAAACAAAAATAGTAAGACATGAAAAATAATTTTATGCCAATAAAATTGACAACTTATATGATATGGAAAATATTAGAAAATTAACACTTACTAAAATGGATCCAAGAGTAAGCAGAAAAGCTGGACAGTTCTATAACAATAGACTAGTTAAACTGATTGTTAAAAATGTGTCCACAAAGAATAAACTTAGTCCAAAAACTGAGAATCTTTCAAGAGACCTGGATTCTCAACTTACATAAACTATCTAGAGAACAGAAAAAGAAGCAATACTTCTAAACTTTATGATACTTTGTGTTACCAAAAGCAGTCAGGGATTTTAAAAGAAAGGGAAATTAGTGACTTTCCTCATTCACTATATTTGATTTAAAAATTCTAAACAAAAATAATAGACTGAATCTGGTAATATGTAAAAAAATGCCATACACAATATTAAGTTGGGTATATCCTTGGGACACAAGGTTGGCTTAACAGAGTATCAACCATTGTAATCAACCCCATCAGTAACTTAAAAATCTATGATTTTTCTATCTGTGGATATAAAGCATGTGATATAATTTAGTATCCATTCATTATTTTTTTTAATGTTAACAAAGTAGTGATAGAAGGAAACTTCTTTATAACTAAAGGGCATCTATAGCAAATATCGTAATAAACTGAGATATGTTGAAAGCTTTCTTTTAAGATTAGGAACATAGAAAAAATGGCATCTTGGCACCAATATAAAGAAGGAAATAATGATGTGGCAAAAGGAAAAAAACAAAACAAAACTGTCAATCTAGACTCCTAAGCTTAATTTTTTTCAAGACTGAAAGTTAAATAATTTTAGAGGAAATAAAAACTGAGGATTTATCACCAACAGACACACTCAAAAGGAACTTCTAAATGATGTACTTCAAAAGGAAAGAATAAGATCTCAGCCAAAGAGGTCTGAAAAGCCATGGTGACCAAAGACACTGATAAAGATGTGTGTAAATCTAAATAAGCACTTACTATATAAATCAACACTAATTAGATTTTTTTTTTTTTTAAGATTTTATTTATTTATTCATTTATCCCCCGCTTGCTGCTTGTGCTCGCTGGGTCAGCTAACCACGCCGTGCGGGAGGGCTTGCCTTCACCAGGAGGCCCTGGGAACCGAACCCTGGGAACCGAACGGAGCCCTACTGATTGAGCCACAGTCGCTTCCCCGACACTAATTAGATTTTAATCATTAATTGTAAACTTTTTAGTGGGGAGATATGCAAGACACATTGCTCACTTAAATCTCAGAAACTTTATCCCTTAACAGAGACATGGTCATGTGAGTTAAACAAATCTGATGTTTTCTCTTTCACCCCTCCCACTCCACATCAAAATTGCTATTGGGGAAGTTGAGTAATAGGGATGGAGAGGAAGATGTGAGGTCTGTGCATAGTCAACAAATGAAGGAGTGGGCTGCAAAGGACTTTTCAATAGATGGCATTAGGAAGTATTAAAGAAAGTTAATGAGTAACAAGAAATTAAGAGAAAGAGGAATAGTCAGTAACTACTTAATGGAGGAAGAGAAAAGAATTTAAAAAGTGGAGGAAATATTTGAATTATTTGAAAGATAAAACTGGGAAGCGGCTGTGGCTCAATCAGTAGGGCTCCCGTTTACCATATGGGAGGCCCCGGGTTCAGTTCCCGGGGCCTCCTGGTGAAGGCAAGCCCGCCCGCACAGGGTGTGGTTAGCTGACCCAGTGAGCACAAGCAGCAAGGGGGGGATAAATGAATAAATAAATAAAATCTTTAAAAAAAAACAAGAAAGAAAGATAAAACTGATCCAGAATTTTCTAGTATGAAAAAGAGATATAAGATGAAAAAGTTTCCACTTCTGGAATGGTGGAGTATGTTCCCTGAAGACCATTCCTTCCATGGATAAGAGCTATAAACTGCACACAGAATACAAAAAATACTATCAGAAGACTCTGGAGACTGGACACAGGCAGGCATATTTTGGAAGGGAAGTAAAGGAATCAGCACAAGGTGAGCTTACCATCTTTGTACCCTTGGCCTGAGAGAGGTCTGTGGTCTTGGAACACCACTGAGTGGATGAAGAAACAGTGATAAAAATATATATATATATTTTCCTAGATGGAAGAAGACAGATCCTGGTGGTAAGAGTTGCCAAAAACTGAAAGGAGAACTCCAGAGGGGAAGAGCCACAGGAGAATAAATCTCAAGCTGGCCCACACTGCAAATAGACTAGATAAGGGAAAAATAACTGATCTTAGATATGAACTGCTGCCCACATAGGTGAGACAAAGTTTCCAGTTTCAATCTAAACAACTTATGAAAACTAAAATAAAAAATAGTCTTTGGAGGCATATAACAGAATCCAGAGTCTCTATAACAGGTGTCAGAAAACTTTTCTTTAAAGTGCCAAACAATATTTATTTGAAACTTGTAGATGCAGTCTGTCACAACTATTCAACTCTGACATTGTAGCTTGAAAGCAACCATAGAGAATGCATGAACAAATGGATGTGGCTGTGTTTCAATAAATCTTTATTTACAAAAACAGGGTCAAAGCCATAATTTGGTGACCTGTGTTCTAAAATACATTCACAATGACTAGAATATAATCCAAAATTATTTACATGTAAAGAACCTAGGATCCATTCTCAAGAAGAAAGAAAATGAGTAATTCAATCCTGAGACAGAACAAATATTACAATTACCATAAAAGGTTTAAAACAGGTATGATAAATATTTCAGTGAGGTTAAGGGAAATTGGTTTGTAATGAATGAAAAGACAGGAAATCTTAAGAGAGAAAGAAAAAGGTATGAAATGGAAACTTTCACTTTAGAAGTGAAAAATACAATATGTGATATTACAAACCTACAGGACAAGCTTGGTAGTAGAATGGAAATGATAAAGCAAAGTCAGAAGACTTGAAAATAGACCAAGAGAAATAATCTAATCTGAAGGAAAGAGAGAAAGAGATAAAAAAATATGAATGAGATACAGATACTTGTGAGAGAATAAAAAAAAGTAATGCATTGTCATTGGAGTCTCAAAACAAGAGAAGAAAGAGGACAGATTAGAAAAGTGTTTGAAGAAATTATGGTATAAACTTCTTCCCAAATTTGGTAAGACATAAATTTACAAATTCAAGAAGTTCAACAACTGCAAATAGAATAAATATACACAAAAGCATACCTAGTCACACTATAGTCAAACTGCTGAAAATCAAAGACAAAGAGAATGTCTTGAACACAGACAGAGAAAAATAATAACTGGTTATATACAGGGAAATGATAATTCAAAGACTGTGGATTTAATATCATAATTATGGAGGACAGAAGACAGTTGAACATCTTTAAAATTTTTGAAATAAAAAAAATACTGTCAACATAAATTCTATATATAGTGAACATGTCCTTCAAAATCAAAGTGATATAGACATTTCAGATAAAATGTTTAAAGCAAAAGCTACACCACTGTGCTGTGTGATTCAGAATGATACGTATAACACAAAGGTCAGGATAGGGGAATGTAAACAGATTATGTGATTGAATTGTTTCTCTAGTATAAGTGAGATAGTATAATATTAATACCAAGAAGACTGTAAAAAAATTAAGATTAATATTTTAATCCCTAGAGCTGGGGTCAACAAACCATGGTCTAAGAGCTGGCTGACTATTTTTTAAAATAAAGTTTTACTGGAATACAGCATGCTCATTCACTTACATATTGTCTATGACTGCTTTTGAGCTACAACAGCAACATTGCAATTATCAGAATAGATAAAAAACAAGACTCAAATATATGCTTTCTCCAGAAACTGACTTTTTATATAAAGAGAACTAGATTTAAAATCTAAAGGAAAGGTATACCAACGAGAAAAGTAAGTGTCCAAAGGCTGGAATGGCTATATTAATATCTCATAAAATAGACTTTAATATAAAGAGTGCCACCAGAGATAAAGTGGTATTCTTCATATGAATAAAAGAGCCAATTCATCAAGAAGACATAACAATAATAATTGTGTAAGTCCCTAATAAGAGAACCTTATAACTTATGAAGAATTATCTGAAATAGTTAAAGAGACATGTAAACAAGTCTACCACAATAGCAGGACATTTGAATACCCATATTTCAGCAATTAACTGAAGAACTAGAAAAAAAATCAGTAATCTCTGATAACTTGAACACTATCAAGCACTTTGACCTAATTAAAATTTATAGAAAACTAACCCTAACAATTGCAAATATATATTCTGTGAAATACACATGAAACATTCACTAAGATAGACTATAAAGGAATCTCAAAATATAAAAGGATTAAAATCTTACAGAGAAGAGTGGGTGTAGCTCACTGATTTGAGCGCCTGCCTACCATGTACAAGGTTCCGGGTTTAATCCCTGGTACCTCCTAAAAAATATATATATCTATATATATCTATAAATATAAGATATATATAATATATATATCTTACAGAGTATATTTCTGGACCACAGTGGAAGTAAATTAGAGATAAATAACCATAAGATATCTAGGAAAATGCAGATATTTGGAAATTAAACAGCATACTTCTAAATCATACAAGAAACAAAGAAGAAATTACAAGGGAAATCAGAAAATATTTTTAAGTGAATGATGATAAATACAACATATTAGTATGTGTGAAATACAGCAAAAAGCAGTGCTCAGATGGAAATCGTTAGCTTTAAATGCCTTTGTCATCAATGAAGACAGATCTAAAATCAAACACCTAGAGTTCCACTAGAAAAAGAAGTGCAAAGTAAACCCAAAGAAATTAGAAGGAAGGAAAAAATAAAGAATTGAAGGAAACCCTTCCCAACTCATTTTAAAAGGCCAGAAAAACCTTAATTCTGAAATGGGAGGGAGGGAAGGAGGGAAGGAGGGAAAAGAAAAGAGAGAAAAGACAGCTTACAATACAGTTTAATTTCCCTCATGAACACAGAATAAAATCCATAACAATATATTAACAAATTGAATCCAACAATATGTAAAAGGATAATACATCTTGAGCAAATAGTGTTTATTCCAGGAATGCAAGGTTGGTTTAATATTAAGACTCAAACAATGTAATTCATCAGATTAACAACAGATTTAAATAAAATCATAAATTTAAATTTAACACAAATTTATGAAAAAAAACTCTCAACAAACTATCAATTATTGAAGCTGTCACTGTACATGCCCAAACAACTACTAGCCATCAAGGACTATTTCACATTAAGCTCCTGTACTTGCAAATTCTTACTGCCTCTCAAATTTTACAATACCAAATCACAGAGACTCAGTCTTCAAAATTCCTCCTAACGCACCTCATTTCAAAGGCAGCCAGCTCACTGGATCAAATGAGAGGTTTTAGAAGGTCCTACATATTTTGATTTATCAGAAAGATATAAAAGAAATATAAAACTGGAACTTCCTATGTTACTTTTTAAGTGACACATGGTTTAATTACACTAAAAAGTGTTCTATACAATGTAATATGAATGCAATTAATGATATGACAAATTAAAAAACAAAGGTAGAAGCATGTTTTCTGGAGCTTCTCAATTTTTATCACACTCTGTTTTATGCAAGAAAGGTCTCTTTGTCTGCCAAACTATGTAATTTCAGGCAGCTATCAAAATAACTTGATGAGGTTGGAGCTGGCTTAGTCACAAGATGCCAGATGGCTGGAAGGCACCAATTGCTTAGGACTCAGGAAAAAGACCATCTAAGAAGTTAACTATGTACAAATTACTGCAGGAGAGCCAGCTGTTATTGCTGGGGTCAAGATGTTTCACAAGCATCTCTACAGCTGTGCCCTTGCAGATGTAAACTGTTTATCCGAAAGATAAATCTGTATTACTAATTTGATCAGCTTGCATGCAGCATCGGAGTCTTTAGTGATTCTGTGTATATACCCGTTTAAAAGTCTGGAAAAGCAATATCTCCTTCAGATGCTATGGACCAATTGCCACTGTCAGATTCAAGGTTATACTGTTTCTAAAATTCTACCAAAAATACACATGCTGAAAAGTTGTTGTGAAGCCTCACTACATGCAAATAGATATTTTTCACTTATTGGAAATAAGATGGTGATAAGGATGTCTGATTAACTCATTTATAAGCTGTGAAACAAGCTCTCTGCTCTTACTGCTTGGCTTGTATGTAGTCACTGCATTATTATTCTAGAATGGGGGTTCTTAACCTTTTTTGTTCCATGGAACCCTTTGCCAGTCAGGTGAAAACCACGAACCCCTTACTAAGTCCACACTGCACTGTGTATTATTTAATAAATATATCACACCCACACCAACATATCCCCACAAGAATTATGTTTTTTTTGAATTTCAATTCAAGCTCATGGACCTCTTGTTAAGAATCCCTGTTCTAGAAGGTCATATTCACATTATCTTGATATACTATATGTCTGAGAATCAAGTGTTTATATCAGTAAAGGCTCAGAATCCTCACTCTATCATTCAACTAATTCATTTATTCATTCACAAACATTTGTTGAGTATTTTCTTATATGCTAGAGAGTCAGTATTATCACTTTTTACCAAGGCTGACAAAGTCTCTAATGTCATGGAGATTACCTTATTTGAATACCCATATCTCAGCAATTGGCATACTTATGGTTACTCCACATGCACCAACCTGAAGGTATATATGTGTGGCTTAACAAACAGAGCTATTCAAATCTTTTATAGTTTTAACTATTTGGCCTTAAATTTTTAAGTTATTCTTCTCTACAGTTATTATTTCCAGATAATATCATGTAATAGTGTGCCAGAGCCTTTGAGGAAAAAATATCATTTGCCCATTCTCAGATTTCATTTTACTCCTTCATCCTTCATTTGTCTTCATCCTTTGGCAGAGCTGATCGCTCCCTACTTACTGAAAAAAAAAGTCTTCACTTAGAAATTTCCCGTCTTGTCAAGGTTGGGATAAGATTCAGATTTTTAAAGACCTTCCTCCCAAAAAATTCAATAAAGTCATGATGGGCTAAAACCACTGAATATTGATTCTACCTGTTTTGTGGTTCAAAGTTTCATCTTATCCTATGGTATTTAGTCCTATACAGTCTGTCTGTGCACAGCATAAATTTGAGGGCATTTTATTTGATTGGATAGTCTAGATCTTTAACTCCTTTCCTTGGAACTGTTTTTTCCATGGCTGCATATTGACATGGGCTCTCATTTTTATGTCCCTATCTTTGTCAATTGCCTATTCGTATTTTTGCCCATTTTAAAATTTTCTGTTTTTCTTGCTGATTTGCAGGAGTTCTTTCTAATACTTGATATTAATTATTTATTACTTATTAACAGTTTTTAACTTGTGTGAGAATTTTTGTCTATGTCCTTTAATTTTGAGGTGGTCAAATCCACCAAAATTTCCCATTAGGACTTGTGCTTTTTTCCCATTTTATACAAATTCGAATCTACCCTGGGATTATATACTTATGTGGTACAGAGGAGGGAGAGTCAACCAAATTATTCTAAGCATGATTATCAGTTTATTCCTGAAATAGAAAAAAGTGTGTTTGTGTTGGGAAGAGGTGGAAAGGAAATGGGCCAGGGATGGGCAGCAAAAGGGAAGAAGAAAAGAAAGAAGGAAGAGTAAATAGTCAAAATTCATACATCAATTAAGGAGGCCATTTTGTCCAAATTTTATATATTCTTAACTTGCAACAAAAGGCCTCTCCAAGTAATATCTGACTCCTTGAATACTGATTTATAGACACTATTAGTTTGCGATCATACATTTACCTTTCCCTGTAGTTCAATTATTTAGACAATATACTTTCTAATTTTTATCTTTAAAACATTTTTTTTTTAATTTTATATTCAGCATTGAAATATATAGCTCCTCCTCCACAATTACATTTTCATACATCACTTAACTTATATTTTTGCCCAGTTTCATGTAAGGACCAGATTTAAAACAGAAGCACTGAACTGGCATAATGCAAATACTTTCTTGATTTCAGTGCCATTTTCTAAGTAGAAAGTCTTGGGTGATTCCTTACAGACTTTAATTAAATGTCCATACCTTATTTCTCTTTCTAAAGTACATGGGTATTTTCATTACCTAGGCTGCGCAAACAAATACCATGAGATGAGTTGGGTTAAACAATGGGAATTTATTATCTCATGGTTTTCAGGCCAGGAAAATGTCCAAATCTAGGCATCAAGGACATGCTTTCTTCCCAGAGACTGTGGTTTCTAGGGCTGGCTGCCAGTGATCCATGGTCTTTGGCTCTTCAGTCACATGGCAATGCACATGGCGGCCTCTCCTGACTGCTTCCTTCTCTTCCGAATTCCCTTGAATTTCAGCTTCTGTCTGCTCCCTCTGTGGCTTTCTCTCTCTGTGCCTGAATTTTATTCCACTTATAAAGGACTCCAGTAATAGGATTAAAACCCATTCTGACTGAAGTCGGCTATACCTTAACTGAAGTAAACTCATCAAAAAGTCCTCCTTGCAATGAGTTCATACCTACAGAAATTGATTGAATTTAAGAAAATGTTTTTCTGGGGTACATACAGCTTCAAACTACCACCAAGTGGAAGTAAGCAGAAAACTTTGCTTGAAAAATCCTTCTTTCAATATCAGGAAGCTTTCCACCCACAAACTGTACAATGAAGTAATCTTCCCCTCTTCCAATTGAAATTTCTGAACAATGAATATGAACATACATTTATAAAATCCCACCTGGACAGGGCCCTTACCTGCATCTCTTGGCAAAAGGAAGCCAGTGGCCCAAACAGAATCTGACATTGCTCGTCAGCAGTGTATGTCATCCCTGGCAGCTTGGAGGGAACCATCACGGAATTGACACTCTGGGGATTTGTCTGTAGCAAGCAGTTACTGGCCTTTGACCTGTCAATATGTAGATATGAGTACTTTTTAAAATTTTAATATAAAAAGTTATTATGATTAGGTAATATAGCAACAGAAAACATTTTTATATTATTAAAATATCTCCTTGTTTTTATTCATAAACTATTCTACTGAATGCTTATGAAATTATTACATATATGAGAATCATTTATTTACAATTGTTTAAGAATAATCCAATAAATGATGATGATAATGGTCAAGTTAAATTTTTGTTTTTTAAAGACTATTTATATGGAATAACTCAGCTAATTTACATAACACTGTGAAGTGGGTATTGTTTTACATATTTATTAAGTGAAGAACAGTAACTTGCCCAAAAGTAATGTTTTGTGAAAGTAAGAAGCCAGCTATACCTGGGGATTTAAAAGATGCATGGAAAGCATTCTCAAGCAAATATTAATAGGGCAGAAATTTTTGTACTGGCATGGGTTTGTAATATACTTTCTATTTGGGAAATGACATTTAATTTCAACAGAACTCAGATTCATGTGAAGGCAGTCACATAAAACCACACACGTTCCTTAGGAACACATTCAGACCTACCAAATGGCTACTGATGCAGTAGTGTGGTACATTAAAAACATTACATGCTCTGAGTATTTTCTCTAGATTATCATGACAAAGAGCATAGACTACATTATACATATTTCAGAACAGTTATGGTAATGTAATAAACATTACATTTTATTACATTTTAATATCATTTTATGGAAAAATAAGCTTACCAATTTAAATGGTATGGGAAAATGAACAAAGTTTATCTGTGTAGTGAATTTAGGTAGCTAAGTGTTGCTATATTTCTTATTTAGTCTTTCAGGTACGTTAAACATCTCCCTCTGTCTTTATCTCTCTAATTGATTTGGATATCACCTACTGTTTCAGCCATTCCTTCTATTACCAAAGGAATAAGCAAAAAACAAGGACTTCAAAATGAAATTTAGAACAACAGTAAATTTTTTCATTTCTTTTTCCAAACAGGCAGAAGCTAGGTGTTACTGGAGTTGAAGGTGAATAAAAGGTAATAGAGGACTCTTATAATAGTGAAAACAACTTATTACTGAAAATAGTCAGAGTTTAGAAGTATCTCATGGAAAGATGGAGATTTTGCTAAAGAAGTTCTTTGTGATAACAACAGATGTGTTGGATGATGAGTAATGAGAATGTTTCCCCTGGGAAATTTTGAAGATAATTTTATACAGTGACAAATACATACATTTTAAATTATTATAATAGTTTTCAACCTCACAAATCATCCTGTTCACACCTTATTTGGAAAATGTGGAAACTAGAAAGGAGATGTGTTAGATAACAAGTACCAGTCCACAGCAATTTGTCAATAGAAGAGCCAGGATTGGAACCCAAGTGCCTTGATTCCTAATCTGGTGCTATTTCCACGCAGCAATGCTGTGCTTCCTGGCCAGTAGAGGAAGTAGAGGACAAGAGCACCCACAATGCAACACAATAAGTGACATCAAGTACCTGAGAAATCTTTCCAAATCTTCCTTGCTACACTGGGACCATGAAACATCACCAAGATTTTGTCCTTTAATCCATTCGCCAGACATGATATGAAGACCGTCAGCACATGATGGGTGGTCATTGTCGTGATTAATGCCCATGCTGTTTCCAAATACGATTAGGATAAAAAATTTTCATTAAGTATAGGATATTTTTAACTTTTGATAAATGCAATTGAATAACAAAAGGCACTTAAAATAATAGGAGAAAAATTATTTTTAAAAGATCAAATGAAATGATATTTCAGATTAATTCATTTTAAAATATTTTGTTACCCCGATTAAAGGTAAACATTTTTATTTAGTAGAAAACATTTCACCCATCTACCTGCAAAATGACATGTTTAGGTCACCAGTACCAAAATGATCTGGTGTATTTTTTCACATGGTGGCATGTAAATTTCCATTCATCCACAGCTAGATTCATGTTCTCACCTGGAGATACTTTATTTACAACTTTTATTAAGTCTGAAACCAAGTTAAACTATAATCTCTTACTATTTCTTCTTTATCTGCTTCACTAGACCATCTTCTTCCACCCACTTCACATAACACAAACTGTTCTTGGGAAACCTTCCTCATTCTTGGCCACTGTTTTCTAGTGAATTCTAAATCTGCTTCTTTAGGTTAGAACTCCATTCTAAAAATATGCCTTATTTCCAAATGGATGTTCTAAAAGGACCTTAAGTTTAACATATCACTTTTATGTTGTTGCTCACTCCAAGTTCTTGAGGACAGGAATTTATTTATCTAAGAGCTGTCATATAGGAATTACACTCTAACCAGTGTTGAAATATTGAACCAAGCCATCATGTATCATCCCTTGTATTTCACTTAAAATGTCATATAATCTACTATGAACTCTCAAAATGAGATCATTATAATTAATTATTTATATGTAAGCATTAATGCTGAATAAACATGAAGAAGAAAGTTTGTTCTGTACATGCTAAGTTTGTAATGATGGCAGGATAGACAAATGTTCCCTCTTCTCATTTTATAAGGATGTAGATAATAAGATTGCCTTTCCTAATAAAAATTCTAAATACCTATATTGAATTTTAAAACACGAGACTAATTTTTATAGAAATTGCCAAGGGGATTCAGAACCATATTACCTGCATTTTCTCAAATTGAAATGAAACTTTTCAAGGTTATCTAACAAACTATATCTTCATTAATATAAATTAAACATTTAAATCAAGTTGTTATAATTAAATATACTTTTGAAAGGAGAAAATAATACAGGCAGAGAAAATTATATAAATTAAAAGTTATTAAATCTCTATGTCTGCTAATGCTGATGAATAGAAGAATTCTCACCTGAATAAACCTAAAAATATATTATTGAATGTCACTTTTCACTTTTAGTGTTAGGAAAATTCAGCTATATGGTGAAAAGTATTTATCTTTGCCATTCTACTTAATGGCCTTCAAATACAGTCTGTATCAACATATCATTCACGAAGAAAATAGCAAGATAAATGTTTTTCATACTTCGAAGATGAAAAGTAAAAGTAAAGATGATATAGAGAAGGTATGGAACAGATCACTCTGAAGTATATTGGGAGGTAGACTGGAAAGACTTTGATGTTTGAAGTCAGAGAGAGATTTGATGTCTGTATATTCCCCTTACTCATGTGATGAGAGGCAATTTACATAATAAACAAACAAATATGCCCCAGTTTCCTCAATTATTAAGTATACCTAATTATCCTTTCCTCACTGATTGCTTGTGAAGATCAAATGAGAATGATGTAAGATGCCTGGGATATAGTAGGAACCCACAGTTATTATTTTTATTGGGGCAGTAAATCAGAGACATTTTCTTGCATTGTTCTAATTTGTCAAAAACCACAAAGAATGCATCTATCACTAACAATAATTTTCTGTATTCTTTGGTGATGGTATGGATTTAAGCAAAATCTTGTAAATAATAATGGAAACAATTTACTGTGTTTAGAAGAAATGGAAAATATGGCACAGCCTCACAGAATAATAAAGATCCTTTAATGTACTTGTAGCTTCACAGCTCTGATGTAGCCCTGCTGGCATCACTGTCTAGTCTCAGCTGTGGAGTCAGGCTATACGACGTATTCCGGGTAATTCCGTTAAATCAACAGTCACTTGTCATGTAGAACGTGTTTGACTCTTCCATCTGTGCTGGTGCAGTCTTTCAAACCCTACATAAATGATATTACTTTTGAAAGGCAACTGGTCTTTTTCAGAAATAACAAAACTTTTAAATAATGTGTGCTTGTGAGAGAAGCAGAAGAACCGCTTCCAAGACTTAGCAATTTGGACATTTTCCCAAAGTAATGTAATATAATTTTCCAAATTGGGAAGATTACAACTTCTCATACAGATGATCCTTTTCCTTTTGGGATCCTGATTCTCATGTTAGAAATTAGCTACAACCATGGAGATATCTGGTGACTTAAGCATTGTTTACCAGCAGTTAAATTTTCCTAGATTTATTTAACTCGTAAAAAGATTATCATTAAATTGGGACAGGGCTTTTTTACTGCACATCTGGAGCAGTCTGACACAAGACTTTGCTTAGTCCTGATTCTACAGATTTGAAATAAAACAATTAATTGTGAACCTTGATCTGTGCCAGTCATTATATTAATCATGATGATATCATTTTATCTTCACAATTTCCCCATAATGTTTCTATTAGCATGGCTTCCACTTTACAGATGAGGAAGGCTTGAGGTTGATGGTGAAGCACTGAATCAGACCCAGGCAGTCTGATGCTGCTCAAGCAGCCAGACTCCTAAACCACCACGCTAGAGTGCTTCCCTTTCTGGACCAAAAACTCTTTGTGCAGTTGATCTATTGTTTCCCAAAGAATTTAAAAAGTCTCCTCTCTGTTAGCAGAAATGCACCTCTATATATACTGCCCTGTAACCAAGTCACATGCGCTGTATGGAAAACATTCTCTAAGTAAGGCATTAGCAACACCTCTTCTCACACTTGTGCAATTGAACTACATTTTAATAATCTCAGTTTAAATTCATTTTGACAAAGAGCCTTGGGCAAATAAACTCTCCACTAACATTGTACATGGTTGTCAAGTCAACTGAAAAAATATTTTTATCTTATAAAACTTCTCAACTTGTTTAAAAAGTCCCTGCCAGGAAGTTTTGTGATATCCTGCAGAAAGCTGGAGAAGCATTTGGATTTTGAAGATGGTCCCTTTTGATGTTTAAAGAGTCAGAGAAGAGAATATTTATGAATTCACTCACATTTTTTGGATAATTTGAAAGGAATATGATTTGTAAACAGCAATACATTAAAACAGTAGCTATTTTTGTGCCAAATACATTAAAATTCTTTTCATGACATAATATTTCCCACGAAAAGCCATATATTAGGTGGGAAAAGCTAATAAAAAAGAAACAAACTATCACAATTTCTAACTGAGAGTGGATTATATTTCTATAAAATGGCATACTTTCATATAATCTTGTGAGTATATCTGATTGAAAGTGATTTCACTGCTGTATGCCCATTGAGAAAGTCAGATATTAATAACTTCAAGTTATTTTCATATCTTTTTAGATTTTAAATTATTTAAATTTGCCCAAAACAATAAAATCTGTACTGCTATTGGCAAGGCAAAAGGCAAGATAAAACAAGTCTGCAATTAGGTAAAACATAAGAGGCAAACAAAAACAAAACAAAACACTAGAGGTACTTAGAGAGAAAAAAAAGATGTTTACTGACTTTTAGATGTCCTATATAACAGGTGTATCTAGAAATCCAACAAATACTTATCATAAGGCTTGTTTTTGTTATTGTTATTTTATTTTAGGAGGTACTGGGATTGAACCCGGGTCCTCATAAATGCAAAGCAGGCACTCAACCACTGAGCTACACCCGCTCCACCAAGCAAATACCAGTTGAGAACCCACTATGTGCTGGGTACTGGGCTGAGATAAATAACACCCAGGTCCTACCCTCAAAGAGTTATCATCTACGGGATTTGGAACACTATCCCTTGCCTTCCAAAAGCAAGGATAGATACCTGAATCCTGTTATATATTCCCTAAAGCTGTCTCACCTAGCCCCTCCTATCCACCTCAACAGCTATCAACCAAAACAGGTGATGCTTTTCTTAACTCGTAGATTATTGTATTGTCTGACTTACCTCCTGCCCCTCAATCCTGCCTAATTTCTTATGAATGCACTAAGAAGAAAATGCTAGTTTCCTATTCAAAATCTTTCCATTTTCCCTGGCAAGCAGTAATACTGAAAATGTGAATCATGGACCTGTGGTTCAGATGTAAATAAAGATGTCAAATTAGTTAAAATGTAGATTCCTGGGTTCTACCCTCAGTCTGATTAAAATAGAATATTTAAAGATAAGGCCTGAGAAAATGCATTTGAACATATTTTCTAGATAATTCTTATTCACTCAAAATTCTGAGAACCACTGATCTACAGGATAAAATCCAAACTCTTTATCCTATTATTCAAACCATCTGTAAATTGTCTTCAATCTAATTTTCACTGGAACACTTAATTCCAGTCTTCCCATTTGTACAGTTCCTTTCTATCGGAATGTTTCCTCTGCTTATCTGCATTTACAAATCTAATTCAGATATTAAGACCCTCTCCCTCTATAAAGGACTCTTCAATAATTCTAGCCCATATTTTTCATGATCCTTAACTTTTTGCCCTTCAATCATATGGCATGTAAGACACATCAGAACTGCCTTGCATTTATAGTGAATTTTAATTTATATATATAAAATTTCTCCATCTAAAATGTAAGAGTTTAGAGAACAAAAACTGACAGTTTCTTTTTAATAACTTGAATTATTTAGTTCAATACCTTGTTTAATAAATATCTAATGATTTATCTATCAATTGAGATAGAATAATAGAAGCAACCAAATATTCTCTCAAACAGATGGAGAGTTGAAACCAACATGGCCTTTTGTTGACTTAGAGAAACCATAAGCCAGCTAACAATTCTATAGATGATCTTCTTAAGGAAGGGTGCTTGCCTTATTCTAGGCCACACATTTGCTAAGGTACATAAGAGAAATGCAGAAAAGAAAGCCAGTTTTTGTAAGGACATTCATTAGGTGGGTGATTTTTTTCCCCTTCTTCTACCTAGTTACCGTGACATCCAGACCTACATTTGGAGAGCCAGGTGTGGGAATACTGCCACTTCTACACTGTCTGAAGCCCTGTTATTATTATTAACTCGGACATTCTTGCTTCAATTGGTATCACTGGCTAAAAAGGCATCAAGTACAAAAGCTGTGTTATTAGTCTACAAGAAAAGTCCTCATGAAAATCAAACTCCCTTCCAACCCAGTAAGAACATCTGATGGATATAAAATCACTCCTCCAATGAAAAGAGATATAAGGATACTGGAGGCTGAAAAGCTCCTTCTTTAAATTGAAGCATTCATAAAAATAATGATAATAATAGTAATTATCATTATCATTCATTCATTCTGTTTTATATGACAAGCACTGTGCTAGGCAATTACAATATCACCAATTCTAACAATGAAACTTATTAGGAAAATTTATCCAATTTTTAAAGATGAAGAAAAAGAGTACAGACAGATGAAGTGATTTGCCTGAATTTCATTCAGGATATAGCTGGCAGAAAAGAATTCAAGCCCAAGGCTCTCTGTTTCTTTAGGCTTTCCCTGTCACCTGTCCACCTGAGTAGCTTCTAATATTAACCAAGGTATATATACTTGAAGAAGATACTTGTGACTTTTGCTATAGGGAATGCTAAATAGTACCATCTGGGGACAATATATTTACATGTGGTCACCACCAACTTTACTGGAGGAAGACATTAATTACAGAATAGTTAATTTTGAACATTTCAAGGAGCAATGGCTTTCTAGAGGTAAGATTATATTTATTTTGTCTATTATACCTATTCATTATTATTTAATATATTCTCTATTCTAGAAGTCCTAAGAAATGATGAATTGCCTTTATCTTCATTTCCTATTTCCTATTTACTCTTTGTCCTGATGTACTTTTAGAATATATCCTCTCTTTCTTATAGCAGATATATTGCTGCACATCAATGCAAAAATTAAAGGTAAAACATTTTATTCTCTTCTAAAAGGGACATGCTCTGGCAAGCTGAGAGAGATTAGGAAATCTAAATGTGAAAGGATGTCTTCTAGTGCATATGCTAGCTTCTTGTTAAATTAACGTAATTTTAGATTAAATTGTCCTACTGCTTAACTTGCTCAATTTGACCCTTCCAAGTGCCATTACTTCAAGATTTATATCAAATGGTTGGACAAGTCTATAACCAGACTTCGAAGTAGACTCGTCATGTTCAATTGGTACCTAATTGAACTATTATATTTTCATAGTTTATTTTACATAGGGATACAAAAATATTATCATGTAGCAAAAAGGAAAAATATTTGACTACATTTATAGTGATATAACCATAAAACAATCTTTTTTTTTTTTTTTTTTTTTTTTAGCTCAGTCAAGGTAATTGCATTCCTTGACCAAAACTCATTTTTTCTTTTCTATCTCTAGGACTCAGTTGCCTTCTACTCTGGATATAAATATAACTGTTCAAAGGATGGGCATTTGTACAACAAATGTTTACTCATTTGTACAACAAAATGTTTGAGTGCTTAAGATGTCCAATGCACTCAACTTTGTGCCATGAGAGAAAAAAATGTATTAGACATTAATCCTGTTTCCATAGAGATTACCTGCTAGTGGAGAACATTAGTATATGCTAAGTATACATACACATGCATCTTTACATATATACATATCAATGTAAATATAAATCATCATATATTAGAAATTATAATAAAATGAAAAGTAATACTTGTTATAGAGAGTGCAAGAGAGTTAAAAAAAAAAAGTGATAGCATTTGTCTTAGCCATTAGTGGAAGAATAGAATGGGAACAGGTATAAATTAGTAGGGCTAGGAGTTGGGATAAGATAAAAGTATAAGTAAAGATATGAGCTTGAAAATTATGGATTGTTTTTATCCATTAAATAGAGAATTGGGAGACAAAGTTAGAAGGGTTGGTTGTCACACCCTATTCAATTTAGGGTTCATTCTTTAGGTGGTGAAGGGCAATAAAGATTTTTGAACTGAACATCAGGACCCAGAGATTTAGGAAGTTGAAGTTGGCTAATGTGTGGGAAAGATTAAAAAGATAATGTACCAGAGAAAAGCAGACCAGAGAGGCAGGTATTGCAATAGTTCAAGCCTGGGGGATTAACAGGAGAGGAAATGGGCAGATGGGGTAAGTATTTCAGATGAAGAATGAATAGAATTTGGCAACTGATTGTGGGAGGAACAAAGGAGAGAAAGAGGTAAAATTGTTTCAGATGTCTCAACTGAATGCCTGAAAGCAATACTGGTGCCAATAAAAGAAATACAGATGTCTGAAGAAGCAGGTTTATAACCTGGCCCTATCCTTGATTCTATCCAGGCACAATTTCCAGTGGAGTATTTATGTAAATGTCATTGATTTCAAGGGTTTTTTTCAGCCACGAGGCATCTGGATTCTTGGTACCAGGCAATGCTTTAGGAACTATACTTCTCTAATGAAATAAATGAATAAATGAAACCTTTAGCAGAGGCCCCAAATATTTATTGCCTTCAAGGCACTAACTTTGCATATTTATTGCCTCATTAACCTCTCAAATCTGCAGATAATCCTGGACTAATTTAGCGGAGAAGCCATGTCTCTATGCCAAAGTTTAGTAATATATATTAGTCCTTTCCTCCTGGTTCAATAAACAAAATAAATTCTATGCATTATTGTCATATAAAAAAATTATCTATGATTTTATAATATAAATTGTAAGTTGTTTCCTCTAACATGTAATATTATCCACTCAATATCTCTATGAATCTAATTATCATATTATCTAAAAAGTCTTTGAATAAATTATATATGTTTAATACAGTCTCTTAACTTCAGAAAATACAGATCTCTGTTTGGACTCTTATTTTCTTGACACTATGTACTACAAGGGTAAATTAGCATAATTGAGCTAAAGTTAAATTATAAAAACTGTATCACACACTGGGTTCAAGGCAAACAATTCTATCCACAGCTTTATGTCCATAGTATCATTCCAAAAATATACCATATCTTAAAAGGGTAATTTTTATAATTCAGAAAAGAAAGTACTGATTCATCAATAATAAATGATCACACATTGTTTGATTAATGCAAAACAATTCCTTGGGATCAATTTTTAAACGAGGTGCATATCTTGAAAATAAGGGGCTTAAATTAAGTAGGCCAAAGGTGAAATGCTCAACCATACCAGTAAGCAAAAAAACACTCATACAAATTAAATTATTATTTAAAATGTCCTATCCCTAAAGCTGGCAAAATGAGTTGAAACTATATCCACAAGCATTGTTTCATAGCTGCCCTCTGTTTAAATTTTGATAGATGTTAACACATGGCCTCCAAAAATAATGCATGGCTTTATCCTCCTCTCAAAAATGTATAATACCTGTTTTCCCACGCATTCCCAGACTTTTCCTTCACTCACTTTGTTATTCAAAACATCATTTAACAGTTGTTTATTTAGCACATGTGAAAGCTAATCGATAGAGATACAGCCTTGAACAACAAAACCAACAAAAACAAAATAACAAGACAGCAGGAACTCAATAAAGTTAGAGATACAGACATCAAATAATCATGGGAATAAAGCTGCCACTGGAAAAACTAGGAATGAAAAAAACAAAAACAAAATCCCAACATATAAAGCATATATTAGGGAGATTTAACCAACTCATGGAGTACTTCTCTGAAAAAGTGATCTAAAGAAGAGTAAAAGAAACTGGAGAAGAATACAGGGACAGTATTCAGACCAAGGGAAGCATGTGGTTCTTATGCGGGGAGTGAATATGGGTTCATCCATTTAGATTTATGCAATCTGATAGGTGCGTTGTGTCCTGAATTGCTTTTTTCTTATGAATGGTGCTCAGATGTTTTCATATAAGCTATGGATAGATCTCTGCGAGCTGTGTCGTGATATTCTTTGCCATTTTTCTAATGGAGCTTCTTCAGTTGTTTGTAAATAGATATGTAAGAGCTCTTTTTATGTTAGGCAAAAATAGTACTTTGTCATATATGTTGCAAATACTTTTCACTGACTGTAATTTATATTCTGACCGTGTTTGTTATATTATTTCCTTGCAGTGATATTAATTTTTAACAGTTAGTTTTATCTGGCTTTTCCTTAAATGCTTCTTATCTACAATCATAAGCAGTCCCTATTTAAATACTAAAAAAAAAAAAAAAAAAAGCAAAATCTCAGTGTATAAATCATTTTGGCATATTTTGGTGTAATGTCTAAGGCAGAGAATCAGATTACTGTAAAATGATTCATTTCCTCCTCCTGATTGCAGATGCATCCTTTATCATATGCTACATTTCTACATCTTTTTCTGCTTATATCTGAACTTTTAATTCTCTTCCATTGACTTGTCTGCCTATTCAAGCTCCAATTCACACTGCTTTATCTACTATGAAATACATTAATACCTGATAGAGCTCACCCTCCTCCTCCCACTCATTTTTTTAAATAAGAAATTTCCTATGTCAGTTATTCCACATGGACTGAAAAATTAGCATATCTGAAAAAAAAAGGGAAAGAAAATAAAAAGGGGAGGAAAAGAAAGGGAAGTGAGGATACCAGGAGAGGGGGAGGGAGGGAAAGGGAATAAAAAGTAAAGAAAAGAAAATTCTATTGGCATTTTTTTGGCATATCATATTAAATTTATATATGTATATAATTGTCATTTTAGGATATTGAATCTTTCTATTCAAAACCAGGAAATGACTTTCCGCTTATTTTAAACCATTTTTTATGACCCTTTGTTGTTATAAAGTCTTATTTCATAGGCTTTGTACATTCTTTTGTAGGTTTACTCCTAGATATTTTATCTTTTATATTTTTTAATTTTACTTTTGCTAACAATGTAAATGGAGTTTTTTCTTTCAAAAGTTTGCAAGTATCTGTTTATATATAGGAAAGCAAATAATCTTGTATAATTTTATAACCAGCCAATAAGAATTCTCTTGTTTCTAGTAGATTTTTTTTTAGCAGATTATCTGGATTTTTCCAAGCTTCCAAATAATGCTCATTTTGCCACTGCTTTCCAAGTTTTTATTTTTATATGAATAATTATGAAATATTTTCAAAACAACAACTATATGTCTTATATGTATGTATGTATATGTTTAAGTCTAATATAAATCAAGCATTCAGGGAAACAACACAAATAAAAATCTTGAACAAGACCAATTCCTTTGAGATCCCTATCAGCCTTCTCTTTTAGAGTTGCTGCTTCTGCCTGTTTTTTTGTGAAATCCTTTTCAAAACTGAAATTATAAAGATAGTCTGATATATTTTCCCATATAAGTCTTGTCTGTCATATTTTGAGCTTTTTTTACAAATCTGGAATTGATTTTTACACATAGTCTGAAGAATGTGTTCAATTTCATGTCTATACATATAGATACCTAATTGTACCATTACATTTTTTGAGCAGTCAATCTTTTCTCCACTATTCTACAATGTTACCTTTACCATTTTTCAGTTTTTTATGTAGGCATGTGTCTGTTTATGATTCTCTATTGTTCTAGTTGTCTATATCTGCCAAATTTGACAGTCTTTATCATTATAGTTTCATAATAGGCCTTACTATCTTTTAGTTCTAGATCCCCACATTGTTTTCTTCTTCATTCTCCTATGACTTTATTTCCACTTTCATCTCTTCCTTCTTAAAGAATGTTTTGGCTCTTTTGACCATTTGCTCTTTCATATAAATTTTACAAGTACTTTGCCAAGTTCCACTAAAAATCCCCCATGGTATATTTATTGGAATTTCTAGGAATTCCTGTATCATTTTCAGTAGAATTGAGAAGCTTATGATATTATATCTCTTTATCCACAACTGTATATTTTTCATTGAGATGGGCTTAATTTAATGAATTGGTAAAATTTATTCCTATGAACGTTATGTTTCTGTTGCTATTCTAAATAGTGTCCTCTTTTGTAAGTTATATTTTCCATTTGTTGTTGACAGTTGACTTTTGTGTGTATATATATATATTTTATATTTGATAATTATACTAAATATGTTGGTTCATTCCATAATTTGCTTTTACATTATATTATGTTTTTGTGTAGGTAATTATATCACTTGCCGATAAAAATAGCTTTGTTTTTTCCATTCCAATTTGTACCTTCAGTACATATAAAAGCAGGAGTTGTGAGTTCTTGTTTTTTTAAATAATTTCAAAGTAGGTGTTTCAAAAATTTCATCAAGAATGATGTTTTCCAATGGGTTTTGGTAAATATACATGAATAAATATCAGACACTTTTTCTGCATCTCCTGAGACAATGTAGTGTTTCTCTTTAATCTAGTAATGTGAAGAACTAGATTTTTAAGTGTTAAACCATCTTCTTGATCCTAGTGTAAAACCAACTTAATTACCTTGTTTTATCCTTGTTGATTTATACACTGATTTATTTTGAAAATGTTTGTCATCTTTGCATCATTCTCAGATGAGACTGGACTGTAATTTTCCTTCCTCATATTTTTACTTTTTGATATTTATATTAAGTTAATTCTACCTCAAATAATGAGTTGGAAGGTGTTGCTACATTTTCTATTCAGTGGAAAAATTACATCAAATTTGGAATTACTTATTGCTTGAATCTATTCCTGTGTCTGTACTGGTATTTTCTTTATGGAAAAATTCTAAGGTATTGGTTAAAATTCTTTAAATGGTTCTAGAATTTTAAGTTCTTCTATTATGTTTTCTCAGAATTTGCCCATTTCATAGATTTTTTAAATAAATAAAAGCATTTAGTATATTTTCTTGGTATCATTTAAACACTTTATCTGTGTTACCTATTTCTAATACTGTTTAATTGTGCCTTTTTTTCTTTATCAATCTTACATTTGTCAATTTTTCTTGCCTTTTCATAGATCAGATTTTGACTCTGCCCATTTCTATTGCTTTTTTTCTAGTTCATTAATTTCTACTCTTCATGATTTTTTTTCCTTCCAATGTCTTTTAGTTTGCTCTGTTGTTATTTTTCTAACTTCTTAATTTGGAAACTTATCTCACTGACTATAATCATTTAATTCTTCAGATGTGTATTTAAAGCTGTGCATTTATACAAGCACTTCACTTTCATGCTACACAACTTGTTTAATAGTACCTTTATTATTGCTTAATTCTGAGAATATTCAAGTTCCCATAATGAATGATTTCTTCTATGAACTATGGGATTTTCAAAAGTATACTTTTAAATTTCAAAACGAATGAATGTTTTAGTTTACTTTTTGCTATTGGTTAACTTAATTGCATTGTGATCAGAAAATCTCATCATATATTAATTCTTTGAAATTTGTTTGATCTTGCAGAGTAACATGGTATATGTTCATTCTTTCTAAATATTCTGTGTATTTTCCATATATTGGCTTCAGGGTTCTGCTTTCTAATAGACCAATCTTTTCTTCTCACACAGACGTTTTTGTCTCCTTGACTTAGGCAGTTATGGAGAGTTGTGTTAAAATCTCCCATTATGATTGTGGTTATATCTATTTCTCCTTGTAAAGTTGTGTTAATGTTTGCTTGTATATTTTGAAACTATGTCATTAAGTTCTGGTTGTCTTGATGTTTTCTTTTTTTTCACCCCATGGACTTAGACAAACCACTTGCTTCTGGCTAGCTGGAGATACACACTGCCAGGCATGGGGATCCCATCCACCAGAGCGCATTAAGTCTTCAGCTCCTCCATCCAATGTCAAGTCCCAGGCCCCTGTGAGTAAGAAATTCAAGCTCACTTTTATATCTATAGATTCCCTCTATCTCAACTATGTGAAAATTTCTCCTGGTTCTTTGGTTTGGCTATTTATAAAAAATATTATTCTGTTTTTGGCCTCTTTGAGTGTTTGAAATAGGAAGAGAGATTTCAACATCTTGACTTCTATTAGACTCAAAAATTCTAATGTGCATTTTTAGTGTGAAAATAAATGCCAGCTTAGATATATTTAAATATACTTACATATAGCAGTTTAGTCCTTTAAGGATAAGATATAATTCATTTCTGCTAGACTATTAGTACATTTGTCTATTCAGTCTTTCCAAAGGGCACAAGAGGTTATACGGTCTCTACTTTTAGAAATAAAGATTTATCTGTTCATTCAATGAGTACATATTTTGAATATGTACTCTGTGGCAAGTATTGTTTTAGTTGCTGGGAAGACAATAATGATCTAAAGAGACAAAAAATTCATTTATATGTGTAAATATAGCTGAATTTTGAAAGGTTTAAGAAAAATTTAAAGCAGGTTAAGGGGGATAATGCCCAGATGGTGGCTCTTCTTACATTTTTTTCATAAAGGTGCTCAGAAAGGCCTCACTGAGAAGGTGATACTTAAGCAGAGACCTAAGGAAGAAGGAAAGCAAACACATGACTGTTCTGGAGAAGAACACAACAGGTAGAAGGAAAACCAAGGGCAAAAGCCTTGAAGTAGGTGTTTACTTTATGTGTTTGCATTACAGCAAAGAGGCCATTGTGTCTGGAAGAAAAATATGGGAGAGGAAGCCCAAGAGGTAAAGGAGGCTAGAACCTATGAGGCCGTAGAGGCTATTGGAAGGGCTTGGGAATTTACGATGAGATAGGAAGCTATCGGACAGTTTTAAACAGAGATTTCATGCAGTTTTACTGTTTTAAAAGATTCTCCCTAGCTCTGAGTTGACAATAGGCAGTGGGAGGCAAGGGCAGTGAAAGGAAAATCATTTAAGAGGCTATTGCAATAATCAAGTTGAAAGCTGATGGTACCTTGATCCATTAGGGTGGGAGCAAGAGAGCTGGTGAAAAGTAATTAGATTCTGAGATGAAGGTAGAGCCAACAGCTGATGGAAGGACTGAATGTGGACTATGAGAAACAGAGAAAACTCAAGGATAATGCCATGTTTTTTGTTTGAGCAACTGAAAGAATGGGGCTTCCATTTACTGTGATGGGAAGACTGGAGGAGGGACAGTTTTAGGGCAGGGGTTGTAATTGCTATGTTCATACTGGAAAAAATATGACTTCATATGGACTTGGATATATTTCAAAATACATGATATTACTTTTACAAAACTTTATCTGAAAACTTAAAAAAAGTCTCATACAATATAAAAAACATTCTAAATAATTTAAATATGCATTCTGCATCTCTTCTAGTAGAGTGTCATTGACATTCTATACAAAGGAATATGTTACTAAGATAATTACTATATTACAGCATTCATTTATTTGATACATATTTTTGGATGCCTAATATGTACCAGCCACTATCAAATGTATTAGGAATGCCATAAGTAAAAACAGACATGGTTCATTATCCCTTGGAGCTTACAGCCTTGTGGAATATATATTTAATTGATGAGTGAATTTACATTTATAAAGGAGGTGGTGCCATTACAGCAGATTGGCCTACACAGAATGATCAGAGAAAGGCTTCCTTGAGGAAATGGTTATTGTGCTAATATTTGAATTATGAACAGTTGAAGATAATTCATCTAATAGGAAGGAATTGTATTCCAGGCAGTGGAAGCAGCATGTGCCAATGCCCTGTGGTATGAGGTAGCATGATACATTAGAAATACTATAAGAAGTTGAGCATGGGTGCATTGCTGAGAAATAGAGAGCATGGTGTGAAGTATGGGTGAAGAAGAAGGTGGAGTCAGATAATCCAGGGCCAACTCAGAAGTAAGTTGAGTAAATTTAGCTAGAAGTACCCTTCAGCATTTATGGCATAGCACAGTAATTAATAACATGGCCTTGCTGTGTATGGTCACTCAGGCCCTTATTAGTTGTGTGAGCTGTGGCAATCACCATCTCAAAACTGGAGGTAGGAGCAGAAGTCTTTGGTCTCAATGTGCTAAAAAAGTGCCAACTTTTTCTCTCCAATAAATCTCCAAATTATAGCAAGGTCAGAAAAATATTTGAATGATTATGTGATTATTAATTATTTTTAATTATTATTTTCCTTATATTTTAAATATTTTAAAAGCTCCAAGACCTGGGGCTAAATTTTAACAAAACCTTTCCCAATAATAAAGACATTGTTCTGCTTTTGGATGGAATTCACAAAGAGATATGAAACATTTGTGGCTATTAAAAAAAAAAAGGATATGGCATATATATAAATATTTGTACCAAAGTACAAATTTTATTACAATGGATTGCATCACAGAATTTATGTCTAAATATACTCCACAAATATGAGGACAGAAAAATTCAATTTAGGTACAAACCACATATCAGACTAAAATAAAGAGCTTGCTCTCTAGCATTTCAAACATGACTTCCCAGTGCAAAGTTGGCTTAGAATGAATAAGGGGTTGCCACATCTGTATCATGGGGATTGCTCAATATGTGGTCTGTGCACTGGGTGCCATTCAGTGAACTATTTTGTGGCTTATTTGCATTTAGAAAAGAAGTGGTGCCAAAATGTAAATCTACTACATTACTAAGCACATAGTTTAATTTGGCACTTTTTTTTTTTTTTTTTTCATTCCAAAACTTCCTCAATGAAGGAAACAATGTGTTATATATATACTGGCATAGCCTATTTTGTCACAGATCATACTTCGAGTAGGAAGATTATTTACTAAGCACTCAGAGAAATACAAATTTAATGGAGAGAACTTTGGTACATGCATTGAAATAAATTCTAGATGATTTAATATGTTAACTGGCTAAAAAAAAGAAAAGAAAATATAAAACATCCAGAACAAACTGTGTTTCCCTAATTTTAAAATGAGAAAGGACTTCTAATTTCAAAAGGCTATAGAAGAAATTATAAAAGGAAATGATAAGAGATTTGACTGTGGGTCAAAAATATTTAAAAATGAAATTAAGTTAACTAAAAGAAGTAACAGGGGGAAATCTTTACAATACTTTTAATCAAAAGAGAATGTCATTAATATAAAACGAATTTATGAAAAATAATTTTTATTAATAAAGCTTCTGTTTTGTCATCTGTAAAATGATTTTAAGAAGAGTTTTGTGAGATTCAATTAGATATGATTACACAGTATTTAGCACAATGACTGACAATAAGACATTATTGCATTTATTATTTAGCTTTTGGTAACCTCATATAAAATATGAAACTTTGAGACTTTAAATTTCTGTAATCAAATTACAATACATTAATAACAAACCACACCCTGAAGTCAAAGTAAAATTCCTACTTTTACAAATTGTTGTTCATAAAGGTCATATAAAATATAGAACATAGTTAATGTGTGCATATATACTTATATATTCAACAAATCCTATCAATTCATAGACCATTTTCTCAGTTTTGTTTTTTTTTTAAGATTTATTTTTAAAGGACAATTACTTAGACAATTAAAATAGAAATCCAATAGAATTACTCTGCCAAAGTCAGCAATGATGGCAAAATGCTTTCTCACTTTTAGACACTCATCAGTAACATCTGAGACTTTTCTTAGGGAAGAAAAATGGTCTGATATTCCATTCATATTCATCTTTCTTATCTGCAAAAGCAATCCACAATTTCTTGTGGACACATTAACTTTTCTGCATCTATATCAGGAATTTCAAATCCAAATTCGCCCTTCATGGCCATGATAATCTCCACATGGTCCAAACTGTCTAAGTCCAGGTCTCCCACAGAGTGGGAATTTACTGAGAGCTTTTCTGAGTCAACCTTATCATAAAGTTTCAAGACGTAAAGAGCACAGTTCTTAATTCATCTCTAACGTCCAAGGGTGGAGTCACAAATACTGGAGGCGCAACTTTGTAACCTGGATCCAGAGTGAGTACTGAGAAAGGCTATGATCCACAGGACTTGTCGGGAACCCTGCGGGGACAGAGCAGTGCTGTCATGGCTACCTCTACCCAGGGTGCACTGCCCTCAGGTATTCTTAATGCATTAAAATAGTTTCAGCCTTCATCACAGAAAGTTGATGAAGATCCTATTTGCATTTCATTGACTATACATTGATTCTGCACCATCAATAAAAATATGCCCTTGTCAAAATTTTTGGTTACAAGAAAAATAATCTCCTAAGCTATTGTTCAGTATGGAAAATGACTTTGAAAGGGGAAGCAAAAAATGTTGGTATGGATCATTTATTTCCCCTTTCTTCCTGTGGAGTCTAATTTCCACTTTTTATATAATTGCGTATATGATATTTTTAGTTGGTAATTTCCCAAAGGAAATATTCCATCCATTTTTGCTGACACAGTTTAAGATTCCTTAGTAGTCATTTTTTTAGAAAAGGCTTTTTTCCCTCCTCTAATCCTCATATTTTCACCACCAAGCATTTTTTGTTGTTGTTGTTGTTTTAATTACTTGGTGGCCTGGTATTGATTTTTCTAGCTACATGTGGAATTGATCTGGGAATTTCTAGAAACCAAAGTCAAGTCAACAAACATCAATGCACTCATCCTAAATCAGTTTAGAAATATTTCATGTGCATTTATAAAGGTATTATTTCACTGAAAAGTTTAAATGGAATTATTCTGCTGTGCTAAAATTGTGGGTTGTAGGATTATGTGATTCATTTTCTGCTTACATTAGGAATTATATTGAAAGAGTTAAGAGTTTGTTATTAGTTTCTAAAAAACTATTTCTCTTCATACTTTATCAAAAAAAAAAATGAAGAAGAAAAAGAAAGAACTCAAAAAAAGTGAAAGAAAATATAAGAATTTAAAAGTTTCACTTAAGAGTTGACTCTTTAATCATAACTCCAAGTAAAAGGGTTCCATTGAGCTTTTGGTCCACATGGCATCTATAGATAAAATGCTCTAACCTCGATGAAAACTTCCCCTATTTGAGAGGTGAACACATTTCTGTATTTTTTTCTCCCTATACTTCTTTCACTGAACACTTGATCTTAAACTGGCAGATGTGATTTATTTTTTAGGAGGTCATGGGGAATGAACAGGATCTTGTTCATGGAGAGCAGGCACTCAACAACTGAGCTACATCTGCTCCCCAAGATATAATTTTTATAGATGAAGTTCCTCATATTTATTTCTCTAGCATCAAGAAAACATTATCTTCTACATTTGAGACATTTTTCTTTTTTTACTGATAGGGAGAATTTTTAGTAGTGAAGTAGTTAAATACATATATCTCACACATACTGGTTCTGATCCACCAAGCATTACACATATATTTGGCACATATTTTTTGATTTGGGGTATAGCTCTATAAAATCCTAACAAAATAATATTTTAATACTATTTTAGCCATTGCAAGCTGAGTTTCTGGTTATAAAACAATGTCTACTACATAAAGCTGATATAGCCTTTCCTTCAATTACTGTATTTAGTTTTTGGTTTAAGTAGTTGTAACTTATTGACCAAGACTCTGGATGTTCATAAACTAACTTGCATTATTGTTGGTTCTTTTAGTAAATGTTTCTTCTACATTTTAGAACATGACAAAGATAGAGAAAATGAATTTTACACATATGTTTGTGGGGACCCAGGCCCCCTCTAAGTCCTCAGCACCTAGCCGTCTATGTGACCTAGGCATAAGTTAAAGGTTAACAACCCTCCCCAGAGGGGAGAGAATGTACAGATGTCATGCAAACTATGATCTTCCCAAAGCAGTAAATGTCCTTGGTAAACGTCCTTCCTACGAGCCTAGTGAAAACATCACCACACTCCGTGTGTACGCTTCACATGACCCTAGCAGGAACTCTGTTCTCATACTCTATGGAATGTCCTTGTTCTAAAACCCCTCATACATCACCCCTCATTCATTCTTTGACTTGCCACCGTCAAAGATTCTCTCCTGTTCCTAAGTTCCAATAAAGCTTATGCCTGATTAAATACCAGGTGTCTTCTTTGGTCTTGGGGCCACACCAACTCGTGCTCTTCAGGAGTTGGGTTGTAACTATTTTTAGAAAACAAATCTACTTTTTAAAAGTCAACCTGGTACTATTCAAGGTACTTGAAAAAAATATTTAATGCCTTTTTCATAAAAATATTATTCAAACTGCTTGTATAGTAAGCTTTATATATATATTATATATAGTTTTTAATTATATATATATATATATATATATATATATATATATATAGTGGAATTTTTTATTCCCCCCTTCCCCGAGATGGTTCTCTCGTCTGTCTGTTCATTGTTTGCTTGCCTTTTCCCAGAGGCATCGGGAACCGAACCAGGACCTCTCACATGAGAGGTGAGTATCCAACGGCCTGAGCCACATCCACTCCCATATGGTAAGCTTTTATTGCACAGCTAAGGAGTGAAAGTTATAACTTTTCAGAAAATTACATTTATTTTGGGGGAATTTTGTTTATGATTATTTTGCCCTTATCTTAAAAGAGAGAGACTTTTGCTGGCCTTGAAGCATTATTCTCAGCACTTTTCCTTCAAGGTTGCCTGTAGTTTGTGAGTGTGACTAAAATGAAAATACCCTTAAATTAGTCAGAATTAAGAATCTAAATCATATCATATCTGGAGTACAATATTAAATGAGATTATTGCACTACATACTTTCCCCAAAGGATGACTTGTTTATTTATCATTTTTTGAGGTATCAAATTCCTTGTATTCTAGAGCAGTCAACTGAAAATTGAAAGCCTGTATGGGAGAAAATGAATGTGTATCTACATGTTTAAAAACAGCAACATAAAAAAATCAATCACCTTTTTAAATATCCTATTTCTTGGCTGGGTTATGGGTGTGTGGGTATATTCAATTTTTGATAATTCTTGAATTGTAGAACTATGCTCTCATCACTCTTCTATACTTAGGTTTACTTAAATTAAAAGTTTTAGTTCTTTGTTTGTTTGTTTGTTAAATCAACCACTGTCATGTCCTACATAAATTGTTTCTTCTAAGTTTTCTTCTACCCACCAAATTCCACTGTCAACTCAATTTTATTCAATTGCCTATAGAGTCAGGGGATATAATGAAAATGAAGTAAGCTGGGTTTGCAATGCTAGAAAGTGCCATGGCCCGTGATGGACTGGGGAATAGGGGTTCCAGTCTACAGGGTATCAGTGCTACTCAGCTCCAGGAAATGGATGCCATGTGGGACCGTGGGGTTAATGTTGCTAGGTCTGGAAATCGGAATTTGTATGTCAAATTTATATTTTTTGATATTAGCAACCAATCCAAACTAAATATGTCTTTGGCCACATAGGCTGCTATAAGGACCTCCTCCCTGAGCAGGCACTCACTAAATCTGAGCCCAATTAAAACACTTTTTATTTGTGCTGTTCATACAGCTAGCAAGGAGGGAAGCCTAGAATCAAAACTAAGTCTGATTCCACAACTCATGCCATGTCTACTATCATACACTGCCTGTAGAGATGTATATAGTACTTATCTATTTCAAATCCCAAAAAAAGATATTGTCCCATATAACATACAAAGTAAGTAAAGCTCAAAGGTATCAAACAGTTTATTATAGAAATTCATAATATTATATCCTGAGTTGGACTGCTTGAGTTCAAATCCTTTCTATTTTTATAATTTTGGGAGGGTAAATCAACTACTCTAAGATTCAGTTTTCTCCCTATAAAATGGGAACATTAAGGACAATACCTCTCAAAATCATTGTGAGGATATATATGTACATATATATCTTAGAACCAGGCTTGGTGCATACAAAGCCCTATATAAGCATTGTTACTACTAATCATTATTGCTATTATTACTATTATCTCAAAAATGGAAATATTAACTACCTGCCCATATCTTTTGTGAGTATTAAATAAGCTAATCTATGTAACATGCTTGGATCTGTGCCTGACACATAGATAATGCTCACTGCATGTGAATTATGTGTCCAGCTGAGTTCTTGTTCAAGCACATGACTCCTAATCATAATTTGCTCGTAAATACGTTAATTCCTTTTACTATGCCTGGCAATAACAAGCAAATCTATTACTATAGGATGGAAGTATTTTCACTTGTACCAAATGTTTTCCCTGTATGTTTGTTTGAAGAACATATAGCTTTGTAGTCTAATAAATAATACAATGTTTATATCACTAGAGTTGCCTAGTGAAATCAATTCTGTGCCACATAACAACTGCATTGATAAACAATTTTAAGAATGCAATAAGATTTTATTCAGAGTATCAGGAATGGCTACCATATTCAGGAAACTCTCTTTAAATTTAGATGGTCTCCTCTCTTCCATCCTTTCTTATTTCTCTAATTTTTCAAAAACTCTAGGCCCAAAGAAAAAGTTATAAGCTATACATACAAAAAATAACTCAAATTACAAACTTACATGTTTATATGCTGGCATAGACACAATTGACTTACTTGTGACCCATTTCATGAGCAATTGTAAATGCAAGATTCAGGCCATTGTCTTCAGCAATAATACATTTTCGCTTTTCACTACACATTCCACTCAAGTATGCGATACCTAGAAAACACAAACAGTAATTACCATAGGTTTCAATTAAAAATGCAAATGTTTATACTAGGAATTATTAGCAGCAATGAAAAATGATAGTTTTTACAGCTCAAACATGCCAGATTAAACAGTGTTACCTAGCCCTTATATACAGAATTGGGGGTGGGTGGGGATTCATATGTATAAGTCAACCAATTAACATTTTTTTTCATTATGCATAATTCTCCATGTTTTGTTGCTATGTTGAAATCAGGAGCAGACAACTATATAATTACATCACAACATTCTGAACCCCCTTTCTAAATAGGATGGCTTGTGGGAAAAACACACCAAAAATAAGCTATGAACTATAGATAGTAATAATATTATTGAAATGTTCTTTCATCATTTGTAATAAATTTGTCACAACAATGTAAATTGTTGATGGTGGGTCAACTTATGAGAATCCTGTATAGTTTGCATGATTGCCCTTTAACAATTAGAAATAAAAAGGAAATCATTGTCTAAAAAAAAAATAAATAAATAAATAAAAAACATGTGCCCTAAGTGCTATCAAAGCTCAATAAAAGGGATATCCATATATAAATGTTTAAAATAAAAGTTCTATCAAGCATAGCAATTTTGTTCTTTATCCTAAAGATAAAACACCATTTGACAAATTTCATTTGTAGGTCAAAGCTTGAGAAATAGCTTATATTTTCCAGATTTTTGTTATTTCTCTTATTAAACATTGATATTCACTAATGTAGCCTTTGATTTTAAATTATATATATTAATTCTTATTTTAATAACATACATAAAACCTAAAATTTTCCTCTTTAACCACATTCAGATATATAAATCACTGGTGTTAATTACATAAACAATGTTGTGCAGCTATAACCACCATCCATTACCATACCTTTTCCATCACCTCCAACAGAAATTCTGTACAAATTAAGTTTTAACTCCCCTTTCCCTAGCTCTCCCCAACCCTGGTAACCTGTATTCCAGTTTCTAAGTCTATGAATTTGTTTATTCTAATCGTTTCATATCAGTGAAAGTTTGTTGGTTAACAAGATGTTATATTTTATCTGGCTGCAGAGAATATGACAATGAAATATTATTTAAGATAATGATTTCAGCATAGGATTTGTTTTAAATTATCAGTAAAGTATGTAATATCTGAAATATTGATATTTTTAGTCAAAGATTTATGTAATATTAAACCAATAAAGATATATCTGGAATAAATATCATTTAAAATAAATTATAATCTTCCAAGGGTAATTTTCAATGTTATTTCCAAATAAAAGAATTTACTATAATATCTCGTATTTATTGAATCAATTGTATATCTTTATAAGATACATGTTTTCAGCACATTTTATGGATGAAGATATGAAGGCTTAAACAGATTAAATGATTTGCCAAAGCAAGCATAACTCATACGTACAACAAAATGGGGATTTGAATATAGCTTTGCCTGCCAGCTACTGTTTATTTTGCTTCTGAAAACCATTTAATAAAGAGCTGCCTCTCATTAATGATGGTTGGCTGATTGCTTGACTTTTCCTCTCCAGACACTTTAAAAATTATAAAAATAATTAAATTTGCAATAAAAATAGAAGAAATCACCTTGTCCATGTTTTGGAAATATTGGAATGGATGAACATTAACTGATTTAGAGGAAGCAACAGCCTACATGACAGGAAAGGGGGATTTTTTATAAGAAGAAGAATTTATGAGTGTGGTGGAAACCCGGGGAGACTCAAGACTTAGGCACAAATGTCTAGGCAGAGGCATTACTAGAGAGTTGAAAACAGAGATGTGTTGAAAGTATATATGAAACCCATTCAAACTAGATCATGCAGAATGTCAAGGCCTGAGATCTACCGGCCTATCAGAAAATGGAGATACACTCTGTAAGTAAAAGGTAGTACAAACATGCTATTAGAATTTTAACTACAGGAAGAAACAGCCAAGAGATGAAGTATACATATAGATGCTATTGTCCCTATATATGTACAAATCAAGATAGATATTTTTTTAGAAAATTCACATCTACAAATAGATGAAAGGATGAATGAATGGATGAATATATGGATGATGAACCCTACTAAGGCCTTTGGCTTATTTCTTAAGACAACTGAAGTTACTTCAAGACAAAGGAGAAAAGAAAGATAAAGGCAGTGAGAAAAAGAAAAGAGTTGGGGTAGGGAGAAGTAAGGGAGAGGAGGATTAAAACAAATGCCTTTATATGAATAATATATTTACTCTTATCTAGCAGCATTAAACAGCAAATGAAATGAAAATGTTTTTTTAATTCTGAAAGATAACTAATAATTATTAAAGATAATTTAGAGAATTAGGAAATGTACTTATTAATACAACAAAAACAGAGAACAAAGTTTTGGGGGTAATTGATCTTGTGTCACAATCAAAGAGAGGGAGGGAAGGATGAAGACAAGAAGGAAGAAAAAAGGAGAGAAGAAAGGAAAGAGGGATGGAAGATGAAAAAAATAATCTGCTCTTAATAAGGTATTAAAATTTCTTTGGGCATTTTAAAAAGGGAAAAAATAATTTGAGATCAAGTATCGCAAAAAAAACATTAAATTAAGCACAACTGTAATTAGCATGCTGTGGACCAGTTTGGTAAAAATTTTCTTTAGGATGCCTGTATATTTTGCCACTTTTTCACCACAACTAAAATAGTCTGCTCACCCTGTGCAGATTTAAAACTCAGCTAACATGGGTTAACATTATCAAAAATCTCTTTGCCACATAGACCAATACTTAATCAAAATTAGTCACTTCAAATTTTAAATTTCTTCTTCTGTATCACTTCAAATACCAGGTTGTGCCCAAATAAGAGTACTATTGTTTCCAGTTCTTGTCTCTTCTAAATTTTTATGGTCTTACCACATTGGCTGGGATTTTGAATATAATCTTCAAATATGTGGGTAGTACTGAGCTCCTTGTTTTTCCCTCTGACTTTAACAAGAATGAATGGTTTGCAGATTCACAATTGCATAAGATGTTTACCGTAGGACTTTCAGAGGTAAAGTTTATTAAGATAAGGAAATTACTTCGAATTTTTGGCTTATGAGGATTTTTAAAAATCATAAGTGGATAATGAATTTTATTGAGTGACTTTTCTTCATATATGAAAATTAATGCATGTTTTTCCTTTTTATATTTTTTTAACTTAAGGTAAGATGCTAGCAGAAATTTGTGATATTCAAGTATCTTTTTATTCCTTATGCTCTGCTATATAAAATTCTGTCTCTATGTTGATAGTGTTAACTAGCCATTATATAATTATTATCTCCTAAACTGTATATATGAAGCAGGGGTTATCTGTTTCTTAGAGGTTTATATAATTTTGAGGTATGTTTTTTTGGTTTGTTTGTTTGTTTGTTTTTTGTTTTTCAGTACCAGGGCCAGGGATTGAACCCAGGACCTCGTATGTGGGAAGCCAGTGCTCAACCACTGAGCCACACTGGCTCTCTACATAATTTTTACCACAGTATTATTTAGGTCTGGTGTCATTTGTAGAAGAGCAGGTGGGGATATTTGATTAACCATGCAAAGTTTTTAATGCTTTTGTTAAAGAAAGTTTTGTTTCTTTTCTAATCAAATTTCTACAGTATATTTTTCTAGAAAAATATCAATTGCACAGTTTTCAAAATTGCATGAAAGGTATCCCCAGAAATTTATCATGAATTTTGCAACTTTACTCAATTTATAATTGTGTCCTCACTGTTCTTAATATTTTGTCTTTTCTCTCTCCTTCCTTTTGTTATTATTTATCCATCATGCTTGAGAGATATTTCATTAGCCTTTTGAAAGTTTCAGCTTTGAAATTGTTAAAACGCTTTAAGCATTTAAAAATTTCCTTCCTTTTACTTTCTTTGAATTTACTCTGTTGTTCTTTTTCAAGCTTCTTAAATTAAAGACTTAAGACATTCATATCTATAGATTCTTTAACCATCACTCAGTTCAAAACATTTTGTAGTGTCCTTTGTGATATCCTCTTTAAGCTATGAGTAATCTAAGGGGAATATTATCATGTTTTCAATCATATATTGTTGTTGTTTTACTCTTTGTTTGTGGATTTCAAATTTAATCACATTAGTATCAAAGCACTGCCTATATTGATGCTGCACTCACTAGTAAAGTCTTTATATTTCTGTTTCATTTTGCTCACCAAAGTAAAGTCTTTATATTTCTGTTCCATTTTGTTCACCAAAGTGTGAGGTTTTAGCTCTATCTTAACTGAAGATTTTAAATAAAGGAGTAGTAAGGGAAGTGATATGATTTGGGGGAAGGAATGGAGCTTTCTAGGTGAAGGGAACACTAAGTTCTAAAACATAAAAACATGAAATGGCACAACATTAAAATAACTACAAGCAGCACTCACTTTATACTTGGTACTAAGGGATTTATTAATATGGAGGGTACTGGTGGCCAAAACCCAAGAGGTTTCAATGAAAAACTGGGGCACAAACCATATCACTTTAAAAATATATATATTTTTACTACAGAAGTTGTGAACTTACAAAACAATCATGTACAGCATGGAATTCCCATACAACATCCTTCACCAACACCACACCACTGTGGAACATTTGTTACAGATTATGAGATAATATCATCAGACTATTACCACTAATTATGATCCAGAGCGTAATTTGGTATAATTTTTCCATGTACCTCTATTATTTTTTATTTTTTTGGTGTTCAGTTCTATGAATTCCCCCCCCCCCCAACTGCTTGCTGTCTGTGTCCATTTGATGGCTGATCTTCTATGTCTGTTTATTGCCTTCTCTTCTCATTTTTCTTCTCCAGGTGTTACCAGGATTCGATCCTAGGGACCTCTGATGTGGCTCTTGTGCCATTTCAGTTCCTGGTTTCTGGCACGTCTTGCCTTGGCTCTCCCCTGCGGGGGCCTGGCTTGCCATGCTTCCACACAGGCCTGTGGCTCAACGCGCAGGCCAGCTCGCCTGCTTGCCTTTTTAAAAAAAATTTTACCAGGAGGTCCCGGGGATCAAACCTGGGTCCATTCCACTTGAGCCACATCCACTTCCCTCCCTCTATTATTAACACAATACGTCTTTGGCATTGATGCAAGAATATTACAGTATTGCTGCTAACTATAGTCCATAGGTTACAGTAATTATATTTTTCAAATGCTTCTCCACATTCCCACCATCCTGCAATAGTGATGTATATCCATTCTAGTTCACAGAATGACAGAATGACATTCTTGCATTTGTACTATTGACCACAATTCTCATGCCTTCTGGGTTCACTATGTTACTCAGTCCCTAGACTATTCTCTAGCTTTCCTTCAACTGACATTTACATCCCTAGACTACCCTTTCCAGCCACATTCCCATTTATAAACCAGCCGCTACTAACTATAACATGTCACCATCACCTCCATCCTTTTCCACACTATCACAGCAAGTTAATTAAAGCTTCTACATATTATTAAGCATCAGTACTCCTTCTCAGCTCCCTTCGTATCTCCTAATAAGCCATACGCATTTACTCCTCATATTTAGTTCATATTAGTGAGACCATGCAATATTTGTCCTTTTGTGCCTGGTTTATTTCACTTAGCATAATGTCTTCAAGATTCATCCATGTTATTATGTGTCCCAATTTCATTTCTTCTTACTGCAGCATAGTATTCCATCACATGTATATACCACACTTTGTTTATCCATTCATTAGTTGATGGACACTTGGGTGGTTTCCGTCTTTTGGCAATTGTGAATAAAGCTGCTATGAACATCGGTGTACAGATGTTGGTTCATGTCATAGTTTTCAGTTCTTCTGGATATATTCCTAGTAGAGGAATTGCTGAATCATATTGAAGTTCTATATTTAGCTTCCTGAGGAACTGCCAAACTGTCTTCTACAGAGATTACACCATTTTACAATCCCACCAAGAGTGAAAGAGTGTTCCTATTTCTCCACATCCTCACCAGCACTTAATGTTTTCTGTTTGTTTTTTTAAAAATAATGGCCATTCTATGTGGTGTGAGATGATATCTCATTGTCATTTTGCTTTGCATTTCCTCCTCAGATTGTGCATTACTAGTGTATAGAAACAACACTGATATTTGTGTATTGATGAAATTCCCCTTTTATTAATATATAATATCCTTCCTTGTCACTAATAACAGTTTTGCTTTTAAAGTCTATTTCATTCAATATAAGTATAGCTACTCTAGTTTTTTTGTCTGTTTTTACTGCATGAATGGGATATCTTTTCTTAGCTTTTCACTTTTGATATATTGGTATCCTTGGGTCTAAGGTGAGTTTCCTGTAGTCAGTATATAGATGACTCATATTTTCTTATCCTTTCTGCCAGTCTGTGTCTTTTGATTGGGGAGTTTAATCCATTAACATTCAATGTTATTACTGTAAAGGCAGTTCTTATTTCACCCATTTTGACCTTTGGATTTTATCTGTCATATTTAATTTCATCACTCTTTTTACTCTATTAGTTACTTTCACTGATAAAAAATCTTCATTTCTAGACTCTCTTTCAAGCCTCTCTCTCCTGTCTTTCCTTCTCAGGCTGTATCACTCCCTTTATTATTTCCTGCAAAGCCAGTTTCTTGGTTACAAATGCTTTCTGTTTCTGTTTATCTGTGAATATTCTAAACTCACCCTCATTTTTGGAAGACAGTCTTGATGAATATAAGATTCTTGGCTGGCAGTTTTGCTCTTGCAATAACTTAAATATATCATACTACTTCCTTTTTGCCTCCATGGTTTCTGATGAGGAATTGGCACTTAATTCTTTTTGGGTATCCCTTATATGTTATGCATCGCTTTTCTCTTGCTGCTCTCAGAACTTTCTCTTTGTTTTTGGCATTTGCCTTTCTAATTAGTTTGTGTCTTCGAGTTGGTCTATTTGGATTTATATGAGTGGGAGTATGTTGTGTTTCCTGGATACAGATATCTATGTCCTTCAGTAGGGTTGGGAAATTTTCTACCATTATTTCTTCCAATATTCCTTCTGCCCCTTTTCTGTTCTTCTCACCTACTGGGAGATCCATGACATGCATGTTTGCACATCTCTTGCCATCATTTAGTTCACTAAGACCCTATTCAATTTTTTTCCCACTCTTTTCTTTATCTGTTCTTTGTATATTTGCTTTCGGAGGCCATATCTTCAAGCTCCCTGATCCTTTCTTCTGCCTCCTCAAATCTGCTGTTATAGCTCTCCAGTGTATTTTTTATTTCATTTATTGCACCTTTCATTCCCATCAGATCTGCTATTTTCTATATAAGCTTTTAAATTCTTCTTTGTGCTCACCCATTGTCTTCTTACTATCCTTAATATCTTTGGCCATCTCATTGAATTTATTAAGATTTGTTTGAACATCTATGATTAGTTGTCTAAATTTCTTATGTCATCTGGAGGCTTATCTTTCCTTTGACTGGGCCATATCTTCCCATTTTTTGTAATGGATTGTAATTTTTTGTTGGTGTTTTGGTGTCTGGCTTACTAGATGTATTTAATCAGGGAACAGTTTCTCTCTTTAGTTTAGGGCTTTCTTGCCCTTTCTCCCTTGCTAGTTGTATAGTAGGAGCCAAGGATGTAGTTGGTAATATAGTATGTGGAGGCTGAAACTGCCTGAGTTGCCCCAGAAGTGATGAAGCTTCTCCCACCTTTCTCTTCTGCCAGGGGTACAGACAGAGCCGCAGCCGTGTGTTATAATCCAAGCCATTCAGGCCAAGACTGTCTCTAGTTACCTGGAGAGACTGATGAAGCTTCACACCCCTTCCTCTCTTGCCTGGTGTGGGACTGGAGCTGCAGGTGTGGGCAGCAATTGATGCCATGTGGTTCCAAAATGACTGCAGTTGCCCAGGAAGACTAACAGCACTGCCCCCAGCCCCCTTGCGAGGGTTGGAGATGGACCCTAAGGAGTCCCCAGTAATCAAATCTGTGTGGGCTGAATGCATCTGGAGATGCCCTGAGAGGCTGAGGGAGTACTGACCCTTCTGCCCTTGGGGGGTGAGGATGGAACCACAGGTACTGAACAGTTCAGACTGCATAGGTGAAAAGTGCCTGCCATTGCCTGGAGCGGATGAGGAAACACCAGTCCTTTCCTATCCTATTGGGGGGTGGGAGTGGATCCACTGCTACCCAACAGTCCAGTACGTGCAGGTTAAAATTTCCTGACATTGCCCAGAAAGGCTGAGGAAACACTCCCCTCCTATCCTACTTGAGGGCGAATATGGAGCTACAGGTGTCTGACTATTCAGTTCGTGTTAGCCGAAAGCTCTTGCATTTACCCAGAGAGGTTGGGGAAACACTGATCCTTTCTTGTCCTTTCTGGGGTAGAAGTGGAGCTAAAAGCACCTGCATTTGCCCTGAGAGGCTGAGGAAACACAGCTCCCCTCCTATCCTACTAAGGGCCAGGAATGGAGCTACAGGTACCAAACAGTTCAGACTGTGTAGGCCAAAAGTGTCCGAGTATCCAGTCTGTGTGGGCTGAAAGCTCCTGCCATTGCCCAGAAAGGCTGAAAAAACACCAGCCCTCTCCTATCCTATGTGGGTGAAGGGGTGGAGATGGAATTGAAGGCTCTCAACAAATCAGTTCTTGTGGCCCAAAAGTGCCTGCAGTTGTCTGGAGAGGTGGAGGAAATACAGCTCCCCTCCTATCCTATTGGGGTGTGGGTATGGAGCCCCAGGTGTCCAACTATTCAGTCTGTGCTGGCCAAAAGTGCCTGCTGTTGCCCGGAGACGTTGGTCTAGGTCCCCCAAGCTTCTTCCCTCCTGGAGGTGGGGCCTAGGCTAGAGCTGCAATACAACCTGGGTGGAAGGAAGCCATCCCTACCATCGCTGTGATTTTCAATCAGCCCTGCTTCACTCATGCCAGGGGCAGAGTTAAAATGGTGGCTACCAGCCTCTTTCTGACTTGGATAGCTTCAAACTTTAGCTGTTCTTAGGGTTTTACTTTAGCCAGCTGAATTTATTATTCAGTAGCTAAAGTCAGTGCCCAACCGTCTCTTCCAGTTTTGGGGAAATGGAGCTTTCAACTCCAGCCATGTAATAGCTCCTGAGGTAGCTTGCATTGCCAGAAGTGGATAGGCACAGGCCTCTGAGGTGTGGGGTGCTCTACTCAGGAATCTTCATTGCAGATGGGCAGTCTTCTCCTTCCATTCTTTCAAGGATGTTTCAGGATGCTCTTCTGGTCTCCTGGTCTCCCCAAATGGGTGCTTTAAATAGCTCTGTTTAGATTACTAACTGCCCTGAAAGATGAGCTGGCTCCTGGAACACCTGACTCAGCCCCCATCTTCCCCTGCCCTGAGAAAGTATATTACTTTTGAGAAGTGAATGGAAAATAAAACAGTGGCAATTTGCCTGAAGAAAAGTGGCTGTGAAAAGGAGAGAAATGAATGATAGATAATAGTTTTTTTCACTAGTGCAGTCATTAAAATATTAGAAACTTGAGAAAATTGTATGTCCAATGGAAAGTATGCTTAAAAGGGAAATTTTGAAGATAAGGTAAAGCCGAGGAGCCAGCTAACTAAACAATATTTTTGAAGTGGAAGAAAATATTAAGTATGTACAGAAACCAGGACACTCTTCCATGGAAAAGGGGGAAGAGGGGAACGAAGAGAACAATTAGGAATTTATTGTAGGTCTGCTGGAGATTGAGGCAGGATCTCTTTTCTTATAACCTTGTATGTCTAAGTGAAAAAAGGAGGCAATATCATATGAGACATGGGTCAAAGATAGATGGGAGTTGGATAGTAGTTTTAGGAAAAGAAACAAAAGCTTGGAATAATAACTGAGGGAAAAGAAAAAGAGAGTTTATTAAGTACTAGAGTAGTGTGTGAACAAAAACATGTCAATTCAGCCAAGAGTGGAGACCATGAGTCTGGAGTTGCACTAATGCACCCAGCTTAGTGATAGCCAACCTAGTGGCTGAAACAGAAAAGCACAAAATTTGGATTTATTCTGGTTAAGGTTTTCTAGACCAGGTATGAAGGAATGACCATGGAGTATAAGAGTTGGTAGGAAATTTGAGAGTGAAAGAAAGGGGAGAACTTGTATGACTTCATGGTAGACAGTAAAGAAGTGAAGTCAGAGGGAGACATAATTTGGAAAACAACACAGTAGACAGGAAAATGGCATCATCGATGAAGAAAAAGAGCAGACACATTAGGAAGAAGTGATTAAGTACCTGAGATTGTGGTCAGAGAGTGAGATTTGGGAATTTAAGAGTTCAGAGGGTAAGATCCAAGACATGATTAGATGTTGCCAAGGGAATATAGCAGGGTAAAGGTCGAGGTCATCAAGACTGAAGTCAAAGAATCATCAAGTGGTAGTGGGTGGACTGATTGTATGAACATCTGATCATCTGCACATGATCACACTGAATTAAGTGAGTAAGGTGATCAAAGACCAAAGGATATGTGAGCAAGTAACCTAAGAGATCAAATGATCACAGCAGCAGTGAGGGATAAGATAGACGGTAAAGCTTAAGAGCATGAGCTTCAAATATGTGGACAGGAGAGTTTCTTATTTAGAAGCAGCATTGAGGAGTAAGGAGTAAGGAGAATGTGATAAATATACAACTTTTCTATCTTCCTTGCTTTAGCCCTGTGGTGAGGGGGAAGAGAAAGAATGGACAGTGACCTCTTTAGGGGCCCTAGATTCCTCACCAGACAATGGGAAATTAATGAACTATTTATGCGGTCATTTTTTTTTAAAGGTGATAAGGATTATATTTACATTATAAAGATATATTTTACAATATAAAATATAAGTCTATATAATATATATGCAAATTAACATAAAATAAAACTTAAAAATATAGAATACATATTTACATAGACATATGATTTCAAACATGTATTTTAAAAACCCATGCTACTACATATTCATAGGGGAAAAAAGACAAAATGTATCAGCAAATCAGTTAATAGCAATTGTATTATTTGGTAAGATTATGGGTGAGTTTTCTTCCTCTTTTCCCATTTTCCAAATTCATGTAAGTGTTTATAATAGTTTTACAATGGGAATATTTAAAGGTTTGCACATATGATATTCATGCATATAATTTTGAATGCTAATTAATAGAACCTCTTCAAGACCAAATGTTGTTTAACAATTAAAGATGACCCTCTACTCCTTTCTTCTTTTACTTAAGTATAAAGTCAGAATCTTCAAGTAAAACTCTGATAAATTTGATTTTCATCATTCTTATTTTTGGCACATCAGGAGTTTTTCTTTGACTTGAAAGTTATGGAGAGAAATTGTAACCATGACTAATTTAAATGACTTGCATTATTTTGTTTAAAAGCCCATGCTTTTCAGGTCCTTTCAAGAACCCACATGTTTCTTATTATAATAAGGGATATGGGTTAGAAAAGGAAAGGATTTAATACAACTGTTATTTAAACATAGATGTAATACAGACCCTTTGGAAAGCACTTTTTAATATAAAGAATTCTGGCATTTGAATGCAAATTTTTTAAACTGCCTAATTTATCACCTGAAAATAAATCAAGTCATACAGCGGGAGGCAACAGAATCTCTCATCTGAAAACACCTTGTGAAGAAAATTATAGATGCCTAAAACTCTACACGATTCATGTTATAGTTAAAGACTAGTTGGGAAATCAGAAGGGTTTTATGTGATCAGATGGATGTGCCCCAAGAAAAGTAAGTGGACCAGCTCCAGAACTATTGCTTTTAATCACTAGCTAGACTACCTGATGTTCAAAATCCTGGCTCTCCTACTTACTAGTGGTAGCGCCTAGGTAATTTAGCCTGTAAGTGCTTCAATTTCCCCATATGGAAAGTGAGGATAACTTTAAAACCTAGCTCATGAGATTGTTGTGAAGTTTAAATGAGTTAAGTACAGTCTGACACATAGCAAGCACTCAAAAAATAGCATACTTTAACATTATTAGTGTTTGAATAATCATTCTCTTTACCAATTCAATAAAATTTTAAAAATTGGTATTTTGGCTAACTTCTACATTTCATAGATTATTTTCACTTTCGAAATCATCAATTTACAATTACTGTGGCAACTACATATATTCAAGTATTATATATATTAGAGAGAGACTTACATGAGAGAAAAACAGTATTTTATCCATTGATAAATCATGAACAGAAATGCGATACTTTTCTTTGATATATTATTTTTTTTAAGATTTATTTATTTCTCCTCACCCCTTGTTGTTTTGCACTTGCTGTGGCTGTTCGTCTTCCTTGTTTCTTTAGGAGGCACCGGGAGCCAAACCCAGGACCTCAGATGTGGGAAGGAGGTGCCTAATTGCTGAAGCCACCTCTGCTCCCTGCTTTGCTGTGTCTTTCATCATACCCTTTCTTCTTGTGTCTCTTCTTGTGTCGGTTTGCTACGCCTGCCAGTCACGCCAGCTTGCTGTCTTCTTTAAGAGGCACCAGGATCTGAATTGGCAACCTCCCACATGGTAGGCAGGAGCCCAGTCACATCACCCACATCTGCCTCCCTCTGATATATTCTTATTTTTAAAGTTTCAATTAAGAAATGATGGCTACTATTACTTAAGGCCCAATGTGACAAGTAATATAACATGTGATAAGTATTGAAGCTAAAAAGATGCGTAGATGCTGAACATGACTTCAGGAAGGTGAGTCATACAAATATTTTAAAATGTGATCTTCAGAGATAAAGATATGCATAGAATATTATGGAAGCATAGAAAATAGATGTAAAGGGGGAAAAAAAAATCAAAGCAGGAAAGCCTTTTAGAGAAAGAAACAACTTGGCAATATTATGGACTACACAGAGGTTAACCAAGAGAGGCAGTGAAAGTTGGAGGTAAATTCCTGACCAACGGAATAAGGGAGGGAAAAGGGTAAAGAGATTCTTACGAGTTGATGTTTCTTATACAGATGGTGGTTTAGGTTCTTTAAATGAGCAAGCCATATATTACATCTCTTCATCAAAATTGCATTTAGCATATCCTTAATAAAGGATATGTTAAAAGAATTACATAGATGAAAATCTCTAATAAAAAGATTAATATAAAATGTAATTAAATTTTATAAAAATTTTTAATTTTATAAAAATTAAATAAAAGTACAATTTACAAGAATTAAAGGGTATTATATCTACTACTTAGAAAAATTTGAGAATGATATAATGATGATATCTAGATAATATCAAATCCATTTACGTGATATATTCAAGTTGAGCTTTAAGTGTACTTTTAAAAGAATAACTCGCCTTACCAATTGGGATAATTATCTGCCTGTGTTCAATTAAAAGACAAGAAAATAATCATGAACATACAAGTACAATTATACATATAATGAGTTTAATATCAGTGTAGTTATAAATCTACAACATTCTTAACAGTAGTTTATGGGAATACAAAGTAAAAAGTGAGTTCTAACAAAAAAGAGATAGTTTAAGAAAAGGTATAGTTTCTCTGTGATCAAATAAGGCAGAGTGTTTGTTATGTAGACATTAAAATGTTATTTATGTACTTCAGACTCCTTTTGTTAACAGCATATAGACTCAAACTTCTGGGAAGATGGTGTCGAAGTAGGTAGGCAGGGCTCAACTCTCTCATAAAAAACAACAGAGGAAGGGCAAAATGCTACCCGAGGGAGCTGCTTTGGGGATCTGGAGACCAGGAAGAGTGTTGCACATCATCGAGGAGGGAAAGGGACAGAGAGACAAAGAGGCCAAATGAAAACCATGAATTGCTCGCCCCCGTGGCTGGGAACAGCACTTATACCCCACCCTCAAGGCAAACAGCCTTGGTGAAAACACTGGCTCACTGCAGTCAACTGAGTGGGAAAAGACGTTCTTCTCCCTTCGAAGAAGAGGGGTCTGGCAGAGGGCAGAGAGTGGTTTCTCTTCAGTGAGTTTGGCCAGCTGAGCCCTGGTTGAATTTCAAAAAAGACCCCAGCCAGTGCTGAAGCAGCCTCAGTGAGTGGGGAGGGGGATCTGATCAGGCAGGCTGTCACACCCAACTGCCCTGGGAGAGAGGAACTAGGTCAGTGAGGGGGCAGAGACAGGAACCCAACCAGCCCGGGAAAGAAGGAGCCAGGAGAAAAGCCCGCAGACTGTTAGAAGCCCAAGTGGCCTGAGGGAAAGGGGCAATAAGAGCCAGAAAGGCTTTCAGAAGCCTACCTAACCTGTGGAATGGGTGTGGCTCAGTGTAGAAATGCCTGCTTCATAAATACTAAGTCCCTGGTTCGATTCCCAGTACCTCCTAAGAGAAGGGATTCAGAGAGGGATCTACTGGGTTGTCAGGCACTAGCCAGCACCATATGAAAGGGGAGGGCAGGCTGCAGAATGACTGACTGAGGAACACGGACAGCCCGAGATGGTTCCTAGGGGCCCAAGAGGGAAGCCTGTTTTTCCTGGGTTGTTTTTTTGTTTGCTGTCTTTTCTTTCTTTGTTTCCTTTTTATCTTTTCCTTACTTTTTATACTTAGTTTCTTTATTTCTTTTCTTTCTCTGCCATTGCTTTTCTTTAATTCCACTTTTTCTTATTTGGTCTTCTTTTTTTTTTTTTTTTTCTTTTTCTTTCTTCTTCTCTTCTCATTTTTCCAGTCTTTATTTTATTCTATTTTTTTCCTGTTTCATTTTTTTAAATCCACCTTTTTATTCTTTCTTTTTTCATATACTTTTTAATTTTTTAAAAGATACTTAGATTACATAAATGTTACATAAAAAAATATAGGAGATTCCCATATGCCCTGCTCCCTAACCTTCCCACATTTCCCCCCATTAACAACATCCTTCATTAATGGGGTACATTTGTTACAATTGATGAACACATTTTGGAGCATTGCCACTAAGTGTGGATTATAGTTTACATTGTAGTTTACACTCTCTCCCGTACAATTTTGTAAGTTATGAAAAAATATATAATGGCCTGTATCTGTCATTGCAAGATCATTCAGGACAATTCCAAAATCACAAAAATGCCCCCATATTATGCCTATTTTTCCCTTTCCCTCCCCTCAGAACCTCCAGTGGCCACTGTCTCCACATCAATGATAAAAGTTCTTCCATTGCTAAAATAACTATATGTCTCTATTAGGATAACAGTAAATCTACTTTAGTTCATCATTCAGCCCCCAGTCCTGAGGATTCTGGGTACCATTTATTCTTATTCCTTTGTATTTTTTAATGATTTTTCACTCTTATTATTTATTTTCCTGGTTCTTTATGGTTTCCTTTTCTATCTTGTTTTTATTATTCTTATTCTTATTCTTATTCTCTTCATCTCTCTTTCCTTTTCTACAGTCTTAATAATTTTTTAAGGGAATACAGACCACTGCAAGGATATAGAATAATTGGAACCAAGTGTGAAAAAAGAATCCTAGAGTAGAAAGAAGAGCTAACCAACTGAATAAGCCCATCAAGATAAACACATGCCTAGACACCAATAAAAAATTACAAGCCACACTAAGGAACAGGAAGATATGGCCCAATCTAATGAAAAATCTAAACATCAGGAGGCTATTCAGAATGTGGAACAAACTATTCAAGAATGTCCAAACAAATATCATGAATCAACTTATTGAAGTGAAGGAATAGATAAAGAATATTAAGACGACACTGGGGAAACATACTGAAGAAATCATAAACATACATAAAAAGACAACGGATCTGATGATGATGAATGGCACAATGCAAGAAATCAAAAAATACACTGGAAGCATTTGAACTGGCAGATGTCAAAGATAGTACATCTGAAATCAAACAGATAGTAGATAAAAAGACAAAAATTTCAGCAGAGACACAGGGAATTGAATGACAAAACAAAACACACAAACATAGGCATTACAGGCATCCCAGAGGGAGAAGAGAAGGGAAATGGGGCAGAAGGAATGTTGGAGGAAATTATGGCTGAAAATTTCCCAATTTTGTTGAGGGTCATGGACATATATGTCCAGGAAAAACAATATATCCCAAACAGTATAAATCATAACAGGCTTACCCTGAGACATATACTTATCAAATTGTCAAAAATCAAAACAAAGAGAGATTACTGAAAGAAGCAAGAGAAAGGAAATCCATCACATACAAGGGAAGTTCAAAAAAATTAAGTGCTGGTTCCTTATCTGAAACCACGGAGGCAAGAAGGCAGTGGTATGACATAGTTAAGGAGCTAAAGAAAAAAACTATCAGCCAAGAATTCTGTATCCAGCAAAGCTGGCATTCAAAAATGAAGGAGAGTTCAAAATATTCAAAGATAAATAGAAATTAAGAGAGTTTGTCAACAAGAGACCTACACTTCAATAAATACTAAAGGGAGTTCTTCAGGTTGAAAGGAAAAAACAGGAGAGGGTTGGAGGGGAGTGTAGAAAGGAAGATTATTAGTAAGAATAGCTAAAAAGATAATAAGAGAAATAAGAACAAACTATGACATATATAAGCCTAAAAAAATTATGGCTAATAGAAATAATTCCTTTATGGTAATAACACTGAATGTTAATGGATTAAACTCTTCAGTCAAGAGACAAAGATGGGTAGAATGGATAAGGAAATATGACTCATCTGTATGCTGTCTACAAGAAATTCACCTTAGACCCAGGGATGCAAGAAAATTGGCAAGTGACTGGCTGGAAAACAATTTTACATGCAAACAATAACCAAAAAGGAGTGGGAGTAGTTATACTAATATCAGACAAAATAGATTTTAAATGGAAAACTATTGTAAAAGATACAAAAGACACTATATATTAATAAAAGGTATAATCTATCAAGAAGAAAGAACAATCATAAACATTTATACACTTAATCAGGGTGCCCCAAAATACATGGGGCAAACATTGGAAAAACCAAGTGGAAAAATAGATGCCTCTAAAATTATTGTGGAGGATTCTAATATACCATTATCACCGTTAGATATAACATCTTGACAGAGGGTCAATAAAGAATTAGAGAACTTGAAAAATATGTCAGGGAATCAATACCTAATAGACATATACAGAACATTACACCAAAATACAGTGGAATACATTCTTCTCAAGCGCACATGGGTCAATCTCGAGGATAGATCACATGCTAGGTCACAGAATAACTCTCAACAAATTCAGAAAGACTGCGATTATGCAAAGTAACTTCTCTGATCACAATGGAATGAAGCTGGAAATTAATAAGGGGCGGAGAACCAAAATAGGCACAAAGATATAAAAGTTAAACAACACACTTTTAGACAATCAGTGAGTCAAAGAGGAAGTTGCAAACTAAATCAGTAATTACCTCAAAATGAATAAAAATGAGAACAAAACCTAAGGGATGCAATAAAAGCAGTGCTGAGAGGTAAATTTATAGCAATAAATGCCTATATTAAAAAAAAAAGAAGAAAGAGCTAAAATCAAAGTCCTAACTGCATACCTGGAGAAACTAGAAAAAGAACAAACTAATTCCAAAGCAAGCAGAAAGAAGGAAATAACAAAGATTAGAGCAGAGCTAAGTGAAATTGAGAATTAAAACAAACAAACAAACAAACAAACAAACAAACAAAAAACACTAGAGAGGGGAAGAAGGCAGCAGAATAAGGAGCTCCAAGAATCAGCTCATCCTACAGGGCAGTTATTAATCGCCTAGAACTATCTAAAGCACCTGTTTGGGGACCCCAGGAGACCAGAAAAATATCCTGCAACATCCTGGAAAGTATGGAATGAGGACACTGCCCATTGGCAGAGAAGACTTGTGAGTAGAGCACTCCATGCTGTGGAGGCCAATGCCCATGGTGCAAGCCATTTCGGGAACTATTCTGTGACTGGAGTTGGAAGCTCCATTTCCCAAAAATGGGAGAGGAAGACAAGGTGTGGCATCGACACCAGCTACTGATTACTATATTCGGCTGGCTAAAGTATAATCCTAAGAACAGCTAAAGTTTAAACCTATCCAAGTCAGAAAGAGGCCAGTAGCTGCCATTTTAACTCTGCCCCCTTATGAGGAGAAGCAGGGCTGATTGAAAATCAGTGCTGATAAGGACCAGCTTCTTTACACCCAGATCTGATTGCAGCTCTATCCTAAACCCCATCCCCACCTCTGGCCAGAAGGAAACTAGGGGGATCTGCACCAACTTCTTTGGGAAACAGCAGGCCATACCACGGAGGCTGCTGTACATCCTACTCTAGTGGCACAAGGAGCCTCAGAGCATATTTCATGGCTGGAGTTGGAAGCTCTATTTCCCATAAGAGGGGTGGAAGAGACAGTTGGGCACAGACTTCAGCTGCTGATTGGTGGACTCGGCTGGCTAAAGTATAATCCTAGGAACAGCTAGGGTTTGAACCTGTCCAAGTTGGAAAGAGGTTGGCAATTGCCATATTAAGTCCACCCCTGGATGAGGGGAAGCGGAGCTGACTGAAAATCACAGTGAAATTAGGGACTGGCTTCTTTCTACCATGATCAGAATGCAGCCCTAGCCTGGGCTCTAGCCCCACCACCAGCAGGGAGGAAGCTGGAGGGACCTTCACCAGGCTCCCCAGACAACAGCTGGCACAGACTGACTAGTCAGACACCTGAGGCTGCATCCCCACACCCCAAAAGGATAGGAAAAATGCTGGGTTTCCTCGGCCTCTCTGGGCAACTGCAGGCATTTTCACCCCACACAAACTGGTTTGTTCAGTGTCTTCAATTTCATCTCTATCTTTGCCTGCCCTCCACAGGATAGGACGGTGTTGGTGTGTCCATAGCCTTTCCAGGAAACGGCAGGCACTTTCAGTCTGCACAGACTGAACTGTTCGGTGCCTGTGGAACCACTCCCAGGCCTTAATAGGGGAGGAGGGGACTGGTATTTCCTCAGCCTCTCCAGGCAATGACAGTTATTCTTGGCCCACAGGAACTGAACTTTTTGGCGCCTGTGGATCCACCCCCACCATCCAAGGATAGGAGGGGACTGATGTTTCCTCAGCCTCTCTGGGCAAAGGCAGGCACTTCTGGCCTATAGGAACTGAAATGTTGGGTGTCAGTGGTTCTGTTTCCACTCCCCTAAAGGGCAGAATAGTACTCCCTGAGCCTCTCAGGGCAACTGAAGATGTATTTGGCACACACAGATTAGACTGTTCGGCACTCCAGAGGGTCTATCCCCACCCCTGGCAGGGAGGGGGGATCTGGTGCTACATCAGACTACTGAAAAACTGCGGTCATTTTAGACTCACACAGCATAGATTGCTGCCCACAACTACAGCTCCATTCCTGCCCCAGGAAGAGGAGAAAGGGGTGTGAAGCTTCATCAGTCTCTCTGGGCAACTTCAGACAGTTGTGACCTGCACAACTTGGGTTATTATACACGGCTGCAGCTCTGTCCCTAACGCTGCAGAGGAGAAAGGTGGGAGAAGCTTCATCAATTCCTGGGACAACACGGGAGCTTCAGCCTCCACAGCTCACAGCACCAGCTACATCCTCAGCTCCTACTACACAACTAGCAAGGAAGAAAAGCCAAGCAAGCCCTTAACTAAAGAAACTGCACCCTGCTTAAATACATCTAGTTAGGCAGATGCCAAGAAACCAAGAAAAAATTACAATCTCTACCAAGAAATAGGAATATATGCCCAGTTAAAGGAACAAGATAAGCCTCCAGATGACATAAAGGAGTTGAGACAACTAATCGTAGATGTTCAAACAAATCTCCTTAATAAATTCAATAAGATGGCAAAAGAGAATAAAGATATTAGAAGACATTGGGTGAGGACAAAGAAGAATTTAAAAACATACATATAAAAATAGCAGATCTTATGGGAATGAAAGGTACATTAAATGAAAATAAAAATCCCCTGGAGGCATATAACAGCAGATTTGAGGGCACAGAAGAAAGGATCGGTGAGCCTGAAGACATGGCCTCCTCAAGCAAACATACAAAAGAACAGATGAAGAAAAGAACAGAAAAAATTGAACAGGGTCTCAGGAAATTAAATGACTGCAAGAGACATGCAAAAATATGTGTCATGGGTGTCCCAGAAGGAGAACAGAAAGGAAAATGGGCAGAAAGAATATTTGAAGAAATAATGGTAGAAAATTTCCCACCCTATTGAAGGATATAGATATCCCCGTCCAAGAAACACAACGTACTCCCATCCGAACAAGTCTGAGTAGTCCATGTCTGAGACATCCAATTTGGAAGGAGCTAATAAACTCTGGGGATTTATAGGTCTATGGTTGGAACTAAAATGGTGGGAATGTTCTTTTGGCAAATATGGTAGGAGAGGGTTACCGGTGCAAGGCGTCGTGAGTGGGGGAATATGCAGGACAGGGTGCAACTGGGGCATGTGGAATATGAAAAGTATTCATCTTGTCATAGCGTGTTATCTCAGTTGGTGGAGACCTACATAATAAACAAGAAAATATTGAACACCAATCCTGGGAAGTCCTGCTATATTCTCAATTAGAGTGGCAAGAATATCTCAAGAACATAGGCAATGCCTAATAAAAGAAAACGGACCAATATGTCAAGCACTCAATGTTATTGCATGTAACTATGAAACTTATACATCAAAAATTGAAACTTGTGTTTACCATAGGTTCTGAGGGGTTGGGGAGGGAAGAATAGAATAAATGGAACAAAGGCCATTTTTAGGGCATTGAGATTGTTCTGCATGATCTTGCACTGATGGATACAGGCCATTTTAAATTTTGTCAAAACCTATAAAAGTGTATGGTGCAAAATGTAATCCATAATATAAACCATTGACCATGGTTAATAGCAATGCTTCAATATCTGTACATCAATTGTAACAAATGTACCATACACACAATAAAGTGTTATTAATAGGGGAGAATGGGAGAGGAAGAGGGTTGGGTATATGGGAATCCCCTATATTCTATATGTGACTTTTCTGTACCCTAAAGCTGCTTTGAAGATAAAGTGAAAAAAATATAAGACACTGGGGGAACATGTGGAAGAAACTGTCACTGCACATAAAAGACAGATCTTACGGTGATAGACAATAAATTTTTTAAATTATTTTTTATTACTTTTGTATTTCATTTGTTTTATTATTATTATATTTTATTATTTTTAATTGTTTATTTTTGGGGGGTGGTTTTGGGGGAGGTTTTGGATCAAAGAAGGGTCAGAACTGTGGCAGCGGAGGATCACTGGTATGGGGTGTCAGTGATGGGGGAATGCGTGGGGAGCGGTGCACCAGGGGCATACCTCTATGGCAGGGGTTCTTTTATTTATTTATTTATTTATTTATTTTTAAAGATACTTAGATAACATAAATGTTACACAAAAAATATAGGGATTCCCATACTCCCCACCTCCCACACCTCCCACAACCTCCCACATAAACATCCTTCATTAGTATGGCACATTAATTCCAATTGATAAACACATCCTGGGGCTTTACCATTAAGCATGGACCATAGTTCACATTGTAGACCACACTCTCTCCCACACAGTTCTGCATATTATATGATGATAGAAAATGGCCTATATCTTCATTACAACATCACTCAGGACAATTCCCAAATCCCGAAAAAGCCCCCATATTACAATTGCTTTTCCCTCTCCCTGTCCCCAGAGCCTCCAGTGGCCACTGGCTCCACATCAATGTAATTTCCTCCAATGCTTGAATCACAATATGTCTATAGTAGAATACCAGTAAGTCCCCTCTAGTCCATAGCTCTTCCCCCCATCCTGAGGATTCTGGGATGGTGATGTCCACTCCCCCTCCAATTGAGAGGGGGCTTATATCTCATGGGGAAGATGGATGGGATTATCTTGCCTGCAGCTGCAGACTCTCTCCATTCCCTGGGATGGCCGTTGTCCACCATCATCTCCACGCCAGCTGTCCTGGGTGAGTCCAATGAGCTATAGAGTAGTAGTTGCTGCTCCACCAAGGTCGTGGGCCCTACTGACATGGCCCAGTTAATGCCCTAATCATAATTTAATCATGCTCACATTAGCATACCAGTTTACAAGCATAATCCAATATATATTTTTGGAATTCATAATTACATCAAACTGCTAAATGGCTACACTCCACCCTCTGAATCCCAAAAATACATTACAATATTTCAAAAAATCTTAAATCAGTAACAATTCAAGTACAAAATCATATCATTGGCAGTTTAAAGAAATAGTTTATCTTCAGGCAAAATCCCGTCTGCTGTAGACCTCTGAAACTTATAAAACCATTTAACTGCTTCCAATATACAAATAGAAAGACAAAGGATAAACATTTTCATTATCATAAGGTGAAATTGGGATGTTAAACATGAGTCATGGATCCTCTACAGTTCAGTAAACCTGCAAGGCATCCTCCATTCAATTTCAAAGTCTGAGAGTCTTTCTTAAGACTACGGTTTCTTCTCCTTAGGGTCACATGGGGAGCCACCCTTTCCACAGGCTTGCCCAACAGCCATTTTCTTGATTCTACCCTTATCAAGCATCTGGGTGTTGACCAAGCTCCAGACCTCACCCTCCAAGAGTGTTGTGGTGATTCCCACACCTTACCCAATTTTTGGGTTAGAGTCTTAGTCCCCTTAGTACAGTGAGGTGAAGACAACATTCTCCCTAACCTTTGGCATACAGGTTCAACCCTCTCAGAGCAATGGGTTGACCACCTGGCCTTCTCTAATCCATGGGGACAGGAGCACCGGTCTCAGACCTATGGGGTGCTGACCTTAACCACCCTAATCTTTGAGGAATGTGCCCTGTACCCTGGGGCAGCAAAACTCTTCTTGAACATCGGGTGGGAACATCCATACTCTTCAACTGCTGGGACAAACTCACCCTCTCTGCACCCTGGGGCAACAAAACTCTTCCAGAACATAGGGTGGGAACATCCACCCTTTCCAACTGCTGGGGCAAACTCACCCTCTCTGTACACATGGGTGGGACTCCTCTCTTGGCCCAAGGCGATGTCTTAATTTCAGATCTCAGCTTCCATGGGTTTCTTCTTAAAGCTGTTTCTCTTTCAAACTTTCCTTTCCATGTCCTCTTTTGTCCAAGCTGACAGTGGTTTTGTTCATACAGCTCTCTCAAATACTTTGTTGGTTTAGCATGCAGGAAGCAGGGGTCCAAGCCATCAGACAGTAAGACTTTCCACAAGTCTTTCCGAGATAACTGCATCTTCAATTCTGATTTACAAGTTCCAGGTTTAGCTAAGTCTTCAAATGGGGCACTTTCATCTGGAAACTTGATTTCCAGAAACTTTGAAGTTCTGGAATCAGTTTCTCTTTTCTTTGTGCCCAAAAGTTCTGTCATTAGTATATTTCTTTCATCTAGCATTTTGCTATGAGCTGCAGGGAGAAGCCAAGCCACATTCTCCGGGTTTACTTTGGAAAGTAATTCAGCTAAATGCTCAGGTTCGCCATTTCCAAATTCTGTCAGCCATATAACACCAGGAGTTAATCTTGCTAAGTTCTCTGCAATTTTAAAACATGAATTGCCTTTCTTCCAGTTTCCAATAATAGTTTCATCATTTACTTCTAAGACATTATAAAAAGTCTCTTTATTGTCCATATTGCTATCAACAGTTTCTTCAAAGTGATCTAGGCCTTTTCCATCAAGTATTTCACAATTCCTCCAAAAAATACCCCTTACCCATTTATAAAACTGCTCCAACATTTTGGTAATTGCAAAAGCACTTGCCCACTCCTTGGTACCAAGTTCTGTATTAGTCAGCCAAAGGAGTGCTAATGCAAAATACCAGAGATTGGTAGGTCTTTATAAAGGGTATTTATTTGGGGTAGAAGTCCACAGTTACTGACTTGGCCCAGTTAACGCCCTAATCATAACTTAATCATGCCCACATTTGCATACCAGTTTACAAGCATAATCCAATATATATTTTTGGAATTCATAATTACATCAAACTGCCAAACGGCTACACAGACCATTATACATTTTGTCAAACCTATAAAATTGTGTGGTGCAAAGTGTGAACTATAATGTAAACTATAGACCATGGTTAGTAGCAATGCTTCAAAACATGTTCATCAATTGTAGTAACAAATGTACCACACTAATGAAAGATGTTGTTAATGACAATCCCCTATATTTTTGTTCTAACATTTATGTAATCTAAAGCTTCTTAAAAATAAAAAATAAATTAATTTTTTAATTAATTAGTTTTAAAAAACACATATAGACTCTGTGGAAAATATTCTGACAGTTCCTCAATAAGTTAAACATATAATTACCATATGACCTGGCAATTCTATTTCTATGTATATATCCAAAAGAAGTGAAAGGAAGGACTCAAAAATATTTGTACACCAATGTTCATAGTAGCATTATTCACAATAGCCAAAAGGCAGAAACCACCCAAGTGTCATCAAGAGATGAATGGATTAATAAAATATAATATATACATATAGTGGAATATTGTCATAAAAAATTAATGACATTCTGTACATGCTACAACATGGATGAATCTTGGAAACATTATGCTATGTGAAATAAGACAGACACAAAAGAACAAACATTGTATGATCTTGCTGATATGAAATATCTAGAATAAGCAAATTCACAGAGACAGAAAGTAGATTAGAGGTTTCCAGAGGCTGGGGAAAGTCAGCCTGCTTAAAGGGTGAAGAGTTTCTGTTTGGGGTAATGAGAAACTTTTCATAATAGAAGATGGTGATGGAAGCACAACATTATAAAAGTAATTTATGCCACTGAACTGTACATTAAAAAATAATTAAAATGGAAAATTGTATTTTATATATTTTTATATATGTGTGTATGTTTTCAGAGTAAAATACATAGAGATGCCAAATTATATGAATTATAAAAAATTTTGAATGTAAAGGAAAATGAATTCCCAAGTACAAGAATAAAGCTTAAGGAAATTTCAAATCTTGTCAGATAAAATCATGAGTTGATGCTGACACAGCCTTGGTATCATACAGGATATAGGTCTTATTCAATAGGTGTGTTTTTTCAAAATTCCTGCAGGGACTCATACTAGTGAGTAAACAACTGAGTTCCACCTGAAAAATCTGGAAGCCTAGAATAACTGTTAGCCACCTTCAAACATCTTTGAAAAATGCCTAAAAACATTGCCGGTGCAGAAAGCAGCAAGAAAACTTGGATCTTTAAAAAAAAAAAAAATGTCTGGTATACTGGAAAAGACTCCACTAAAAAGTCAAAACCCAAAACACCATCATGCATTCCCACAAAACTACAGGAATACTACAACACAAATATGGTGTTAAAAATCAGTGATACGCTGGGGAAATCCCATATCAGTCCAGTAAAAGCAAATAAGATATCACTATGGGAAGACACTTTCTCATCTCAGCAATCAAGAAGTTCCCATAGGGAAAAGAAAGTTCCACTGAAGATGAGCTAACAAATAAAAATTAAAATGAAGGGAAGAAACTGTCCTTTGTGAGGTAGGAAGTCACAGTAGTAGATATCTTTAACATAAAAATAGAGAGCTTACAATTTCCATTCATTGGGCCACCAGGACCCACATACATCTTTTTCTAAATTAGAGAATAATAATGAGTAAGTTTTGAGATGTTTGGGATATATAAAATAATGGAACTAAAATTGTGGGTGCAATACCCTGAAATTAAATAAGAAATGAACAGATTCAAAAAACCCCACTATTTTTTCAGAATGAGGATAGAGATGGTAACTAATTTTAGACTATGTTGATTTAGGAAAATGTGTAAAAAATGTGTTTTAAAAAATGTGTAACCACAAAATGAATAGATGTATAATTAATACCTAGCATAAGAGAGGGGTAAAAGGAAATAAAAGAAACTCAATCATTGCAACAGGTTTTAAAAAGGAGGGGCAGGGAAGAGGAACAAAACTATCTGGTAAATTTAAAACTGAAAATAAATTAAAATATATTAGTAGTCATGAAAATGCTGGAGGAAACAAAGAACAAAAGAAAGAGTAAATATATGAGTACTATAAACAAATATTGAATTTGCAAAACAATATTTTTTTCCAAAGTCTAAAATATAGGGAACAAAAGTACCTGCAACAATGTCTAATGGAGGGACAAGGGGATTCAACTGTTCAAAAGTTTTAGGAATATCAGGAGAGGGGTAAAATAATGGATGTTTTAATATCTAGGGTAACCATGGAAAGAATAGTAAAACAATATAAAACTAAATTCTATAGAGGCAAAATGGCATACCTGTACAAAACACAAGATAGAAGAAAAGAAGAAACATAAAAGAAAGTCAAGTAGAAAACAAATACAAAGCATTTCATATATAAATAATTTCAAAAAAAAAAATGAAATAGTCTAAATCAAAGACTAAGACTGGATACAAAATAAACCCCAACTCTATTGTGCTTACAAGAGATACACTTTAAAAATAATTATATAGACAAGTTAAAAGTAGAAAAATAGGAAAAAGTATAATATGCAAACAATAATCAAAATAGAGCTGGGATAACTATAAAAATTATAATGAAAAATCATTATAAATATACAAATATATCAGATAAATAGAATAGACAGAGGGCTATTTTTCAGTGACAAAAGGGTCACTCCAAAAAGAAAGCATCACAATTTTATATCCATATTTACTCAATAAGAAAGCCTCATAATATAGAAGACAAAAGTGGACAAAAGAGAACAGACAAAAGAGAATGGGCAAATAAACCATAGTGGGAGGCCTTAACATGCCTCTCTTAATAGCTAGTAGAACAAGCAGAAAGAAAAGCTCACTGAGGATATAAAAGACTTGAAAAAAATGATCAAGTCTGCTTTAGCTGACATAATAAAACACTGTACCCAACAAAATTCACATTCTTTTCAAGTGTACATAGTATATTTATAAAAATTGACATTAGTCTGACTAGTGAAAAAAGCCTCAATAAATTTTAAAAGTATGTTTCCAAAGTATGTTCATGGACCAAAATGGAAATAAGCTAGAAATCAAGAATCAAGAACTAAAATAGATAACTAGAAAAAAAACAAACTGTCTAGAAACAAGACAATAACCTTCTAAATAGTCCATAGGCCAAAGAATAAATTAAAACAGAAGTTAGAAATAATTTTGAAGAAGTTCATAATGGAAATAGGCACATTAAATATGTGTGGGCTGACAAGTGTTTAGGGAAATCCATAGACTTAATACACATACAATCAAATCTTGTGATCCACAGTAGTTAGGTTCTGTAAGTTACCGTATGCACTGAATTAGCAAATACTGAACCATTGCTCCCAGGGAAAATACAGGGTTAGGTTCCTGCAAGCCTCTGGTCCTAACATTTTTGTTAACTAAACTATACATAACCTTATTTTATGTGTGTTTCTGTTTAAAGACACCTCATCTACTATATATTGTTGATTCCATTAACATCAAACTCACCAACAGAATTACGATTCATGCCAAATGAAGCTTATCTAATACACATATTTTCCCCATAAGACACATCACAGCCTTCTTGTGCTTAGGAACACCAGACAGCACGTAAGCACCTCACTTTTTTATTAGAGAAATTTTGTGGGTTTACAGAACAATCATGCATATAATACAGGATTCCCGATACCACCCCACCACCACCAACCTATATTGGCGTGAAACATTTGTTACAATTGATGATCACATTTTTTGGTAATTATACTATTTTTTAACAGTAGTCACCTTTGTTACAGCTGATGAAAGATCATTAAGATATTACTATTAATGACTATTCATAATATACATTAGGTGTATTTTTCTTATATACCACTGTATTAGTCTGCTAAAGGGGTGCCAATGCAAAATACCAGAAATCTGTTGGCTTTTATAAAAGGTATTTATTTGGGTCAAAAACTTACAGTTACAAGACCCTAAAGAGTCCAACTCAAGGTTGCTTTCTCACCAAAGTCAGAAGCAATATGGCTACTGAGCTCTGTGAGGGTTTAGCCTTCCCTCCTGGGTTTCCTCTCTCTCAGCTGCAGGCTGCCATAGGACTTGTCTCTCAGAGCTTCCTCTCTCTCCTGGCACAGGGCTCATTTCTTTGTAGGCTTTTTATATCAGTCTCAGTTGTTCTGTTCTCTTCCCAAGGTCAGCTGCAAACTATCAGGTGATTGCCTCATCTCTCTCTGGGACCCCCAAAATGAAAAATAACCAAGCTCTCTCTTCTTGAGTTTCCATTTATATCAGACCACCAAAAGGGCGGGGACTCAACCTGAGTCATGCCTTACTGACGTGGTCAAATTAAAGTCCTAATCTTAACAGGTAATTTAATCAAGGGCCCCTCAACTGAATTCAATATAATCAAAGGGTATCACACCCAGAAGAATTTATAATCATAATCTTTTTCTTTTAGGGAATTCACAAAAATAATCTCAAAGTGTCACAACCACCCTATAATTAACACCTTATATTAGTATCATACTTTTGTCATAATTCATGAGAGAATGTTCTTATGCTTGTACTATTAACTATAGTCCATCATCTACAACAGAATTCACTGTCTTATACAGTCCTATGTTTTATCTTTTACTTTTTATTCTAGAAACACATATGACCTATGTGTTTTAACCACATTAACCTATGCAAGGCACTGCTGTTAATTACACTCACAATAATGTGCTATAATCTCCACCAGACCTTTCCAAACCTTTACAATCACCCTAAATAGAAATTCTGTACAAATTAAGTGTATTAGTCAGTCAAAGGGGTGCTAATGTGAAATACCAAAAATGGGTTGGTCTTTATAAAGGGTATTTATTCGGGGTAGAAGTCCACAGATACCAGGCCATAAAGCGTTAGGTTTCTTCTCTCACCACAGTCCATTGCCACGTGTTAGGGCAAGACAGTTGCCATCATTTATCAGGGTTCAGGCTTCTGGGGTTTCTCTCTTCCCTGCGTTTGTCTCCCGGCTTAGCTCCTGTTTCCTCCACAAGGTCAGCTGTAGACAATCAGGCAAACAGCTTGCTTCTCTTCTCCTGGGGTCTTCTTTCCGATATCAAAACTGCTTCTCAAAAGACTGCTTCAACTGTCCTTTGCCTTGCCTTTTATATTCAATTCCCCACCCACCAAGGGGTGGGGCTCAACGCCCTAATCCTAACCTAATCATGCCCAGATTAACAGATCAGTTTACAAGCATGATTCAATTATATTTTTGGAATTCATAATTACATCAAAGTCCCCAACGGTTACATTAAGCATCAACTACCATTTTCTACCCCAATCTATCTCCTGGTAACCTGTATTCTTGATTCTAACTCTGTGAGTTTGCTTTTTATAATTAGTTCATATCAGTGAGATCATACAGTATTTGTCCTTTTGTGTCTGGCTTATTTCACTCAGCATAATGTCCTCAAGATTCATCCATGTTATCACATGCATCAAGACTACATTCCTTTTTACAGGGGACTAATATTCCATTGCATGAATATATCACATTTTGTTTATCTATTCATTGGTTGCTTCCATCTTTTGGCAATTGTGAATAATGTTACTTTGAACCCTGGTGTGCAAATATCCATTCGAGTCCCTGTTTTTATTTCTCTGGGTATATACCTAGTAGTGGGATTGCCAAGTCATATGATAAGCCCATACTTAGCCACCTGAGGAACTGCCAAATTCTCTTACACAGTAGCTGAACCTGTTTACATTCTTGGAGGCCATTTTAAGCAGTGAAATCACCACCAAAAAAGAAAGAAAGAAAAAAAAACCAAAAAAAAACCAGCAACACATGTGGCACTAAAAATATCATGAAAAGGATACTTGTTTACAGAACAAAAGCTGATACATGAAAGCAAAGCATCACTTTGTTTGACCTCACTTGGGACCATGCACATCAGGCAACTCAAATTTTCCACCACTCTGTCCATGTTCATGAGTGACCATGAACATGCCGTGAGTATTGCTTTGGGGAGATTGCAAATATGATCTAGCAAATAAGAGAACTTGCAAATATGAAATTTTGAATAATGAGGATTGATTGTATTAGAAAAATAATAAAGACAAAATCAATGGTTAATTCCTTCTAGGAGGTTAGAAGGAAAAAAGCATCAAAGCTAAGGGAAGTAGAAAGAAAATAAAGAGGAAAATCAGTGAAATAGAAAAAAAAATGTACAATAGAGAAAACTGGCAAAACTTGATTCCCTAGCAAACTGATCAAGGATAAAAGAAAGACAAATACAAATTACCAATATCAGAAATGAATGAGGAAGCATCTCTACAAGTCCTAAAACATCAAAATGCTAAGAAGAAAATAATATTAAATAAGTTTGCCAATAAATTTTACAACTTACCAAAGTCATCAAAAGAAGAAAGGACAAATTTGAAAATTTCCTGTACTTCTCCTTATTCATTCTACTTAAGCCATATTGGCTTTCTTGGTCATTTCTCAAATGTGATAAGCATGTTTGCACCTTAGGAAATTCCATTGACTTTTCCCACTGTCTCAAACATTCTCTCCCTAGATATCTCTCCTCTGATATCTGTGGGGGCTAACTCACTTATCTTCTTCAAATCTTTTTACAAAAATCTTTTTTTTTCAGTGAGGCATTTCTTGACCACCATATTTATAATTATAAATGTTCTTCTCTACTCCCCTCCTCTGGAACTCCCAGGTTATCTCTTACTAAGATCTGTTTTTAAAAATATAAACCAGTTTCATCTTCTAATATACCATTTAATTTAACCATTTATTACGTATATTGACTGTCTCCCCATAAAAATATAAGCATCATGAGGTCAGGGAAGTACTGAGATATCAATTTGTTCATTCCCCAATGCACAGAACAATGCCTCAAACTCTTGATAGGAGCTTGATAAATAGTTATTAAGTGAATAAATTATGAATCCATGTGTGTTATGCATAGTATATTGGTAATACATATTGAAATGTACCAATGTGCATTTCTCTTTTGTATTTCCATATAGGTGATGTCTTTCCATTCATCTAAAGGTATCTTTCTCATGTTAGGTGAGGAGAGATAAAGATTAGTCCCCTTTTAGAACTCTGGAGTACAGTGGATTGGAAAACCTAGGCCAGTATAGGATGATTCAAGCAGAGAATTTAAGCTGACACTGTGTGATTAGGCAGAGAGAAGGGCTGAGTTATCATTACTCAGGCTACTTTGAATCTCACTGCTATGGAAACCACTCACTAAGAGGCCAGACAAATTTGTCATGGGGGGCAGAAGAGTAGGCAGTCTAATCCACAGCCCATATGGGTGATATGGCTGAAGCTCAGCAGTGTCTTCAGGAATAATATGAGCTGGATGGGGAGGGAGATGGAAGTATAAAATGAGTGGTAGGGATGAGTTGTATTGGAGATCAAAGGGTCCTGACCAAGTCAAGATATTTGAGTTGAACTAACTGCTTTCTTGGCCACCAAGGCCAGCAGTGTGCTTGTTGCTACACACACTAAAGTTCACCACTAAGACCAGAGGTCTCAGAAAGTAGTGAAAGAACCTGTGAGAGCTGCTGGGGCAGAGTCCATCTCCCAGCTACTTGGAAAGGATAGGGTGAAAGGTGAGGGGGATTATTTGGAAAAAATGAATATTTAGCTAAATGAAAGCAAGGCACATCGCTAAAGACATTTAAACTAGAAGAAAAAGAACATTAATAGACAAGTTGAAATTTTCATTTTCTTGGGAACAAGTAAGGTAGGGACTTGAGAGGAAGATTTAATATACTGTAGAAAGTTAAATATTACACTTTCTTTGCCTAATTTAGTATAATTTTTGACTCTGCTATGTGTATTAAGACAAAATTAACTACAGATGGGAGTACACATGTTAAAATTACAGATATATATATATATATTTGTGTGTGTGTCTGCATTTTACAGTTTTCTAAAGGAAAATAATGAGTCATTCATTTTATTTTTTTATTATCCTACGGAGTGATGCAAATATCTAAGAGAAGTGAATAGTGAACTACTGAATTAGTTGGCATATATATACTACTTCTAAATCTTTGGCCAAGCTCTTATATGAAATATGGTGCAAGAAGAAGGAGGTGAAGGATGGTGGAGGTGAATATTTAGTGAAAACAGTGAAAGAAACAAAGGCCAGGGGGAGAGTTTGTTATGCCGGGTAATCAGAGGGGGCAGATTCCTAAATTCTGCTCTTCAGAGAGATGTCAAGGATATCATTGTAAAGGACACATTTCAAAAATAGGTTTTGTTGTTGCTAATGTTTTTACACCTCCTTTATGCTTTCCTATTCATGCTACTAGAAATTCATACCACTGAGGCCCACCTCCCCTCTTCACATTAAGATAAAGAGAAGGATTGTTTTAGTATGGAGAATTTATGTCTGTAGGCTACTTTTGAGCTCCTGCTACCGTATTCTAGATTTATTCCACTCCATGTTTACTTCTCATTTCTCAAAGAAAATTTAAGGACAGATTATTATAGGGTTTTAGAAGTTAAACCCTCAAAACCATAGAAGGTTTAAATTAAGCCAGACTATAATCCTTTCCTAATTACATTATTGTGGTTTTGATATATTAATACAATACTCATCTGAGATTCTTAATTTAATTTAGATTTCAGGGTAACTCTGAAAATAGAATGCTTGTGGCATACTGAAAAAGCCATATGCAATAGATTACACATCTAGTAAATCAGTAATGGGAGCTTCACTGAGAAGTTTACTGCAAATATGGCTGAAAGATGGTATTGTCATTGCTGTGTTAATTTAAAAAAAAGATAAATCAGAGTTTTAGGTTTTCTATTACTTTGCTCACATACACACAAAAAATGAACTAACTTAACACTTTCACTTGCCTTAGAGATTAACAAACTGTCATGACTGAAAAATGAGTAAGGTGAAATACAGTTAAAGATTTTTGTGAAGTGATTTTTAAGGATACAGCTGGAAAAATTTAAAAGTGTTCTGATTGCATATAAATCAGGAATTTTGGCTAACACATTTTTATAATGTTATAACGTAATCATATCCTGGAGGCATTAAACAGGGACAATTAAAACTAAAAATACCATGCTATATAAATTGCTTTTTAAAAATTCTACCCAGTATGATCCATGTTTCTTATTCTAGTAAAGATAGAAAAAGTTCTATAAAAGGTAAAAAAATCTAAGGAAAATTATTATTTAAGTGTGAGGTTCTTAAGTCTCTAACTACTAATATTAACTTTGACATTAATTAAAATAAAAATTGGAATGTTTTCATATAATTTGTTAAATAAAATACGTTTACTTAATGACAAGTGATGTCAACTCTAGAGGCATTTTTAGAATCTCAGGTTTTAGGTTTTTAGACTGAGGTAGTTAATAGTAAATCACCTGCATAAAAAATCTTCTCAGAAATGATTTTATACTGTGACAACATGGATGAACTTTGAAAACATTATGTTGAGTGAAGACACAAAAGGACAACTATTGCATGAACTCCCATATGAAATAATTAGAATAAGCAAACTTAACAGAGTTAGAATCTAGAATATAGGTTCCCAGCTAGGGGTAAGGAATGGGGAGTTAAAATTCATACTGAATTTTTATTTGTTTATTGTAAAGTTTTGGAAATAGATAGTGGTGACGGCAGCACAACATTGTGTATGTAATTAGCAGCACTAACATTTGTATGTGAATATGGTTAAAAGCGGAAATTTTAGGTAGTTTATATGTTACTAGAATAAAAATTAGAAGATAAAACATAGGACTGTACAACACAGTGAACACTTTTGTAAACAATGGACTACAGCTAACAGTTGTGGCAGTTTGAAATTATTTTATGAATCCCCCAAAAAGAAAGATTATGTTTGAGGGCTGGCCCACTCCTATGAGGATGAGACCTTTTTCTCAATTGGACTACCTCAGGGAGGTGTGACTCAGGTTGAGTCTCTGCCCTCTTGCTGGGTCCAATAAAAAACAGAGACACACCAGAAAAGAAAGCTCTGCCATTTTTTGATGCTGACACAGGACAGAAAGGATATGCTTAAGCAGATGAGGCTCTGGGAAGAGATGAGCCATTTGACTGACAGCTTGTCCCTGAAAGTGGGAAGAAAGTGGAGTGGCCAAGACTGAGCGAAGAGCTTTAGTAAGAAACAAGCCCTCTGCCTGGCTGCCCTCAGCTGAGCTCTAGGAGATGGTACAGCCCAGAGGGGAAGGCAAAGACCAGGCAGAGATCACATGCCATCTTGCTTCAGCACGTGGCAACTGACTTGGGTGAGAAAGTACCTCTTATGGTGCCTTGAGTTGGACTTTTCATGACCTTGGAACTGTAAGCTTTTACCCCCAAATAAATAACTTTTATTTAAGCCAACAGATTTCTGGTACTTTACATTGGCAGCCCTTTAGTTTGGCAAACTAAAACAATAGTAAAACTACAAAAAATGTTCTTTCATAAATTGTACCAAATGTACTACACTAATGCAATCTGTTAATAATATGATGGTGTTACACCCTAATGTAAACTATGGAGCATAGTTAATAGTATAATTATAATACTAATATTCTTTCATCAATTGTAACAAAGGCACACATAGTGCAAAGTCTTAATAATAGGGAGGTATATAGGAACACTGTATTTTCACATGATTTTTCTGTAAATCTGTAACTTCTCTAATAAAGAAATTTTAAAAAATGATTTCATAATTTTTAAAATTCTGATTTAAACTCAATAAAACATTTTCATGCCCTCTATTCTGCTTTGAGTACAAAGAAGAAAAAAATGAAAGGAAAAAAAAGGAAGTTCTAAGAATAGATGCTTGAAGCAGTTTGATATTGTTTATGAATTCCAAAAAGAGATATTGGATTGTGTTTGTAAACTGGTTTGTTCCTTTGGGTATATTAGATTGTATTAAATTCAGAGGTTTCACTGTTACTTAACTAAATAATGATTAAGGCTTTGATTTGGCCATGTCAGTAGGATGCAAGGGGGGCCAGGACTCACAGAGAAATTGACGGGCAGAGGAGAGAGTTTTAGTTTCTGATGCTGGAGCCTGGGGAAGTGAATGCACAGAGAACACAGAGGAAGAGAGACAGCTCAGTAGACTGCGGAGGCCCTGGAAAGAGAGATGAGCTTGACAGCCTACAGCTGCAGCTGAGCCTGGGAAGAAATGCGCTTCAGGGAGAGAAACAAGCCCTCCAGCCTACAGGTGAGATTAGAAGAAGCTGGGGCCACAGAGCCTTAGGAGGAAGGCGGAACACTCTCAGAGACTGGCAACCATCTTACTCCAACACATGGCAACAGACTTTGGTGAGGGAAGTAACTTACTCTTTTATGGCCTTGTGACTGTAAGCTTCTACCCCAAATAAATACCCTTTCTAAAAGCCAAGCCTTTCTAGTATTTTGCATCATCACCTTGTTGGCTGACTAATACAATGCTCTTGAGTAAATAATGTAGGGTTTGAGTTGCAGCCTTGATTTTTAGCTTTGTGACCCTGGGAAATTTGGTCTCTTCTGAGCCTCAGTTTTCCCAACAGTAAAACTGGGATAATAATAACTCAATTTAGGGATGCTAATTAATTTAGGTAACATATTTCAAGCACATATTGACTTATCATAAATATGATTATTTAAACTTTAACTTAGTTTTCTTAGTAAAATGAGGTAACAATCCCTTATCATAAAAATCCATGGAACGCACATGCTTAACAAATATTATGGCAAATATTGTTCAATGACAACATTGTATAAATGTGTGGTGGACACAAACCTGCTGCTTCCATATGCTATAATAAGAACTCTTAAAAATACTAGGAAGACTTGGGGAGCATTCTACGTTAAGATGGTTTTGTTTCCAAAGGATATAATTAGTGGAAGGAGAGCATCAAATAATGAGAAGAAAAAGAGGATATACTTCAGATTTTATTTTGTTTTGAGTATTTCTAGACATAACATATTTTTAAGTAATTTAACTGGTTCTGGGCAGATTTTAATATTGATGTAGTGTTTAATTACATTATTAAAATATTTTCTAATAGAAACAAAATGCTGTAACTCGATCTTTAACAGAAGGGCTCTTAAGAAGATAAATATCTCAAGAACAGTCACTTTTGATTCTAATTTCTCAAGAATTATTTATCCACGTCTTAACCCTGCAAGCCGTCTTGCCAAAAGAGAAAGATAAAATGTCTGATTTATGTTCTGGCCAATGCGTAAAAAGATATATGCCAGCAGCTAAGAAATAAACAAGATGATAATTTAAGCCTTGCTTTTATTGTGAATCATGGGAAAGATGTTATTTTCTTATCTGTAATCCATTTCCATCAAAATACCTAGGTTGAAAAGTTGAGATGCCCAAAGCACTGTGCTATGTGCTGCGGACATGGACATACATTGAACAATATTCCTGATGACAAAAGCATTAGAGAGTAATTGGGGAGAGGTTATGAATGACTGCAAGTTAAAAGAATGATATAACAGAAGTATGCCAAGACCATGCCTGGTAGGGCAAGAGACAATGCAAGAAATTCAAAAGCAGCATGTAATATGCATTCTAAAGATTGGCTAGAATTTGAGCAGGGATAAAGGGAGGAGGGAACAATAAAAAATAGTTTTTCATTTGGAATTCCTAAATAATACATTTGATCACATCACAGAGACTCACTAAAATATGAAAAAGAAAAAAAAAAAAAAAATGCCAGCACCAAGAAGGGACGCAGAAGAGAACATTAATGTGAATTAAAAAGAACAACAACATTGGAAAGATGGATTAAAGAAAAGGCATCCAAAATGAGTGGAAGGATTAGAGATAGGGCTTGGTAGCTGAGATTTGGGCTGGATTTATGTCTTTTCTCCCCCTTAGGCTCTGTAGATCCGATAACTGGTGCAAGACACAACCTGCAGAAATTCTTCTGGAATCACCGACCCTAATGCTAAAAGCAAATCTAATGATAAAGAATGCTTCTTTTTCTTTACTGTTTTAATTTTATATTTTAAATTCACATAGAGTAAAACTGACTTCTTATTGTAGAATTCTGACTTTTAATGCTTTGATTCATTTAACTCCATCACAATCAGGAGGCAGAACTGTTTCATTACCCACAAAAACTGCTTTGTGCTCTCCCTTCATACACCATACCCCGAACCCCTAAGCAATAGCAATCACTGATCTGTTCTCTGTCATTATAGCTTTGTCTATTAGAGAACATCATACAAATGGAATCATACAGTATGCAACCTTTTGAGATGCTACTTTCACTCAACATAATGCCTTTGAGGTTCATCCAATCTCTAAGATAGATCAACAGGTCATTCCTTTTTATTGCTGAATAGTAGTCCATTGTATGCACGTACTACAGTTTGTTTAGCAATTCACATGTTGGAGAACATTTGGATTGATTCCAGTTTGGGGCAATTATAAGAAGAGCTGCTAAAAATTTTCATGAATAGGTATTATGTGACTATAAGTGTTATGAATTGAGTTGTATTCCCAAAAGGACATGCTTAATCCTAATCCTTAGTCTTGTGACTGTGAACTGATTCATAAACAGGATCTTTGAAGAAGTTATTAGTTAAAATAAGGCCAAACTAGATCAGGGTGGGCCCTAATCCAAAATGACTGCTGTCATTATAAGGAGCAGAAATATGGACATAGAGACAGAAACACAAAGAAACAGCCATGTGACGGAGGCAGAGATTGAGTTATGCCATCACAAACCAAGGAACGCTTGGGTGGGTGGCCAGTAATCCATGAAGCCAGAGTAAATGGATAGGATGGATTCTCCTCTTAAGAGGAAGCATAGCCTTGCTGATACCTTGATTTCCAACTTCCAGATTTTCTCTTATGTTTTATTTTAAGTTTTAAACTCTTATATTTTACATTTAGAACAATGATCTATTTTATTAATTTTTTAAATAAGGGCCATGATTTTGCATGCTGATGTACACTTATTTCAATATCATTTGTTAAAAAAGATGATTCTTTTGCACTTTTGTGGAAAATCAATTGACCATATTTGTGTGGATCTACTTCTAGAAGATCTATTTTCATCAATTGGTCTGTGTCTATTCCTTCACCACTACCACATTCTTTTGATTAATATAGCTTTACAGTAAGTCTTTAAATTGAATAGTGTGTTTCCTCCAAAATTATTTTTCTTTTTCAAAATTGTTTTGACTAGTGAGTTCTTTGCCTTTTCATGTAAATTTTAGAATCAGCTTGTTTATAACTACAAAAAAAGTTCAAATTTTTGATGGAAATTGTGTTAAATCTCTAGATAATTTAGAAGGTATTTGCATCCTTACTATGCTGTCTTCCAATCCATGAACATTCTATGCCTCTCCATGTATTGAGATCTTCTTTCATTGCTCTCATCAGCATTTTGTAATTTTCAGCACACAGATCCTATACATATATTATTAAATTTATACCTAAATATTTAAATCTAAATATTTTATTTTATCTACATATACAGGTAGATGCTCCCCCTTTCCATTCCTAGTTTGCAGAGTTGTTTTTTGTTTGTTTGTTTGTTTTTTGTTTGTTTGTTTTTTTATCATGAATGGGTGTTGAATTTTATAATACACATTTTCTGCATTAGTTGATGGGATCACATTGATTTTCTTCTTTAGACTTCTAATATATTTGAAGACACTGATTGTTTTCAAATATTGAACCAGCCTTGTCTACTGAAATAAACTACACTTGATTGTGTTCTATTATTCTTATTACATATTGCAAAATTCAAGAGCTGGTACTTGTGTCTATATTCATGAAGGATATTGTTCTGTAGTTTTATTTTTATTGTATTTCATGGATCCTTTTTAATATTAGGGTGCTGCTGACATCATAAAATGAGTAAGGAAGTTTTCCTTCCTATTTTATTTTCTGAAAGAAATTATGAAGAATTGGTATTATAGTTTTCTTTAAATGAGTTCACCAGTTAAATTGTCTGGGAGTAGAGATTTCATTTTTGGAAGTGTTTAAACTAAGTTGAATTTTTAAAATATTTATAGGACTATTCAGACTATTTAATACATCTTGAGTAAGTTTTGGTAGTTTGTGATTTCCAGGCAACTGGTTCATTTTATCTGTGTCAAATTTATTTACATGAAATCTGCTTGTATTATTCACTAATTATTCTCTTATTGTCTGTGGGGTCTGTAATGATATATTCTCTTTAAACTTGATATTGATAAACTTTTCTTCTGTTTCTTTGTCAAACTTGCTAGAGGTTTATGATCATACTGATATTTCCAAAAAACTTCAATTTGTTTCCATTGATTTTTCACTATTGTTTTTGCTTTCCATTTCATTGATTTCTGATCTTATCTTTATTCTTCCCTTCCTTCTGATTGATTTTGGCTTGTTTTATTTCTCTTTTTCAGTTTCTTTAAGTGGAAACTTGGGATTATTTATTTAATACCTCTCAACTTTTCTAATAAAAATATTTAAACCTGTACATTTCCTTCTAAGCAGTGCTTTATCTGCATCTCAAAAATTGATATATTGTGTTTTCAATCTGTTCAGTTCAAAATATTTTCTAATTTCCTGTGAAATTTCCCATTGGAGACATAAATTATTTAGAATTATATTGTTTATTATCCAAATATTTGGACATTTTCATTTTATCTTCCTGTTATTGATTTCTAGTCTAATTCCATTGTTCACAGAGAACATATAATGTATAATTTAAATTCCTTTGAATTTGTAAAGGTTTTTTTTATGAGCCAAGATATGTTCTCTCTTGGAGAATCATCTGTGTACACTTGAAAAGAATATGTATTTTGCCGTTGTTTGCTAGAGCAGTCTATAAATGTTAGATCATAATATTGTTCAATTCTTGTATATATGTGCTGATTTCTGTTAACTGATTCCAACAATTAAGACAGGAGTGTTGCATAGTATAAATATAATTGTGTGTTTGTCTATTTTTTTCTTTCAGTTCTTTCAGTTATAGCTTCATGAATTTTGAAACTCTACTGGTAGGTGTTTAAACATATAAAGTCATTTTACCCTCTTGGTGATTTGACCTTAAATCATTAAAAAATGAGCAATTTTTAGTTTTTATTAGTTTTTGTGGGGCATACCTTTTTCTATCCTTTAACTTTTAACCTACTTATTATATTTGAAATGAGTTTCTTACGCACAGCATATAATTGGGTGTTTTAAAAACTACATTTTGGCAATCTCCTTCTTTTATTTAGTATATTTAGACCATTTATATTTAATGTAATTATTGATCAAGTGTAATTATTGGCATTTTAATGTAATTATTGATTATTGATAGATTTAGATCTGCCATTTTATTATTGTTATTGTTGTTATGTTGTTGGTACCTTCTGTTTTCCTTTTTTCTGTTTTACTTTTATGCTTCCTTTTTATACTTTTGAACATTGTTTTAATATTCCATTTTAATTTTACTTTGTATTTTTAAGTAAATCTTTCTACATACTTTTTAAAGCGCTTGCTTTAGGTTTTACATTGTACATATTAAGCTTTATAATCATTATTTTATCGTTCCAAATGGAATGTAGAAAGCTTAACACCACATAGGATTCTTTATCCTCCCTCATATATGTTGCAGTTGTCTTATGTATTATATATACATATATGATATGAACTATCAAACATATTTAAACTATTCAAAAGGAGAAAAATAGTGTCTCTCTCTCTCTCTCTCTCTCTCTCTCACCATAATTGTTGTTCTTTCCTAATTCCAGATGTCCCAAATTTCCATTTGGTATAAGTTCCCCTCTTTCCGGATTACTTCCTTCAGCAATTCTCTTAGATCAGGTCTGTTGGCTTTTCATTCTCTTAATTTTCCTTCATCTAAGATTGTTATTATTTCACATATATTTTTGCCAGATATACAATTGTACATTGACAAATCTTTTTTTCAATACTTTAAAAATGGTGTGCCACTCTCTTCTGGCTTTTATGGTTTGTCATGAGAAATCTGTTGTCATTAGAATCTCCATTCCTCTATAAGTTTCTTGTTTTTCCTGTCTCTGCTTTCAAGATTTTTCTTTAGTCTTTAGTCTTCAGAGGTTTTTGATTATATGTCTAGGTGTCAATTTTTTGTGTAAATCTTGTTTGGAGTTTCTCAGCTTCTTGAACCTGATCCTATAAAGCTTTTTTCCTAAATCTGTGAACTTTTTACTATTTCTTCTTTCCTTATGTGACTACTGAGAGTTACTTTTGATATCTTCCACAGGCCCTTGACATTCTGATCATATATTCTTCAGTATTTTTTCTGTGTGTTGTTTAGATCTACCTTCAAGTTTACTCCTTCCTCTGTCATCTCCATTCTGCTATTCAAAAGATTCAGGGAGATTTATATTCTGGTTCATTTTTAAATTCTAAACTTTATTTTTCTTTATATCTTCTACTTATTCACTAAGCCTTTCTATCCTTCCATTCATTTCAACTGTTTTTGCTTACTTGTTGGGACTTCTTTAATAATAGATGCTTTAGTCTTTGTTAGATAATTCCAAAATCTTTGATGTCTCAGCATTGACAGCTATTTAACATTTTGTTTTTTGTTTTTTCCCATTCAAGTTGAGTTTTTCCTATTTCTTTATATGTAGAGTAATTCTGAATTATATCTGGCACCTTTTTAATATTATGAGACTCTTGATCTGATTTAAATTCTATGAAGCAAATGACACTTTTGTTTTAACATAAAGCCAACTGTGTTGGGTCTAGGTGATAAGTTCCAAAATTCCAAAGCTTCTATCAGGTTTTTGTGTCATTTTCATCTCACTTTTTGGGGCTGTCCTTTCAGTTTTACTTCCAGAAAGTACAGGCTTCATTTACCCCACTCTGCCATGCACTTCCAATGAATGTGTCTGCCTCCTGACCCAAACAGCAGTGTTTAGCCTCTCCCCAAAATAACAGTGGTGTTCACACTACTTTCTTGGGATGAAAGCTATTCAGAACAGAGGTTTCTCATACTTAGCTTTTTATGTCCCTGTGGGCTCACATTGTTGCCACAATTGCTGTCACCACTATCATTACCAAAAGATTGCTTGGAAACTGCGGCACTACAGAAAAATAGGAAAAACATTTTTAAAGGGGTGTCTTAGTTTGCTAAGCTGGTGAAATGCAATATGCCAGAAATGGGTTGACTTTTACAATAGGAATTTATTAACTTGCAAACTTACAGTTTTGAGGCCACAAAAGTGTCCAAATCAAGGCATCATCAGGTAAAGCTTTCTCCCTAAAACCTGCTCCTGGCAATCCTGGACTCCTTTGTCATATAGCAAGGCACATGGGGCACCTATTGATCCCTTCTTTCCAGGTTTCATTGCTTCAGCTTCTTGCTTCTGGCTTTCTGTCTCTCTGTCTCTATGCTTCAACCCATTTATAAAGGCTCCAGTAAGAGGATTAAGACCCATCCTGGGTCATGCCCTACTAAACTTACCTAATCACAAGGCCCTTAACTGAAATAACCTAACCAAATGTCCCACCTATAATAGCTTTGCATGCATAGGATTGGATTAGCTTTAAGAACATAATTTTCTGGGGTCCATGCAGTTTCAAACCATCACACTCCACCCTCTGTGTCCCCAAAAGACAAGTTCTTTCCAGATGCAAACATATTCATTCCATCACAAACTCTCACAAAACTTTAAGTCATTTAAGTAGCACTAGTGAGTACAAAGTCTCATCAAAATCATTTATAGCTGTGGTCTGCCCTGAGGCACAATTCCCCTGTCTGTGGAACTGTGAAACTTAGAACAAGTTATCTGCTTCAAATATAGAAAGGAGGGGAAGTCATAGGACACTCCCATTGCCATAGGGAGAAACTGGAAGGAAAATAGGGGTCACCCGTTCCAAACAATTCTGAAAAGCTGCAGGGCGTGCTACATTAGATTTCAAGTTCTAAGAGTCATATATAGAATGATGGTTTGTCTTTGGAGCCCAATGGAGTAGCAGCCCAACCCTTCCCACGGACTTGCACAGAAGCCCACCCTCATTAAGCATCTGGATAGCAGCCAGACTCAAAAAAACTCCAGGCTCCACCCTCAAGAACACAGGGGTGGTGACCAGATTCTCCTTTAACCCCAGGGAATAAGCCCCACCCTCAGAAATCTGAGGTTGAGGCCAGACTTTCTGCAATCTCTGGGGCATAGGCTCAAATCCTCAGAACAGTGGGGTGGCAGTCCGAATCTTCCCAATGCCCCAGGAATGTTCTCCATCCTCTCTGAAACCTGGGAAGGCAGCATTCTTCCTGAAAAATGTGGTGGAAGGCCCTCCCTCTTCAAGTGCCAGGGCATACTTTTACTTTCTGCACAATGAGTGGGCTCTCTCTCTCAGCCTGAGAAGATTTCTTCAATGCACATCATGGCTTCCATTATTCTGCCTCTGTACTAATTTTTCATTCATTCTGTTCCTTTAAGTCAAATCTGACAGTGGTTCCATTCATACAGATCTCACAAAAAGCTTATAGGTTTCACATGTAGCTCACTGGGGTCCCAACCATCAGATAAGACATTTCACAAATCCTTTCTAGATAACTACATTTCCAGTCCTGTTGAAATGGCTGACTAGTTCCATGTTTGGTTAATCCTCACCAGAGGCACTATTGTCTGAGAAATAGTTTTACTGAAGCTCAAGATTTTCCAAACCATCAATTTCTGGTTTCTTTGTTCCCAGAATTTCAATTCTTAGCTTATGTTTTTCTTCTTGTATTTAACTCTAAGGTACAAGGAGAAGCCAGGCCACACTTTTCACAATTAGTTTGGAAATCTCAGCTAAATATGAAGCTCATCACTTTCAAATTCTGCCTTCCATCTGACATCAGACTTCCAACAGATTTGCCAACTTCTCTGCCACTTTAAAACAAAGGTCACCTTCTCTCCAGTGTGCAATGACACATTCATCATTTCTGTCTAAGGCCTCATTCTAAGTAACATTAGTGTCCATATTTCTACCAAATAGTCTCTTAAAGCAATCTAGACTTTTCTGTCAAGCACCTCACAATTCTCCCCAAATCTATCCCTTACTCATTTATAAAACCATCCCCACATTTTTGTTATTTGCAATAGCAGCACCCCACTTTCCTGGAACGAAAATCTATTTTAGGTTGCTATGCTGCTGAAATGCAATATACCTGAAATGGGTTGCTTTTTACAAAAGGACTTATTTACCTGCAAGTTTGCAGTTCTGAGGCCACAAAAGTGTCCAAATCAAGTTAAAATCAGGTGAAGTTTTCTCCCCAAAGAGCAGCTGCCAGTGATCCTGGACTCCTCTGTCATATGACAAGGCACATGGCAGCATATGCTGGTCTCTTCCTTCTCTCCAGGTTATGTTGCTTCAGCTCCTTGCTTCTAGCTTTCTGTCATTCTGTCTTTCTCTCTGTATCCATCCCATTTATAAAGGACTCCAGTAAGAGGATTAAGACCCATCTTGGGTCATGCCTTACTGAAGTAACCTAATCAAAAAGTCCTACCTATAATGTATTTACATGCACTGGAATGGAATAACTTCAAGAACATAATTTTCTGGGGTCCATCCAGCTTCAAACAGTCACAAGGGGGGTGATTTCCCCAATTCTTTCTGAGCTTTAAGTACCTTTTCTTCTTTATGCAGATGAATTATCTTAGAGCTCCCTCTATCTAGGCCCTGAAGGCCACTTGCAGGGTTTGGGCTGTGTTCAGTCCAGGATGATAGACACCAAAAGAACAAAAACAAAAAAGATAAATTCACTGCTGGTTTTGTGGTACTTAAAATTCTGGTCATTTTTCCAATATGCCTGTTACTGTTTACTTTTAAAATCCTCAAAGAGCTGTTCCATTCTCCAGGTTTTCTAACTGCATTCAGTGAGTGAGAAGGGTAGAGTGTGTTTACTCCATATTACCTGAGACTGTAACTACAGATGCTTTCTTCTCTGCAAATAATGACAGGAACTAGCATCTTGTCATTTAAAGAAACTGCCTATCAAATTTTATCATTCCTACTATGCAAATGAAGCATCTCAGAACTCTCTAGTCATTGTCATTTTCCAACTACTTAAGGGTCAGGATTGGGAATATTATGAGAAAAGAAAAGCAACAACTTTGCTGCATCACTAGATTACGTAGATATTAAAGACTCAAATAATTGCTATTTCTGAAAAAACATTTGAATCTGTATGGGTTTATAAAGTTTCCAAATTTCTTGCTTTGTAATAATTGATACTATTCTATGCACCATAATAGAACTGACATTCTGTATACTTGCTATAAAATAAAACAGATTTTATTAGTATCATTACAATACTAATAATTAAATGAAGAAAAAACTGATTTATGAAATGTCAATTTTCTTCAATACTGTTGTTTGGAAAAAAAAAAGAAATAAATATTGTAGAAAAATTTACATTGTGACTGAAAGAGGGTCTTCTGATTAAAACAAGGCCTTTAAAATTCTATAGACTTTAATTCTATAGTCCCCCTTAGTATCTAGATTTAAACATACATACACATACATTCACAGAACCCCACTAAGAATTCTTAGGTACAAAGACATTTATGCTTAGAAGCCATAATTACCAAAAGTGTGGAGAGAAAATTGTTTCAGAAAAAGAAAACAAAGCGGGAATTTTGGGGAGTTATGCAAGCAAGAATAATAAGAAGGATGGGAAGGAAGAAAAGATTTAGAAGAATGTGTTAATGGGTTCGTTTTATTTACCACAGTATCTCTAGCACCTAGGGCCTATGACACTGCTGGGCACAGAGTAGATGCTCAAAATATTGGAGAAAAATTCAATACATGGAACACACACACATACACACACAAAACAGAAAGAAACAAGAGAAGTGAAAAGATCATCTGAAATGAAAGAAACAATGAAAATTGAGGAAGTGGTAGAAATAAAGACATACTATTTATATTATTTACTAAGCATGTTTCCAGGCTTTTCAGATTCTAAATTAGAACATTATGATAATTAAGACCCTTTTTATATCTGAGGTATGTAAGACTCAAACATTTAAAATATATCAAATAATCAGTGCTCTGTGGCTATCTGGATTGAAGGAAAGAGTCTGAACGAAATGCCATGAAACTAGCTTTGAATACATACAGCAAATGCTTATATGCTAATTCCTGTTAAGTCCAGTTAGCATTATTGGGGGATTAAGTAATGAAATATCTAAATTTCAGAAATAATTGTGACAGCGTCAAATTTCAGAAATAAGTAATTTTAAGATGTATAATTAAAAACTCTGATTAAGATGTATAAATACTTCTCTCAAGCATGCTCATTAGAGGGTGACCAGATGGCTAATTAGCCTAGGGCATCTTGTTTTATGTTTTTTTTTTTACAAGTATAGTTATTAATCATGCCTCCTTTCACTTTTCAAAGTGTCTTGGTATGAATGACAAAATTCTATGATTACTTTGTCAATAGATGAACCTCACAGGCCTTTTTGTTGCAAAGCTAGAGCCAAACCAGCCTCACTCCCTTGATTACTCTTATCTTTGTTTTAGGAAGCCCAGAGACTTGGCCTGTCTAGCCTTAGTTGACTCCACCCAATTTATCTCATTCAAACCCCAATTTTCCTCACCCCTTTGTGGTCCATTAAGCAAGTATCTAGACCCATTTCACTTTAGTGTCTTGTTCATCAGTGATAAGACAAAGAAAATTTTTAAATGTAGAGAAATAGCAAAAATTGTAGGATTATATTAAATCCTTCCAAAATCTTTTCCCTATACTACTATCCCTTCAGATATGATGAATGAGAATCTCTTTGAATATCTGCTCTTAACTTACATTCCTCAACAAACATTTCCTTCCTTCTTACTCTGCCCTAAGAGAGGGTCATATACATACTTTGATCCATGGGGACCTCATTTCTTTCCCTTATATAAACCCTTTAATCAATTTGGAACAATGTGTATTCTTTAGCCTGAATATGTTAGCTTTCTATTACTTCATGATGAAATAACACAACCTTAGCAGCTTAAAGCAACACTCATTTATTATCACACAGTTCTGTGGGTCAGAAGTCTGGGCAGGCTTAGCTGAGTTCTCCGCCTAGGATCTCACAAAGCCAAAATCAAGGTTTTGGCCAGGCTTGGGGGCTCTTATCTGAAGGCTCTGAGGAAGTATCAGCTTCCAAGCTTATTCAGGTTGCTGGCACAATTGAGTTCTTTTCCTCTGCTTTTAAAAGACTTATGAGATTATATCTCCATACTTTAAGATTAACTGAGAGGACTTTAGCATTTCTCACACAAATACAATGACCTCTGGGTATTTCAAGCCTGGCCCATATTTACATAAAATTATACACATTTAAGGTTAATGCACTCCCTTGAAGACTTAATTATGCTACTAATTTAATTACACAGTAGATTTATATGGAGGCAATTTAACCTCATTCTTTGCTTAGTCCAATAGATTTCAAATTTCAAAATATTACATATTAAACTAATATTTTTTCTATAAAAAAATATAACTGTATGCAAAAAAAGTTACAAAGTAGAGAGGTGCTCCTAGAATTTCTTTAAGTATTTACAGTCTCTCCAATTCTCTATGCTACAAGTGCCACAGTGCAAGAGAAAATCCATGACTTCTATTTAATGAAAATTAAGCTACTTAAAACATTGGCTTGACCTCTTCTTCTCACCCAATAAACATAATTACCTCTGCTGAAATGTGGTTTGGAGAGTGTATTGGTGTTTGGAAAAGGAAGCGTCTGGAGATTCTCATGTGTATTGTGTCGACATAAAATGGTATTTAAGTATGTTTTAGTCTCTGGATATGGTTCTTTTTAGCAGTTGCTTCCTGGGTGGTCTATGCCTGTTTGATAATTTGGAAGTACATGGAACTCGAATATTCAGAAACATACAAACAGAATAATAAAGTATATCATTCCAATCTACTCAAAGACAGCAAAAGAGACTTTATAAATAATATTGAAGCATGTAAGACATGGTAATAGAGTATAGGGTGGGTTAGAGCATCACAGACTTGGAAATCAGACTTTAAAAGATACACATCCCCTCTCATCAACAAATATAAAGGAAAACTTTCATAGTTGAAAACTCATATTGATCAGCACGTACCTTTGCCAGCTAGAAATATTTCCCAATATTGCTGTATTTTAAAGTCCTTAAAAGATCTCATGAAACACACACAAACACTGGATAACATTGACTATCATCATTAATAACTCCCAGGAAGAAGTTATGGCAGATATTCTCAGACTGTTCTGCTGAACCCTAGGGGTTCCCTAACACTATTTCAGTGGTTGCTGAGACCCTTCAAAGTGGTCTGGAAGCCAAAACTGTGCTGACATTTGTACTGATGGTCTGAAAGCAACAACAGGTAAAACTGATGAGCACATATCAAGGCAAGTAATACTCAACTTCACTGGCAGTCATTTTATTTTTCACTGACACTCAATCACAGAAAATTAAAAGCCAGTTTTTTTCTTTAAAATGTCCTAGATGAAGAAGTAAAAATTATTCATTTTTATTACATCTTAACCCTTCAGTATAAGCATTTTTAATATTCTGTATGACAGAAAGGAAGTATGGCTAAAACATTTCTGATGTAGAATGAAATATGAAGGTTGTCTTAAGAAAAAGCGCTATGAGATTGCTTTAGTTGTGAGTTGAACTATGTTTATCATGGAAAACCATTTTTTACTTAAAAGAACATATGGCAGACAAATACTGGTCATTCAAATTTGGGTATTTTGCAGACATTTTCCTGAAAATGAATGATGTGAGTCTGTTATTCCAAAAAAAAAAACAACCGACAGCACTCTTTGTCAATGATAAAATTCAAGCTTTCAAGTGAAATCTAGAACATTGGAAAAATTTTATGTTACCACAAGCTTGACAGGTTCCCAATATTTATATCCTTTTCTGATGAATATTTATATACTCATAAATATAATTGTATGAATATAATTTATGAGCTAACATTCATAAATATATTGTATGATGAAATGTGATAACATTTGGAAAATCTGCCTAAATCACTGAACCAAGATTTTCCAATGCCCACTGAACGAGGCTAAAAAGTAATGCATGGTAAAAATACCCATTTAAAGTATAAACTATACCAACAGATAGGAAGATATAACATCTGTGTGTACTTTTTAGTTTTTAATTGTTTATGTTTTCAATTATTAAATGTACAAAATAAAATAAAAAAAAAAAAGATATAACATAGTATAAAAGTTTGTTGATATGCTTTCAGATTCCACATCTCCATACTGCACAAACTTGTGATGTCATCATAACTATGACACCAATTCTCACAAACCCACTTTTTCTTCCTTTTTCCAACTGCAGATCTGTGTGGGGCCAGATTTCCTCATAAACTTCCAATCAAAGTGACATATGGCAACTCATTAAATGCAGAAACAGATATGAGATTTTAGCTGTCTTTCACAAGTTAAACAGAGTTGCCAAAACGTAAAACAAAGATACTTCTCACTATTTTTTTTTATAACATAGTTAATTTTTATTAAAAGCATGTACTTCATGCTAACATATGATAAGATCGTTATTGCTAATTTTAAATGAATTAACATATTTTTAGAATCTTAGCCCTAATTTCGAATATGTTAACAATATTGATAAAAATAACCCACATAAATAAAGCTCTTTGGAGTCTTCAATAATTCTCAAGAATGTAAAAGGGTGCTGAGACCAAAAAGTTTGAGAATCACTGGCTTATAGCATATAGACAACTTCAAAAAGAAAGAACATTTTCTAAAATTCCTAGTGAAGAGTTGGGATGTCATCATAATTCTAACACCAGTTCTCAAAATCAGTGTCACAATACATGTGCATGTTGAGCAAAGTGAGCTGTGTGACTAAGCATGGCTGTACTGTGTATAAAAATTATAGAAATAATAATACTTAAAAACTTTTTCTTGAAATCCCATTTCCAACACCATGACATTAAACACCTTTAGAAAGTTCTCACTGTAAATCATCTAAAAATATAAATTCTGGAGTAAAAATAACAAAAATCTTTTTAAATGCATAGTTGAATTCACAAGTAAGGGACACCTGCCCCATATAGGCTTCAAGAAAAGAAGAGAAAATACAGAGCTGTGAGCTGGCACTGACTTGCTGACCATGTAAGGGCATTCTCCAAACTCAGATCAAAAGATCTTCAGGTTGAGCCAGCACACTGGGACAAAGATCCTGTGCCTCCAGGATTTCAAGAGTCTGGTCATCACCCTAGAGTTCTCAGTGGGTGGAACTGTCATCCCAGTGTTCTGGGAGAGCAAGGCCACTGTGTAAGCACTTGGAAGGGGTGGGGCTGCTACTCCATCAGGCTCCAAGAACAGAACATTGATCTATAGATGGCCTTCAGACCTTGAAATCTAATGAAGTATGTCCAGTAGTGTTACAGAATTGATTGGAACTGGCGACCCCTGTTTTCCTCCTAATTTCTCCCTATGGGAATGTTTAACCTATGTCTGTCCCTCCTTTGTATATTGGAAACAGATAACTTGTTCTCTAGGTTTCACAGGTCCACAAATGTGGGATCATGCCCCAGCATATACCAAACCCGTAACCAATTTTGATTAGACTTTGTTGTTAGCATTGTTTCTGAAATGACTTAAGGATTTGGGGCTATTGTGATAGAGTGAATGTATTTTGTGGTTGGAAAGAACATGTCTTTTTGGGGGTCTTTTGGGGGTCCAGAGGGTGGAAAGTGGTGGTTTGAAGCTGTATATACCCCAGAAAAACATGTTCTTAAATCTAATCCATTCTTGTGGGTGTAAACCCATTGTAGGTAGTACCTTTTGATGAGGCTATTTCAGTTAAGGTGTGTGTGACCCACCTCATTCGGGATGGGTTTTAATCTTATTACTGGAGTCCTTCATAGTGGAATGAATACAGAAAGAAGAGAGAAGGCCATGGAAGCAAGAAGGTGAAAGCAATGAAACTCAAAAGAGAAGGGAGAGACCAGCTCACACCACCTTGTGCTGTGGCATGTGGCAGAGGAGCCAAGAATTGCCAGTAGCTGCTCTTTAGGAAGAAAGCATTGTCTGAAAACTGTAAGCAGATAAATTCCCATTGTTTAAGCCAAACCTATTTCACAGTATCTGCTTTGAGCAGCCTAGGAAACAAAAAGAGTAGGGATATCTAATTTACACCACCTGCATAGTTCAAGAAAACTAGTCCAAGAAATTAACTTAAATAGCCTCAGGTATAGGAATAAAGGTATAAAGAATGAAAATTATCTTCAGAGAGAACTCTCAACCCAGACCAGACAGGATTCCTACATATAAAAAACCCTAAGAGATAAGATTTCAAATATGAAATTATATAACCCATGAGTGGCAAGCCACAATGAATAGGACTCAGCAAAATGAACAAATAACAGGATTAGACTCATGAATACTTCAATAACAGAATTATTGGCTAGTGACTCTTAAAATGAACACTTGAAGTGATTTAGACCTAAAAGAAAAGATTAAAAATATGAGAAAGTCTCAATATATTATAAAAACACCCTAGAAGATATGGGAAAAAATTAATGAATGTCTAGAAATAAAAGTTATTTAAATGGAAAAAAAAACAAAAACAAAACCTTGATTTAAAAAAAAAATAAAGGGATAATTAGTGTAAACTAGGAAATATGGCTGAAAAAGTTACCTAGACCATAGTCTAGAAAGACAGAGATGGATATGGAAAGAGAATAAGAGCTATGGAAATCAAAATAAGAAGCAGCTATGTAATTTTATTAGGATTTCCAGAAATAAATAAAAAAATTGGGGGCAAACACAATATTTGAAGAGATAATGACAGAGAATTCTCTAGAATAAATGAAAGATGTGATTCTTCAGATTCAGGAAGCATGAAGAATATAAAGTAGAATACAAAGAAATCAAAAACTAGACATTTTTGATGGAAAGAAGGAAAAAGATGATGAATGAAGAACAAATAAAATAGTAAATATGTGATAAGTCGAATTGAACACTGTAGCAAAACATAATATACTATAGATTTTAAAACTGAGATCACATTTTTATAGATGACAACCTATAATCAGGAAAGGGATTTATCTAAAATATTCTAAGGACCTTGTATTTCTAAAAGGAGAAAAAGATAGGCCACGTATACATGTTTAATATTCTAAGGTAAATGTGTCTACTCAGGCTCACTTGTGAATATCTCATTATCTACTCAATGTGAAAATCTTGCAGTTCTTGAGAACTTTATGAATTCATTATACCTTATCATATGTACACTCTCCAACAAGGTGATGTTTTCCGACACATAACACTATATTTTAGTTGTGTCCAAATTTAAATATCAAAATATCAAAATCCTTACAACAAAAAATATCAGTCTCCTACCCAGCCCTCTCCACTCAATTCCCCAAATACAGCTATATTCAACCCCATTAGTTACATCTAACCTCTCTCTCTCTTTCACACACACACATTTGGTTTTCTGATTTATCAAACATTGATCTATTAATTCATTCTTTATTGATGACTATTAATACTCTATCATATGTGTTTTGTGCACATATGTAGGAATTTCTTAGATAGATACCTACGAAAGGAATTGATGGCCACAGAATATTCATATGCTAATTTTAGTACATATTGCCAAAAGTTTTCCAAAGCAATTGCACCAATATATATTCCGTCTTGAAGTGTATAATTGTTTCCATATTCTCTCCATCACTTGGTAAAGTAAACATTCTGAATTTTATCAGTCTCATCGGTATAAATCTTGTGATCTGAATGTACATTTCCCTTACTACTAAAAGAGATTGAGCATCTTTTCATCTGTTTAGTCACCACTGGTGTATTTTGTTCTAAAAAATGGCTGTTTCCATATTTTGTCCTGTACAGCATATCTAACCTGCTTGTGTGTTTCTTTCTCACTGATGTACAGGAGCTCTTTTTATACTCTAGATTTTCATACTTAGTTGGTTATATGTGTAGCAAATACTATATATCAGTAACCCCAAGATTAACATTGTTTCATATTGTGCTGATTCTTAAATCAACAATGTTTTATAATTACCACAATGTTTTACAATGACCACATTGTTGTTATTTTTCAGTGGTACATAAAATAATGATGTGCCATAAAATCTATGACAAGCTATAGTACCTTAAAGTACATGAAATGTTTTACCTTATCCCTGATAGAAGCTTATGTGGTTTTCTTTTTCCTTTCAATTTCATTAGTGTGTTTTATATGCAGAAATTTCAAATATTAATGTAGTTGCATTCAACTATTTATTTCCTTCATAATTACCATGTTTGTGTCCTCTTTAAGAATTCCTTCTCTGACACAAAACTAAAAATTTATTTGCCTATTATTTCCTTCTATTTTTTTAAAATTTAAGCTCTATGAAATTAACAAACTTTTCCCATGGGAGTAGTCAATTGTCTTAAAATCATTTATTGAATAGTGCCCCTTGTTCTGGTGATCTGCATTTTTATCAATTTTCCATATATGTGCTACCACATTATCTTATTTATTAGTTTTGATGTATTAATATATTATATATATTTATATGATAGAGCAGATTCCCCCTCCATATTATTTTTTTCACTAGTGTCTTGGCAATTCTTAGGCCTTCGCTCCTCCATATAACATTTAGAATCAACTTGTAAAGCTCCTCCAATCTTCCTGTTAGAAATTTTACTGGAATGCATTGAATCAATAAATCAATTTGGGGACAATGCATATTCCTATCATGTTTAGTCTTTCAGCCCATGAATTAGGGTTTATCTCCTCATTGAGCTGTCTTCTTTACTGAATTGCAACAGAGGTCTATAAGTTTCTCCATATATGCCTTCCATATTTGTTATTAGATATATTGCTAAGCACTTTATTTTCTCCCATATTAAATAGAATTTTGAAATAAAAATTTCTCACTGTCTCTTGCTTGCAATTGCTTATTGTATACTGATTTTATATCTAACCACCTTGCTAAGCTCTCTTATTAATTCTAATAACGTAATTTCATATTCTCTAAGGTCCTTTTTTTAAATGTAAAATATCACATTATTCTACATTAGAATATTGTACATTAGAATATTACTTTATTGCAAGGTCTAGAATTTCCAGGACAGTTTCAGTAGAAGTGATATTGGAATTTTCTCCCTGTTTCTGATTTTTAAAGGAATGTTTTTAATGCTTCACTATTTTAAAAGATATTTCATGTATTTTTTGTAAATGCTTTTTATCTGGCTAACAAGCTTCCTGGATTTTTTAAATTTTATCCAGCATTTTTGTCATGAATGTGTTTGAATTTTATGAAATGCATTTTCTTCATCTGAGAAGATGATTACCTGGTTTTTCTCTTTAATTGGATAATGCAATTACCTTTTAAGATTTTCTAATGTTAAGCTACTCTTGCATTTCTGGAATATATCTGGAATAAAATAACCCTACTTGGTCATTTTAAAGTATATTGTGAGATAATACCTCCTAATATTTGATTTAGTTTTTTTTTTTGTTTTTTGTTTTGTTTTGTTTTGTTGTTGTTTTCATTTCTATCCCAAGAATTGTTTATCATTTTCTTTCTTATACTGCCCTCTTTAATATTTGGTAATAGTTTTATTAGTTTTATATGGTCTAATTTCCCCCTTTTTCTATTTTATAAAATAGTTTATATAATATTGAAATGATCTGGGTGTTTTTTTTGTTTGTTTGTTTTTTGTTTGTTTTTTTAATTCTAATATATATCATTTATAAAACCATTAAGGCCTGGTATTTTCTTGGGGTATTTTTAAAAATTGATTTAATTTCCTTAATTGCTAGGGGATTATGTAGAATATTTTTTGGCCTATTCTCTTAATTAGAAATTGTCAACTATAATTAATCATGTGTTTCAAAACATTTCTTTTGTAGAAAAGGCTGATGTGCTAAAATCCTCCATTTGTTACTATCTGCATATATTTATAAATCATGCTGCTAATGAACAAATGACAAAAACACTTATATTCCAGTGCTATCATTTGTGAACCCTTTTAGGACTTGATTTTTAATTACATTTGAGTTGAGTAGGAAAGCCAAGAATAAAAATTCAAATATTTTTGGTCCACAGATAACTTAAATCAGATAAGTACTACATTTGAGGAAACAAGACATATTCCTATTTAGACATAAACAGTTTGATGTGACTTGAGGGATGTCAGGCAAGTTTTTGGATTTTAAGTGACTGGGAATAGACATTTGCAGCTGTGGGTCCAGATGGCATTTATGAGTCATACAGAAAAGGCATAGAAAATGGAATTCTGAGGAACAGCAACATATGAGACATTAGCAGAAGACAGTGCATCAACAATGGAGAATGAGAAAAAAAATTAATAGAGCTAGAAAAAAAAAAAAAAAGGCCTGATAAAATGACATAGAAAGAGGGGATTGGTCAAATCATCAAATTTCTTTGTACATAATAATTATTTTCATCCTTTTCCCATTATTACTTCTTTTGCATCTTCTCCAGGTAACGAAAGCTTACTCAACTTTCTAGAACCAGTTGAAATCCCATTGCCTCCCAGAAGTTTATTCTGTCCATAACACATAAGTGCATGGAATTTTCTCCTCTGAACTTAAAGCATAGATTATGTTTCCATTATATATAAAATATTTATAGGCAGCTTTTCTACTGTGTTCTTGATCTGCTACTATTTGTAAAGTATATGTACCAGACCAACTAGGTCCTTCAGAGAGCTAATTTGAGGATCAACACAGTTCACCTTTATTCCTCAGTATCCTTTCCATAATACATAAAACAGGTTTTGTAAGAAAGGCTGGGAAGAGTTCAGAAGGAGAAAGAGAGAAGTCAGCTGGGAGCCAAAGAGAGAAAAAGTTGATGTTTGGAGTGGCTGGTAGACATTTCTTGGAATCCATCAGACTTAATTCATCTAAATTAATTATTTTCTCCCTCTAAAATTTCTTATAAACAAGCACTGTTCCATATACACTAATATATCCTATTTATCAAAAAGTAAGATAAACCTCTTCTTACCCACAAGCTATATAAGATACAGATATACTACTGATAGATTCAGTATCTGCAATGCCCTACAGTGCTCACATTTGGCACAGAGACATTCAATAAATATCGATTGTTTTTGACATATCTAATTGTGGCTACAGCAATTAGCAGATCAAGATAGAAACACTAAGTTAAAGGAAAATGGGTATCAGAAGCACAACCATTTCTGTTGCTTTAGATTTTCAATTACAGTAAATATTAGGTTTACATCAATATTAATTGTTATCATTCAGCATTAATTTAGAAGTGTGATTTTTATAATTTAAACACTTTTTTTTTCTATTTGTTTAAATCATATCTGAAGCTCTTCACCAGTTCTCAATACTAACTATAGAGGCAGAATTGCTGACCCCCAGTCTAAAGATTTGAGAGCATATGGGCCTTTATTCCTCCTCTAGACGTGATGAGGGCAAGGACAATTAATTTTTAGCAAGTGCATTAGATTCCCATTGCTACTATCGCAAATTACAACACATTTAGTAGCTTAAAACAACCAAAATTTACTATCTTACAGTTTCTAGGTTAGAAGTCTTGATATAGCCTCACAGGCTAAAATCAAAATTTTGGCTTCTGATATCCATTTTCCACTCTTCTGGAGGCTCTAATAGAAAATCCATTTCTCTGCTTTCTCCAGCTTCTAGAGGCCTCCCACATTATTACGGTTCATGGATCAGTTCTTCCATCTTCAAGGCCACCAGTTGTACTCACATTTGACCTCTCTGTGCCTTTCTTCAGAAGTCTCCTTCCGAGTCTCAACTTTTCTGCCTTCCTCTTCTGCTTTTAAAGACCCTTGTGATGACATTGGGTACACCTGGATAGTCCGGGAAAGTGTCCCTACTTTAAGGTCAGCTGATTACAACCTTAATTCCCCTCTGCTATGTAGCCCAACATATTCATAGGTTTCAGGACCAGGGCACAAATATCTTGGGGGGTGGGGGAGGGGTGCCATTATTCTGCCCACCACAGAAAGCAAATCAACTTCACTAACATTATCAGCAGAGATAGTTGCCACTTGCATACTGAATTATACTTTATTTCTCCTGAGATTTAAGGATACCACCATATTTCATCTGATGGAAATCTTATTTAAAAACTTTTCATTAATCTATGACAATTTTAATAAGCTGTTGGTTGCAAGATGCATCCCAATTTTAAGGATGTTAAAGGGTGAATACATGTGTTTTAGAATTGATATTTTGTTGATTAAAACACTGAATAGCATTTGTTTACTTCCAGTATCTATATACCTACCTAAGTTCCAAACAATCTACCTAAATTAAAATGGTAGGAAAAAATGTGTGATTAAGAGGATGGTACAAAGGACTTTTATTGTGACTTTTATCTTTTCAAATATATGCTCAAGAAATACTTCCAAATTTCATTAGAAACATTTATTTATAAAATCCCATAATACTGACATAGCTCATTCAAAGTGTATGTACCTTGTGACTCAGCAAGTCAGTAAAATTATTATTAAAATTGTTATTAAATCAAAATATTGGCAATATAAACCCAGTTATTTCCAAGTTTATATTTGCCATTTTTTATATACTTTATGAAATTTTATGTAATTTTATTATATATATTCTATAAATTGTATGTTAATTTTTTTCTTATAACTTATTTCATAAATTGTTTTCTCATGTTCAGTTTTCTGAACTGAGCCAATTGTTTCCTGTAATATGAAAGCATCATGTAATAAAGGAAAAGTACCTAGCATTATAGTCAGAAGATCTGAGGTGGAGTCCAGCACGGTCATTAACTGACAGTGATGCTGGGCAAATCTTTAACCCCTCCCAAGGGAATTAAAGGATGCCATATAAACTAGTGCATACTAAGTGCTTATTAATAACTAGCTGCTTTTGCAAGTGTCACAATTTCACAACACATTGTTAACTCTGTAATATGACCACTCTTCTAAAGATGAGGAATTCAGGCTTTCAAAGTGTGAAATAGTGTGCCCATATTCACCTAGCTAATAGCAGAGCTCTAACTCAAATGAACAGTGCATGGGTTTTGCACTTATATAGATGACTGAGTTCAAAACCCATGCTCTGTTGATTATACTGCAGAGCTTACTTCATCTGTAAAATAGAGATTATAATAAAACTATTGTTCAGATTTTAAGGAAATTATTGAGATAATGTTCATGAAAGTATTATCTAAATTACAATGAAAAGCATAAATCTTACCATTCCTTTTAAAATATATGCATTCCTTTGCATTTATAATTCAAGTTAATAAAAATAAATTCAAATCCTTCAGCACCTGTCCTTTCCCCTTCGCTATACCTAGGAGTGTCGGGCAAACTATCATATTCAAGTTATTCAACTCCATATTGCCCAAACTAATAAATACTAAATCCACTTTTTTCCTTTGTCATTCATCTCTTTCAGTATTTTTATTATAATATCCAAGTGAAATAGGCTGACTTCACATTAGTTATAGATAAAAGAGGAAAGGAGCTATGCAAAGACTTTGATAAATGAATCACAGAGCAGTATGCCAGTACATTCTCTTAATAATAGTGGATGTTATTAATATTGCCCATATAATTATTTTCTTACAAATGAATATCTGAGAATCATAGAAGATGCTATGCCTTAGGCTGCAAGTAACAGAAATAAAAACTTTAAATCTGCATTAGATAATAATGATTTTTACTGGCTCACAAAACCCAAAACCCAGAGGTTAGAGTGGGCTCCAGGGTTGAAGGATGAGTGACTCAACAATGTCATCAAGGAGCAAGACACTTTCCAAGAATTTAAAAATTTGATGAAGTGATTAGAATTTAAGTTAATGGGGCTACCTAGAATTATTTTTTTTAAATACACATAACTCTTCATTCTGTTTTATCTCTTTTATTTCTTGCTCACCTTATAAAGAACAAATGACATCCCAAAGATAGTTAAATTAGAGCACTTATTACCCTGTGGAAATTTGCCCTATGTGATATGCCAAAATCAGATTATGACTCTTAAATATACCTCACCATAATCCTTTTTAACATACAGCTCCTGACTTAGAACTGCATATATATATATATATATATATGCCCATATACATATTTGATGGGTAGATTTATATAGGTAAGTTTATCTCAGCATATAAGCATACACTTACAGGCATTTATCTATTCTCTAGAAATTAAGAAATGCTGTGGTTTCAGGTATATTCTATTAGCTCTGGGGCTATATTTGGGGTGTTTTAGATATCCAGAACAAAATATGACAAAATCGCTACTTTATATATGAAGAATTCTCATGAATCTAGAGAATTAGATATACTTTCTTTTGACAGAGCCTTCAAATAACTTCAAGCATATATAACTCAAAAACAAATCCATTATCCTAAAAAAATAGTCAATTGTAATGTCATTAATACTTGGCTAAACAAGGATAATAAAATTGTATTGAGCCCATGTGTATATCCCTGCAAAAATAATAAAAAATAATAGAGGAGTATCTTAAAGCATCATTTAAAAGTTCTTCAATATACAGTTCATACATGACTTTAAACTGTTTAATTAGTAACTGAAGCATTGACAAATAATTCAACATATAAGTGAAATATACATATACATTATAGATCTCAGATATTCTAAAAATATTCCATCAAAATCACACTCTGAAATAATTTCCTATATTTAAGCAAGGTATGTGTGAAAAGTCCCCAGAAGTAATACCTCAAAAGTGTTACAATTTTTATATACACTTACCGACAGTATCACACGGTTCATCTTTGTGTACACAGAAATCTTTCCTAGAAAGAAAAATGGAAAGTGAAAGTAACTACAAATTTTTTTCCAAATAATACAAATTATGTAACATATTCTTGAATAGTTATAGGATTTATTGAATCACATCCTATATCTCCATGAATTTAATAAAAATGAGAATAAGAATAACTTATTTTTTAATTCTAAGAAAATGTGTGATTAATTAAATTTTTATTACATATTTATACCTGATCTAATTCCAGAACATAGTTGTCCTATTTCATTGATGATATTTCAAAAATAAAATTCCATCCTGTTTTGAATTTTACAAAATTTCAGTTTTGTTATTACAAAAACAGCATATGTTTTTGGGACATGATTTTCCATTTGAAAAATATTTTAATATATCTGCTTCACATAATGCACAAATAATTTCCAGATTGAAGATCTAAATGCAAAAAATATAATTTGAAACACTATAACATTTTATAAAATTGGTAAGAAAATTTAAAAACCAATAACAATCATTTTAATAAGGGTATGAGGAAATAGGTATTTTTACATAAATGTTATCTAACCATGAAAAATATTCTGTAATTTGCTCTTTCAATGGACCTCCATATCTTGGAGAGCATCTCCTAATAATAGAAATGACTCCACTTCATTCTTTTAGCAATTACTTAAGATTTCACAGTGCATAGTAATTTAGTAGAGCATCATAATTAGGAGCTATGATCTTGGAGCCAGACGACCTGAAAGCAAAACTTTTTGTCTACCTCTTACTAGTTATGTGACCTTATGCAACCTACTTAACCTTCCTGTGTCTCAGTCACCAACTCTAAAAAATAAGGGTAATAATAATATCTATTTCATAAATTTTATGTAGAAGTCAGATATCTTAACACATAAAGCATAGGCTTATTTTGCAGGTTGAATGAGTTAACACATATAAGACATCTGAACAACGCCAGGCACATTGTGAGCTCTCAAATCTTACGTGTTGATACTTTTGTTGTTGCTACTATTCCTTTATCATAATGTTAGCAATTTCCTACAGATTTGTATTTAGGCTCTATATATTGTTCACTACTACAAATAATAATATAATTAGACATGTCCTTGTGTGTAAGAAAGAAATGAAAATTGTCTTGCTTAATTTCCTCTTTGTTACAGCCATCTGAATGTCATTACTGAATAAGAAAATGGCTTTAAACACTAAGTCCATACTCCTCTCAATTCACCAATGATATCTATATTGATAATTATAACAGCTGGTTTTGGTTTTTTTGTGTGTGTTTTTTTGCGGTATAAAATATTTATTATTTTATTTTATATTTTATATACTTTTTAATTTTTTTAAAGATACTTAGACTACATAAATGTTACATAAAAAATATAGGGGATTCCCATATGCCCCACTAACTACCCCTCCCACATTTTCTCACATTAACAACATCCTTCATTAGTGTCGGGGAGGGAGCAGGTGAACTCTGGAGATTTGAGGGTATGTAGTTGAAACAGCTGGTTTTTAATTCACATTTTGCTTGTCCATCAGAAGCATTTGAGATTTAGTACCTATTTATATAATTTTGTAAATGTTCCATCCATGTATAAATACATACTATCTAATTGTTTAGAGCAGAGTTCTATACACGCCCATTAGGTTTAGCTAGTAACAAGCTATAATATACAATTTCTAAACAGAATGAACAATTTAGAATTTATTTTTACAACTCTTTCTTAGAAAGGACTGCTAAGAATTCCACTGTGATCATAAATTTATTGATATTTCCTTGTAACTCTGTTCATTTTTGCTTCATTACATTGATACTAAGTTATTACGTACTTAAACTCTCAAGTTTTTATAACTTCTTTTGAATTATGCCTTCTATTATTATGAGAAAACCATCCTTTGTCCCCCATTATATTTTCTTTGTTAAAGTCTATTGTCATATATTTTCATATATTAATATGATTAATACATCAATATTTGCTTGGCATTAACTTTACCTTCCTTTTACTTCAACTTTCATTTTTCCTGAATCTCTAGTTAAAATTTTAAAACCTTGCTATATAAAATCCTTATTTCAATAAATGAGCTTAATTCATTTACATTTTATTATGTACATATTTGGATTTTTCTATCATCATATTTGTGCTTTCTATTTGCCAAGTTATATTTATTTGCTATTTTCCCCCTTTATTTCTTTTATCTAATTTAATCTTCCTATCTTTTTCTAACAGATATTTAATAATACTGCTTTGAAGAATAACATTTATTGCATTTGATTCATGGTAACTTTTATTTTCTAAAGTACACTGTATTCGTTTCTGTCTGAAATGGTTTCACTGAGCTAAAATCAAGATGTCTGCAAGCTTGTGTCCCTTCTGGAAGCTGCAGGGGAGAAACCATTTCCTAGTCTTTTACAGATTCTAGAGGCTGCCCTAGTTTTTTGATAATATTTTAAGACTTTCTGATGGTTTTTATCTCTTCTTTTAGGTCTATATCAAAGTCTGCATTTTAAGTTACCAGCCAATAATTATATTATTGAAGTACTTGTGGGTCTAATCCTGTTATTTGTTCATTTTGCTGAATCCTATTCATTGTGGCTTGCCATTCATGGGGGTTATATAATTTCATATTTGAGCTCAGGCTTTTTCACCTGTGGGAATCTTGTCTGGTCTGTGTTGAGAGTATCTCTCTCTCTGAAGATAATTTTTATTAACAAATATTTTATGCTATTTAAGATTATTTCCTGGACTAGGATTTCTTGGACCATACAGGTGGTATAAATATCACAACTGTTTTAGTTTCCTAGGCTGCTCAAAGCATATACCATGAAATAGGGTTGGCTTAAACAATGGGAATTTATCTGCTTAAAGTTTTGAGGCTGGGAAAATGTTCAATCAAGGTATCATCAAAGCAATGCTCTCTTCCTGAAGACCCGTGGCCAGTGATCCTTGGCTTCTCTGCCACATGGCAAAGCACAAGGTGGTGTGAGCTGGTCTCTCCCTTCTCTTCTGGGTTTCATATCTTTCAGCTTCTTGCTTCCATAGCTTTCTCTTTGCTCTCTGTATTCATTCCATTTATAAAGGACTCCAGTAATAGGATTAAACCCAACCTAACTGAGGTGGGACACACCTTAAGTGAAGCAATCTCATCGAAAGACTCTACTTACAATAGATTCACACCCACAGGAATGAACTGGATTTAAAAACATGTTTTTCTGTGGTACATACAGCTCCAAATCACCACAGGTCTGGTTGGTTCTTTTCATTCTGATGTCTCTAACTCTCAAGGACCCTTTTGTATTTCCATCTTTTGACCACTCTATGTAGCTTTTTGGGGAATCCCTCAAGGTATCATCTAATCTTCTCTTCAGCTGTATTTGTTCTTCAACTCACAAATTGTGATTTTATGTCCAAAAACCCTATTTTTACAGAGGCTTTATTTTCCTAATTTTTCAAACATACCATTATTTTCTACTTTTGTTCACTTTTTAATTTTTTGCTTTTTAATCATGTAAAGCATGCTTATTTTATCATCTCTGTCAGACTTTTAAATTATACTGTTCTTTATTGTGACACTTGGCTCCTACTATGGAAGATTTTGTCATTATGTGACATGGAATCTTATTGTGAATGAAAATTCAGTAGTGACTTATATGTGGTTTCCCTGTCGTGTAAACTGAGAGAGGGCCCCTCTAGAGCAGTTTTGCATATATGTTTACTAAGTGCTTTAATGTTGGAATCAGTTTCATGATAATGAATCCCCAGGGCAGCCATTTTCCCTAACTTGGGGTCATGGCTGAAACAGAAGGCTTCTTTATTGACAACCTGTACTTGCTGGCAGAATTTTGTCCAGCTTACACTTTTATTATGGGTGCACCTCTTCGAGGGCTCTGGATTAATGTAATCATTTTAGTTTCACTTCCCCAATTTGCACAGCCTTAAGATATTGCCTTTTTCTTCCATATGGGACTCAGGAAAACAAATTTTGTAGTTCAACAAACTCCCAAGAAGCAGCTATCACATTAATTCAGATGGTTACTACATTTGTTGCTTTTTGGCTCATCTGGGCACTCAAAAGGATATTTATTATATTTTTTTCTACAATTTCTACAGGCCTAATATGGGACATTTTCTGATTATCTACTTATACAGATTATTAAATAATTAGAGAAATGAATAACAATCTGTGACCTACTATGTAAGAATTAAGTATGGTGAAATGATGCATTTATTTATTGTTACTATTAGATATCAATTTATATACAAACAAGACTAGTGGCATCATTTTATTATTAGATTTTCTATTAAGGAAATATTCTTACCAAACTCCTTAAAAGACTGTGTGACTATGTGCCTGATCAATAGATTCACATTGACAAGATATTGAATATTTTTTCACAGATGTCTTTTTACAACTGGAAATTATGTTAGTTATAAATTATTTTAAAAATTAGTGATAGCTATATTATTTTTCTTCCAAAAAGTTGGAGTCAAATAAACAAAGGTATATGTGGTTAGCCATAGGTATGAATAAGTTAGGGAATTAAGTATTCCAGTATCAAAATTTAATAATTAAAATTATTCAGTATTCCATTTGGAAAATTTCTGACTGATAATTTCTATGATGCAATTATAGTCAATTATTAATTACTAAAGTAATAGGGAGAAGGGCAGAAGGGAAGAGTTGTTTGGGATAAAGAAGATTAAACATAACTTTAAAGAATACGTATTCAACACAAAGCACAAAATGAACTAAACAAATTTAATTCATCCAAATCACATCCACTATTGTGCAGTTATACATAAAAATAATAAAACAAATATGGTAGTTTATCACATGACTTGCTTCGCAAAGAGCCACCAGGAGATTTATTATTCCTGTGGGTCTCTCAGTCCAAAACTCTTCTTTTCCAGTAATTCACTAGGACTCCAATAAGGCAGAGACTCAGGCATTGATTCAAGTTATTCCCTCTCCCTTCCTTTTCTGACCAAATTAACTCCATCCTCAAATACTTGGCTTGCTTAGTTTAGAGGTTATACCTTGCCTACCTCAGTTTGTCTTTATAATGCCTGTCAGCAATGGCTCTGCTCTATCATATGACTGGAAAGGGAGTGGGTCCTCCTCAAATAGAAGTAGACAAAATGTAGCTTTAAAATATATTGTCTACTGATTACTGTATATTTCCGAACAAAAAACATGTAGGAATTTTCCCTAATTTGTATTTTTTTCTTTTCATTATTAATTTTCCATACCATTTATGTTCTCAAGGGTCTCTAGCTACTTTTTTTTCGTAGAGAAGTTGTGGGATTATAGAACAATGATGCATAAAATACAAAAATCCCCATTGTGGCAGTTTGATATTATTGATGAATTCCAAAAAGAAATACTGATTGTGTTTGCAAACTGATCTGTTCCTCTGAGTATTAGATTGTATTAGACTCAAAGGTTTCACTTTTATGTTATTAAACCAAGATTAGGGCTTTTATTTGACCATGTCATTAGGGTGACTCAGTTTGTGTCCCTACCTACAGCTAGCTGTAGGCTATATAAATGGATGTTCAATCAAAGACAGGGGAGTAAATGCACAGAGAAGGAGAACACAGAAGCAGATGCACAGGAAGAGAGAATGCTCCGTAGACACAGCCCCAGGAAGAGAGATGAGCCTAATAGTTTACAGCTGACCGTGTGGAGAGAACAGGGCAGCCGAGGCCAGAAATGAGCCCTGGGAGGAGTGATGAGCCTTATGCCAGGAAGAAGCTGGGACCACAGAGCCTTAGAGGAAGAAGGAAGGCTGAACCCTCACAGACATTGCCTGCCATCTTGCATCAACACGTGGCAACAGACTTTGGGTGAGAAAGTACCTCTTATGGTACCTTGAATTGAATCTTTAGGTACCCTGTAACTGTTCGCTTCTACCCCAAATAAATACCCTTTATAAAAGCCAACAGAGTTCTGGTACTTTGTATCTGCACCCCTTTGGCTGACTAATACACCCATATACCATCCAGTTATAACACCTTGCACTGGTGTGGAATAATTATTAACAGTGATGAAAGCACATTTTTATTATTACACTATTAACTATAGTCCATGATTAAACTTTTTTATTTTTTTTTAATTAGAGGAGTTGTGGATTTACAGAAAATTCATGTAAAAACCAAAGTGTTCCCAAATACCCTCTCTTGTTGACTTTGCATTACAGTGGTACCTTTGTTACAATTAATTAAAGAATTAAAGAATATTAAAATTATACTATTAACTATAGTCTACAGTTTGCAATAGGTATATTGTTTCCCATATACCACCCTATTATTAACACCCTGTATTAGTGTGGTAAGTTTTTTATAATTCATGAAATAACATTTTTATTCTGTACTATTAACTGCAGTTAATACAGTTCTGTTTTATCTGTTAATTTTTATTCTAGTAACATATGTATGACCTAAAATTTCCTCTTTTAACAACATTCAGATATATAATTCAGTGCTGTTAATTATACTCACAATAATGTGCTACCATCACCACCATTCATTTCCAAAACTTTTAATCAACCTAAATAGAAATACTGTACAAATTAAGCATCAACCACCCATTTTCTACTCCAACCCCGTCCCTGGTAACTAGTATTCTAAATTCTAATACTATGAATTTGCTTATTCAAATTATTTCCTATCCGTGAGATCATACAATATTTGTCCTTTTGTGTCTGGCTTATTTCATTCAGCATAATGTATTCAAGGTTCATCTAAGTTGTTGCATGTATCAGGACTTCATTCCTTTTCAAGGCTGAAGAACATTCCATTGTGTATATATACAACATTTCCTTATCCATTCATCAGTTGAACATTTGGGTTCCACCCATCTTTTGGCAATTGTGAATAATGCCTCTGAATATCAGTGTGCCCATATCTGTTTGAGTCCCTGCTTTCATTACTTTTGAGTATATGCCTAGTAGAGGGATTACTGGGTTATATAGTATTTCTATACTTAGCTTCCTAAGGAACTGCCAAACTATTTTCCACAGTGGCTGCACCATTTTACAATCCCACCAGCAATAAATGAGGGTTCCTATTTCTCCACATCTTCTCCAACATTTGTAATTTTCTGGAGTTTTGTTGTTGTTGTTGCTGCTGTTGTTTGTTGGTTTACAGAAGCCATTTTGGTGGGTGTGAAATGGTATCTCATTGTTTTGATTTGTATTTCTTTTAATCAGCATCTTAGCCATTTGTGTATCCTTTTTGGAGAAATGTCTATTCAAGTCTTTTGCCCATTTTTTAAATTGGATTTTTGTCTTATTATTGCTGAGTTGTAGGATTTCTTTATATATTCTGGATATTAAACCCTTATAAGATATGTGGTTTCCAAATATTTTCTTCCATTGGGTAGGTAGTATTTTCATTTTGATGATAAAGTCCTTTGATGCACAAAAGTTTTTAATTTTAATGAGGTCCCATTTACTACTTTTTCTTCTATTGCCCATGGTTGGGTGTGAAATCTAGAAAATCATTTACTAATACAAGATCCGGAAGATATTTCTCTGTATTTCCTTCTGGGCCATTTATAGTCCTGGCTATTGTATTTGGGTCTTTGATCCAGTTTTAGTTAGTTTTTGTATATAGTCTGTAATAGTGGTCCTCTTTTATTCTTTTGCATATGGATATCCAGTTCTCCCAGCACCATCTGTTGAAGAGACTTTTTTTTCCCAATTAAGCAGACTTGGCAGCCTTGTCAAAAATTAATTGGCCATAGATGTGAGGATCTATTTCTGAACTCTCTATTCAATTCAATTTGCATATATATCCTTGTGCCAGTACATGCTGTTTTAGAGTCAGGATATGAGAGTCCTCCAACTTTGTTCTTCTTTTTCAAGATGGTTTTGGCTATTGGGGGCCCCTTACTTTCGAACAAATTTGATCATTGGCTTTTCCATTTCTGCAAAGTAGGCTGTTGAATTTTGATTGGGATTATGTCAAATCTGTAAATAACTTGGGGTAGTATTAACTACTTAATGATATTTACTCTTCCAATTCATGAACACAGAGTGTCCTTCCATTTATTTAGTTCTTCTTTGATTTCTTTTAACAATGTTTTATAGTTTATTGTGTACAACTTTCTGCACCCTTGCCTAATTTTTTCCTAGATATTTGATTCTTTTAGTTGCTATTGCAAGTGCAATTTTTTGACCTCCTCCTCAGATTGCTCATTACTAGTGTATAGAAACACTACTGATTTTTGAGTGTTGATCCTATACCCCACAACTGCCAAATTCATTTATTAGCTCTAGTCACTTTGTTATAGATGTTTTTCAGGACTTTCTATATACAGAATGATGTCATCTGTAAATAGTGAAAATTTTACTTCTTCCTTTCTTATTTGGATGCTTTTTATTTATTTTTCTTGACCAACTGCTCTAGCTAGAACTTCCAGTACAATGCTTAAGAGCAGAGGTGACAGTGGCATCCTCATCTTAGACAGAAAGCTTTCAGTTTTTCACCATTGACTATGAAGTTAGCTGTGGATTTTTCATAAATACCCTTTATCATGTCAAGGAAGTTTCCTTCTAGTCCCGTGTTTTCTAAGAGTTTTTATCAAGAAAGGATGCTAGATTCTGTCGAATGCCTTTTCTGTGTCAATTGGGATAATCATGTGTTTTTTCCCCTTGATTTTAACATGGTGTATTACATTAATAGATTTTCTTATGGTGAATCATCCTTATGTACTTGGGATAAAACCCACTTGACATTGGTATATAATTCTTTTAATGTGCTGTTGGATTTGACTTACAAGTATTTTGTTGAGGATTATTGCTCTTATGTTCCTAAGAGAAACTGATCTGTAATTTTCTATTCTTGTAATATCTTTATCTGGCTTTGGTATTTGGGTGATGTTGGCCTCATAGAATAAGCTAAGTTGTGTTCCCTCCTGTTCAATTTTATGGAAGACTTTGAGCAGAACTGGTTTTACTTCTTCTGAGAATTATTCATAGAATTCACCAGTGAAGCCACCTGATACTGGGCTTTTCTTTGTTGGGAGGTTTTTGATGACTGATTCAATCTCTTTACCTGTAATAGGTTTGTTCAGCTCCTCTATTTCTTCAAGATTCAGTGTAGGTTGCCCATATGTTTCTAGGAATATGTCCTTCTACTTGCTTTGAGTTTAGTTTGCTGTTCATTCCCCAATCCCAAGGGACCCGGAATGACATCAGCTCTGACAGTCCCAGCTTGAGAGGGAATCCAGATACCATGGGGTAGATGGAAGGAATTATTCTGTCCACAGCTGCAAACATTTTTGGGATGGGACCTATCCATCATCATCATTTGGTTGGTTGTCAGGGCAAGCCTGGAGAACTGGGGATTAGGAATTGTCTGCTACTCTGCTGGGACTCAGGGCTCTACTGGCATTTGAACAGTCCAAAGATTTAAATCTCTGAGAAAAATATTTAACAGGTACATTAAAAATTATAGGTTCAAATAAAAGGAGTAGAAGAATCATGATTAGGGAAATTATACATGAGTATAAATATGTTATATTGGGGAGATAGATTATCATAACTTCCCAGATAGGGCTCACTGAAGTGGTGTTGATTTGTTGATGCTGTGTGTCTTGCCTCTGTTGTCCAGATGTCCCAAGGGCCCTTGGGAGCACTCTTGTTTGATGCTTTGTTTACTGTGGCGGTTAGTGAAATCTGTCTGATACCTGTATATCCTTAACCTCCGGAATGACCTCCTGACTCATTTTGAAATCTCTTAGCCATAAAAACTATTTTATTTACTGTTTCCCCCTTTTCATCAAGGTCTTTTTCCAAATACATCACTGATTAATACTTGGTAATAATCCCTCAGTGCCAGGGAGGCTCAATCTTGAGAGTCATAGCCCACATCGGGAGGAAGTTAGTGAGTTTGCAGGATTTGGCTTAGAGAGAGGTCGCATTTGAGTAACAAGGACATTTTCAGGAGGTAACTCTTAGGCATTAGTTATAATTAGGAAAAGTTTCATATTTACAGGAATAAGGTTCATACATATGAGCATTAAGATCAAGGACTTGTCATATGTGCCTATTTTCTTTTCTTAGACATTGCTTATCTATTCCAGAGATTTTTGCCATTTTATTTGAGAAAGTAGCAGGGCTCTCCCAGGATGGAAGTTTTAATATTTTATTAGATGATCTGTTGGCTTCTATCTATTAAGAGAACATACCTATAACACCACAAACACATTCATATCCCACAGAAGGTGGATTTTCCCTAAATGGCACCCCACTATCAAAATCCTGTACTAGTAATGTACTTTAGTTATAAATGCTGCAGAACATTCTTATATTTTTATTGTTAACTCCAATTCTTGGCCACTCCAGAATTTGCTGAGTTATGTAGTCATCTTTTTTATCCTCTAGCTTTCCTTCTAGCCTTATGGATGGGCCAAAACTTCCCCTTTCAACCACATTCACACTCATACTTCAGCACTATTAATTACAATCACGTTGCTGTGCCACCATCACCTCCATCCATTCCCAAACCATTACAATCAACCAAATTATAAGTTCTACATAGATTAAAAAAATAAAAAATAAAAAGAATTTGCACACCAATCTCTACTCTCCTCCTATCTTTCTGGCACCCTATCTTCCAGACTTTACTTCCATGAGTCTCCTCACTATCCTTAGTTCATTTCAGTGAGATCATGCAATATTTGTCCTTTTGTGTCTGGCTTATTTCACTCAACATAGGGTCCTTTATCACATGTGCCAAAGCTTCATTCCTTCTTGCAGTTGAAACATATTCCATTGTACATGTATACCATGTTTTATCTACTCATCTGTTGGATATCTTTTTACTGTCTCTTTTTCCCTTTACTGCAATCTCCTTTTCTGTATAGTTGATCTTTTGTGATGCATCTGACTGGTCACTTTCTCATTTCTGTTTCTGTATAATTTTTAAGTACTTTCTTATTGGTTTCCCTGTAATTTATATTAGACGACCTACATCTATAATCTAATAATTTGAACAGATACCAACTTAGCTTCAAAAGCATATGTTATCTGCTTTATTCCCCTCTTTATGTTGTCTGTGTCCCACTTTATCACCTTATATTTTGCATGTCCATTATTAGCAAATAGGAGTTTTTCTTGTTCAATTGTATTGTTTCTTATTGGAAGTAAAGAGTCAAGTTATAAATTGAGGAGACAGTATTACTTGGCTTTGCATTTACCTTTATAGTTAACTTTACTAAGATCTTCATTTCTTCACACCACCCCAGTCTACTCTCTATTGTCTTTTCCTTTCAACCTGCAGAATTCCCTTTAATAATTATTGTAGGGCAGGTCTTTTGTTGACCAACTCTCTCAATTTTTCTTTATCTGTGAATATTTTAAACTCTCCCTCATTTTTGAAGGACAGTTTTGCTGGATAAAGAATTGTGGGATGGCAGTTTTTCTCTTTCAGTACCTTAAATATCATATTACTGCTTTCTCACCTCCATGGTTTCTGATGAGAAAGCAGCATTTAGTCTTATTGAGGATCCCTTGTATATGATGAATCCCTTTTCTCTTACTGCTTTCAGAATTCTCTGACATTTGACATTCTGACTAGTGTGTGTCTTAGAGAAGACCTATTAGGATTTATTCTGTTTGGAATATGTTGCACTTCTTGGACAGGTATATTTTTGTTTTTCTTAAGAGCTGGGAAATTTTTGACCATTATTTTCTCAAGTAGTCTTTCTGCTCCTTTTCCGTTCTTTTCCTCTTCTGGAATCCCCATGCCACATATGGTTGTGTGTTTTGTGCTGTCACTCAAATCCTTGAGTCATTGATTTTTTCTTTTCTTTTCTTCATATGATTTCAATCATCCTGCTGTCTATATTACTGATTCTTTCTTCCACCTGTTCAAACCTGCTATTGTATGCCTCTAGTGTATTTTTAATCATTATTATGCCTTTCATCCCCATAATTTCTGCTATGTTTCTTTTTATACTTTCTAATTCTTCTTTATGCTTGTATTAGTCAGCCAAAGGAGTGCTGATGCAAAATACCAGAAATCGGTTGGTCTTTATACAGGGTATTTATTTGGGGTAGAAGTCCACAGTTACCAGGCCATAAAGCATAAGTTTCTTCCCTCACCAAAGTCCATTGCCACGTGTTGGAGCAAGACAGCTGCCAACGTTTGCCGACTCTTCCCGGGGTTCCATTTCTCTCTAGGCTCAGCTCCTCTGTTTCCTCCACAAGGTCATCTGTAGACTATGAGGCTCTCTAGGCTTTGCCCCTCTCCACAAGGCCACCTGTAGACTCTAGGCAAATGGCTCATCTCTTTTCATGAGGCCTTCTCTCCTTCCTCACGACCAAGCTCTCTTACTTCTCAGGCTCCAGCTCAAGACTCTAACCTCAGAACTTCAACTCAAAACCCCCTTGCCATGTCTTTTTATCTTTGAGACCCCACCCACCAAGGGATGGGGCTCAATGCCCTACTGATGTGGCCCAGTCAATGCCTTAATTATAACTTAATTATGCCCAGATGAACAGACCGTTTATAAGCATAATCCAATATCTATTCTGGGGATTTATAACTATATCAAACTGCCAAACTGCTACAATGCTCATACATTGTCTTCTTTATATCCTTTATCTCTTAACCCATATTTTCCTTCATCTACTTGAATTGATTTAGAAGATTTGTTTGAGTTTCTTTGATTAGTTGTTCCATTTTCTGTGTCTCCTCTGAAGTTCTAATTTTTCCCTTGACTGAGCCATATCTTCTTGTTTCTTGGTTTAGCTTCTAATTGTTTGCTGCTGAGGTCTTGGCATCTGATTACTTTGATGAGTTAACTCTGAAGGTCAATTTCTCCCTCTTGTCTATGGTTTTATTGTTATTTGGCTTTGTGAAGGGTCTTCTTTGATGCTTGGTTCCAATTTATTCTAGACTTTTAGAGAGGCCCATGTTCAATTGTTCAGATATTTTCAGCTCTTCTTCATCTGATTTTGCCCTGTATATGTGGTATAATTTTTAAGATTGCACTTTTTGTGCAATTGTTTCACCTCCAGAAAAAAGCTTCCTTTCTTCTATTTCTTCTCTGGGGATCTTGATCTGTTCTGTTTGCTTCTGTGAAGAATTCTCCCCAGCTCCTATGATTTGTTTAAATTCTCCCCTCACTCAGTGCCTCCTTTCTGTTACACTTTTCAGTTCTGGGATCATCCTGTTTCCCAGTAGTTCAGTTTAACCCACTCTCCGCCCCCTTTTCCTTTCATTCCCATTAGGATATCCCACCCCAGGGAGTCAGATGGGGTCAATGCAGAAAAGGTGAGTCACTCCAGAATAGTCCATTTTGCATTTAGGTGATCCAATCAACAGAAACGATTTAGTAAGTGCACCTCTTGCTAGCAGTTCTGCTGCAATCATTTTCTCCTTATTCTTCCCCTGGGGGCACTTTAGTATGCAACATGATTTAGCAGCTTGTATTCGGTTCTGGGTCTTTGTGGACTTGGTTCCTTGTGCCTGAATATGCATGGGGTTTGATTTTGCTGCTGTGAGTGGCTCTATAGTCTGTGTCCATGGCAGGAGGGACCCAGGCAGCTCTGCCTCTATGCAATTCCCAAGCTGCACAGGACCGAGTGATGGGGATAGGAATGGGAATGGACCAGCAGGCCTGGGATGGAATTTCCTACCTGCTTTTGTAGATTCCTCTTCTTTTTCTTTGATTCAGCATTTATGGAGTCCTTCTCCAGTCTCTATTGTTTTCCAAAATTCTAAGCAAGTGAGATTTATTATTTTATTAGCTGATTTTAATGAAAGACTTTTCCAGAGGATGCCTTATGCCATCATGCTGATGATATCACTCCTTACTATTATTTTTTATTCTGGTAAATCTACAAACTATTTAATCCATCCCAGATAAGTGGAATTGAGCTATATAATCTGATACACTTATACTTAATATTCAATTTACTCAAAATCTTTTCTTTTATATATAGAAAATATAATCCTATCTGTTGTATAAAATCTACAGTTCTAACTGAATGAATGTTGCAGAGCACACTCATTTTTGTTAATTACCTAAAAGCAAACAGCAAAGGCAAAGAAGGACTATAGCAATATTAAAGGTAAAAAAAAAGAATATGGGATTTACTTTTATGAGATTTGAATATGATAATGCATTTTTTCTTCATTTTCTTCATTCACAAGGAGACCTTCATTATGTTATTTAACCAATCCGTGCTCATTTATTTATCTTTCTCAACACTGGAGAAACAAATGAGTTGCTTTTAAGATTAAATAAGATAAATGTGCCTGTACAAATTTTTTTTAAAAAGCAAACAGCAGAGAACACAAAAACATTTTGATAAACTAAATAATCAGATTGTCCATTAACACTGAGGGCTTTAAAATTAGTACCTTTTGTAAAAGAAAATGATCTTTCTGAAAATATATGTCAAAATTAGAAGGCCAACTCTAGACAAATGAGGGGAGACACACTGAAATTTTATCCCATCAGAGGTAACCACTCCAGCTACTTTAGCCTAAACTTTTTCCAAGGCAAACCAGTGGCCAGCATCTCCTTCAATATGCAAGATACAAAATGGGGAACCTTACATGTCTGGACAAAGCAAAACTATTCTCAATTGGAATATTTATTACCAGTGTTATAATCCAATATTTTTTAAAAGTTAAGTGGTTCAGTGAAAGCCACTGAGGTAAGCACTTTTCCCCCACACCCCAGCATAGGCTTCTAACCACAGAACTCCCCTCCCCCACTCAGCCCACTTATAGAGTGGAAAATATAGTAAGAGAATGTGAATGGCCCTGGATCATCCAAACACAACAGATGGGATGGCTAGAATTTCTTTCTTCACTGTCTTTCCTGTTTTCTGGTTCTTCCATTATTCCTTTGATGGTGAGAACTACACGGAATCTTCCCCACTTATCAAAATAAACCAAAAAGGCCACCTCTTCAAGTTCTCAACTTAGGAAAACTTTGGTTTCTGTGACTCAAAACAAAGAACACCAAATGATACAGGAAAATGCATCCCCCTTGTGGTTTAACATACTCAGTGTCTGAATATACTTACAGATGAGGAATGGTGAAGGTTGGCTGGCATTTTTGTTACAAGTAGATATATACAAGTATATTTAGCTTTTTTATGCCATTGGCGGCTATAGAAAGTCAAATTTATCTCAGGGACACCATGACTGGTTATACAGGTTGTGCATTAGACAATTCTAGGTTCACTTTTACTTACATAACAATGTGACTAGCTCCCTCTACTGTTGGATAGTGCACAACCTATACAACTGGATGTTGTGAGACTCATTAAGTACCTCTTATATGCCAAACACTGAGTAAGGGGACGAAAACAAAGATAAATAAGACAGGCTTCTACTCTGAAGGCAAAGAAGAGAATGACATACAATCACCTCTGTAATGTGATAAGGGCCCCAGGATCAGTGGGGAAGAAGTCTGGGGAATTCTATTAAATAATGGATAGTTCTATTTTGCAATTGCCTTTGCCAGCAAACAAATGGAGAGAGAAACACCCAAAACAGATGATCTTGAATAATATGGTAATTCAGAAAATTAAAGAACCACATAAAATC
>JAKSZT010046586.1:5877622-6243130 GCA_026826555.1 Tolypeutes matacus
AAAGTATATTCAGATGTAGGGGGAAAGAGGGAAAGGGATTTTATGTGCTTTTTTTTAAAACCAATAATATATCGCATCATAATGCGTGACGCTACAACATGACTGATTTACATAATGTGAAACAAGGGACTTCATCTGTAACTAAACAGCATGATAAAACTATAACAAATGCACTGCTTATTGTCAAGGGTGTTTACAGTCCTTCGCAATTTCTGGTCAATCTGCAAGCATATGAATAAAACACATTATTTCAAAGAACATAATTTCTTTTATCTAAAAGCATTGGGAGCATCTCTGACTAAAATTGAAGAAAAAACTGTCAGCAGCATGTGAAAACCTTATATAAGACTATAACTCTTAATGTTCAGTTCTTCAATTGTCAACTTCTTTCCAGAGGACCAACATTATGAATTCTTAATTTCACAATATTCAAGGATATTTTTGTGGGGGTGGGGGGAGAGATTTGTTTGCTGACTTAGACCTATACTCATGTGGATTCAAATTCTCTCATTTTTAGCTCATGTTGGCTCAGGGCACCTGAAGTCTGCATCATAGAGTTTCATTTTGTGAGTTTATGGAAATGATACTCTTAGACTTTGGCAACTGAAAAGACCAATAAATTCTGCTTAGGTTCTGATTTATATCGAAAAAATGAAATGTAGCCCTTAATTTCCAAGAATGAAGATTCATCAGAGAATAAATCTCATTGCAGTTTTATAGTGCCCTGGGAGATACCTATAAATGATTCATTGAAAAATTATTCTGTGATTTGTATTAAATCAAGATATTTCTGCCATTTCTATATTTTATTAAAGTTTCTATCTTATTTGCCAATGGCATTAGCTTGAAAACTAATGTTTAGAAGTATTGTACATATACCAAACAATTTCTGTAAATCTGAAAGGCAAAGCAATCATTAACAAAATAAAATTTTAAATTGAAGAATATTTGCAATGGAAATAGACTTATCCCTTTTCTACACTTTCAAAGGGAAATCTGAAAACTAAGCTAAGAAATCAGAGTTGACAGATTGAGAAGATGTTTTGTGTTTTGTTACTATGAGCACTAGGTCAGCTTTAAACTATGTACTTCATTGTATCACACAGAACAATTTAATAAATATTTTAGACCCGATAGGTTCTGAGTTAAGAAAATATGCATTTTAGTTGAAATCAAAATTAATTCCTGAGCAAAAATTTCTTCCTACTAATGTTCTCATATAATATACATTTAATAATAACCTAAGATGAACAGCTACCAGGAACAGGGCCTGGTTATGATTTTAACATTTTGGTATTGCTGCTATAAAAAATTACCACAAATTTAGTGGTAAGATAATATATTATCTTACAGCTCTAGAGGCCAGAAACCAAAAATGGGTTTTACTGGGCTAAAATCAAGGTATTGTTCTTTCTGGAGGCTCTAGGACAAAATCTGTTTCTTTGCCTTTTCCAGCATGTAGAGGTTGCCTGCATTCTTTGGGCCATGGCCCTTCTGCATTCTTTGGGCTATATAGCCCCTTCCTCCATGTTCAAAGCCAATAGGGCAGCATCTTCCACCTTCTCTCTGACTTTGACTTTTTGGCCATAGACTAAGGGAAATTTGGTACAGAAATATAGACTAATGTCATATTTCATGCATAATTCAGAAAACAGAAACATAATTCTTATACCTCCTGCCTTTTACTGTTCCCTCTTCTTAAATATTAGTATAAAAAATAAAATAGTAACTATTTTAATTGAGCATTTACTATAAGTCAAGCACTGTCCTAAGTTCTTTAAGAATACCGTCTCTATTGAATCAGATATCCTATGAAGTAGGTATTATCAGACCCATTTTCTAGAAGAAAAGCCTATGGATCAATGTGGCTCTGGCCAAGGTCACAGAGCTCATAAATGAACTAACTAGGGTTAAAACCTTTGCCTGTCTGTCTGTCTTCAGTATCCAATATTCTTTCCATCATACCATAAGTCTTTGATCATTAGACACTTCTTAAATTTCCATTCATGCTTCAACATTCCTTTGAATTTGAAATACTTCCTAACACAGCTTTCTGCATTTAATTTTGCTGTACTGTTTTCTAGATCTTAATCATTGCCACCCATTTTATTTTCTTATGATTTTTCTACCCATCAACCAACTTATTATTTAGAAAATACAACCAAACAAGGGTTAAATTAACCTAAAAGAAAGAGGAATAACCAGCTGGCTTATATTTTCTTTGTAAACATTAGTATATTTGACCATTTTGAAAAAGTTAAGTGTTTTTCTTTTCTTTTTCATTGTATAGCTACAGATCCAACAGACTAAGAGAATTTGGGAGGCAAGCTAGTCCTCTAAGAATTATACAAGGTAGACTTACATTCTTTCAAACAAATAAAACATTCAAGTTTCAGTGTTTTTTGAACTCCTCAGTGAAGTGATAGTGAAACTCTTAGAACAAAGCAGGCAGATTCTACAGAATTGGAACGTATACATTAGTACATAATTTTTCACTGGATGTACAGAGCTAACAAGGACAAAAGAAAAGAATATTTTTTCACAATTCCCTAATGCCAGAAATTTTACATGTCATTCTCTCATTTAAATTAAGCCATACTAAGAAGCAAGTATTATTAGTACAACTTTAAAAATAAGAAAACCAGTATGTAGGATACATAATATGTTTAAGTTCATTTAACAAAGAAGTGGAAGATCAAGTATCATGTCGCAGGTCTGGATTCCAGAGTTCATCTATTTTAACCTGCTCATAAAAATACTACTAGTAATATTTAGTATATTAAACTTTAATCCCATAAAAATTTCTCAATCATTAGAGATTATCTTCATCAATAATAGATAATTCTCAAATGTGTCTAAAATAATCCGGGATGGAATAAGACTTTTATAAAAAAGAAAGGTGAATTTTAATCATGGGTTGACAAAACTATCAATGTAAAAATAGAGATAAGGTAAGGACACAACAAAAGACACCTCTGATAGTGTGTGAAAAAAAGTTTGCATAGGACTTTATACAATTATCTATGTTTGGAAAAAATATTGAACAATCACTATATTCCAGTTGTTATATAGGATATAATTATATTCTTTATCTTGTACTATTATCCTTATTTTTTTTGACAATAATGAGACTCAAAGATATTAATTAATCAGGAAAAGATCATCAATTGGTTATTAGAAAAATACAGGTCAAATCTATTTGATCATGAAATTTTATAAAGTTTTCCACTGAGTTTCTCTCTGTCTTCACCAACAATGAAGCCTACGCAAATATCTTTCATGTGAACAAATGCAATAATCTTCTAAATTGGTGATGGACATCAGCTTTACTCTATTTTTGTACTATTCTCCATAATGCAGCCAGAAGGATCATTTTTAACACAACTCTAATTATGTCAACACCTTGCATAAATATATAAAATGGCTTTTCGGTGCTCTTAGATGAAGAAAAAATTATTATGGCATGTAAGGTCCTGCATAATTTGCATTTACTAATATTATAAATAATAATTTATAAATTATATAAATGTATAATATGTATTTAATAAAAGGCACACAATTTAACTGAGCAGATATATAAACTCATATACTGAAAGCTAGTTATAGAATATATGTATATGTACATGTACATATATTTGTATAGGTATATAATCAACACAGAAATTCTCCTAATGCTTCTTTCAGTCAGTATCCCTATCCTCCAATCAGGCAGTATCTGAAATAATTTCTATCAATATAGATTAATTTTGCCTGTTTTACAACTTCATATAAATGGAGGCACTTTCTGATCTCTTTTTTTAATCTAGCTTCTTTCATTCAGTATAATGCTTTTGATAAGCTTCTGTATTTTGCATTTATCAGTAGTTTCTACCATTTTATTAGTGAACAGTATTCAATTGCCTGAATATGCAACAATATATCCATTCACCAGTAGATGGACAAGTAAGTTACTTCTAATTTTTGGAAATTATTAAAGCTGCTATAAAAATTCAAATACAAGTTTTTCTGTGAATACATGTTTTCATTTTTTCTTTTGTAAATACATAGAAGCAAAATTGTTGGATTACATGTTAAATGAATGTTTAACTATCAGCTTATACAACTGTTTTCCAAAATGGTTGAACCATTTTATAATCCCACCAACAATCAAGGAGTGTTCTACAGCCTCGCCATCATTGGGTGCTTTCATTTTTAAAAATTGTAGCTTGGCAAGTGGGTGCAGATTTAATTCACATTTTCCTAATGATTAATTAACATCTCTGCATATGGAGATTCATATTTCTTATTTTTTATTATTGAGTTTTAAGAGTTTTATATATCTATATATGTACCACTGATTCTTTTTATTCATAGTAGTTATATTCCATAAAGTCACTGGGAACACTCACTTAGCCAGTATTGAGTCATTGCTCCTAGGGAAAATACAGGATTAGATTACTCTGCACCTTTGTTCATAACATTTTCATCAACCAATCAATACACAACTTTGTTTTATATGTGTTTCTGTTTAAAGACACCTTATTTAATACATGTTGTTGATTCATTAAAATCAACCTCATAGCCAACAGCACTATAATTCAGGCCTGAATGAAGCGTATCTAACATGTACAGTGTCTCCATAGGCATATTACAGCCTTCTTGTACTTAAGAATACCAGACAACAGTAGAGCACTATGGTTGGGAGCTATTTAAAACAGTGAAATCACCAACAAAAGCACCAAAACGCAAAAATGTGTCACTATAGATACCACAAAAACACACTTGTTTATGGTATGAGAAGTGAAACAAGAAGGCAGAGCATTGCCTTGTTCAACTTCAGCCAGGAACATGCGTATCAGGCAACTCAAATATTTTGTTGCTTTTCACTTGTCCACAAATGACCATGAAAGTGCCAAGTATTGATCTGGAGTTTACAAATAAAATTTAGTATGTAGGTGAACTTGCAAATAGAAAATCTGTGAATAATGAGAATTGATCTTATTTATGTGTACACACACATAAACATATGCATTCTGGAATCTGTGTTAAATACATGTATTGCAACTATTTTCTCCAACTCTGGGTCTTATCTTTTCTTTTACATATGATTGTCTTTTGAACAAGAGATGGCTTTAATTATAAGGAAGTCTAAATTATCATTTTTTAATCTTTTTTTTATTAGTGCTTTATTTGATATGCTATCAAAGAAATTGTTGTCCTTCCCATGGTCATGAAGATTTTTTCTCTGTTCTTTTCCTAAAAGTTTTAGCTTTCATGTTTAAGTCTATGATCCATCATGAATTAATGTCACACACAGTATTATGTAGAAGTTGAAATTCATTTTTTGTTTACTTAGGTATCCAAATGTTCTAGTACCATTTGATAAATACACTACCTTTACATCATTAAATTATGTTTGTGACTTTTCTGAAAATGAATTAATAATATATGTGTGGGTTTATTTCTAGATTTTTTTTATTGTTTCATTGATGTGAATGACTAACTTTCTGGCAAAACCACACTGTCTTGACTACTGAACTTTTATAGTAAGTTTTGAAATCAGATAGTCCAAATCCACCAAATTTGTTCTTTTTCAATATTGCTTTGACTCTTCTAGGTCCTTTGCATTTAAAAATAAATATTAGATTCAGCTTGTCAATTTCTTCAACAAAATGTTTTAAGAGATTTTGAATTGAACTATCTTGAATCTATAAATTTATTTAGGAAGAATAGATATCTTAATAATACTGTCTTCCAAAGAACAAACTGTTATTTACATCTTTAATTTCTCTCTGTAGTTCTTAGAGTTCTCACACAAATTTTCTTAAAATTATTCTTAAGTGTTGTATGGTTTTGGAAGTTATTGTAAACTTTTTTCCAGTGTTCATTGCCAATATACATAAACACAATTGACTTTTATAACTTGACTTTATATTCTGTGACCTTCCAAAATCTAGTTATAAATTCTAGCAAATATTTTTTTGCTAGATTTCTTAGGATTTACTATATGTTGAGTCATATCAATAAGAAGTAAGGCAGTTCTTATTTCTTTTCCCAATATTTATGTCTATCCTTTCATTTTCTTACCTTAATGTACTGGTTTGATCTTCAGTACAATAGTGACTAGAGGTGGTAAGGTGGACACACTTGTCCTGCTCCCAATCTTAGGGAGAAAGTATCCAGGTTTTTGCCACAAATGTAATGTTAGCTGAAGACTTTTTGTAGATATTCTTTATTCTATTAAGGAAATACCCTTAAAAAATCAATAATATGCAAATATTCTCGCTGTCTTGATTTTGTGATAATCAGGGTAGGCTAAACATTCGCTATATTAGAAACCATGTGTGTGTCCCCAGACTTACTTTTTCTCCCTAGGTCTGAATTTTAGAATGCTGGTGATAAACTAAGCCTGATTTATTAAATGACCATCCTGAATGGGAAAAGACTGTAACTCTAGGTACCTTTGGTCAACTTTAAGAGATATAGCAAGGGGACGGATGTGGCTCAAATGGTTGGACATCCATCTCCCATATGGAGGGACCTGGGTTCGATCCCCAGGACCTCCCGGTAAAAAATAAAAAAATAAAAATATAGAAGGCGCATGGGCCACCAGGCCCTGTGCGCGGGTGTGCCACCAGGCCCCACGTGTGGGTGCACCATCAGGCTCCATACACAGGTGAGCTGCCTGGCCCCGTGAATGGGTACACCGTCAGATCCTGCGAGCCACGCAGCAAGATGATGATGTAATAGGAGAGTGACTAAAGGGAGAGCCAAAACGAGACACACCGAAAAACCAGGAACTAAGGTGGTGCAGGTGGTAAGATGCCTCTCTCCCACATCAGAGGTTCCAAGGATTGAATCCCAGCGAAGTCAAGAGGAGAAGGATAAGAGGAGAGGGCAGGAAATAGACACAGAGAGTTGCCCAGCGAATGGACACAAAAACAACAAAAACGGGTGGGGGGGGTAAAAATGGATAAAAGTTAATAAATAAATAAATCCTTTAAAAAAAATGTATAGGGGATAAGAATCGGACTATAGTTAGTAGTAATACTTTGACAATGCTCTTTCATAATTTGTTAACAAATGTTTCACAACAATGCAAACTATTTGTGGTGGGGTGATGTGTGGGAGCCCTGTATGATGTTATGCATGTGTGGTTTGTAAGTTCACAATGTTTACTGAATACTTATAGTTTATGTATTTTCATGTATGAATGATATACTTCAATAAATTGTTTTTTAAAAAATCAATAATAATGCTTGCTTGATAGGGTTTTTTGGTGTTTTACTTTAATATATTAAAGATATAATATGTGCCTAGATCTGTAAGTCATTGATTTTCACCAAATTTGGAAAAATTTCTGCATTTTTTTTTTCCCAAATGCCATTTGGCTGTTCAGAAATCAATCATTATAACAAATCTGGGGCACAAAATCTGGACTAAATATGTTATGTTAAGTGATGAATGGAATTAACAGCATTATCATCAAATTAAAAATGTCCTTTAGTTGGTTTTGGGAAATTTACCTTGTTATAAGTATAGCTGCATCCACTGAAGTCACATCTTCTCCCCAGCTTGTTGACATCTCTAAATGTATATCATTCTTTTTGCCAAATTCTTCATGTTGCCACTTACAAAAACTCTCTAGCATTTTCTCTCCATGGTGCCCAATGTATAGATCTGCCTACAAAATGAGATATTTCTCTTTAAGGCAAATTATTCTCACACAAACGAATGACTAAAAACTTCTTGAATTACTAAAGCAGACTGCTGATCATGACATTAATTAGAATCCAGAAGGCATTCAGGTTCTATTTAGCCTGAATTGAAAATCTTAAAACTTTGTGAAGGTGCAATGATTACAAAGTCTGTTTAATCCTTTTCTGAAAAGGAGAGCGGTACAATGGAACTTTAAGAATGTGGAACTTTTAGACTTAAACAACTCATTGTTTCTACAATTTAAAAACAAAGTTTTTCAAAATGCCATTTAAACAGCCTGCCAAAATGATGGCACAGAATATTCTTTATTTAAAATGAATTGAAGATAAGAAAAAGTTATGAAAGTGCATGATTAAATAAGAAATTAAAAGTGTCATTAAAACTGACTTGAAAATTACATTCTGGAAAGTTAAGCTTTGCTATCAAAAATACAAAGGGAATTCCATTTTTGGAATAAAATTGAGGTAGTAAACAAAACTAAAGACTCGTTTTATGTATAGTTTAATTGTAGATATTTCCTAACATTCCCTTTACTCAAAGATATAAACATTACTTCTCACCCACTTAACTGAATAAAAAACTTAAGACTTTCTTACTGGAGTTTCATGGAGCAGAATAAGCTTTATCACACGAAGATTGACCTGCACACCAAGACTCTTGTGTTGGAAAAGGTTAAAAACCTAAAAGCAAAAATTAAAATTCTAAAATGAAACTGAAATCATCTTAATTTTTTAAAGTCCATACATGGGAGAAATTTCAATTCAAGCTGAGACTACATTATTTAAAAATTAGCTTAATAAGCAATAATACCTTCGCTAATTCATTTTATATACTAAGACATTTAAACCTAGAATTCTGTGAGACACTTACTGCAACTTTCATAGTTTAGGTATTTTGATGGGGATGGGAGGGAAGGTTAGATCTTTTCATGATACTGCATACAGGGAGTTTTAGTAACTAAGCCCCATTTTCTTGAGCCCACAAAAATGCCAGTACCCTCCTTTCTTCTGAAAAACAGTCCTGAAAACTTAAACTGCCATTTCCACCTCCCAATATATTCTGTTCTGGGTCCTTTTTCTTTCCCAAGTCTGGTTGCTCCACGGGAACAGTTTTTAAAGCTCCACTTTCAATGCTGCCCATGAAGACAAGCTCACAGGCCACTGCTGGCTTGATAGATTTAACCCATCAGTAGGACAGGTTTTCCCAAAACGTGGTGTGTGTAGCAATGTTGGAAAACAAGGTAAAGTTTTAAGTATCTTAGTAGTTTAAAAATTAGTATTTCTTACATTTGTATTAGAAAACATGTAACTGACACATGAAACACATTATTTTAGAGATATTATTACTTAGAGAGACTAAACTGGGTAAGCTACATTAATATTCCCTACGCAGAGTGCTGGTGGAGTGTTCATGTGATATGAACAGAAGTGACTAAAGTGTGGGAAACTGCCCATTAGAAAAGCAGCCAAATGATAGCAAAATTTTAACAAAATATGTTTATCCTTTAAGTCAGTGGTTCTTAATCTGCCTTATATAGCAACTGGAATTATAAATGGACATTTGCATTTGCCTTTTATTCCTATTTATTCCCCCCTAGGAACCATATTTCACTACAGCCTTCTAATTCTGCCTAGAAGTAGGTTTACCCAACATAGTACGCAATTAAGTCAGAGGATTCATGTAACAGTAGCCATCTGTAAGTTACTGGGTTTCAATTAGATTTCTGCAGTCCATAAACTGTCTTCTGAAGTTAGCTACATGAGATTCAGCTGTTAAAAATAGCTATTTGTATTAAGTTATACTCTGACACCCAATTTTATATTCTTATATAATAGATCAATGTGTATATCCTCCACCTTTGTTCCACCTCATAATTAACCTATAATGCTTTTGCTGGGGTCTGGCAAATACTGAATATTATGACATTTCTGTGACTTTATATAAAAAGTCTTTTTAAAAGGAGACTGAAGAGGGCACAAAGAAGGAGAGTAAAGAGTTTTACCACATCCAAACTAAAAATGAGGGGTTTTGTTTTGTTTTGTTTTGTTACTAGAAGATGTGAATCATTATTTTGATATCGCTCTTGGAATGGTTCAATTGGGTATACCTGAAGTATTTTTAACTGATATTCAAAAAAAAGAGAGAAAGGATTAGTAACAAGCTAATATTTTAAAGAACATCATTATAAATACACATTTCTTCCTTAGAGTTTTCTTGAAAAAATTCCAAGTGTACATTAAAGTTTGCCTACCATATTTAAGATAGTTAGAATGAATCTCCTGGCTGCATCTGCTCCATGATAGGAAACCATTGCTGGGTCTGCAACCACTACAGTTTCTATGTTGTATTCTTGAGGTAATTTGTAGGAATATCGTTTCCTTCTTCTACTTTCTGATATTTTTTTTGGTCTAGGTCTTCCTTTATCTGCAACAGAGAAATGGATTTTTAAATCCACATCCATCTTAGCAAAGTGAATAATATTAATCATTCCTGTTTTCAGTAAACTAAAAAAAGTTTACTTAGCACCAACATGTAGTGATGATAGAACAATGAGCAGGAACAAACAAGTTCCCAGCACACATGAAATTTAAAAGGACATTTGGCTTTGGACTATGGCTTTATAATCAGATAGATCTGACTTCTGCTATTTATTAACTCTGTCATTCAGGGAAACTATTATCACCCACTAAGTCTTAGTTTCCCCTTCCATAAAATGGATAATAAAATAATAATACCTATTTTTTAGAGTTTTTGATGGTTTATAACAAGATCACATTAGCAAATTTTCTAGCACACAGCTTCATACAACAAAAAAATTCAATAAATAAGAGATACTACCACCTTCTTTTTAAAACCAGTGATGCCATAAAGGTTTACTTGCAAGTGTCTGAACTGACTTCCACACACATCCTAATTTCAGGTAAGTACCCCTAACTACTAAATCATTATAGATGGGTGACACCAGATTTGGCTTGCATTCAATCTAGATCATGTACAAATTATGGCCTTAGGGTAATAAAGATTTCTCAGAGAGGACCAAATAAATGCAGTAATAGTAAATAAAAATGTTTATATAAATTTGACTACATGAAAATGAATAACTTCCATTTATCAAAACATGTCACTAGCAGAATGCAAATCATGCCACAAAGTAGAAAAAGGTATTTGCAATACTTTTTCAGAATAAAGAGCTACTTTAAATCAACCACAAGTAATCCTGTGGGCAAAATGGGCAAAGAATCTGAATAGGCATTTCTCACAAAAAAAGAATATCCAAATGGATAATTAGCATATAAGAAGGTACTCAATCTCATTAGTATTTTGGGAAATGCAAATTAAAACCACAATAAATTAAATAAATTATAATTCTAAGAATTACTAAAACTAGAGACACTGACTAAACCAAGTTTTAATGAGAATGTGGGGACAAGTAGAAGTTTCATACACCACTGCTGGGTATTTAAATTGCGATAAACTCTTTGAAACACTGGTTAAAAGTATCTACTAAAGCTGTACATATGCATACCCAAGATCAACTATTTTTCTCTTAAATATATAACCCTCAGAAATGCAAACACTGATTGTGTAATCAAATGACAGAATTTTCATAGCAGCACTATTCTTAAATTGTCAACAATAGCATAATAGATAAGTTGTTCCCTATTCATATACTACATAGAATAAAATGAACCAACTATTGTAACATGCAAAATATGGATGAACATCAAATACATGAAGTTAAACAAAAGGTTCCAATTGCAAAACAATACATAGTGTATGATTTTGTTCCTAGAAATATGAAAAGCTTAGGAAAATAATGCATTGACATTAGAAGGATAGTGAATATATTGGAGAGAAGTCAGTGCTTAGGAGTGGGCACTAGGGAGACTCTTGTGGTACTGGTATTTTCTATATTCTGATCTGGGTGGTGGCTGCATGGTTATGTTCATTTGGAGAAAATTCAACAGTTGGATTCATCCTTTGTGCACTTTTCTGTATGTATGTTGTGTTTCAATAATGAATTTGCAGTTTTAACAACCTTATTTACCTACCATAAAACACACTCTTTTTAAGTGTACACTTCAATTAGATTTAATAATTTTATACATTTGTGCAACTATCACCACAATCCATTGTTAGGTCAGCTATCATTTGTCCCTCTCCTGGCCATCTACCAAGACTTCATTGGCGTCTCTCAACTTCCATCTCCTTTCCTAAATTTGTTGTACTTGTGAGAAGACCTCTTTCATATTTCTTTACTATATTTTCAGTGGAGTCTCTGGAAGTGTGGAGATAAACGTGTTAAATTACTGATGTTTTCCTGGAAGTATTTAACTTTGTTTTCAATATCAAGGATATGTATTCTCATAAATTGTTCATCTTCTTGGCTTCTGATAAATTCCTTTTCTTCAGTCTTGTTCCAGGTGCCTTGGCTTTGGCTGGCCAATTTAATTTCTATTATATTTTGCTAACTACGTATTTCACCTTGCTTGACATTTTAACCTTTTTATATGGTTCAAGTATTAATTAATCTCTTGGATTCTTAACCTACTAGTTCTTTTCTATTACTGACTGATAGGTCCAACTAACTCTTCTCTGAGATCTAACATGAATCAAAGCCCACAGGCATCGCTGTCAACTTTCCTGGTCTCAGCTATACCCATAATTTATTGTTTCTCATTTTTGTATCCCTGACAGATTAAAATCTATTAACTAATAAAGTTTTACCCAAATATCACACAGAGTATTGGTTAGTCCAGTTAACCAGTGTTATGAAAACAAATGCAAATGTTATTTTTAATGAAAATAAGCATTATATCATGAAACACAAAAGTGCAAAAGGACAAAAATAACTTACAGGTAGTCATCTGAAACAGAATCAATATCGTTAAAAATAAACTTTATGGACCCCGATTTAGTATCAGCAGTTAAACAATACTAAAGACCTTGCCAAAGGACAAAATAAGAAACTGGTTTTATTTGCATCTTGAGATTCATGACAGAATTTAATTTTGTAATTTTTTTTCTAATTGTGTTCTCAATCCCACCTACAGATATATTAGTATCTTACAATATAAATTTATGACAAATATTGAGTAGGGAACATTCCTACAAGTATATAAAAGAGACCCATCTTGGCAGGGTCAATACATAATAAACTAATCATGAGAAATTTCAATATATATATATCCATTCCTGGCAGCTCTCCAAGATGAATATGTCATTGACCTTGAAAGGAAATGAGCAACTCTGAGCAATATCTAGTGCGTATTTATCAAGTGTAACAGTGTAGCTTGTCACCATTGTAAACGTCTCTATCAAGCAAATGAGTTTAATGTGGATGCATTCAAGAGCTAAAAAGTGGTATCTTGGGAAATAGATGTGGCTCAAGTGATTGCGCTCCCATCTACCATATAGGAAGTTGAGGGCTCAATTCCCAGGGCCTCCTGGTGAAAGGCAAGCTGGCCCGCATGGCGAACTGTCCTAAGTGGACAGCTGGCCCACGCAGAATGCTGGCCCATGCAGAGTGCTGGTCCGCGTAAGAGTGCTGGCCCGCGCAGGAGTCTGGCCTGTGCAGAGAACTGGAGCAGCAAGATGACGCAACTAAAAGAGACACAAAGGAGAGACAATAAGAGACACAGCAGACCAGGATGCTGAGGTGGTACAAGAGATTGAGCTCCTCTCTCCCACTCTGGAAGGTCCCAGGATTGGTTCCCAGTGCCACCTAAAGAGAAGACAAGCAGATACAGAAGAACACACAACAAAATGGACACAGAGAGCAGAGAGTGAGTGCAAAACAACAAGGAGTGGGGAGAAATATATAGAAAATAAATCTTTTTTTTTTTTTTTAAAGTGCCATCTCCTTCTGCTTGGACACTTTTTCCACATTCTATCTTATTTTCTCTCAGCTATTTCCTTTACACCCTCAGATTCTAAGTAAGATGCTGCAGTAGAGACTACTAATTATCCAGCAAAATCCATTCTCTCTTTCCTGCCTTTAGTAATGGAGCTTCCTCCCCTTGCCCCCCTAGTTTTAGCTAGGTGTGTGGCTGCACAACCATAACCATTTCTCAGTCTAATGTTCAGCTAGGTGTGACTGTTGAATATGTACTGAAAAATTGGATATGAGCAGAATTGGCATGCACAACTTCTGGGACACTCTTTAAAGGAATATTGCTTATACTTTACTTTCTCTCTTTCCTTAACCCCTTAAGTTAGAATCCAGACAAAGTGTGGAGAGCTAAGGGGGACATTGCAGAAGATAACACTTTGGAGGGAGGGCAAAAAATAAGATATAAGAACATTTGAGACAGACTTGACCTTTTAGGCTCACATCTCCACTTTCAGAAAGTTAGGATGCTGTGTCCTGAGTCTGTCATGGTTCTCAGCCCACTATGATACAACTGGTGATTTACCAGTATGTCTAAGATGATAAACTAGGCACCTCTTTGAAAATAGGAGTTCTACATCATTTGGCTCTACATCCTCGTGAGGTGACTGCCATACTTATGTTGTGAATAAAGAAGTTAAGGTTCAAAGGTTAACAGAATAGCACAGGATAGAACAGCGGGACCTGAGACTGGAGCTGGGACTTGATCCCGGGGCCTCCAACTCTCAGCCACTTCTCCCTCTATAAACTATCTTTTTTTTTTCTTTTTTTTTTTTCCACCGGGAGGTCCCGCGGATGGAACTTGGGTCTCTCCACATGGGAGATGGACGCCCAACCATTTGAGCCACATCCATCCCCCCATTATCATTTAACAAAAGGACATATCAAAGTCACTGTAAAATATGAAGGGCCCTGTATGGAAAACATAATAATGTAATCAGTACAGATAAACACAATACACCTAAGGAACTAAAATGATGAAACTGAATAATACAGAGGCCAAATTAAAGACAAGCAAACTTTAAGATTCCATTTTGCAAATACAAGTACTACATTACCCAAATGAGAATCATATCATTAATATTTTAATGCATTGACCTAAAGTAAGAAGGGAAGAGCTACAGTTTGACATATCAGCAAATGAAAATGAGTATTTTATTTCAGGAATTTACCAATTTAAAATTTTTTTAAATATTCTGGACCCTTAAAAAACATCTGAAAAATAGGTAAGCTGAGTACAGCATCAAGCTGATGAGGGCTGAGCACTCCCTGCATGTATGTGTAAGTCCCTGAACTAAGTAGGTCAACATTAATCTGTAACAGTCATGCCAAAAGCAAAAACACTTCTCTGAAACTTTATGAACAATGTTTGCAAAACTATGAATCATATATTTATGCTTTTTTAGCCTATTAAAATTAGGAATTTTCTAGAAAGCTTTCTTCCATGCTCAGGGGCATGCAAAGCCTGCTTTGTGTCATCAGTGTATGTGTATAACAGCTGGAACTTACTACAGCTAGAAAGCTAGAAAAGTGCACATTTTCAGTATAACTCAAACAAAAGTAATCTCCTTAAATGAACTAAATCCAAGTTGATTTTTTTATCATTACATAATACAAAAGCTTTTCGTTTGCTCATTCATAATGCTATGACTTATGTTCAGCTGTCTTTATCTTCTTTATGTCTATAGCTCCTAGGAGAGAGAGAGAGATGTGTCATATTTGGCCTAATAGAGAACATTGAATAGTGTGGCACAGCGATGGACTCAACCACTTTTGAAGATGATGCCAATGTAGACCCATATCATGAGTTTTCACAATAGAAAATAGAAGAACCAGATTAATTTGAAATAAATATATTTTAAACAGAAACATATTGTAATTCTTCCTGAATCTGAACACCCGAGACAATTGATGATGTGAACATCCTATGGCCTCTGCAAATATTACTTATTTTCATAATTCATGTGCATAAACCAGGTTCAAATACCATAACCAATATTAAAATTGATATCTTCACACTAATTACATGAACACAATTTTAAACCTGCAAGTCCAGTTTTAAAGTCCTTAAGTACACCAAAGATTCTTCAATTAAAATCATACTTCCTCAGACTGTAATTGGAACTATTTTTAAAATCCGTGAATATTCATAGCAATGTCTGGAGCAGCTGTCTAAATTTTTTTTTCCTAGAGAAACTTCTTTTTCTTTCTGAACGTCGGCTATGACTTTCAGATCTTACTTGTATGACGGAAATCATTCACTGTCCTTACCTTTCTTGGAAATGCCACAGGTCTCTGCCTAAAGGAAGTAAGGAAGTACACAAAACAGTCATCTCCCTTATATCTCTGTGGAGAATTGGCAGACAAATAGAAACAAGGATTTAAGGGTTGGGAATGTTTTTGGGCTTCTCAAATCCCAGACTCAAAAGACTCTGGTACGGAAAATAAAAATCAAAGATACAAATCTTCCCTCTTCTTTCTTTTCCTCTGCTAATTTTCACTTCACCTCCAAGATGATGTCTACTGTGGGTCAAAAAGAGAAGGAGGAGGAGGAGGAGCAGGGGGTGGGGGGAGGGGAAAGAAGCAGCAGCAGCTGCTGCTTATTCCAGTCAAAGTAAAGAGATATCTATGACGGTCTCATAGAGGTGTACTAAAATAAGGCTATGATCTCACAGTATTCAGTTACAGGAGACCTGGAATGCTCTTAGTGTCATTTTTATTCTAGGGAAATGAACAGTATCCCATTAGGTACACATCACAATTAAAGAAAGGTATGGAACATGGCATACTTTATCTCTTCAGTACTTCGTAGGTTCCAGTTTGGGGTATTGAAACATATTGCTTCACAGAACATGAAAAAAAAGTCTAAAATGGATCAAATAAATTGTCATTAACCAGAAATAATTTCACATGAAAGAAGAAGATAAAGATGAAAACGAGAGAGAAAAAGGATAATTTTTTTAAAGGCTCCAGCTCACTTTGCATATTCAGTCAAGCCCTTTCTGGAGAAGGCATTACCTGAAATGACACCACAGTAAGGACTGTGAGGCGCTGACTTCTCTGGGACTTTTTCCTCCATGGACCTTTTCTGCCTATATACTCGGTGTGGGTGACCTGTTATGGCCATTGTATCATTGAGCGGCTCAATAAATATGAAATCTTCATTGAGCTGTATAAATCCCATCTGGAATACATAACATGAAAAGATAGGTAAGAAATAGCAATTAAGAGATAGCTTTCTAAGTTCCCTATTCACACACTCTCTCTTTCTCTTTCACGTGTACATGGTCTTCCCCTGAAGCGTTTTTGGCAACTCTACTTGTAAGGTAACTGTCATCCATTTTATTACTTCATCTTTATGTACTTTATTACCTTAGTCTAAAATTCATTTAGTTAGACTTAGCCTGTGTGGGTAGGAGGCTAGATGCCAGCAACAGATGCACAGTAAAAATTCTTGAATTTTAAAGGCTCATTTTGGGAGACCCATGGGGTCACTTACATGTACAACATGCACAAAAGGAGCGATACCATTTTTAATTGCATACAACACACTGTCTAACTTTTTGACAATCATTATTTAATAAAGTAATTCACATAATATATTGAGGCAAGTAGAGGAGAAATAGCATTGAAATTAATAAATAAAATATTCTAGAGCCTTCTTCTAAACACTTAGAAAGAACATTGGACAATAAACCAGAGTAAAAATGAAGCATCATTTCTTTAAACAAGTTTCATTTCATATGATGCCATGGTTTTAAAGTCAGCCAATTGTGGACAGAGGGCTAAAACTGTAAAATATACTTATGATGAATAAAAAGAACATATAGCAAGCAGGTATCTGGGTAAGCCTATTAGATTTTTCATTCTTTTCTTAGAATAGAAATTTTCATTATAACCAGGAAAGTGCTCTACATGGAAAAATACCATATGACTTGAACTTTTTAATAAATTTTTATCATTTTTCTCTATTATAATTAGTATATATGTTATATATTTTATTATTTATTCCATGTTATATCTTTAGTAAATATTTGTGAAGAAATTATCTCCTAATATCTGCTTTATTCACACCCAATCTGCTAATATCAAAGTTATCAATGATTTTTGCATTAACCATATACAAATTATATATGGGTCATTTTAATTTGATCCACATATAACTAGCACAATAGTTACATGATTATTTCTTCAGATACAGTAAAAATATAGTAAAAATTCTACTTTACTGCAAAATTAAGAAAAAAAATCTACCCAGAAAAAATGCATTTTTTTCCAGAAATAGAGAATTTTTTATTTTGTTTTGGTTATTAGAATATATCGTATCTTCCATACAGAAAGACCAGGTGATTGCCTATGATCTATATCATTTTATTCTGTACAAATTTGACATTATAACACAGTTTAAGATTAAATCTAAGAATCCTCATTAATTTCATTTTCTTGACTATTTATATGACTAATAAAATAAGCAGCTCCAACCCTCTCTCTCTCTGTCTCTCTTTCCTCTCCCCCTCTACCTCCCTTCCCTTTCTCGTCTCTCTCTCTCTCTCACACACACACACAAACACGTTTTGCTTCTTTCAAAATCCGAAATTAGCTTGACTTCTAACATAATTACATGATCCAGAAATGTTTCCCTCGAGCCTAATTTGATGGTAAAAAAGGAAATCTTAAATGTAAAAATATTAAATAATGGTCTTTAAAGATGTAGCACATCTAGACATGGATTAGGATTGATGGTGTCACATTATATATCATTGATCCAGACTGTGAAGATATAGAAATACTTTATCCTTGTCTTATACATTGGTGTAATTCTGAGATTCATTCAGCATTCAAGGCCACTAATAAAACTGGCAGTGTGGCTGAAGATTAAGATAATTTTCATGGTACTTGGTTAGAACATCTCAAGCAAACATGCTCAGTTTACCTAAACCATAAATTTGGATCTTCTGATACACTCTTTCAAGAGGTTATAAATATTGGTAGATTTATAACAATAAACCTTATAAAATGTAATTGCATACTATCATATAAATTTTAATGTCCAAGAACAGATTCTGGATTTAATTATTTGGATTCATAATTGACTGCTAGTAACTATGAGAAAATTATAGTACTTTCATCTGTATAGCTTAATAGGGTTATTTGTAGGATTAAATTTTTAAAAGCATATGTTCTGCTCTTATCAGAGAATTTGACACTGCAGAGGTACTCAATAAATGTATATTATTTTTATTTTAATAATAAGGATAATCTTATTAAATAAAAGCACCCAGCCAGGACTGAATTAAACATCTGAGTATGGACTGATAAACATATATAATCAAAGAATTAAATTTTATTTATCTTTGTTTCCACATATTTGAATATAAAATATTGTCTGAAATAAAAAAATTTTTTTGGTTAGTATTTGGGAATCTCTTCACAATGTAGAATAATAATGTTGTATGAGGATTTTAATTTTTTCTATGAGCATTTTTAAAAACAAGGCCTCTTTTAAAAAGGAAAAAGCATTGGCATAATACTAAGTGGGGATTCATTCATTCAACACACATTTACTGTCTGACCACTATGTGCCAGACTCAGTTCATTTGGGGGCATATTTAACACCAAATGTCACAAAGTGGACGTTTTGACTGAGCCCAGAAAGTATTCCAGCTTGGTTCATTATCTTTCAAAGTACTGACTTGTATTTAATCTGAATTGCAAAAAAATCTTGAGATTTCTGTGTCTCCACAAATGACTTACTTTTTCCATTAACAAAATAGATTGTTTTATCTGCACAATGATTTGACAAACCCATCTAAGCTCCAAAATAACTTTTTTGCACAAGTGTCCCTATGTTTGACAATCCACACGTAGGAAGCATTTTCTTTAGTACAAATATTGTCCTTTCAGTTTTAGAATGACCAATTTCAAGGAAAAAAAATAGAGCATAAATTAACATGGCAAGATGCATCTAAACTAAACGCAAAGATTAGTGTTTTTTTCCCAGATTTTTTTTTTTTATGTTTTTCAAAATGATTTTTAACTATATCGAGACATTTCATGTGAATATCTGGAAAAGAAATTAAGTTAATAGTTGTTTCTTACCTTATTCCTGCCATCATGTGCATTTTGTTATATAGTAGCATCTGTTCTTTTGTCATTTAAATTTTATTCTTTGATTTGACAATTTAGCAAGAATTTCAGTATTTTGCAACTTACCACTGCTTAACTGAAAATAAACTACTAGTCATTTCTTTTCTTATCAGTTCCAATATTGTATTTTTATCTATTTAGTTGCCTCTGTACTTATTAAAACATTGATCAACATAGATCTCCATGAAGGTGTTTTGACGTTGCCACCAACTTCTCATTATAACATGAAACTTGATTTGGTCTGAGTGCAAGAATGTTTATAAATAGTAGCATTAATTCACCTAATATAAATTGTCTACTTTTTCCAAATTCAAATTAACTATGGCCTACTAAGTAAACAGATTATAAAGTTATAATCTAAGTCTAACTAAAATAATTTAGGTGGAAAAGAAAGCGACTCTCTCCACTCTTGCTCTCACTTCTCCTGGGACCCTATTTCATGTCTACTGACTCACTTCCAGCTCAGTTACAAGACTGAGGAATTACAACGGTTATCTCAAGTTTTCTCTTCATTATCCCATGCTCCTTTCTGGCAAATGTTTGGTTCTCTAGGTGAACTTCCAGTGGTTTGGCTGATGGGATGTCTGAGGCTCAATTGAACAAATACTTACTGACTACTCATTAAGTTCTGAATATTTTAAGAGGCTGTGATATACTCCTGTTTAAAAATGCATAGGGCATGTCACAAGAACTAAATACGGTATCGTAAGGACACGAGGAAGGTGACCGATAATTACATTTTCAGAGTATGAGGAAATTCTTGAGGGTTAAGACTGGTGCAAGGTTGCTCCCTATAAGAGAAAGCCTGACAAGCAAAGGCAAAATGGATGCAGAGCCCTGGCTCGAGCAGAGAATTGAGAAAACAGCCAATAAATGATGAACCCATGGAATTAAGATCATCAACTGACAAATTGCTTGATAGGAAAGAGAAAGTGAATGCCCTAAAAGTCTTAGGATGATTAGTCTACTGTCTGACTAATAGGTGGATTAGAGAACTAGTGAGATACTGGAAAAAGTACATTTGTTTTATTTCTAAACAGTGGTAAAAGAAATTGTTGACAGGATCTGGCATAGGCAAATACTTGTAAAAAGATTTTAGTCAAATGTTTGAGGTGCTACATGATCTGAATGTCCATGAAACTTTGGCTTTATTTTCTTTATTTTCTTAGTATTTTCTTGCACAGTAATGTTATAATGTACATCTCATTAAGTAAAGTAATAAATATAAAGTTTAAAATGTTAGCATAATATATGACTTGTCATCATTTATAATGTAGTACTATTAATTTGTTTTATGCTTTATTCAGATAAAATATCATTTCAATATTGCTATAAATGGAAGTGATTTCTCATGCATTACTGTATCTTTTATCTACTTTTAAATCTGGAAAAAAAACATGTCTGAAACCAAATCTATCCTTTTGTTTTGTCATTCTAAAACACACTTCTTGACTCAAACCTTTCAGTGTTTCCTTTTTATCCCCATGAGGATAAACTCCAAACGCTTAATGGAGATCCATAAGGATTTTTATGATGAACTCTCACATATTTCTCCAGGGATTTTTTTTTTTTTTTTTTTTTTTTTGAGGTACTGGTGCCAGGGACTGAACCCAGGACCTTGTATATAGGACGCCAGGACTCAACCACTGAGCCACATCAGCTTTCATGAGTTGGTATTTTCATTTGTTTTGCTTGTTGTTTGTTTTTGTTTATTCAGGAGGCACCAGGGCCTGAATGTGGGACCCCCCATGTGGGAGACAGGTACTCAACCGCTTGAGCCACATCCGCTCCCTCCAGCTTTATTTTTATTACTAAAACTTCATATATAAGCATACCAAACAAATTTTAATTGTGTGAACCAAGTTTATATTTTAATATATTGCATAATGACTCTTAACTGTATGATCACATCTTGGTACACTGCACATGCTGCCTCCTCTTTCCGGAAGATCACTGTCGGTGTGAAGAGCTACCAATTCTTCAAAATCAAGCAAGCAGGCCATCTCCTCTCTCCAAAGTAAGTAACCACCGCCCCTTCCCTCTCCACCTCTGTGCTGTGCATTTTCTGTTCTTGCACCAATCAGTTTACTGTGGTTATTGCGCTCAGGTCTCTCTGAATAAACAATAAGCTGCTGGAGGGGACATTTGAGTATACTGCTCATTGCCATGCTTTCAACACCACACACAGGCCTGGGACACACCAGCTGTCCAGGAAATATTGCTTTTAACTCAGTATATTCTTCTCTTTTGATATCAGAGGAAAAGGTGTCCATTCTCTGCCCTAAAGGTTGTCTGTTCACTCTACCTGTGGCTACATCTGGGCAGAAAATTAGAAATTTATGTCCTCACTCAGGCATTTCCATTAGTTGGCTTCCTTGTGTGTCCCCCAGTTTTATCTTTAGGAAAAGCCTGTATGTGTCTACCTTGTCAACCCTGTATATTTTTCTTTTCTTTTCCTGCCTAAAGACCTCAAAAAGAATCATAAAACTGCAATGGTAGAAGGGAAACTTAGAAATTATTCAGCCATCACTGAGTTTTTGCTTTGTTTTGTTTGTTTTATATATTTTTAAAAGATATTTAGATTACATAAATGTTACATAAAAAATATAAGGGATTCCCATATGCCCCACTCCCTACACCGCCCACATTTACCCATGTTAACAACATCCTTCATTAGTGTGGTACATTCATTGTAACTGATGAACACATTTTGGAGCATTGCCACTAAGCATGGATTATAGTTTACATGGTAGTTTACATTCTCTCCTACATAATTCTGTAGGTTATGGCAAGATATATAATGGCCTGTATCTGTCGTTGCAATGTCATTGAGGACAATTCCCAGGTCCCAAAAATGCTCCCATACTACACCTGTTTTCCCTCTCCCTGACCTCAGAACCTCCAGTGGCCATTGCCTCCACATCAATGATATAAGTTCTTCCATTGCTAGAATCACAATAAGTCTACAATAGAATACCAGTAAGTCCACTCTAGTCCATAGTTCATTCCCCAATCCTGTGGATTCTGGGATGGTGATGCCCACTCCACCTGTAATTGAGAGGGGACTTCTGTCCCATATGGCTGATGGATGGGACTCTCTTGCTTGCACTTGTAGACTCTCTCAGTTCCTTAGTATGGTTGTTGTCCATCATCACCTCCTTATTAGTTGTACTGGGTGAGTCCAATGAACTAGAGTAGGTGTTGCAATTCCAGTGAGGCTCAGGACCCAGCTAGCACATGGACAGCCCAAAGATTCAAGTCTCTTGGATGTACACTTACCAACTCCAGTACCAACTATAGTTTTAAGTAGAAGGGACAGAAGAGCCATGTGTAGGGAAACCACAACTGAGTCCAACTCTGTCACACTGGGGAGCACAAACCCCAAAGTAGGGCCCACTGGCAAGGCACCAAACTCATGGGCTAGCTGTCCTGACCATAGTGCCTGGGTATCTCCAGAGCCCTCAGAAGCCCCACTATTTGGGGTAGTGTCTAATCACTGAGTGTCGAATCATTGGTAGTGCCTAATCATTTAAAACTCATCATTGAGTTTTAAACTCAAGAAAAACCAAAGCTGAGAAATGTAGCATGACTTGCCTAAAATCACCCAGAGAGTTCATCAGAGGGTCTGGGCCTCCCAAATTCCAAATTAATTTTTGGTTTCAACAAAGCTCTCCTTATTTCCTTTCTAGCTACATTGCTATCTACATTTAGTTTCTCTCCCCCACTGGACTACAGAAATTGTTCTGAGGCCACCCACCATTTCATTTTCTCTTTCTTTACTCTCCTCTCTATGGCATTTGACCCTTGACTACTTTTCTTCTCCACTAGTATTATATTGCCCTAATTCTCTTCTCTATCAACTGTTTCTGCTTCCTGAAGCAGGTCATGTTCTTCATTCCAAGGCACATCTTTGGCTAGCAATTGCTCTCTGCATCTATCATTCTCATTGATTTTATATGCCCCTCTATGCAGATGATTATCAAGTCCTCTGACAGTAAAACCTTCAAGCTCCAACCTCCTTGTCTCTTGCATCTTATTACCCCACTTCACTTTTATTATCTTTCTCCCCAAACTAGGACCTCCTCTCTAAGTTTGTATCTTTATGACTCTACCACTTTTACTAGCTACATAGAATAAAAATTTATAGAATCCTTTATGCTTTCCTTTTCAAATGTATTTTAAAACATTTGTAAGAAAACAATAATAGTTAGGAATAGTATGCTAGGTGCTTTATATTAGTATTTCATTTAAAACTGTGCAGTAAACTTGGGAGACATTGCTGATTTCAAGTTTTATATTTGAAAAATTGTTTCAAAATGATTTATTGTGTTCTAAGTTCACAAATCAAACACATAGTTAAGAAAAATTTCAAATCAGACTTTGTAGCTTAAGTAAATGCTGCCTTTTGTAAGACTATCTGAAAATGACTAGGCCTGCTGTTCCATGTACTGTTATTCCAACTAACCCTCATTTAAAAAAATTAAAAAAAAACTTTGCACTAAGCATTTGACATCAAACACAACACCTGACAAATGGTAGATATCCAAAATTTGATATCAATGACAAGGCCAGACCGTATCCCTTGCAAAGCAGAAGACAAAAATATTGCATTGAAGGCTCTAAACTTTATCTGAAGTTGACCTTTTTATTGTTTTCTTTGTGTGTATGTGTGTGATTAGACTTCTTAGCTGGCAAAGATACTCTGGATTTCTGAATAAGCTGATAGTTTCATCTCTAGGTCTTATTCAATGGTAGATGCCAGATGCCTGGCAGAGCTGGGAAAATATTTCAGGGCTTTATTTTTTTCACTTCTTTCTTCCTTTGTTTTACTTCTACTCTCTATTTTCTGTATTACAATATATTCTTATCATAAAACCAGAATTTTTCAATAGTGTCACATTTGTAAAACATAGTGAAAAAAAGAAAACAAGTGTCATAATCCCACCATATAGAATAATTTATATATGTAAATATATATCTCTCTACAGTCTATTAAAGTATGCATATATATGCATAAAAGATATATACACTTATATATGTGTGCTTTAAATCCTACTTTGCTTTCCCCATTGAAAAATAGCTTGTTTCCTAATAACATTAAATAATCTTTATAAGCCTGGTTTTAGATTGCTTAATAATAGTTTATGCACTAAATATATCACAGTTTTATTAATTGTTCATTCCTTCAACCCTTTAGCCAATAAAATGCTCCTGAGCATTCTAGATACTCAGATGCAGAGGTGGACAAGGCTGGCAAAGGCCTATCACCAGCTCATACTCTAGGAGGCAGAGACAATGTTCCATTGACTCAACTGGGTCAAAATCACACAGATATTTGTTTCATAAACATTTGTTAAGCTTTATATTGATCATTTGTGCACTAATTTCAGTCTGTGTTCTGTTTCACAATAAAAAGAAAGATTAAAAACTAGCCAAAAAGCATAGCACCAGATACCCAAGGCCAAGGCTGGAGTAGGAAGTGACTACCCAGAGAAGATGGATTCAGTCTCTTCAAAGGACAAGTGTAAGATCCCCAGTTACTTAAAGAAATCTCTGAAGAGGAGGACAGTCTTCCCAAAACCCACCAACGTGGCCCCTGAACAAGAGCCCATGATAATCACTGGCCTAATATGGGGCTCATCAATGCCAACCCATGGGACCATCAGCCTCTCCAAGCCAAGTGCTCAGAGTTGGAAGAATGAAAGCTCTAGATGGGAAAACAGAGGACTCAGGTCTCTTTACCCTTTTCTTCACTGCCTGTGATTAGCTCTAAGAAAGCCTGAATGTGTAAAGTGTAATAGAGAAATTTTAACTTTATGTGAGTATGGATGGTTTTCTGATAATGGGATGAATATTTTAATTACTAAACAGAAAATCTGGGGGACTAAAATTTGCAGGGCACTTTTTACTGCATAAGAATGAACCCCAGAGGGAGAAAGAGAAAAAAAAATATTATTATGTTCCTTGAGTCCTGTTTACTCAATATTAATTTATATATGTATAATGTTGTATCAGATAGTGCTGGGCACTTGAAGGAGGTAGAGAGTGAAGTGGTGATGGCCATTCTGATGAGGTGACATCTGATCAGAGATTGGTATAAGCGGTAGCTAGACCAGGTCTCAAGGAGAGCATTCCAGGCAGAGGGTAAAGCAAAAGCCCTGAGAGGGACATGTAGCTTGAGGACATGTAAGACTAGTTAGTGCAGCTGGAGCAGAGTGATGGAAGGTAGAAAATGGCTTTAGAAAGGAACCCAAGGGTATTTCATAGCAGCTTCAGTTTTGTTTGATTCATATTAAAAATGAAACGCTGAGAAAATTCTAGTCTTTCTATGCTTTTTAAAATCACCTATCTTTTCCTATACAATTTTTCTATGAGGATCTTCATGATGGCTCGTGTGTCATATTCTTTCACGCAGTCATATTTTATTGACACAATAAACACAGAGGAATAGACAGCACTCCTACAAAAGAAAACTATGATTTTTCTCACATTTTCTTGAAAATCTTAGCCTTTGTCTCTTTTTTCCTCCCACATCTGATAGAGATATGGATTTAAAAACAATTTCAGAAATGTTACTTTTTAAAACCATCATATGGTAAATAAAATTTAAAAATCACAAGTTTGAAGATAATAAGCAGCAGTTGCCCTTTGGCCTCTATGTTGGAGAAGTGGAAAGGAAATGATAAAGACTAGTGAAGTGGAAAATGAATGTCCAATGTTAAATTTAGTTGTCCTAGATGACACAATTTTTGTGTGCATCTATTTTCTGTTTTTCTGTTTCTATATTTGGACTCATTTTGTTCATATCAAGAAAAGCAATTGATTTTCATATATTTTCTTGAATCTATTCACTTTACTGTAAATTCTTAGTTTATCAACCAGTCTAGTCAAAAGTGATTACACTTCATTGTGTCTTCCTGCTAATTATTAAATGTTCATTACAGATGTATCTACAGAGCATCTACTATATGGCAGTATATGAGGCATTTAGGACTCAAAGGTAAAGACAGATGAAATCCCTGCCTATGTGAACCTTATATTATATATTAGTGGAAAAGACTGAAAAAAATGCAGGTATTCAGACAAATATACTTAAATTACAAATTGTGAAAAAAATATCATGAAAGAAACAAATAAGAGGCTGAGAGAGAAAAAATAGAAATTGAGATGCTAGAAAGGATAACCAAACAAGGCCTTTCTAATGAGTGGTAGCATTTGAAGCAAGACCTAAAGTAAGAAAAGGAGCCAGATGTGAAAAAGAATGTAAATGGGGTAAAGATGGTATCTCAGGTGGAAGAATGCTATACACAAGTGCTATGAATCTGGGAGATATGTGGGAGGAACTCAAATATATCTCATTTGTCCTCATAAGAGTGTAAACTCTTTAATTATTATTTATTACAACTCATGTTTTGTGTTTGTATGTATATCTCATTTAAACATATATATATATCAAAAAATGAAAAATAAATGATTTATACATATTACTTAGCAATATGAAGGCAAGTGCCAGATTTCTGTTCTCCCTTCCCAAGGATGGGAAGGAGAGGGGCAGGACATTTTATTTTTTCCATTATAATTCTTTTAAGGCATTAATATTTTAAACCACATACATATATAACTTAGATAACACTTTAATTTTATTTGAAAAATAGGCAATAAGACTTTGGGAGGTCAGTGAAGTAATCCAAGCAGTAAATGACGGTGGTATTAGTGTAAAGTCTATCAGTGAAGTAAATCTATAGACTTAAAGACTTAGTTAAAAATTGATGTGGAGAATGAGGCAGAAGCCAGAGGCAGAGACAAGCAATAACAGTAAAACCAGAACAGAGAGGTTGGCAGTGCCTGCTTCACATAGGGCTCTGAAGATCATGATAAGACATTTAAATTTTATTTTAAGTGTAAGAGGAAGCTACTGAAGGTGGATGGCATATCCAATAATTTTGAAGGAAGTCTTATTCTTTTTTGGAAATGGTTATAGGGTGACAAGAGTGCGATCACGGAGACCAGTTTGAAGTCAGTTATAATAGTTCAAGTGAGAGAAGATGGTGGCTGGACTAAGGAAGTAGCAGTGGATATAGAGAAAAACAAATCTATTTGAGATTTATTTTAGGCTCTCACCCAAACCAGAGACCAGCCATCCAAAGTTGTTAATGGCATAGATGTTGGGGACATAAGGTACCAGGGATCCAGAAGAATTAAAGATGACTTCAAAGTTTCTGGCTTCAATAATCAAGAAGGGGAGATGCCTACCATTGAGATACAAAAGTCAGGTAGTGAGGATGAAGCAACTTTTAGAGAATCAAAGTTTCTGATGGGAACTTATTAGAGTTAAAAAATCTGTGAGCATCCAAGTGGAGAAAAGAAGTAAGCAGTTGGAGTATTGACCTTAGGTGGATGCTGAGCTAGAGATATATATTTGACAGCTGTCAGCATAAAGCTTTTTCAGCCCATGGGAATGAGTGATATTATCCAGAAAGAAGAGAAGAGGGTTAAGAACCAAACCTTGAGTAAACTAACATTTAGAAGCAGAGAAGGAACCAGCAAGGGAGACTGAGGAGGAATGGCCAATGGGGAAAAGGGAAAAGTAGAAGCTTGTATAGTTGCTTTTCAGAAAAGCCAGAATTAAGTCTTTCTAGAAGTAGCTTTAAAGAACAGACAGCAATAAGCTTTCAACCAGTTCACTCTAAAGAATCTACTTCACTGTCTAATCTGTACTGCTCAGGTTTAAAATTTTATAAGTGCTATGCAAGATGTTTAAATATATGTGCTCATACTGCTGTTAAATTCAACAGCAAAATCTGAGTAAAGTGATATTTTGCATGCCTACTTCAATCAGGATGCTCACAAGTTGCAATAGCAGGACAAATGAGAGAATTTTACATGTTCCATACTGTTGGATTAGGAAGAGAATTTAAATTTATTAACTAGGTTTGTTGGACCTAAATTATTTCTTAAAAAAAAAAAAAAGGTAGCTTCCAACTTGCCTCCTACCCTAGGCTTAGCAAAATGGTGCATATTCAGTTGTACACCCACAGGTCACTTAGTGATTTTTCAGAGCCATTCACCATGGTGATGAGCACTTGCAGCACTTATCTCATGCAATTCCAGCCCAGTTATGTACTTCAGCTAGAACTGAATGAGACCACTGAGAAAGCTGCACAGCTGTGATTTGGGGAAGTACTCATCATTGCCAGATCTCACTGGTGACCTCACAATTGACAGAGATGTTGCCAACCTCCTACATACCCCTAGAGAGAAGATGCAAATTCCTTTTACCATGGAAACAAGATTAGTGGAGCAAACTACTCAAGGACCATAACGCTGGTACTCGGAGACATGGAAAATCTGCTGTAACTTCTTTTCAGAATTCAATTAAAGGTCAAATAAATATAAGAATTAATTCATTCAACAGTATTTATTCAGTGCATATTATGTGTCAGACAATGTGCTAGGTACAGGAAATTGAGCAGGGTCCAAAACAGACGATCTCTGTATGCTTTTATAATAGTTAAGGAGTTTACTTATTATACACATATTTTATATTATATATTCTCATTTACACCCTCATCAGCAAAAATGTGTTGTTGTTTTCCATCTGGGACCCTTGGATAATTCAAGTATTCTCTCCCATTCCCATTCTGAATAGTATTAAGTAATACCCAAGAGACAATATTGGTGTTTTTTTTCTCCCTTAAAGGGATCAATAAACCTTGTACCAGCAAAGCTCTCTCTCACATGCCTTGTTCCTTAGCAATGAGATCCCAAAATACAAGTGCATGACAAGGGAGAACCTAAAAGACCACACCCTATTTCTGAATCCCATGTGGTTTATAAGCAGTAAAAGAAATGTTTTAAGCTCTTTTTTTGCCATAACTTTTTTATTTGCTTTCCCTGACATTTCTTTAAGAAGACCATTTGTACATTTAAGTTTCTTTTTTTTTCCTCTGTGCTGAATGATTGCATAACCAACCTACAAAATAAACAACTTGACCTCTTTTCCTCCTAACCTTTCTCTTTTCTGTATGTGTCCCATCAGTGAGTACAAAGGCGAAAAAACCTAATGCAATCTCAGGCTGATTTATTAGCAGTTGCCTTGGGAAGTCATGTACCTAAAGAACTGGTATAAACCCCTGAAACCCAATGCACTCTGCAGGCTCCAGATTCTACATCTGGAATATTACAGCTGTTCATCACATTTTAAGAAGGACATTTATAAACTAGAGCACATCCAAACAAGAAATTAGGGATCAGTTAGCTCCAAATTCAACCCAGAGAAGAAATCATTCAAGGTCCTAATAAATATTTATAATTCTGTTTATGCATTTCAAGTAGTCGAGCAACCAGGCCTCTAAGGCCTCTACTGGACAGTTACAACTCTCAGAAAGATTTTCATAATAGGTACTGAATGCTTCCGTATCCTATGCAATTTTTCATACTTCAAACGTGACATATACTCTTGTAACCCTTCTATTACACATTAGACATGCCCAGCACTACAACCATTTCTGATATGAACTGCGTTCCCTGTCCTTCATTCCCATTTGATATTGAATGATCTCTAATTTATAAATGTCTTTCTTAGGTTTAACGTTCTTTGATTGTAAAGCATGGAAGTGAATGTTGAATGCAAATTGTCTTTAGGATGCAGGATCAGATGAAATAAGAGACTATGAGAAAAGGAACACTGTAAGAATCTGGTGCAGACTGGCATAAGATAGCAAGATGGACATTGTTTTCATTTATTATTTTTATAAATGTTTTATATTTCTTTATAAGGAAATACTTCAAATCTTCAGAAACAGAAATATATAGGATAAAATAGTGTGCAGTTATGCACCACCACTATTTAACAAATTTCAATATTTATTTGCTCTATATCTTTTTTTTAAAATATAACAACTTATGGATACAGTTGAAGTGGACTCTGTACACTTTTCCAAACCTACTTCTGTTCCTTTAATTCCTCAGAGATAATTACTACACTAAAGATGGTGTGCATTCTTTGTACCCATCTTTTCCTATTTTCACTACACATGTTTTGCCATTACAAACATTGTTGCATTTATTTAAAAAGACTCACACTAGGGGCTGTAGTAAAGAAAGATTGCAGTGTTATTGCAATAACTCAGGTGAAAGATTATCAGTAGCTCGGGTCAGGGTGGCAGTGGTGGCAGTGAAATTGATCAGATTCGGGGTAAACCTAAGGTAGAGTCAACAGAACATAATGAGGTTTGGATGTGAGGTTTGAAATAAAGAGAGGAATAGAGAGAATTCACAATATGATTTTTGACTCACGTAAAATGGAATTACAGAGTTGGCCACCAGGACGATGGAGAATAATGTGAGGGGAGAAGGATGGCATGCTGGGGGGAGATCAAGTTAGTTTGGATCACGTCAAGATTGTCTAGTAGATATACTAGAACTCATGTTAGAAATATCCAGCAAGGAAGCTAGATATGCAAACCTATGCAGACCTAGAGAGGTCTGAACTTGAGTTATATATTTTGGAGTCATTGGCAAATAGCTGGTATATGAAACGAAATAAGAAATGGGATAAGAACACCAAGTAAGTATAGAGAAGAAAAAAAGAGCCCATCACTAAGCATAAGGACATACTAGTGTAAAGGAGTCCTGGAGAAGAAGAATCATTAATACAGCCTGAGAAGGAACTGCCAGAGAGGTGAGGTGTCATGGAAAGCAAGTGAAGAAAATGCATCAAGAAGGAGGGTATGACCACCCAGTTATTCTCAAAGCTGCTGATGGTGAAGGAACCTGAGGACCGAAAATCAGTAGCCCCATTGGAAGTCTCTCTGTCAGCTCCACATCCTCTATCCTTTCCAGCAAACTATTCTGAAATATGAGTACTTATTTGTTTATAATTCAAATAAACATATTAGATACAACTACCATTCAATTACTTATTCCATTCATGCTAAATGAGATATAATTTAAATGTAAAATGGGAAAAATATTTGACCTTAAAATTCACTGCACATATATATGGATTTTGCAACATTAATATTAATGGATGGACTCTTACATGGTATGAAAGAAAAATGATTAGGAAAATAACATATTTGAAGTATTTATGAATAAAAAGAAAAGTAGGGTGTGAGGCTTGTGAAATAAATAATATATAGGTAATTGTCACCTCTGTCATCTTTCTTGGTTATAATAAAGAATATGTTACCTCTCTCTTCTACTTTGGTTGTAATATAAAGAATAACAGTAAAGCCATTCTGCTTTCATCCGAAGCTTTATTTAAACTAATTGTAGCACTTCTCCTTCATTTTTATAATTATTTTATATTGCTCTTATGCACACAGGATGTTCAAAATATTTTTGGATATTGATTCTATCATCCAATAAATTAGCAACTACTTGCATATTCTTAGCATCTGCAAATTGGATTACAATCATATTAGAGTTTTTAACTAATAGATTGATCAAAAATATTGAACAGACAAGGCCAAAGTCAGAATTCTGATGCTTCCCAGAAACTCTCTCCTGGCTGACATCAATATTCCTAAGAAACCTTCATTTATTTATTTATTTATTTATTTTATTTTATTTTATTTTATTTATTTATTTATTTATTTATTTATTTATTTATTTATTTATCCCCCCCTTGCTGCTTGTGCTCGCTGTGTCCATTTGCTGTGCGTTTTTCTGTGTCTGCTTGTCTCCCTTTGTGGGTCGTCCTGCTGCGTCAGCTCACCATGCCGCATGGGTTGGCTTGCCTTCACCAGGGGCCTCCCATATAGTAAACGGGAGCCCTATCGATTGAGCCACATCCGCTTCCCCCTTCATTTAAATAGTTATTAGGAATCTACCTAAATATACTCATGCTGAATGATTTAAAAGATTGTTTTTTAAAAAATAGCTAACTATAAAGCATCTTAGTTAAAAGGAAAAAAAAAAAACAAAAAAAAAACTCTGTAAAGGAAACAAGTGAAGCACAACTAAAAATGTTTAAACAGACTAAGAAAACATATGGTGTAAATATGATTATATGATGTGAATTCTGTAAAGAGACAATCACTAAGACCCTAACGGCCAAATGAGTAAACAATAGGTCCAATTTACAAAGGAGAAAACAAGCAGAGAAATAGTTAAAGAATCATGGCCATTCTTGACCAGTAATTTAAAAAATGTAAATTCCAACAATCTGGCACAATTTCACCTTTTTAAATAGCAATAGATAAAAAATAAAATTATAGTACATGATTGGTGAGAATAAAGTCAATCTGGTGCCCTTAAACTTCACTGGTAGCCTCACAGATCAGTAGCTCTGGGCAGTCCTTTTAAAAAGGACCATGATATTACTTATATCTTTGGACTCTGTAATTGCAGTACTGGTCATTTATTCTTGGGAATCGTTCAAAATAAGACCTCCTTGCTTTGTTTTACTAACGTCAACAATATAAAACATATCAAATAAAAATATATATGCTAGATCTGATTAGGAATTTGGAGCAGGAAAGGACTTCTTAAAGAAGCACCACCTAGGGTAATAAACTTTTTTTTTTTAATTATTGAAAAAAAAAAACTGAGACAACTTCAAAGTCCATCCTTAAGGAAATGGTAAGATAAATTATGACATATCCAGGAAAAAATGTTAGCCTTTAAATTTAACTTTACTGAAGTCTATGAGGCAATATTGTAAATTGATATGTCAAGTTTCTTTAACAATGATAAAAGTTATTTGCATGCTTGGATTTGAACTTTTAAAACAAGTCAAAACATTCATAGGAAAACAAACTTGGAAAAAATTCTAACAGTAGTTATAGATAGTGAAACTATGAAAAGTGTCTTTTTTCTCTAATTTCTTATTATATGGTTAAACTGTTTTCATAATAAAAACATGCATACTTTGTTAATTTTACTGGCAGTACACAAGTACTCTCTTTCAATACAGTTTTCAGAAATTATCAGTAAGCTTAAAGACCTTTTGACCACCATTCAATCCTAGTTCCCTTATCTCAAATGATCACTATGATCACACACAGACACCCACAGAAAAAATGTATAATATTGTGGGTTTTTACTTAACCTAATTTATGCATCATTATGCAATTTGCTTTTAATTGAAATGCAACAATACGAAAGTATTAAAGAGGAAAATATTAGTGAGATTTGGTTATGACTTAGGAGAGGGAAGGCCTTTTTAAAGAAGTACTAAAATACAAGAATCATATTGGATAGTGTTATCAAATTTGGCCACATTAAAATGAAAAACTGCTTTGCCACAAAACATACATAAACACATTTGGTAGAATGGGAGAAAATATTTGCAGCATATATAATAATGGGATATATAAAAAAATAATCAGAGATAGAAAGGTAATCCAGTAGGAAAATTCCCAAACTACATAATAGGATAGAAGAAGAAACCCTAGTGACTAATGGCATGAAAAGTCGTTCAACCTGACCAATAATCAAAGAAACTAAAACTGAAGTAGTAATTGAATGCCTTTTCATAGTTATCTACTTGAAAAAAAAAAATTAAGTTTGAGAATATCATGATTTGAGAGGTTATAGCAGTAACAGAGTTAACTCTGATACAGTGTTTGTGGGAGAATAACTGGCATAAACACTTTCAAGAGCAATTTGGCACTATCTCTGAAGCAAAGAATGTATATAAGCAATGGCTCAACAGTTTTACCCAGAGAAATATCTGCACTAGTGCAAAGAGAAGGGCCCAATGCAAGATTGACAGTGCAAATTGTTTCTCATTTAAATAATAATAATAATTTTAAAAAAAGCCAATCAAGTGACCAGTGTTGGTAGCAATTTAACAAAACGAGGCAGTTTAAAACGTATGTTTTTAATGATAAGTAACAGTGGTTCAGTGTTTACTCTGTAAATTCTCTCAAGTAGCCTGAGACAAAATGATACAAGTGGACCAGAAAATACTGGCATATTTGAAGCATTAGGGGTTCTCTTATATCATTACCTACCAAGACTTTAATTCCATTTGGACAGTATTTGTTATATCCTTCCCAAGCTTGAAATTAATTAATTATTTGGTAGAAACAATGTAGGAATCGGAGAGCTTCATTTGCCTTTCATCAAAATAGTATAAATTTACTCCTATCTTATAAAATATTTATAAGCTAAATAGCAGGCTACCAACACACGTTCTTCTCTCACTCCTGTTTTCTGCACATTATTCGGAATATTTTGAAAGTCATATAGGAAACTCAAGGTCGCAGGAAAATAAATCAGCCAATCATCACTACAGGTGTGCATTTTACAGTTTCTTAGATTAGTTGGCCATGATAAGTCACCATACCACTTATTTGTACTTGAATGGGAAAGTGTCAAAGTTCTTTCCAGAGATCAGTTTCTAGATGGAATTTTAGCTTTAAAAACTTGACAGGAATTTTGGGGGAAGAAAGTTGGTAAGAAAACTACATTCAACTGCTCAATCAACCCACAGGTCTTTCCTGGAATGCAGGGAGTAATTAGCGTCATAGGTTTTCTCTCACATATTTAAACAAATTAATGTACAAATTGCACACGGGTACGTTACTAAAACTAATTTAATCTTCTACATTCATTTAATTAATTTCAAAAATACCTAATAGGTAGTATCTTCAAAGTTCTAGAAAATCATTTAATAAATTAACCAAAGCATTTTCTGTCTCTATTTCTCCTCGTCTTCATTTTATATAACAAACATCTTTATAGCCCTAACTATGATGCCAGATATTACTATGATGTTCTAAGCATCCTGCTGTATCTTAGTAGATGACGAATCTGAGCTTCTGAGTATGTAATTGTCCAGGTCACCCAGCTAGTAACAGGCGGACTTACATTCAAACCCACACACTCCTGAGTCTTTCTAAATTTAACAGAGCCAAGAGTACTCCAAAAGCAAGCTTGTTTGCTCTGGCATTTCATTTTCAAACATTAATGACTAATCTTTTCCCCCTCAACCTTAGCAATGAACTTTAAAAAATATATATTTAATTCTAGCTATGTGTAAAATTTGCTTTTCCTAAATGGATTTTTTCTTTTTTAGATTAAACCACAGGAAATAGATTTTTGGAGGTCAGACATTCATATATTGACGATTTCATACAATTCAATCTATCCAGAAGAAACCTTAACCATAAAGGAAAGTGCACAGGATGTGGCACTGTAAGACCAAACTCAACATCTCTTCCATCACGTGGACCTGTGGGACCTTAAGTGAGGAGCATAGCATCATTTGTTCTTATTTTCTCATCTTTAATGTGAGACTATTAAGACCTGTTGATCATGCCCATGCAAGAAACAAATAGTTGAATCTGTAAAAAGTTATCCTCAACTATAATGTGCAAAACAAATGCTATTAACCATTCTAGAAAACAGTGCCAAAGCCTTAACAACAAAAGGTGGACACTTGCAAAGTATTTGCATAATTCAAAATATGATCCGTAGAAAAATATCCAAACAAGCCATCCTAGGAAATTGTAACTGAATTGTTCATCCACCCAGAAAACTAAGAACCAATGATCCAGATCAGATTCTCATGAAAGATAAAATGGAAGATTTGAGATCATTAGATTAAGAAAGGAAAGGTTAAGTGCCCTGAAATTCTGTTTGAAAATTGAAGTCATGGACCAGTAGATTTTTAACAAAATGGGCTTCCTCACAATGACTTCATTGAGCATCCCACCACTTACTTAGATGAAATCACCTTCGTTACCAAAAGTATCATACGGATGAACACATTCCAAACCCAAGAGGCACGAATACAAGGAAAAGTATAAAAAATAGAATTTTTAAGTAAACCTTTCCTTCAATAGGCTCTCCTGTCTTTCACTTCTTCTACAATCACCCTTTTCAGATCACAAACTTTAAGATGAGAAGAACAGACTGTTTTAATTAAATTTATAAATCACACATTACTTTTCATAATGGGTACTCAATAAATGTTGGCCTTTAACGATAACGACCTCAGAATTATTATCTACTGGCTTGGTGGTAAACCAAGATTATAAAAGTAAAGCAAAATAGGCTCAATTGTAACATTAAAAGCATGATCTTCACAGATTACTGAAGCTTTGGAACATTTTAAAATATATTCTATAGTGTGGTTTTATTTCCTAAAACACCACTTATTAATTTGAAAGAACACCCATGCCAAATTTGGTTCAGTTTTCAGCTTTAGAAGCTAGGCTGATGCTTGGCAGATATGCATGGGTGTGAGTGGCAGTGTAAAGCTCAGTCAGGACAAAAGGCAACATTAAGAGTGAAATTAAAGCAACCCTTTCCTTCCTTAAAAATAACAGTTTCCTGTCCATTAAATGAAATGATAGACGTGTAAGCACTTTATACAACTATAAATCTCTACAGAAAGTAAACCATTCCTGCGTTCTACCTTACAAAGTCTTGTCTAAGTACTTTATCTCTAGATAATCAAGATTTTCAATTCAACATAAAAGCTTGTTATATTTCCTTTGCTATGACTACTAATAGGGTCTCTTCTCTTACAGAAAATAAGTAAAACCAGAGGTCTAAAGTCAAACCACCCACACAATACAGAATTACAACATTGCCTCATGCTTTCTTTTGGTCTTGCAATTTATCTGTGACTTACTATTTATTCAACTTATCCAAAATGTATGCTTCAAATCCATTTATGGGTAAAAAAACACTTAAGGTTTAATTCAACAACTATCAAAAAGGATACATATGGATGGCAGCTCTCACTAAGTCAGCATGTGCCAAAGTAAATTGATTTAAGGAGATTGGGGACACATGTTTTACTGAATCGGCCTCTTAATTAGTTCGGCCACAAGCACTCCTAGAGGAAAACTGAGACTAATTACTTCAACAAAAAGGTTCATCTAGAACAGGGGTTCTTAACCATTTTTGTTCCACAGAACCATTTGCCAGACAGGTAAAAACCACGGACCCCTTACTAAGTCCACACTATACTATGTGTTATATAATAAATATATCACACCTGCAACAACATGTCCCCACAAGAATGTTTTTCTGAATTTCAATTCAAGCTCACAGACCCTTGTTAAGAACCCCCAATCTAGAAGATGTTATGCTATTTGGAGAACAGTACATGAGTGCCAAGAAAACAGCTGAATGCATTTATTATCTTACATACATTAAAAGAAAATCACAAAACTTTTCAAATCCCATTACATTACTTAGCATGAGTGTGTGTGCGTGTATATATGTGTGTGTAAGACTGATGAACAGAAATCTGATCATTTATGAATGGGTCAAAACACTATGCAAGAGGGAAGCGGCTGTGGCTCAATCAGTAGGGCTCCCATTTACCATATGGGAGGCCCCGGGTTTGGTTACCGGGGCCTCCTGGTGAAGGCAAAGCCCGCCCGCACGGCGTGGTTAGCTGACCCAGTGAGCACAAGCAGCAAGGGGGGGATAAATGAATAAATAAATAAAAAAGTCTTTAAAAAAAAAAAGCACTATGCAAGATAATGAGCAGGATCTGTCCTAACGTTAGTGTAAACATTACATATTTATTATAAAGCACACTTTTATTAAATTTAAAAACTGACCTCAAAGTACATCAAATCAATAGAAAAATTAATAGAAATACTTTTACTGAGTTGCTACAGATGAGATTTTTTTAAATTTTATTAATTTATAGAATTTTAATTTTGAAATGCACTGTTTTATACGATAAATAGCATCATATAATTATAAATTATCATCTTGCTTTTTAAGTCCAAACTCAGGATATTCTCTTCCTCTTGAACCTCTCTAGGAATTGAAAGAAATGACAAGGCCATATGATTATCTAAGTAGTTATTCTGATTTAGTTAACTCAAATTTGATACTGTTTGATTTAATTCTGAAAAACATTTTTCATTCAAGTTTCACATGTATTAAGTTGAAACAGTATGTGGATATTTTCTCTTGTTGAGTATAGTGCCAGAGGAAAGATGGAAAAGAACTGTGAGATATATATATATATATTTTTTTTTTTTTTTTAATTTTTTTTTTAATTTTTTTTTTTTTAATATGCTATAAAAATTATCTGGAAAAAAGGTAGAACCTCTTCCCACAGCCCCTCACAAACACGTCCTTTTGGGACTGAGGTTTATACTGTTCTCCTTCATTCCTACCAGATTCCAAGTCCATCATCATAGTAGACCCACCTTCAATTATGAGCTAGTACTCTTAACACATTGTTCATCTGATTTGCTAAGATGATCTATAAAATTTTCCCGTGTTTATCAGTGACCTGCGAAAGAAAATTTCACTTATAAACACGTGAAAAAACACTTATCTTTTCCACTAAACCATGTATATCTCCAGAATGCTACATGCATACCCAAACGTTGTTCTTGGTAGTGAAAGTGGTTTTCAAGTTTTCTATGCATAAAAATCACCCAGAGGATTTGTTAGAATGTAGATTTCTGGGGATCCACTTTCCGAGATATTGTGGTAGGCCCAAGAACTTGCAGTTTTATCAAGCATCCCAGAGGATTCTAAATTCAGGAGGCATCCAGATGACACTATGAGACACTGGGCTAGACCATGTAAAATTTTAAATAATGCTTCTAGCCTTCTTGTGATATTTTTAGTGTTAGTTAACTCTCTTTCCTTCTAAAGTCTGGGGTTCCAGTCAGTACATGCTGTTAAACATAATGAGCTATGCAGTGGCTACTTCAGAGGCTTCCATTTAAACCACTTAGCATAGTTCTTATGTCCTTATTTTATTCTCCAAATTAAAAAGATGAAGCAAAGTAAAGGGTAAAGGTAAATAGCGTGGGTTTTAAAGTAGGAGAAGCCTGGATTTCCATTCCAAGAACTCTAGCTCAGTCACATAGTAGCTTTTTGAGCATGGATAAATGACTTAACCTCTCTAAATCACGAGTTCCTTAGCTGTAAAAACAAGTGTCTTTTAGAATTGCGGTGGAAAATAAATAACATAATGATATAATACGCAGTAAATACACATTATTATATTTGACAAATAGTGATGATACAATGACACAACAGGGAGTTGTCATTATCATTATTATAACTGTTAGTAGGATGAGCCAAAGTTCCCAAGAATATCAAAATAGGAGCCCCCAAACTGAGTATTAAAGTGCTAGGTCCTACTATATTAAATCTCAAATACTCTCCAAAAGTTCTCATTCTAAGATAACAACAGAATTACCCATATATTTTGGGTGAGTTTGAAGTTCTGCCCAAAAGAGGATAACATATCTAAAAATATGAGAATCAATGAGAATCATGATAGCATGTTCCATGTAAGAATCTCTTCATATAAAATAATCCAAATAGCTGCAAGATATTACTACAATATTAAAATATTTTAATTTTAAGTTGGCAAAGCAGCATCATGAGCACATTACATATTCTTTCCTTAAGTTCTTTGGGTTTATATGAAACAGAAATCAAGAAACAACAGCTGAGAAATGAGGCTTTCATAGACTTTCCCTAGAACAGTTTAAATTAAAGGCATTTTTAACATAATAACAGAAAATTGGATATAAGCAGAAGCCCTGCATTACTGTGCTAACCCCTGCCACAAAACTCTCTCCCCATCTCTGCTGATTCTTGGTGAACTAGCTGAAGCTTTTTAAGTTTCTATTTCCTCATTTGTAAAATAAAGACATTGAACTAGAGGATTCACTTCAATTTCAAAAATATTTATTAAAAAACAATCACATTCTTTCTGCTACTACCAAGAACAACGTTTGGGTATGCATGTAGCATTCTGGAGATATACATGGTTTAGTGGAAAAGATAAAAATAATGAAAATAATTATAACAAAAGTGATAACGGCTATTAAGATGCTATGGAGAAATTCCATGTTATGGCAACTTTCTGCTGGAAAACATGCAGCAATACTAGACCAATTTTTACCTGAGCTTGCAAGAAAGAAAAGAAATTTCCCGTGGACCAAAAGAAAGAAAAAAGATAGATGGGAAAAAGAAAGAAAAAAAAAAAGATTGCTTTAAATTCTTAGCTAATACCTCAATAGCCTTGGTGGCATTCTCCAGTCTCAGTAAAAGCAGAATTCTGAGAACTTATCTGTAAAGGATACAAATAGTAATAGCCTTTTTCAGGGCACTGTGCCTCTACTGCAACTATTCAGCTCCATTGTTGTGGTGTTAAAGTACCCACAGATGACAGGAAAATTAATGAGCATGGTTGTGTCATATAAAACTTTTTTTGTGGACACTGAATTTTGATTTTCATATAATTACCATGTATGGTGAATTAGTATTCTTCTTTTGATTTTTTTTCCAACTTTTTAAAACATAAAAACCATTTTTAGCTCATGGACCCTCAAAAAACATAAATACATATTTTTTTTCTCCATTCTTTCTCTGTTGTTTTTATTTCGTTGATTTCTGCATTTATCTACATTATTTCCTTTCTTCTATATATTTTGGGTTTAATTTGTTTTGTTTTTTTTCCTAATTTAATATCAACCTATCGTCTTTCCTAATACATGTATTTGGTGCTATAAATTCTCCTGTAAACATTGCTTTAGTTGTATCCCACATAATTTGATACACTGTGTTTTCATTTTTGTTCAATTCAAAATATTTACTAAGTTCTCTTGTGATTTTTTTGACCCATTATTATTTAACAGTCTGTTGGTTCATTTCCAAACACTTGGTTATTTTCAGGTACCTTTTTGCTGTTGAAGATTTCATTTAAATCAACCATTGGCAGAGAACACACCTGCTATGTTTGTTGAGACTAGCTTACCGGTTCAATATATGATGTATCTTGGTGACTGTTCCATGTGCACTAAACACAATATTTTCTGCTAGTGTTAATCAGTTCAACTGGGTTAATGATATTGTTCATTTCTTACTTTTTTTTTTTTTATTTCTGTCAGCTTGTTCAATTATGGAGACTAGAGGAAAAGTAAAGTCTAGAGGAAGACAGTCTTGCAATATTGATGGGTATGGATGTAGGAAAATATACAGCTGACAAAAGGATGAAGCATTATAATCACCATGAAAGAGCAATTTGATAATATTTACTAAATATGAAAATATTTATTTCTACATGCCAAAATCTTACTGATTGGTACACACCCAAGGGAAACTCTTACACATGAGACTTCCAATGTGCACATGAGACTTGCTAAGGATGATAATAACTGTATTTCTTGTAATATCAAAATAAATAAATAAATAAGAAAAGGGAAAGCAATTAACATCCATCAGAAGAATAATAGAGAAATAAACTGAATTGTATTCAAATGATGAAATACCAAATTGCAGCTTAAATGGTATACTAGAACTGAATATGCCAACTTGGATTATTCTCAAAAATACAAAATGAATTTAAAGGCATGATCTAGAAGGTTTAGTACAGTATGATTACATTTATTCCACTTTAAAAAATACAAAACAATGCTATATATTGTTTATAGAAGCATACAAATGTAACAAACATTAAAAATATGGGTAGAGAACAAATATACAAATTTGAGAACAGTAGTTACAACTGAAGACTCAGAAAAGAAATGGGTTAGAGGAGGAGTTCCATGAGAACTTCAATACTATATGCAAAATTTCAAAATGAAGATCTGAACCAAAGAAAGGACAAAAAGTTAACATTTTTGACATCTGAGTTTTAGGTGAATTAATCCATGTACTTTTCTGCATACTCAAATAATTTGTAACTAGAGACTTAGGTATGGCTTTTATAAATCATTAAGAAAATGGACAAAGCTTATGAGCAAGTAATCCACAGAAGAAGAAATTCAAATTATGGAAAGAAACATTAAAACTAATAAAATACTTTTGAATAATAATAAAAAAAAATGTTAATACTCACTATGGGAAAGGTCATTTTTATGTACCATTGGTGAGAGTATAAATTGGTCTAGCATTATTAGAGGAAAATTTGACAGAAAACTTCCAATTTTAATTATGTAAGCGCTTAATCCCACCGACTTCCTGGAGCTATCATTTCCAGGAACATCTCTTGCAGACATGCTCACAGAGGTATACAAAGATCTATGTAAATTGGGAAATTATTTTTATTTGCATTTGAGTAAAAGTGGCACCAAATTAAAAGCCTAGCTGTACAAGAATCTTCCTTAATGGTCACTTCCACGCACAACTGCAGCAAGAGCCACCCACAATGCAATCCACATGAAGAGCCACCTGAGGAATTTTGCTGTTAGAGGTTCCCCCTTACAAGGTTTGCAATGATCAACAGGTCATAAGACCGTTACTCAACTCCCCAATGAAATAAATCGAAGGCAGCCTCCAGCCATAACTAACAAGCAAGCCATAGCCTACGGGCTAGGAGGCAGCCCATCTCCTCCCGAGAATAAACAAGTAGAGCAGATAAGGGCTTTCACCCACTCCAGGCCCAGGCACCACCAAACTCTCCCACATTCCAATAACTCCTAGCCCACTTCCCCATGGCCATTTGGCCCCAGGCTGTGCTCAGTTTCCCCACCTATTGATGTACTGTATAAAGTCATATCCACCACCTTCCAGGTGATGTCTCTCTTCAGATCCCCGCCATGCCGGTGGGGGGGGGGGGGCTGAAGCCTATTCTTCAGACCCCCTCTGTTGGGATAGCTTCCCAATAAACTTTCTGCCTGTAATCATAAGTCTCTACATCCCAGTGAGCACTGTTTTTCTCTAACACTGTGCACATGTCTAACTTCATGCAGCAGATCTGATACCATGCACCAGACCCTATTCTAGTACAGTAGTTCTCAACTGGGGGTGATTTTGCCTCTTCCTGGAGACATTTGGCAATGTCTGGAAACATTTTTGGTTGTCACTGATGCAAGTTAATATAGGAAACAGGGAGGGCAGCTGGTCAGAATAAAGCTGTAACAGCTGGGATCCCGTGGTCAGAACAGAGCCACAAGATCCCAGGTGGAAATCCCCTGAAGGCAGGCAGCTACTTGAAAACAAAGCCATGACCTTTACAGGCAAAGAGCCTGGTCACAAGGTCCTGTTTCAAACTCCTGGGCTCAAAGAAAGTCCCAGATAACTCCAAACAGAAAGGACTCCCCACTAGTTCCCTGAAAGCTAACAGGTGAAGGTAGAAAGGCAACCAATCAGGACAGCAAGTAGCTGAGCTCCCTCCTTAATATGGGGAGGGGGGAGGAGGGAAGGCCTTAAAAAGGTCTACCCCAGGGCCCCATACATGTGTCTCACTCTGTAGCATGCTCACATCCATGTCTCGAGTATGTACTTTTCCTTTTTCTTGTTTCTCAAAAAACTCTGCTTGCCTACCCTATAGCATGTGTTTAAATTCCATTATGTGATGTACCTAAGAATCTAGAACCCAGAGTATTCCACTAACATATTTGGTGAGCCAGCCAGGAGACAAAAAAGCAAGTAACACTCCCCAACACCCAATGAAGACTGATGAGTCCAGGCTTTTTTCATTAGACCGTGCCCTCTTTGGTTTTATTAGTGAGCCCCCCCCCAGACTCCCACCCATGTAGTGCCCAGAGGTTTGTTCTTTCCTCAGTCTTCTGGAGGCCTTGAGATTCCTGTTAAACCATTGCCTCCGGGACCCTGAGACTGTTTGCCTGTAAATCAAAGAATAGTCTCTAGCTTCTTAATGTACTTCTTAATGTCTGGTTTAACTGCAAAATGCGGTCTCTGGCAGTGGCCATAAAATGAGCTCCCTCTCTCACGGCCATTTCCTAAGGCCTTTACAAAAGTAGGCTGAAAGAAGGGTCCCTAGCCAGTCGCATTCATAGGGAAGAAGTCCAGGTAGCTTCAGTCTGGGAATAGGACCCAGATGTCTCCCAAGACCTCTAAGGCCCTGGGGATGTCCAGCGAGCATGGCTTCTGATTCCCAGAATATTGCAACAGTGAGCAGGGCTCCCAATCCCCAGGGCACTGCAGCGGTGAGCAATTTCTGTTCAGTTAGGTCTAGGAGTGGGATGCCACTAAACTTACAAACACATTTATCCTCCCCTAGGATAATGGGCAGCTTCTCCTGAATTCCAGCAGACTCCCCATTAGGGTGTCTCCTCAAGAATCAGGACAATCTGCCTACTGATGGTCTAAAAAGGAAGAGGCTAATCTTTTCCTGCCACATGTGGCCCGCAGTGCACATTAGAGGATAGCCAAGAGTGGCCTCTCAATGGGACCCTGAATTCCAGTTGAAATTCCTGGATGAGAGGGAAAGAGGGAACAAGCAGATCTGAGGGCCAGAGACCATGCAGCCATGTGTCTCCTCAAAGGAATGAGGAAGTGCACTACCAAACCAGTCAATTATAGTAAATCCAGGGAAATTACTCAGAGGCAGAACCTAAAAACCAGCCTTATTTCAAGGAAAGCTGGTAGAGGCAAAAAATATGCTTTGGTAGATCCTGACTTTAGAGAAGGACAGAGCCCCTAGGACCTCACTTCATTAGCCAGTCTGCCTCGGATATCCACAGGAAGCTGCAAAAACTTTCCCTGGGTCCCCAAACTTCCATGAACTTCCTTTTAGAAACAGCCTTCTCAGTTTTCAACAATCGAGACCACGCCGTGATGGAGAAAATGTGAGGAGGGACAGGTCTGGGCCCAGGAATAGGCTCACCTTTTAGCCACCACAGTTAAAGGCACCCTGTCACCTCAGGGCCATCTGAATTCAAGATTCCATGTCAGCAGGAACCTGCTTTAAATGTGGAGATGTGGGCCACTGGAAATGTAGCTGCCCCAAACTGCCTTGTCACCTGGACCCACTGGGGCTTTGCCCCAGGGGAGGACTGAAGGGGCCTAATACCAGGTGTGAACCATCAACCAGGAGAAGCCTCAGGTGACCCTTGACATGGCAGGTAAGATCATTAATTTCTGAATTAACATGGGAGCCAGTTATATTAGGTCCTAAACTGCCACTCCGGAACTCTTGGGTTGTGCCTAATAAGAGGAATGGATAGGGAATCAACCTCTTGGCTGTTTATGAAGCCTCTTCCCTGTAGAATAAAAACCTCCTCATAAGCCATCAATTAAGCAGAGTTCCCTCAGGAAGGAAGCTATTAAAGGCCTCTAGCCCAAGGTTAAAAAGTTCCTGGAGAATGGCTTCTAATTCCCTGCCCATCCCCTCGCAACACTGGAATTCTTCCAGCAAAAAAGTCTGCGGGTCTTTACGCCTTGTGAGGGTAGCTAATGGGGATGCAGCCCCCAGAGCATCATGTCTTGCTGGCTGCAGGCCTTCCCTGGATCCCTTAGCTCCGTGCCCAGCCGTTGCCCAGGGATCTCCTGGAGAAATGAAGCTGGAGGTTTCCTCATGAGGTTTCTGCCGTGGGCAGACACTGGGCACCTTGTGTGAAGGTGATTCTAAAGTAAGGTCTTTCCCTATGCTAAGTAAGTGTGTAAAATTTTTCTGTTCTAATCTGTGCTTACTTTTATTTTGTCAGGCTGCTCATGCCCAAGAGCTCATAAATCAGATTTAGGGTTTGCCTATTACAAATTGGATAACAGTGGAAGTTAACCTAAAGATAAGTCTTCAAATTTCAATACTATCTTGCAACTGAATTTGATGTATAGAGGAAAACACATGTGGAATTAGTTCTATGGCTGGAAAAGCAGAAAAATTTAGCAATGCTAATGTTACTAATAAAATAGTTTTAGTTGATTAGCTAATAAACAAAAGTGCCCAATTTGTTTTCAAGTAAAATTTAATAGAAACTGTCACTAAGAATTGACAAAATCTCTATGCAAATGCCTTTATATTACAAAATAGCAAAAGGGTAATATCTGAAATTGATGAAACGTGCTGGATTTAGCCTATTGTCTACTTATTGTGATGGTAATCCTAAACTGAATTTACCTTTGTTTATGGTTATTTTGTGACTTGCTTACTAGTTTAGCCCTTAGACTTGAGCTATTGTGATGGTAATCTTAGACTAATTTACCTTTGTTTATGGTTACTTCAAGACTAGCCCTCACCCTTGTGTATGCTTGCTATTGTGATGGTAACTACTCTTTTCTCCCCTATTTGAATCCATAGCAAAGTCTGTTCCCCTTAGCTCAGAGGGGGGTTGGGGAGGGGAGTGGGATCGAGGAAGGCAAACTTGAGACTCCCCTCCCTCCAGTCCATCCACTGGCATTATAATCCTGCTTTCTCTCATGACTATCAAGGTGTGGACTCCAGTTTACCTACTCCAGGCAAGAGCCCAGAAGGACCCACAACCTTTGAGACTGCTGCCTGGTGGAATCCTCCACCCTCAGTTTAGCAGTAATGGGAGTTCTCTTATCTATGAGGATTGGAGAGTGCGGGACCTCCCACACTGAGCAGGCCATTTTAAATCAGCACACACCACTCAGAACTGAGTGGGAGAGTGTGGTCTACAGTGTGAACTGTGGTCTATGGTTGGTGGCAAGGCTCCAGGATGTGTAAGTTCATTGAGGGTGGTGGGCCACACTGCGGGAGATGTTTGTGTGGGATGTGATGGGAGGTGTGGGAGGTGGGCAACGTGGGAATCCCAATGGGTTCCATGTAATATTTTGGGTATCTAAGCACCTCTTAAAATATATGTATATATATACAGCATTTTTGTAAGCAAATACACATATATGCATATATATTTATATATCATTTTGCAAATGTTAAAAAAAAAAAGAATCCTGAAAACAGCAGGTCATGAGAGAAACCAGTTTTCCTTGAGACGTCAATGACCTCAGTGAGTATATACTGGAATTGATGTTGCTCATCTGAAGTCTATCAAAGTCAAAATGGGAAATAAGCAGAGCTCTGAAGTAAAGGAAAATGTTGTATGTTGCATTTTAAAGCATTGGGAACAATTTGGTTATAAGCCAAAAATTTAAGAATGAAATTCTTGTGCATAACTGCATGGTTACAGTGCAGATTAGAATAATCAGAAAGAGCCTTCAAAGAGATCTTTCGAATATAATGTTATTGTACAGTTAAACTTATTTTCTGAGAATCAAAATTATAAGTAACATTAGTGAGTTGTCTGTTTTTGTGTCTAACTCTCTATTTATGTCAGTGTATATTTTCATACCGTGGTATGGCTGTAATATGAGCACAGGGCCATTAATTTTATTGTTTGTATTCTTTTTTTAATGTAAGGATCAAATTAATAAATGAAAATTCTTAAAAAAGCTCCATTCAAATGGGTAAAAAAATTAAATAAGCACTTATATAAGTAAATGAATATTCCTGGAGCCCAAATTAGAGAGGCTAAGCAGGATGGGAAGGTCATATAGAAACTATTGGGAGAGGAAAAAGGTTTTCCTAAACTCTTAACCTATCCAGCTCCTCAGGGCATCCTTAGCTTTGCAAGAGCTATGGGGCAAAGGCTAGGTGTGACAAAATAGGAAAATGTAAGCTTAACTTAAAACTCTGTCTACTGGGCTGGAGAATTAAGAATCACAGTTTGTCCTGTAATTCCCCAATTTAAACCTTTTAACAGCCTCAAAATGAGAGTAATTAATAATCCAATTACCAAATTTCAGTAAGTAAAAAGAAAAGTCCTTGAAAACTATGGAAAGATCTTTACTAATTATGATTAACAAATTAAACAATTATAATATATTCTACAACTTACCAGTCAGTATGCTTTTAAGGTTATTCGCAATTTATAGAGGAAGGAAGAAAAAAGAACATTCCTTGCATAAACTATAATTGTTCCAACTTTATTTGCAGGAAGTTTGCAAAAGCATTTTCTAAACTGAAATATTTAAATGGCTAATTCTGGGAAGCCATTATTAAATAGAAACGTGAATTGATATTGATAACCAAAAGAAATTTATGGTTAGTTATAGGAAGTTTATAAAACCATTGTTTAAAGTTAAATATTTAAATGGCTAATTCCAGGAAGCCATTATTAAATAGAAACCTAAACTGATATTGATAACAAAAAGTAACTTCATAACAGGGAAACCTTTTGCATGGACCTTGTATCCTGCAACCATGCTAAACTCACTTATTAATTTTAGTTGCTCTGGGTAGATTCCCCCCAGGTGTCCATCAAATGATGAATGGACAAATTATATACATGAAATGGAATATTATTCAGCTGTAAGAAGAAGTAGTGAAGCATATGACAACATGGATGAACTTGGAGGAGGACATTATGTTGAGTGAGGCAAGACAAACAAAAAACGACAAGTATTTTTGGCTACTACTTTGAAACAACATACGATGCAAGGTACAACAAAATGCCACTTTCATACTAAAGATTTAAGGAAGAGCCTCACTGGTTCCCAGGACATCAACCTGAACTGGATCCTCCTCAATACAAAAGAACAGAAAAGTCAACTTATATGAATAGCTATCCAAAGCCTCCAACTGGGCATCACTCTGGGTGTGTGTGGAATCCTACTAATGGCCAATTTTAGGATCGAGGATTCTAAGAAAGAATAAGAAGCTTCGTCTCATCAGAATAGAATGTAAGAAAGAACCCATTCTAAACACAACTACGAATTCACTCTCTGAATAAATGAAGCACAAAATACAAATATTCTCTAACTTTTTTTTTGTTTTAACCGATTAAGTGTCAAATTTGAGTTAATTGTATCTACCCTTAGTTCTGTATTAGGGGGATTCTAAAAGGGTCTTAAAGAGAACTATTTATCTCACACCTACAACTACTCTGTCTTGCCTGCTTTTCATCAGTGCAAGAACTGCAGAAGCCAGTATAATTTATGTTCTGTTTGCCTAGGTGCTTTCTGGATATAAGCCTGATAGTCACAGTTATATAGTATACTCTGTTATTACCTTAATGAATATCCTCTCTTGAGTACTAGGTCAAGAAAAATAACTTTGTATTATTAACTAGAATTTAAACCATGTACAATAGTAGATAGTATAGTATAATGAACCTCTGTTACTGAAAAGACCATATTTTCTCCACTGCTCTTCAATGCTATTTTTATTAGAAATCAATTGTCTGAATATGTAGGTCTGTTTCAGGGCTTTCTATTAGTTTCTATTGTTCTAGCTGTAATTCCTTGTACCAATTCCTCACTATCTTAATTACAATAATTTTATAATGTCTTAATATCTAATAGATCAAGTCCTTCCACTTTAAAAAAATTTGTTAAGGATTTTTATAATTATACTGATAAAGTATATAGGTCTGTAGTTTTCTTTTCTTGTAATGTTTTTGTCTAGTTTGGTATCAGGAAAAAGCTGTCTCATAAAATAAGTTGTAGAGAGTGTCATTCTTCTTTTATTTTCTGGAAGAGTTCGTGTAGAGTTGGTTTTATTTCATCCTTATATGTTTGATCTAATTCATGAGCTAAGCCATCTGAACCTGGAGTAATCTTTGTGGAGAGGTTTTTTAAATACAAGTTCAACATCTTCTTAGAAAAAAGGCTATTTAAAAAAAATAAAAATAAAAATAAATAAATAAATAAAAGGCTATTTAAGTTTGCTGATTTTTCTTCAAAAATCTTTGTTGCTTTGCGTTTTTCACAGAACTTGTCCATTTCATCTAAGTTGAATTTAGATGCTGAATTTATTGCCGTACTGTTGTTCATTGTACTTCCTTATTATCCCTTTCATGTCTGTTGTACCTTTAATGATATCCTCACTCTCATTATTTATACTGGTCATTTGTGTCTTTTTTATCTTTATTAATACAAGATTTATGAAATATTTTTACTTTTTTTCCAAGCACCAACTGTTGATTTTTCCCTGTTGTTCTGTTTTCTTTTACACTATTTGACTCATGTTTATTTCCTTCCTTCTGTGTATTTCGCATTTCACTTGCTCTTATTTTTCTAATTTCTTCAAGTTTAAGCTTAGGTCATTGATTTGACGTATTTTTCTTTTCTATCTATTTAATGCTAAAAATTTCCTCTATGCATCAGTTTAGTTCCATTCCATAAACTTTAATATTCTGTATTTCATTTTCATTCAATTCCTAATATTGATATATTATTTCGAAATATATTGTTTCATTTCCAAACCTTTGAGAATTTCCTAGATATCTTTCTGTTATTGATTTCTAACTTGTTTGTTGTAATGAGAAAAGTCACTTTGTACTATTCCAATCCTCTTCAAATTATTCAAACTTATTTTGTGACCCAGAATAAGGTATTGTTTTGGTATCTGCTCTCTGCATATTGGAAAAGAATGTGTATTCTGCAATGATAGGATGAAGTATTACACCTAATTGTAAATGTCAATTAGATCAGTACTCAGCCAAAAACTCCAGAAGAATTCTCTGAAGATATCCAGGGCTTTCTCTCTAGACATTTTTTTCTTTGGTATTTTGTCCTACAAATTCTAACTTCCTTGGCCTATCTAAAGTCCAAATTCTGTCTCTTCAAATTAGCAAGACCACAAGGCTCTGCTTTTATTCTGTCCAAGTACTGCAACCTGAAATCTCTCTTAGGTTCTGAGCTGGGGCATATGTAGGGATCTCCTCATTTGTTTCTTTTTTGCAGGGAGTATTATCCTGTGTTACCTTTTGCACAACACCTGAAAACCATTGATTTATACATTTTGTCTAGATTTCTAGTTATCTCATCGTGTCCAGAGGTAGAAGGTCCAGTGGTTTATAAACTTTTATTTTTAAGCTTAGAATACTTTCTCAAACCCAAATATTATGTGGAAATTATAATATACTTAGAAAACAATGGAGCTTATCTAACGAAAGTTGGAGTAAAGAGCTTGGAGTTCATCTTCTATCCTCAATACACTCCTGCCTTACACCCTTCCCGAGAACCCAAAATTTGGTAGTTCCTGATGCAATACTTCATAACTGTACATTTCTGCAAAACCCAGTCTGCAAACTACTACTCTGAAAAAAGAGTATTAGCTTTGAAATTAGGCAGCTCTGGGTTTGACTCCCTGCTTGCCTCCCTGGTGACTTTAGGTGTATTACTCCATTTCAAAATCTACCAAATAAGTGTAATAACATCTTTCTCACAGAGTGATTGTGAAAACTAGTCACATAATTATTAAAAGCACAAGGTATGATGTCCAGAACTTCATAATTGATTCACAAATTATCATTATTGTTTGTAGTTATTGCTATTGTCATTGTTGTTTATCACAAGAGAGAAACAGTATCCTGGATACAGTATTCCAAAAACCAGAACCAAAATTAATTCCAAAATGCCAGGGTTTTCCAACAACAGAGTTTTCCAACAATTAAGCAGGGGAGATAAATTAGTAAGTTCCTGATTCTAGAAGTGGTGATAATATTGGACTCTGTCAGAGAGACTTTATGGAAATCCCTCTACTGTGTGGTAATTTTCTGTATTAAAATTTTAATAATACTAATATGAGACAGGAACTAGGAGAGAGGGAAGGTTGATTACATTGAAAATAAGAAATGCTACTATTTCACATTCTATTCCAGTGTCTCTTCACATCTCTACTCCATGTCATATTCTACCCCACATTTTGGACCAGAGAATTAAAATAATATGACTATGTTACACATCTCTGATAAATCAAACTGAAGCAACAAAATATGTACAACACACACACACAGCTTTGAATTTCACCTCCAGGTCCTACTAGCTGCCTGAAGTGGATGACATTCAATCTCCCTGAGTGTCAGAATCCTTATTTATAAAATCAAGTGATTTTACCTTTGAAGGCTGCTTTGCAAATCACCCATATATTATAGCAGTAGGAGTATGGCGTATAGTCATGTTCAATAAATAGTAGCCATTATAATCTGGGCATGGACACTTGTTTCTTAAAATCAATGCAAATAGAAAAAAAGCATCAACTCTATTAGCTGATTTTCCTTTACAGATTTTTTATGAAAAAGGTAGAGTTGGCACTTGCTACCTGTCCTCATAGATATGATTAGTGGAAGTCTCTGCTATTTTATCTGTTCCTTGCAGGTATGTTTCTTGTTATTTCCTATCTATGACTGCCATTGCACATAAAGCTATTCTTACTTTTTCATATATGTAAAGTTTATTAGCACTTTCAAAAGCATAATTTAAAGAGTACCCACATTTTTAAAAGGTAAAATAACAGATATGCTGTGATGGTTAAGTTAATGTGTCAGCTCGGCCAGGTAATTGTTTCCAGGTGTTTGTTTCAGCAAGCACTGGGCTAATTGTAATACAAGAGCATTTATGGACTTCAATCACCAGTGAGTTTACTGCTCACCAGTGAGTTTACTGCATGGATGGCTGATTACATCTGCATCAATCAGGGAGATTACATCATCAATGGGTGACGCTTTTATCCAATCAGTTGAATGCCTTAAAAGGGGAAGTGATTTCAACATTCAGAGAGAATTTCCCAGCTCGCCCTTGGACAGGCAACTTCTCCCAGAAAGTCATCAAGTACCTTTCATCGGACTTTCATTGGAGCCCCTGGTTTGCAGCCTGCCTGCGGAACCTGGACTTGTGCATCCCCATGGTCACGTGAGAGACTCTTTTAAAATTTCATCTTATAGACAGATAACTCCTGTTGATTCTGTTTCCTGAGAGAACCCTGACTAATACATATGCCCAAACCATATTTGTGCCTCAGAGAGTAATAACAAATGAGGGAAAAAAAAAAAACAAAAACAAATGAGGGGTTATTATTTTATTTACAAAGAAAAAATCATAATAGGTTACCCTTACATAGTAACATCTTATAACGTCCTTAATTTGTAACTTAGTTTATGAAACCCAAATTTAAATATAAACATTTGTTTCAATCAGTCACATTCCCTAAAATCTGTGTAGACATACTACAGCTAATGGAGTTTATAAATGTAGTTTATAAACTGTAAAGCACTTTTAAAAACCTGTGTTATTATCATGATTATAATCATTTAAATTGTGGTGGTTCTTCACTTTTTTTCTTTCTCTTATATTTTTATCTCTCCTAGACTGATTAAAATACAATTCAGAATAACTGCAATAGGAGAGTGTATAAACACTGAACACAGGACTGAATGTGTACCTTCTAGAGGAAGAGGTAATGGAAAGAAATGAGAGGAGGATTAAGTAGACAGTTGATTATGCAGTTCAATATAGAGTCTGATGTATTCTCTTACAAGCCTATGGTGAGTTATTAATAGGTTCAGAGCACGTAAGACCATGTGATCAAGGACCCACAAATTGGACACTGTGCACTTGTGGAGACTTCACAGCCAAAGGCAAAAGCAGCCAAGTCATTAGAACGCTTACTAAAATACTACTACTGAGCTAACTATAGGCAAATGCTTTGGAGACCTCTTAAACCATATTAATGTGCAATGTTAGGCTGTCCCAAAGAACATTTTAGTATGTTATTCCAAAAGCATTTCAAATGGAAATAAGGGTTCTCCATATCCTTAAGTTTAAAACACTCTAAATATGCATGAGTGGATTTATTTCTCCCCTTTCATCTTCCCACCCACTAAACCCCATTCATGAGACTACCTCCTTCTCAGGAAGGTTGGGGGAATTCACACAAAGTATGTAAACCCTTGAAGCCTGAAGCCTGACAAGGGAAAGGAACTAGAGAAACTGAAAATGCAAAAAAAAAAGCTTTACATTGTTTAAGATAGAAACTCTGTCAAAACTGATCTATATGTTTATATATATATATATATATATATTAAACACAATCCTCATCAAAATCCCAGAAAGCTTTTGAAGAAAGTGACACAATGATCCTAAAAGTTATAAAAGGAAATGCAAAGGACTCAGAATAGTTGAAACAATTTCTAAAAAGGAAAGCAAAGTTAAAGGACTTAAATTTCCTGAATTCAAACATATTATAGAGCTGCATAAATCAAGAGAGTGGGTATTGACATAAGGTTAGACATAAAGATAAAAGAACAGAACAAAATACAAAAATAAATTTTTACATTTGTGGTCAATTAATTCTTCTTAAAAGTTCCAAGGCAATTCATAGGTACAGGATGGCCTTTTCAAGAAGTGGTTCTGAGACAATGGGATGCAGAGAGATGAATTTAGATCCTTACTTCACACCATATACAAAACTAACTCAATGAGTCATGGATCAAATTGTAAAAACTGAAATTATAGAAGTAAACATAGCAGAAATTCTTTGTGACCAAGAGCTAAACAAAGAGTTCTAAGAAAATACATCAAGTGCATCTTCTATAAAAAAGAAAATTGATAAACTGGATTTTGTCAACATTTTTAAAAAGCATGCCTCAAAAGACACCATTAAGAAAATGAACAGATTTGCACATACAAGAAAGAAAATATAGGCAAATAATATATCTGATAAAGGAATGATATTTAGAATATTTAAACAACTCAAAGCTAAATAGTAGGAAGACAAAAATGCCAATTTAAAAAATGAGCAAAAGATTTGAAGAGACATTTCAACAGATATCCAAATGACTAAGCAGCACATGATTATATACTCACCATAATTAGTCACTAGGAAATGCATATGAAAACCATGACATACCACTGAACATCTACAAGAATAGTTATAATAAAAAAGACATACTATAATAAGTGTTGTAGAGAATGTAGAGAAACTGGAACCTTAAGGTATTGCAGGTGGGAATGTAAAATAGTGCAGTCACCTTGGAAAACTATTTGGCAGTTTCTTAAAATGGTAAACATTAATTTACCATATGACTTTGCAATTCCACTCCTAAGTATCTATCCAAGAGAAATGAAAACATATATCCACAGTAAGACTTACACATAAATGTTCACAGCAGCATTTTCCATGATAGTCCCAAAGTAAAAACTACAATGCCCATCAACTGATGAATGGAAAAACAAAATGTGGTATATCCATACAATTGAATACTATTTGTCAAGATAAAAGAATGAACTACTGATTGGTACCACATGGATCCTCAAAAACATTATCCTAAGGGAAAGAAGTCAGGCATAAAAGACCACATTTTGTATGATTCCATTTATGTGGAACATAAAGGCAAATCTATAAAGGCAGAAATTAGATTAATGGTTGCCTAGGGCTAGGAGCAGGCATACATTGACTATAATTGGTCATGACGCATGAGTTTGCCATGAGGAATTGTTCTACGATTGGTTTGTTGTAAGGGTTGTACAATTCTGCAAATGCACTAAAAGCACTGAGTTATACAATTAAAAGAGGTGACTTTTATGTTATGTCAATTATACCACAAAAAGGCCTTTTTTAAAAAATGCAGTTACAATATCCTTTTCAATTGTTAAACAATTATTTACCCTAGAAAAACTAACTTGAATGTATCTAACAAAAGATAATTTTAAAATTATATTTAGAAAAGTATCTGCATAGAAACTTTCATATTAAGATATCAGTTAAATACTTTTTAACAATTTCCTAAATAGAATTAGTTATTTTGAACTGATAAAATCCAAACTGGAGATTGACAGTGACATAGAAATTATCCATGTAAATACACAAAATGGACACTAAATAATTAAATTTTAAGACAGTTATTTCCTTAATTAATTACTCACACTTTCTACTTTGTTATTTATATTTATACAGGATTGTTACTTCCATAATAAATTACTCAGACTTTCTATTTTGCTCTAACACAACTATGAAGTTCTATTTACTTTACCTGTAAGGACACAACCACTATTCACAGCTACTAGAGTGGCTGCTCTCAAATTTAGTTTGCTTAAGAATTAATTACCTTGGATTGTTTTGAAATACATTTCATTAGATTTGGAGTTCAACCTGGGAATCTGAATATCTGAATTCTGAATAGAGACTGTCTACTTCCACCTCACCCTTACCTCCCCAGACCACCCCCTGATTTTAAGACAGTGTTTCTGCACACCAAACTTGAAGAAACAGATCAAAGAGTGATGATTTGGGCATAAGGCTGAAAGTTAGGTCATTCATTTTTGGTGAAGCCAAACAGTGGTAAGGGGAATGAAGAAAAAAAAATCTGGGGCAAACACCTTTATGTTTATTCTTTGAATATCCTTGTGAAGAGAAGCAATAGTAAAGCAGAAGCTGGTTAATGACAAATTCGGCTGGGACTCATTAGGTTCATTCTATGACCATCTTAGTTAAAGCTTTAACAGTTAATAATTACAGATAAATGCACATCAACTATGAAATGAAACCAAACAAGTTTCCCTTGCTTGAAAATGACCTTCCCAAAACCAACATGCAATAATTCTGTGAAAATTTCTCACTTTTCTCAGTCTAGGGTTTGGTTGGCATTAGAATAAAGATGAGATACAGACAAGATGATGGGCTTGCTCTAGTTGCACCTTAAATGCACTCTGTATTAAATTATGGTCCTCATAATTTGGCTAAGAGAATCCTAAAATTTCCTTTCAGGAAATTCCCCAAATCATAATCCAAGACCCACTACTGGTTCTCAAAACATGTCAGGATTACTACCTTAACTTAATAAACATCTCATTTATCAGGAACCTGGAACTCTTGATTATTCTTCATTTTCCAAATAGGAAGCCATAGAATGATATGTTGTATAACTGTAATTACAATCTAACAGAAACATTCAGTTGCATATGAGTTCAATAAAAATGTGTTCTGTTAGTTTTATATGAAAAATATTTTCAGACTGCTTTATAGTTTTTCCTGAATTGAAAAGTATACTGTATTTATGATTCAGTTAAGAAAACCTAAATAATTAAATAATATACTTATTTAAAAAATAAAGTTTCTTCCCATAAAACTGGTCCATGTCTGAATTCACTCAGGGCACTAATATATAGATTAATCCATGATTAACAAATTTATTTATGTCTTAATGTACAACATAGATTATTCCATCAGCATGATGATTCTGTCCACTAGAATTCACTGCATTGCTTCTTCAAATAAGGATGGAGTGTCTGCCCATTGCCCCCTCTAAATATAGAAACCTTTCCCATACATCACTGTCACCACCACCATAATCATCCATGCCCTTCTAATGTTTAAACTGGAAAACCACAGGATGCCTTAAGGAGCCATGCACTTAAAAACCATTTGTTTTGTCAATACAGAGACACTGAGCACTTACTAAATCAAAGGACTGTGATGAACACAGGAATGACAGGAAGTTGATATAAAGAAATGGTTCCTTCAAGACTGTAAATAAATCAAAGCAAGGAACTATTTCTTCCCTTCATCTTTTTGTCCCCTCAGAGCTCAGCACAACGTAGATGTAACTAGTACTGTTGTAAGTGATAAACATTTAAAGCACTTTACTCTGGAAAACAAGGCTGCAATGAACAGATTTATACGTAATTCTTTTGCACATATATGAATATTCCTCTAAAACGGATACCTACATGGATAACTGCTAAAAAGGTTCAATTAAAAATGTGTTCTGTTCTAGTTTAAAATTTTAAAATTTTAATAGTCAAGTGGCACCTACAAAAGGCTTTATCTATTTAATATCCTATATTATGTAAGATTAAGTATTGCACTAATTATGTCCACTGGATATTATCAATCTGCATAATGTATGCCAAGTTTTTGATCCAAAAGCTTCTGAGAAAATTTCCTTTTCCTAGATTACCTATAAATTTGAGAAAATTGTGAATGCTTATTTGATATTTGCATTTCCTTTTCTGTATAATCACTAATAAATTAACCATGTTTACCTCTGTATAGTGAGATTACAGATACCTTATTTCATACATTTTCTAAACTCTCTATACTCAGCATGTATTATTTTGTAATTAACATGTATCTTTTTAAAGCACTGATGTGTAAAGAACTTCTGGAAGTACAAATGAAAACGACCAAAAACCTAACAAAAATGAGTAAAGGATATGAACAGAAAGTTAACAGGAAAGGAAATAAAAATGGCACGCAAAATTTTGAAATGATGATGCACAACCTCACTAGTAACAAAAATGAAAATTAAAATACACTGCAATAGCATTTTTACCTATTAGAAATCACAAAGACCAAAAATTTTTAAAGCCTTTATATTGGTAATGGCATAGGGAAAAGACACGATCTTATTCTGATTTTCTGAGTATAAAGGGCTACCAGCTCTATGGAGTACAGGTTAGCAATATCTCCCAAAATTACATGCCCCTTGATATTAAATGGTTTATATACAGAGTTCTATATATTTAGCACTGTCTTTTATAGGAAAGTATTTGGAATCAATCAAATGTCCATTGATACCAAACTGATAAAATAGATTATGGCACATACTTGCAATAGGATAAAATGAAGCTACCAATATCAAAGGGGAAATCTCTTTATGTACTCATATGTCACCACGTCATATGTATGTGTGAATTTGTTTGTATAAGTAATGTGGGCTTTAAAAAGCTATAAACTTAAATATACATATATCCTTATTTATGCATAAACTATCTCTAGATTGAACACTGAGTTTAATAACTAGAGAACATGTGTTGGAGGAAGATTTAATCACAAACCTTTTTGGGAAGTAGTGTGTGTTTAAGTCTGAGTTGCTGTAATTCTGAAAATAACATTATTTTGCCATCAGATTAAAAGTAGTTTGGCTAAGTATAAGTATATTTTCAGAACTCTGAAAATATTAACCACGATCCTCTGGCTTCCAGTATTACTAATTCATCTCTAATGTCAATATGATGCTGATTCCATTGTAAATAATCTCTCCTATACTGAGCTCACAGGATTTTCTCCTTATCCTTGATTGTCTAATTTTCTGAAACAATGTGTCTAGTATTGGTCTCTCTTTACCAATGCTCTTGAATTTGGTAGTTGGTCTCTTTCAGTCTGATGATGTGTGCCTTCTTTTAATCTCTGATAAATTTGATTCTGATACAAGAAAATCTCTCTTAAACTCCACCTAACCAATATTGGTTATATCAACCAATTCAGATCAAATCATTGACTTAAACAACAGTCTTCACACCATCTGGAAAATATGATCACTGAGACACGCAGCAGGCTGAATGCTCACAGCTCGTAACCTCTGCCTCAGTATTGGTGAACGTGAGTACTTCTACCAGTTGACCTGTATGTTTACTAAGAACCAGCTATATTTGTATGAACACGTGTAGGCACATTTTGTAACAATAGAATTTAACCAAACACTAGATATTAAAGTCAGTGAAATATAGGTACAAAAACATTTTTGTTTCTCTGAGAACTTTGGAAAAACTTGAGAAAGTATGTTGTTAAAAATATTGCTACAATTTTATTTAAGATGAAACAGCTGTAAAAGATACAAAAATTTCAGAAGCCTAGAATTCTGCACATAATTGTTTTGAAACTGACTTTCATTTTTATTCCAAATGTGGAAATCAATACTGGAAATGTGTTTTGACACATGCTGAGTAAGGCTCACCCAAGGGAGATTACCTGGAAAGCTATTACCTAACCCAAACTCAAAGAAAAGTCCTTGGCATCACATCTAAATCTTGGCTGATAAATGTTTATTTTGATCATTTAAATTAGATAAAATGATTAGGGTGAGTTTGTATGCATTTAAAACATTTCTATCCTTTTACTGATTTTTTTGATTAACCATGTAGCAATCATTCCAAAATCATTGGATAAAAGTGTTTCTGTTGTGTTTCTTTGATGATTTCCACCCCTCACTTCTCTGTTCTTTCTTTCCGGAACTCCTATTAGAGAAATAAATTTTTGGCCATCTAGTCCCATGTTTCAGGGATCATAAGTTTTCTTTCATACTTTGCAGCCATTTGCCCTTTGTACCATGACTTAGGAAAATTTCTGGGTTTCATCTTTCAAGTTACTAATTTGCTTGTCAGCTCATCTACTGAGTTTTTTATTCCAATTGTTGTATAATTTAAGTTCTATTGTATTCAATAATTTTTTTCTGAATCACAGCTTTTTTCTGTTTTTATTCTTTTTCCCCATGAATGCATATGCATCCTTAATCTTCTGAGCATTATATTTTGGTGAAAACATTCTTCTATTTACTCTATTAATTTTGTTACTCCATGTATTAATTTACCAGAATTTGATGACTCTCTTTCATATGGTTTGTTTTCTTAAAAGTGTGATATTCTTGGATATTAGCCCATCTTTTTTTTCCAAGTTCCGTGCTCATACTTCTATTATGACTATTTCCGTTTACTGAACTCTCTTCCCTTTAATTTCATGAGACAGGTGTGACCTTCTACAAGGTACAGGGAATGGACTCCCTCTCTCTTCTGGGTGTTACCAACATGCCTGGGGAAACCCCTGCCTCTACTCTCTCCTTGCTTGCCTAGGGATATATATTTGGCTTCTGCTGCTTGGCATAAGCAGATATCAGAAGTAGGAATGAGTTGACTCCCTAGGCAATGATGCTTATTCTAGGGCCTCCTGCTGGCTGTCCTGCTTTTCCCCATCCATGCAGGAGCAACTCTGGCTAGCTCCATCATTCAGGGCGTATGTTAATGTCTATGTATTATTTATACTATTTCAGTCTTTCAGGAGACATTCAAAGTGTCTGATGTGCTGATGGCATTCTCTTACAATGCAGCTTTAGATTTTTTTAAGGATCTTTACTATCATTTCTAAAATTTTATTTGAAAGAAGACAGATGTGTCAGTCTACAATCTTAAATTTTTCATGTGAATGTTGATTCCACTTTTACCTCATTTCTCTTTATCATGCCCTCCCTCCCCCATCTCTGCCCTGACAAAGCTGCCCTCTTGTTTTCACATTGCTACTTGATACAGTGTTTTTCCCAAAGTGGATCTTCAAAGAGATTTATTAATTGATCATCTTGCTACAGCAAGTACTTTGATTCAAATAAGGGATAAACTGCAAAGAATGAATTTACACAAGGCTCCACTTTCTGTATCAAAACCTAATAAAAAAAAAAAAAGAAAGAAAGAAAGAAAAAAACCTAATCAAAACGACTACTGCATAAAATTCTAAATTAAAGTAGATAAAGTAACAATAGATTTAGTAGTCACTTCTTATCATCTTGGAAAAATAATATAAGTATTACTGCTAGCCATTTCAATATTCCATCTAAAGAGAACCACAGGCAAGTATGAACTGATCTAATTAACCTTGGCACAGTGCTCAGGTATGCTTTAAAAATATATATTGTGTTAATGTTCAAAAAAACATAATTGTTACACTGTTTCATGGAATTTAATTTGTTGCTTTTGTGTATGTTAACTTTTTAAAGAATGTCATTTAAAATATAATCAAGTACTTGATGTGTTGTATTATATTCAGTGATTTTTATGAGTGCTACTAAAACTAGTTATCATACAAAGTGTTGGAAATGAAAAGAGAAGGACAAGAAAGTACCATCATGACACTTTGGATGCACATATATTTGCACCTATCTTGACCAACTGTATTTCCCTGTTGACATTTGTGACTGGCAAACCAGTTTGGGAGCTCCTTGATACACACCAAGTTTTATTCATCTTCTTTTTTTCTGTAGTGCCACAATGCCTTGCTCATAGGTATTGTTCAATAAATGTGTAATTGATTAGTATTAAGATATTTATGTGCCTATTAGATCTAATATATGATTCAAATAAATTTATTAATAAATAAATTTATTACACAATATGAGAGATTAACAAGGGCAAAAAGAAATAACAGAAAACACCCCATACATCTATTGCTAGAAATGAAAGTACAATTTGTGCATTTTAATAAATACAGAAAATGAGATCCAGAAAGATTAAATACTTTGAAGAGGCAGTATTTGACCCTATATCCAAACTCTCTGTTTCAGCACTTTTCCCTTCACAACACAAGTTAGATTGATTTCTAGGGAATAAATTGGTCCATCTTGTAAATGTCCACCACCCTACAACACGGGATCAAGACATTTAGAACCTTTAAATTTTTAATAATCCAGAAAGCTTTGAGAAATTCAGACACCACTACTCAAAACCAGTTATGGAAAGAAAGGAAGGGAAGATATGTTTAGCAGTCTACCCTTTCCTGTGTAACTGATAATCAGAAAGCCTTTACTAAGAAGAAAAAATGGTTGCAAATCAAAGGCAGTTGTGTTTATAAATAATTCACCCCCACATAGAACAATGATTCTTCATATTAGAAACAGGATCACAGCATTCTGGAAACATAGAGAAGCAAGAATGTAGTTCTGTGAACATCCACAGTAAGACAGAAAAAGCCCATACTCTCACAGATGAGATCTTTGAGGTCTGATCTCAACAGACATTTTAGGATAATTTTCCTCTGTTGCATCTTCTACCCTTGTCATGTTTTTTCTTTCCTTTTTTTTCTTTCTATTTTCTTGACAGACTATGCACTTTCACACTTCCATCAGTCTCTTCCCTCTACCTAAAACTCTTCAGTCTTTTCTGACTGTAGAAAGCTTCCCCATCCCTCAAAATCCATTTAAAATCCTCTGCTTTGCGTAGCCTTTCCAACTTCCCTAGCCAGATTTTACTTGGAACATAACATTTTGACTCATCATGCCAGTATGTCACTGTTTCATGGCTACTTGTGTCACATCTACTTATAGATGATATTTTCCCCTAATCTGTGAGTGCCTAAAGGGCAGGACACACTACTAGCCCTTAACACAGGCCTCAGAAAACTTTTAACTTTCAATAGAATTCTATTATATCATCTATTTTTTAGTTAAATCATCTATTTTGTTTTACTTATGAAAACTGAAGCCCAGAGAGGTAAGGAACTTGTCCATGATCAGGATACAAGGCAATGCCAAAGCGCAGATAACCAGTTATGTTCTCTCCTTCCTAATTCACCAGCTCATAAGGGAAAAGGATTAGAATGGTAGAGTTCAGAGTAACAAACACACCCTTCTTGGCTAATTGCCTAACTTATACTCAAAGTCTGACTGCTATACTGTATTGCTGGCAACATCAGGTTTCCTCAATAACAAAGACTTCCCAGTTCAGAACATATGCATATGTGGCCAATAGGAAAAGTGAGTAAAAACCCAACATGATAAACAGGGAAGTATGTCAAACTCCTATTCAGACTATGAAAAACCTACTCATAATTCTGACTTTGCTCCTTTAAGTATGGAGAAAAAGCATAACTCATTTGGAAAATCTGACCAAAAGCCCACATTTCAACAGTGAAATGCTTTATCCCCTATTGCTCCTACCACACCAGAAACTTTCTATATGTGATTATTTAACCCCCAGCCAAAAGCCAGTGGACAATGAAATCCCCTCAAAATGTTTTCCCCAGTGAAGTGTTCAGACATCAGTTCCACAGAAAACATTTCTAAAAGCTTTTTATGCAGTTCCATGCCAAGTTTTTCACTCAAGGCTAAAAATGTCCATATTTGAATATTCATCATTGTAAGCAACTGGTAAAAATTGCTCTGTCCAGCAATTTACATCATTTGACGATGGGATCTATAGAGGACACAGGTAAAAATTTCCAGTTTCATTTTATTTGGATTTTTAACCATCCTTTCCCATTTCACAATTTGTATGGCTTTCATTGTGCTGATATTTTCCCCTACCCATTGCTATTGGAATTTTCTCCAAATGAGCCAGTTGCTTTCAGACAAGTTCCTGTGGATTTCATCAATGGCTCCCTACAAACAGCAAAATGGAACCGTAAATCACATAGGCTTTTCCAGCAGTTGGTGGGTTTTGTCTTAAACCAAAAGTATTGGCCAGCTGATACGAAGCAACAATCACCCCAAACCCTGGGTTAAGACAAAGGGGGTAAAAATTCAGTGATGATCTGCATTTGAGAGAGAGAGCAAATGGCTTCTACTTTCCAGTCCCAAAGGCTTCTAAGCAGGCTCTCATCTCACCCTTCCTACCTTCCTCCCTGGAGCAGAGAGAAGAACAGGAACTACTGGCCAATGAAACTTAAACTTTAGGGAAGAAAATGTCAATCATAGAACCATAAACCTTTGAATAGTGACTGGCTTCTAATGTCATCCATTAGTCAACAGGCTAACTTCTTCCCCACTCCTGTCTCTCACCACAGCTTAGTGAACAGGTGTGCAGTATGGCTGTGGATATGTTTAAATTCTAGACAGCTGCCAGAATTCAATTCCCTCGAGAACTGCTTTGACAACTATGACGTAGGGTGTGAAAAAAGTGAAAAATAATAAATGAGGAACTGGGAGTGGGGAGTAAATATGGAGGAGATTTAGAAGTGAGCAGATTGGCTATCTTTCAGTCTTAGGAAAGACACCACGTGGTTAAAACAACATCCTGGAGAACAGAAAAGTCGAACCAGTGGAAAGAAATTACAAGAAGGCCTGGTCTCATGTAGTATTTGAAAGAAACGTAGAAGAAACGTAGAAGACACACAGAAGGAGATGGCCCTTTAGCCATCCAATTAGCCTTCCAATTCACTGACCTGAAGGTGTACCTCGGAGGTAAAAGGTCTACTACCCTCGGGTGTGCTGGCTAGGGAAAAGTTCAGAGCGAGCGCACCGAAAAGGGGAGGAGATGCATGTAAATCACCCTAGTCCACAGGGGTAGGGGTGAGGGCAGACGGGATGAGTGGCAGGGAGTGATGGAGAGCTGGGAAAGGAAGGTGCTTACCAGGCCACCTCCACAGGTGCTGAAAGAAGCCAGCGAGCCAGGGTACCGCAGCACCGCCCCGGTGTAGAAGCAGGCAGCTTCGGAAGGCTCAGGAGGGCGCGGAGCGGCCGATGCCTGCGTGGGACCAGGACCCGGACTCGGCCGCTGTTCCACTGCGAAGCGCGGCGCCAGGAAGCGGCCGTCTCTCTGGAGCAGCAGGTACAGGTCCCGGGAAAAGGCCGGTATCCTCAGCAACACCTCGTCGCTGTCCGGGTCCGCAGGTTGGGCCGGGGGCGGGGACGGGGACGGCTGCCACGAGGTCGGGGCGCCTGGGGACAGAGCGGCAGCCCCACTGGATCCCCGAGGGAGCTCCTGCGACTCAAGTTCCTCGTCCTCCTCGTCCCCCAGCGGTCGAGGGGGTCGGGGCCGGGGCTTGGGTTGGCCCTCTGCAGGCTCCAACGGCGGCGCCGGGGCCACAGAGCGCACCTCGCGGGAGCTGCCTGCCGCCTGCGCTCGGGAGCCCCCACTGCCCCCAGCGTTGCGCACCCAGCCAGGGTCCGCGCTGCCGCCACTGCCGCCGGCTGTGTCCACCGCCTCTCGGCGCCAGAGTGCAGGAAACACGACTTCCCACTCCTCGCGGTCGGGGGCAAACAGCAGCCCTGCGGGCGGGGCAGACAGGAAAGTGCCGGGCTTTTAAGCCGCGGTTCTAGTAGCACAAGCATTCCTAGGCTCACACACCGCACAGACACCAGGCGTTCGCGTTAACTCAGTGGAGACCACCCGCCCAGCCCCAGAAACTCCTGCAACTACTGAAGCCTTGGGATCAGATTACGGACCTCAGCACTTTCAGAATAAAAGTACGATTATGGGGGTGGGGGCGGGGGTCGAGAAGGAGGAAAGCAAAGTTTGGTGACAGGTCTTAGTTTTTGAAGGGAAAACCGGTGCAAAGACTCCAGCAAAAAGTACTTTTTCTTAAGGATATGCGGGAGCATCAATTTATGTACCTCAAATTTCCCTCCAGGTGCTGTAAATTTAGCTTTGCAAATATTTCTACTCTCATTAAAAGAAAACGAATCATTTCACAGATGGTTAAAATGAGGTAGGAAGAAGTGTGTTTCTTTCCTGAGCACCTCATCTGCACCCGCACACTCATTTTTATTGCTACCCACTGAGCCCTGCTCTCCGCGCACCGGCTGCACCAGCCCTGTCTTCCCATGTGTTCTCGGTTTCCGCTGGTGAAGTTGAGAAGCAAGCCGGAAAATCACGGAAAAACTTACCTGAAACGATCCCGTTCGACAAGAACCCCAGCTGGTAGAAGAGGCAGCAGCAGCAGATGTGGGTCAAGCGCATCTCGCGGCTCTTCCCCATGCTGCGCGCCCACGGCCGCGGCTCCTCGCCCAGCGCGCGCCTCCTGCACGATCCACCGCGGGCGCCGCCGCCTCCCCGGAGCGCAAGGAGTCCCGGCGGCGAGTTGCCCAGGCCCTTTGTCTGTTGGGGGTGGGGGGAGGTGGGGGGAGGTGGGGGGAGGTGGCGGGGGGTGCAGTGAGACTCCTTCGCAGTGTCGGCGGGAGGCCGCTGTAGCACTGGCGGGGTGGGGTAGGAGGAGGAGAGGGAGGAGGCAATGCTGCGGCCCCGCCGCCCTCGGGCTCCCTGGCGAATTAGGTGATGAGTGTATTTTCTGTGTTCTGGACGCGGCAGGAGTTCCTGAGGCCGAGTAGGCGAGATTCGGAGCCCCACAGGACAGACCCACAATCAGCCGAGAGCCCGGAGGCTCAGGGCTAGCAGAGCTGCCTGACGATAGGCAGAGCAGAGCCGGGTGGGACAAGAGTGCGGTGGAGTTGGAGCGGAGGCTTACTGTGCGCACCCGCGCGGAGCCAGGGTGGCAATACCGTAGGTCCTTACCCGCAGCGGCGCCGGAGGGAAGCTGGGGGAGGGTTCGGGAAAGGCGCGACTCGCGATGTGGGGTGTGGAGGAGAAAAGAATCAAGCAGATCCAACCAGAAAAAGGGACCAAGAGGTGCCCTTTGCGGGACAAAGGTCCTTGAACACCTCCCATGTGCTCGCATGCCGCACTTGGGGGGGGGGTTGGGGGCCCAAATTCCCACTCTTGATACCTGATTGGCCACACTGGGAGGCCCGCTTTGCATCCCTACCCCCTAGCTGAGGTGTGTGCAGGTAGAAGTGCCTCCCCCTCTCCACCCCATTCTCTTGAGCTCCTCCTTTTCAACAGTTCTCCCTCCCACCCATGCATCAAGCAAAGCAAAACAGTGCAAACTTGAGCACAAAGCTGCAGCTTCGTTTACCAAAGGCCTTTGGCTTGTCTTCCCATCTTTGTCTCCTGGTATTTTCCAAGCCTGGAGATAATATAATTTGTCATGGAGTGATCTTCAAAGTTTCCTAGGACATTAGATATTAGACACCCTGATATCTCAGCTTCCTTATCACACCTTTATCTTTTCCACTCCCCTTTCATCAATGCTATCAGTTTCTCTCTCTCTCTCTCTCCCTCTCTCTCTCTCTGTGTGTGTGTGTGTGTGTGTTTGTGTGTGTGTGTCTCACCCGCACTCCTAATGGGAGTGAAATGAGGAGGAACTGATTAAATGTTATATTCTAACGATCTCAGACCAGGTGAGATTGTTTAGCCCTTTGTGCTTTTTTTTTTTTTTTTTTTTTTATTTAGAAAAAATATTACTTTTTTCTGTTGTTATGGAGTAATTCAATCCCAAAAAGTCTTCTTGCTTGCTTTGTTTCATAGTACCTACTCTCTTTTCCATCCCTCTCCCTCCTCGCATCAAACCTTTCATATTGCATTCAAAGGATGATTGATCTAACCTGCCATTTGCAGCCTCTGAACTAGGCCAGAAAAAAATTCAGCACTGAGGTCGGTTCCCCACATCCTTTGTTGTTTTACCTTCTGTTCCTCGTGTCAAAGGTGACCACTTTGCCTTTAAGGGAGGCAGATGATCTTACTTCAAAGGAAAGTAGTTGTTTGAATAAGCAGGCTCCTAGAATACTTTCTTTCAGTTGTCCAGAGTTTAAAAACAAACAGAAAGACACTCCAGGTGTGTTTGTCAAGAGTGTTCTGTCTCCAAATCTTGACTTTTAAAACCTCTAAAACTGTAGTAACTAGAATGCTGGTTTCTAGATACTCAAGAACTATCTGGATTAATTCTGAACTTACTTCTTTTTATGGGACTCAAACCAATTTAATACTAGATAAAAAACTCAAATGCTATTTTTAAGTACAAGTTAAGTTTAAGACTAGTTTCAAAAACATCTCCACCAGGATATGAGTCTTAAAATGTTTCTCATATATATTTTAACAGCAACAACAACAAACAAATAAGAATAAAACTGTAGAAGCGATGCATATTAAATTGTTTTTATTTATCGAAATTCATTTGTGATTCCTTAAAACTAAATGAACAGTATGATTAAGTTAAAAACACTCAAAAGCAGAGGATGCCTATGTATGTTTCCACCACTACTTTTTTACCCCCTACTACTTCCAAATCCCTACCTATCCCTCATGGTAGACATAAACATTAATTATTACAGGAATGTTTGCCTAATATCCAGCCAGCAGTATTCTTTCTTCCATTTGAAATTCTGTTCTACTTTATTTGTGCATTTTCTAAGGTTTTTATAAATTACTTGTGTTGTAATGATGTGTACTTTCTTATTTCTCCTACTAGAGTAGACTATCAATTCTTTTAAAAGGAGGAACGGTTTCTTTTATATACCTGTTGTTGTTTTAACATTACCTCACCTAATGCAGTGAGTCTCACTGAATAGGTAGAAATTCGCAGGAAAATTCTCCAAGATTCTTTTGAAAGTGATGGAAATTGATATCTGTAAAGCATTTTATTCCAGTTACAATTCCTTGATGCAGAGCTGTTACACTACTTTTATTGGTGATCAGCCACTATCAGCATGATTTATCTGGTTTACAGATAGAAGGCTATAAAGAAAGGATGTCTGGGAATTTTTTTTTTTTTAACCTAACTAGGAAAGGCTTAGATGTGCAAATAAGAGCATGAGTTAAAGTGGATTTGTGTATGAATATATGTGAAAGGAAGAACTCTGCCTGATTTTGAATTGAGTGAATTCAGTGTGGTGAAATAGAGTGAAAAGGCAGGACTGTGACATGTGTGTGCATTATCAACTTTAGAGGAAAGAAAAGAGCAGCTGGGAAAAATATGTTGGTTAAGACAGCTCACTACATATGTCTCCAGATGGTAGCTAGCATCAACCCAGCACTGCTTTTGTGTTCTCGGAGCAAGGACAGAGGGTGGGGAGATAAGTGACGAAGCATTAAGGTAAGTGGAACCAACTGTTCTTATATACAAGGTACTCACATGTTGCATTTTAAACCAGACTTCTTCTTATAGTAAGTTGGCTTTGATGCCTTCAATCCTTCCCAATTCTCTTCACTCATTGACACTAAGCTTCTCACAACCTAAAGCTAATCTTAAACCCTCCCCCCACCCCAAAAAAATCCTAAAATCTTGAGAAAATACAAAGAACTCTTTCACTGAATTACAGGAGAATATCTGTTGCATGAAGATATCAACTCCCAGTGGCACTCACATCTAAATCGAGATCAAGACTTGTTCAGGCCATTATGGAGTAACAGGGACCAGATTTAACTCTTACCTTAAACAATTAGAAAAACAGACAACAGATATAAAACAACACTTTTCAGACATTGGACAACAAGCAAGTGAAGACAGTGACTTATGAGAAATGGAAGCAAATGAGGTGAACCTTACAATACCCCAATCTTATTACTTAGAGGCAGTTTTGCAGGCCTCAGAAAAAGGAGAGGGAATCCAAACAGCGCCTTGAAGATTAGCTGAGATGAGGAGACAGAGCACCATAACTAAAATTTGCAGGACAAAGTACCAGAGAGGGGGACTTGCCCAGAGAATGTACTAGTTATTTATTGTTGCATAATAATCTACCCCCAAACTTAGTAGCCTAACAAAACAAACACTTATTAGCTCACAATTTCTGAGTGCCAGGAGTCTAGGAAAGTCTTAGCTGGGTAATTCTAGCTCAGGATCTCTCATGAGGTTGCAGCCAAACTCTTGACTGGAACTATAATTTCTGAAGACTTACCTGGAGAAAGATGTTCTGCTTTCAGACTAAGCTGATTATTGACAGAAAGCTCAGCAACTTCCCCCATGGACCTTTCCACATTGCTGCTCATGGGCAAGTGACCCAAGAGAGAGGGGGAGCATGCCGAAGGTAGAAGCCACAGTCTTTTTATAATCTAATCTTTGAAATGACATTCCATCACGTCTACCATATTCTATTCATAAGAACCAAGTCACTAAGTTCAGCAAACACTTAAGGGAAGCAATATTAAAGAATTTGTGGACATGTTTAAAACCACCACTGATTGGCCTCTGGGCATAAGTTATTTATATTCTTCCCACTTTCAGAATATACTTATCCCCTCCCATGGTCCTCAAAAGGCTTATCCTTTTACATCATCTCTCAAGACTGGGCCCTCACTATTTAAATCATACCCAGGAATGCATGGATGTCCTGGGTATAGTTCCATAAGTCCTTGAGTTTAGTCCCTCTCCCTCTATAGACCTCTAAAACTAAAGGAACAATTTATTTGTCTCCCATATAACCAACATACTGTGGTGGGACAGGTATGGGCTAACTGCTATAGATATTTCTGTTCAAAAAGGAGGAAAGGCAGGGTACAGAGTTATCACTGGTCCATAGCAATTGTGAAAACAAACTGGGAAAATGTTGAAAGTTCCTTGATTATGTCTCAAGGTCTGGGAATAATTTTTCTTGGCTCTTGGTTCTGCCCTCTGAGAACTTGGTTCAACCTTCTGAGTCATCGTTCCCTTTTCATGAAAGGTACTATGTGTTTGCAACTGAGTAGTTTCTCAGCTGACTTCCTGCCAAATGAAATTAGGGGTCCAAACACTTCACATATCCTTTTATAATATTTCCGCCCCTTTCCTTATAGAAATGTCTCTAATATGAAATTCTGTTTTCAAACTTTGTGGGCCCTGTGAATCTTTATAGGGTTCACTCCATTAGACGAAGGTCACACCTTCAAACCTTCTTGTAAGATAAGTTCTTCTCTATCTTGGGTTTCTGATGAGACTGCTGACAAAAAAATGCTCTTGGACTTCTTAGAACCCATTTGTTTGATTGAAAGGATCTGTGAGGCACACACGTCAATACCTTGGAGCATGGGTTCCTAACAAGGGGTCCGTGAGCTTGAATTGAAATTCAAAAAAACATTTTCTTTTGGGGACATGTTGGTGCAGGTGTGATATATTTATTAAATAATATACAGTATAGTGTGGATTTAGTAAGGGGTCCGTGGTTTTCACCTGACTGGCAAAAGGGTACGTGGAACAAAAAAGGTTAACGCCTGCTCTAGAGGGCCTTGGCTCTGATTGAAAGATACTCTGAATAACCAGATGTTATCTTTCTGAGTTCTCAATAAAGGGTTTTACAATCATATCCTGGGGCTTATCATTAGACAATGCTTTCCTGAGGATGCCCTGGATTTCATCTTTGCTCTGATGAAATTTCTCTTAATTGTTGCCTTATTTTCCATATAGACAAGCTGAAAACTTTCAAAGCCATCAGGTCTTGTCTCTTTTGTTAACAGTCTTCCTTCAGTTTGTCTCTTCTCATATTTTTCTATGAGCAGTAAGAAAGCAGGTGGCACCTTCAAAAACTTTTTGCTTCATCAACCAGTTTATTAGGCCCATTTTCTACTGCAGGCAACAGTTGCTAAATTTAATGGCATTATAAAAAAGGATTCCCTTTCCTCCAGTTTCCAATGATATTTACCTCACTTTCCTACAAGCCCTCACCTGCAGCCAAACCAAAGATCATATGGCTTCTATTAAAAGCTTTTTTAAGTTATTAAAGAAATTACATTTGTAGTGAAAATCCTTCCAAAAAAAAAAAAAAAGGAATCTCCAGTTCCAGGTGGTTGCAATGGTTACTTCTACCAAATATTTTTAAAAGAATTCTACATAACATCTGTAATAAAATAGAAAAGAAGAGAAAACTTCCCAACTAATTCCACCCCCCCACCCCCAGATCCCTCATCTGTTTGCTCATTGTTTTTGCTCATTATCTGTTTTTGTTTTCTCTTTAGGAGGCACCGGAAACCAAACCTGTGACCTCTCATGGGAGGCAGGTGCCCAACTGTGCAAGCTGCATCCACTCCCTGCTCGTTTTTGCTTTTGCTCATTGTCTGCTCATTGTTTTTCCTTGTTTTCTGTTTGTTGTTTGCTTGTCTTCTTTTTTTTTCTTTTTTTTCTTTTTTTTTTATCGGGAGGTCCTGGGGATCGAACCCGGGTCCCTCCATATGGGAGACGGACGCCCAACCAGTTGAGCCACATCCGACCCCGCTTGTCTTCTTTAGTAGGCACCAGAAACTGAACCCAGGATCTCTCGTGTGGGAGGCAAGTGCCCAACTACTTGAGCCACATCCATTCCCCCAACTAATTTTTTGAGGCCAGTATTACCTTGATACCAAAACTAGACAAAGCCAGTATAAAAAAAAAAAAAAAAAGAAAAGAAAACTACAGACTGATATCTTTCATGAACATAGACACAAAATCCTTGATAAAAATATTAGCAAACCAAATCCAGCAATATGTAAAAAGAACAATATAATATTACTAAATAGGACTTATACCAGGAATGCAATTTTCAATATTCAAAAATCAATATAATTCACAATAACAGGTTAAAGAAAAAACCACATGACCATATCAATTGATGCAGAAAAGCATTTAACAAAATTCAACATCTGGGAAGCGGATGTGGCTCAAGTAGTTGGGTTCCCATCTACAATATGGGTTTGGTTCCCCGGGCCTCCTGGTGACAGTAAGCTGGCCTGTGCCTGTGGAGAGCTGACGGCCCGTGCCCGTGGAGAGCTGGCACAGCAAGATGACGCAACAAAGGGAGACAAGCAGACACAGGAAATGTGCAGCTCATGGTCATGGAGAGCAGACAGCGAGCGCAGCTGGCAAGGGGAGCAGGGAATAAATCTTTAAAAATATTTATTTGAAAATAAATCTTTAAAAAAAAATTCAACATTCATTCATGATTAAACCTCTCAGCAAGTTAGGAATATAAAGGAATTTCCTCAACTGGATAAAAATTATCTACAAAAAAGAACTATACATTGAAAAACTTAATGTTTTTCCCCTAAAATTGGAATCACTCTCACCACCCCTATACAATATAGTACTACAAGTCTTAGCCAGTGCAATGCAGCAAGAGAAATAAAAGGAATACACATTGGAAAGTAATAAATGACTTGATTGTCTATAAAGAGAATCCCAAAAATCTATAAAAATTTTCATAGTACTAATAAGCAAAGTCACAGAATATATGGTCAACACCAAAAATCAACTATATTTCTATATGCTAGCAATCAATAATTGGAAGTGAAATAAAACACCATGGAATTTACATTAACTACAAAATTGAAATATATAGGTGTAAATCTAACCCATTGTGTATAATATCTATGTTCTGACGACTGCAAAGCACTGATGAACAAAAGTTATTATCAAATTAAGTGGAGAGATATTTTGTGTTCATGGATTGGAAGACTAGACAAAGTGAAGATGGCAATCATTCCCAAACTGATCTTTTCATTTATAGCTATTTCTACCAACATCCCAGCAGGACTTTTTTGTACATATAGACAAGATTATAAAATACATACGGAAAGGCAAAGGAAATAAAATAGCTAAAAAAATTTTTTTTAAATAGATGAATGTCTGAGAACTCACAGTCTCTGATTTTGTCTTATTTTATAGCCACAGTAAACAAGAGATCTCAATTTGGAAAAGCCACATTGTTTTATACCCAGCAGATGGAACAGTGCCTGAAACATGTTTTGTTTTTTTTTTTAATCCATTAATTATTTAACAGATTTCTTGCCTTCCTTCAGACAAGCACATATTGAATATATACTATATGTGAATGAAAAAAAAACATGGTGGAAATAAAAGTGAGTAGGTTATTGTGCTTCTAGTTTAGTAAGGGAGACCATATTGTAATGAAATGGAAAGTCGTAGATTCCTCAAAAAGGAAAGAAAACTCATTTTTGGAGGTGGGAAAGATTTATCAGTGTTAACCAGAGTGAGAAAGGGTGTGAGTAGAGTGAGATGTGGCATACCCCTGAAAGAAAGAAGAAAGGGAAGAGGGAGGGACGGAAGACAATCTCTTTACATAGAACTATATCCAATGGGAAAATGCATTTTTAAAAAATGAAGGCAAATTAGAAACAATTTCAGGGAAACAAAAGTTGAGAAATTCATAGCCAGAAGACCTAAACTATAAGATATGCTTTTACATTTTTTTCTAGAAAGGAAGAGAATGATAGCAGATGGGAATTTGGACCTACAGAATGGATTGAATAACACCAGAAATGCTAAATATATGGTTAGATATGAAAAATATATTTCCTTATTTTTAAATCTTTTTAAAAGATTTAATCTATTTAATAGACTGTTTAAGGCAAAAATAGTAAAAATATGTTGTGGTGTTTAAAACATAGAATAAAATATAAGACTACAATTGTACCAAGTATTTGCAAATATTAACATAAAGTGGCATAATATTGAAAGTAGACCATAATAAGCTGTATATTGTAAAGCCTAACTTCTAAAAAAGTAAACTAAATAAAATTAATTTTTAAAAAGATGTCTAACTAAAAAAAATAAATACTTGAGGTAAAAATACCTCTAAAAATATTAATTTATTCCAAAATATGGCAAGAAAAGAGAGGGAAAGGAAAAAAAATAGATGAGACAAGTAGAAAATAAATAGCAAGATGGTAGATTTAAACACAGCCATAAAAAGAATTACAATAAATGCAAATGTCTACACACTCCAATTAAAAGGTAGAGATTGTCAAGTTGATAAAAAAAAAAAAACACCACCTATCTATATTCTGTCCCAAAGAGACCAACTTTAAATACAATAACACATATAAGTATATGTATTAGTCAGCCAAAGGGGTGCTAATGCAAAGTACCAGAAATCTGTTGGCTTTTATAAAGGATAGTTATTTGATGTAGAAGCTTACAGTCACAAAGGCCCTTAAAGAATCTAACTCAAGGTACCATAAGAAGTACTTTCTCACCCAAAGTCATTTGCCATGTGTTGAAGCAAGATGGAGGGCAATGTCTGTATTCAGCCTTCCTTCTTCCTCTTAAGGCTCCGTGGTCCCAGCTTCTAATCTCAGCTGTAGGCTGGCTTAAGGTTCATCTCTCTCCCTGGGGCTTGTTTCTTTCTGGGCTCAGCTGCTCTGTTCTCTTCACAAGGTAAGCTGTAGACCTATCAGGCTTATCTCTCTTCCCAGGGCCTCTGCTGTGCCTAATGAGCTGTCTCTGTGTTCCTTTTCTCTGTGTGTCTTCTTCCATGTGAGAGTCTGTTTTATCAGCCCAAGGGGGCTGGGACTCAAGGCTGAGTCGTACTCTAATGACATGGTTGAATCAGGCCCTAATCTTAACATAATTTAGTCAGATGTCTCAGCTGAATCTAATACAATCAAAGGGTATCATGCCCAGAGAAACAGACCAGTTTACAAACAAAATCAATATCTTTTTTGGAATTCATAAATAATAATATCAAACTGCCACAGTATACAAGGATGGAAAAAGAAGATAGCATGCAAACAGTAAATTTTTTTTTTAGGTCAAATTAAATTTACTATACTGAATTGCCACCAGTGCTAGAACTTTTTCACAGTACATTTCAAAAAAATTCAATATCAAATTCGGCTGATAAATGGAAATGATTGAAGTCTTTATGAACCTCATACATACAATATGTGGCTAATTGAAATTGGCTTATCACATAGTATTTATACATAAAAAGCCCCATGCTACTTTGTTAAATGCAAAGGCTATCAGGCAATCATTTAACTGGAATATGGTTGGGAGGCTTTCAGATGATGCACAATATAGTGCTGTCCACAGTGCAAAATGGTGGCAGACTTAAACACGTAACCTTTACATCTTACTTGAGAGCACATTTAGTTTTCATGCCAGGACTGAACTCCATAGCTGCTGTCTTTCAACCAATAGTAATTTAGACCTTGTGCAACAAAAACAATAAACAACAAAAATTTTTTTTTTCTTTAAGAAGAAAGAATAAACTCAATTACCTTTGGCAAATTATACATCCATCTTACAGGTTTAAAATTATGTTTCCAACCCAAAGAATTGATATCCTCTGCTCAGAGCAGCTCCTGATAAATATTTATCATACAATGGTTAGCTGGAAACTGCTAAATTCCTTGGCCAAAAGTTAAAGAGATCTTACATTAACATTACCAGGAAATTTAAAATGTTTCTTAATACCATCAAAAAGAAAAAAAGGAAAATGTCATTATTTAAAATAAGTATAATGTTCAATTTATCATTTGCACAAATTCCTAATTTTGTTAGTAGTTGTCCAGCCTCTTCCACACCAGACTCCCCAAGCTCAAGCCACAATTAACATTAATATTTATATAATGGCTATATTAATACTTCATCAAGTAGATGTCAGACTAAAAAATATTTACAAGGATAAAAAAGGGCATTTCAAAATGATAAGGGATCTATCCAATTCATTATGAAGATATAACAATATTAAATGGATATTCACATTATAATAGAGCTTCTAAGTGCTTAGAGCAAGACTGATGGAACTTAAAGGGGAAATAGATAACTCCATAATTATAGTTGAGCATTTCAATAATCCTCTCTCAAAAGTTAATAAACCTAGCAGACAGATAATGAGTAAAACTATAGAAGACTTGAACAATGCTATTGTCAGTTTGACCTGATGGATACTTATAGAATACTCCATGTAACAAGATCAGAAGTCACATTTTCAAATAGACACACTAAGCACTCATCAAGCTAGTCCATACTGTGGTTTATGAAACACATCTCAACAATTTTAAGAAGATTGAAATCATAGAAAGCATCTGTATATTCTCTGACAACAAATTAATTAAGTTGGAAATTAATAACAGACTTGTAACCGTTGGGGAATTTGATGTAATTATGAATTCCAAAAATATAATTGGATCATGCTTGTAAACTGATCTGTTAATCTGGGCATGATTAGGTTAGGATTAGGGTGTTGAGCCCCACCCCTTGGTGTGGGGAATTGAATATTAAAGGCAAGGCAAAGGACAGTTGAAGTAGTCTTTTGAGAAGCAGTTTTGATGTTGGAAAGAAGGCCCCAGGAGAAGAGAAGCAAGCCGTTCGCCTGATCGTCTGCAGCTGACCTCGTGGAGGAAACAGGAGCTAAGCCCGGAGAGAAACGCAGCCCCGGGAAGAGAGGAACCCCAGAAGCCTGAACCCTGGCAAATGCCGGCAGCTGTCTTGCTCTAACACATGGCAATGCACTGTGGTGAGAGAAAAAACTTAATGCTTTATGGACTTATACCCCAAATAAATACCCTTTATAAAAACCAAGCCATTTTTGGTATTTCACATTAGCACCCCTTTGACTGACTAATACAAGACTTATATCTAAAATAACCATAATTATTTTTACACAAAGCTTAGCAGAAATTAGAAGCTATTTTAAACTGAATGAACAGAAAAACATAGCATATCGAAATTTGTAGGATGCAGCTAATGCAGAGCTTATATAAATGTTTATATTTATAGCATTAAATACTTGTAATAGAAACAAGGAAATACATTGAATGAATTATCTAAACTTCTACCTGAAGAAACTAGAAAATACAGACCAAATGTAATCAAGCCTACTAAGTTGAAGGAAAAAAATGATAATGATAAGAATGAAAATCAGTGCAATAGAAAATGGAAAAACAACTGAGAAAACCAGTGAAACCTAAAGTTGGTTCTTTGAAATAAATAGCATTGGTAAACATTAGCCAGACTAATCAGTAAAAGGAAAAGATCCAAATTACCAGTATCAGAAATGAAAGGATGACATTATTACAGATTCTGCAGACATTAAAGGATGATAATAGAATAGTAAGAAGAACTTCATGGCAAGAAAACAGTAAGCACAGATGGAATGGAAAAACTTTTTGAAAGATACAAGCTACCAATGCTCTCGGGAAGAAATAGCTAACCTAATTAGCCCTACCTCTACTAAAGAAATCAAAATTTTAGTTAAAAACGTCCCCAAAACAAAACAGGAGGCTTCACTGATTAAATTTAAGGAAGAAATAATATGAATTCTATAAAACTCTTCCAGCAAAAAAAAAAGACGTCCTAATTTATTTTACAAAGCTATCATTACCTAAATACCAAAATCAGACAATAATATTGCTAAAAAAGAAAACTACAGACCCATATCCCTAATCAACACAGAGGCAAAAATTAACAAAATATAGCAAATTGATATCAGCAATATATAAAACATAATACATCATGACTAACTGGACTATATCCCAGGAAAGAAAGTTCAGGTTAACATCTGAAAATCACTTAATGCAATATACCTTACTAATATAGTAAAGTTGAAAAAGTCATGATCTCAATAGATTTAGAAAAAGCACATGACAAAATTTAACAAAGATTCATTAAAAAACTCTCAGTAAATGAAGAATAGAACTTTCTCAACCTGTTAAAAGGCATCAGTGAAAAACCTATATTTATAATCATACTTATGATTAAAACTGAATGATTTGTCCCTGAGATCAGCAACAAAGCAAATACTATACTCTCTCCAATACTATTCAGCATTATGGGCTGAATTACTAACTACTATGACTAAAACAATAAATAAATAAATAAATAAATAAATAAATAAATAAATAAATATTGGGAAATGATAAATTATCATGTTGCTGACAATCACCTATGTAGAAAATCCAAAGGAATTTACAACAACAAAAAAAAAAGCCATTAGAATTACTATCAGTGTATGACAAAACGCAGGATACAAACCAATATTCAAAAATCAACTGAATTTCTGTATACTAAAAGCTAATTATTTGAAAAGGAAAGAAAATATAAAACTAAAAAAAAAAGTAAAACAGCACTGAAAAACGCTTAACAATATATATGCAAACTTATACACTCAAAAAAAATTTTTTTTAATCTCTGAAAGAAATTATTGAAGACCTAAATAAAAGAAAGATAGCACATGTCCATGGATCAAATACTACAATATTGTAAGAATTTCAATCCTCCCTGAAATTGATCTATAGATTTAATAGAATCCAGGTCAAAATCTCAGTAGGCTTTTATTTTTTTAATAGGAATTGTCAAACTGATTTTGCATTTCTATGGAAATGCAAGGATCTTGAATAATCAAGAGAGTTTGATCAAAGAACTTATGCTACATATCTTTAATACATTCTTGAAAGCTGCAGTAATCAAGAATGTATGGTATTAGCATAAAAATAGACATGTAGTTCAATGGAACAGAAATGATAGTGTGGAAATAGCATACATTTATGATTATTTGATTCTTGACAAAGGGCTCAGGGCAATTTAATAGGGAAAGAGTAGGTTTTTTAAAAAATTGTACTCAAACAATTGGATATCAATATATGAAAATTTATATGTATCTTGACCTAAATAAACCTCAACCTTTTTACTAAAATTAAGTCTAAATGGATCACAGACCTAAATGTAAGAGTGAAGACTCTAAATCTTTTAAAAGAAAACATAAAAGTAAAACATTATGATGTTGAGTTAGGCAAAGATTTCTCATATAAGAAGCCAAAAGGACAAATTATAAAGGGAAAATTGATAAATTACACTTTATCAAAATTAAAACTTTTTGCTCTTCAAAAACTATCAATTAGTAAATAAAAAGGCAAGCCACACACTAAGAGACAATGTTTACAAAATGTATATCTGCTAAAGGATTGTATCTAGAATATATACTGAAATCTTACAACTCAATAATAATAAATCTAAAAAGAAAAAAAAAGTGTTTTAATTTCCTTGGCTGCTCAAGCAAACACCATACAATGGGTAGGCTTAAATAATGAGATTTATAGGAATTTATTAGCTCATGGTTTTGAGCCAGGGAAAAAGCCCAAATCAAGGCATCATCAATGTGATACTTTCTTCCTGAAGACTGGTGTTCTGGGGCTGGCTGCAGCAATTCTTGGTCCTGAGCTCCTCTTTCACATGACAATGCATATGGCGGCTTCTCCTGGCCTCTCCGTTCTCTTTCGGGTTCCGCTGAATTTCAAATTCTTGCTTCCCACAGCTTTCTCTCTGTCTGCCTGAATTTTATTCCACTTTTAAAGGACACCAGAAATAGGATTAAGACCTATCCCGATTGCGGTGGAACACACTTTAATTGAAGTAACCTCATCAAAGGTATTCACATCCACAGGGATGGATTAAGTTTAAGAACATATTTTTCTTGGGTATATACAGCTCCAAACCACTACAATGGGCATATGAGTTGCACAGGGAAGCTATGCGAACAGCAAATAAGCACGTGAAAAGCAGCTCAACATCATTAGTCATTAAGGAAATATACTTGAAATGCAAATTAAACCCACAGGGAGATATTTCACAAGAATGGATTAAAAAACCTACCTACCAAATGCTTACTAGGATGCGGAGCAACTGGAACTCTCATTCATTGCTGGCGTGAATGCAAAATGATCCAGCCATTTTGGAAAATATTCTTACAATGTCTTATGTTTCTTAAATATACATCTACATTACAACCAGCAAACTAAATCCTAGATATTTACCCAAGAGAAAATATGTATACCTAAACTGTACTTGAATTCTCACAAAAACATTATTCAGTATATCCAAAATCTGTAAACAACCTAGATGTCCATCAATTAGTGTGGATAAACAAAATGTGGTTTATCCTTGTAGTAGATTATCACTCAGCAATAAAAGAAAGAAACAACAGATAAGGCAACATGATTCTCAAAAGCATTGTGCTAAATCTTTTTTAAAAGTTCCATTTATATAAAATACTAGAAAAGGCAAGGTTATAATGATAGAAAGCAGATCAGAGCCAGAAGACAAGGCAGGAGCAAGGATGGAGAGAGCAAAGAGTGTGAAGGAACTTTCTTGGGTAATGGAAATGTTTTGTATCATAATTATAGTGCTGATTACACAACTGTGTATATTTTTCAAAACTCATTCAAATTGTACACTTAGCAGTGGTGAAATGTATTGCATATTAACTAAATCTCAATAAACATATTTAAAGAAAGACAAACTAAATACATACGCTACTCCCAATGCTTCAATTTTAAGCATCAGTGAATTTATGTATAGGAAGTAGGGCTCCTCCTCCATGATTTCCCAGATCAATGAAAGATCATGATAATCCACCCTGATGCTCAAACCATAAAGTCAGGAAGTCAATTTTGACGTTTATATTTTTACCACCCATATCCAATCAGTCTTCACATCATGGCATTTTTTTTTTCCCTTTAAAATAGCTCCAAAATCCATCCACTCTCTCTAGTGTTTCTAAGTACTAACACAGTGCAATTTATCTCATTGGAACCACCATAACACTCTATAACACTTATCACTGTAACAGCTTATCTCCTGCTTCCACTTTGTCTCCACCACAATCCAATCTTAGTTCTGTAGCCAGAGTGATCATTTTAAATTAAAATAATGTCCTCTGATTTAAATCCTTCAATAGTTTTCCATTGCTCTTAGACAAAATCTTTACTACTTATTATGATCTAAAGGCCCTGTGTGATCTGATTCCCCCATACCTTCAGTCTCATCACATTCTACCTGCCTCTTTTGGACTTCTCTAGATTCTTAAAACTACCATGACTACACAGGACTGCACATGCTGTTTCTTTTGCCTGAAACATGTGCCCCTCTCCCCCATCCTGCACATTAGCTTATATTACTCCTCCTTATCCATCATGTATACCTTTCCCCTGCCCTTCTCATAAGCATCATGTGCACCCCAGTTTGGGTCTTACTGCTTTAAGCCATCATAGAACTTGTTGCTTCTACAGGTAGCCTTCACTCACATGAAATACACTTATTTGTAATCATCTGTTCAATATCTGACTTGTACAAACCCTTCTAACCCTTGCACAATTCTCCTCCCGAGGAATAATCACTGGTAATTGTTTTGTGCCTTCCAGACTATTATAAAACAAAATAATATTGAAAAATGTCAGCAAAATATACTACATGAAAGACAAAATTATAACATATAAATATACATAGTCTCCCGTCTCTTAAAGGATTTTTTCCTTAGGAGAAAATATATCTTGGAAGGAAAAAAGAGGTTGCATGAGAGAAAAGAACCAGTGTGAACTGAGTTTTCAGAGTTTAATAGAACTTTTGAAGAAAGTGAGAGAAAATGTTGTAGGGGCAACTTCTATGCTGTAATAAATGGGCTTTGGAAAGATTAATAAATGAAGATTATTACAATGTTTTGTTATTTGTAAAATAATGAGATCTGTGTTTTATTTTTGAGTACAATACAAGGTATGAGCTGTTTCTGACTTACTTGGGTTACATACAAAACTCAACATGGAAATGGTTCTATCTAAACATGCATTTTAAGTTTCTCTTAATAGTAAAAGAGGCCAAGATGAAAGTAGAAAATGAGAATTCCCAATCTTCAAAGCAGTAAAACCTATGTTTTAATAAAGTTCTTCAGCTTCATGAACAACATAAGACCATCTGTTAGGACTTCTCACATACCACTTATATTTTATATATAAGAAATTTCTTTGTCACTAAAAGTTTGCTATCACCTACTCAGATATGTAGGGACTCCAATCATAAGATTTAGAAATATCCATCCAGAGCCAAGAACTTCTTGCTTGGACTTTTCCACTGCATTCCTTTAAGTGGCATCCCACTGAGTACCAATGATGATCACTATAATAAAATTACCTGAAGACTATAACCACTGTATCTAACCAAAAACCTTAAGCTTTCTATATTGTATAATTTAGTAAGTTTTCTCCAAGGTAGTGGTATACTTAATTCCAAAGACCATTTGCAGGGTGTTGTATACCAGAGGGAATTTCCTAGCCTGCTAGATACTCAATAAATATTTATTTAATAATTGAATGAACAAAATCAAAGACAGAGTCATCCACCTGTGATCCTACCAGAGGTGAGAGAATGACTCAAAATAAACTAAGATATGACTTTAATGATTACAGTTTTATGGTTAGAGTAATTATTCAAAGTGTGTGTGTGTGTGAAAGAGAGAGAGAAGTGTAAGTAAAGAAGGTTTTCAGAATTATTCTGAGACAAAAAAGACTCCATTGGCAAAACATTCAGAACACACTAAAGTTGCAAAGTTAACCATTAGTAAGAAATGAAAGTAAAATTTCAAATTAATAAGGTGTTCTGGACTTTAGCTTTGTTGAGGTTCTGGCTGCCCATCATTTGACATCCCTTCATATATTATGGGGATCCCCCAGTTGAGACTCATGCTGAGACATGGGGCATTGATTCCCAATAAAGAAGCACAGAAGTCCGGGTTCTCATTCTGCTTACCCAATAGGGTGCAAATCCATGATCTACGCTTAGTTAAATTGAATGTTCATAGCTGGCAAATCTGGAACAAGGAGCACAAAGAAATAGGGGCACTTTAGAATTCCTTTCAGCATCTGTGTTCTGTGGCCATGGTGGTATGACAGTGCCAGTAGTTTGCTCATTGTCCTGAGCCAGCTGTACAAGCATCCTAACCCACTATTCCAATGGTAGGACCTTTGCTATTCTGACAGCTACCCACATTCCTATGTTTTCTGCTTGTTTTCAGAGCTTGCGCAGAGCCTTCCCATCAATTCTTTAAGCACATATTGACATCATTTCATTAAATTCCTTTTATGTTAAGGCTACTCAGAATCCAATTCTATTGCTGAAAGCAAAAGCTATGACTTAAACAAATGGTTGTCAAGGACCCTGTTGCAGTCAATAGGACTTCAAAGAAAAAATCAAACAAGTCTTGCATAGATGGGATTGGAAGCAGTGAATTTTCTGTTGGTATTCCTTGTGGAAATCTGTCAGTCCATGGCACATAGTGACAAAGTTTATCTTTACTATCTATCCTGGAATGAAATATGCCTTGAGAGGAGAACTTTTTGTGACCATTTGATTGCTGTATGGATTGAAGAAATGTGGGATGGCATACCTGCTTCATATAGAATGGGTCAGATTACTTAGATTATCTTGCCAGTAACCAGAGTCTACCTTGACTCTGATGTAAAGTGCTACTGTGTCACCCCAGGATTCTGGTTATACCATTGGAGTCAGGGAGAGCATTTCAGTTTCTTCCTGCAACAGCCACTTTAAACAGCCATTTGAAAGATGATGATGATACTCCTCTTTTCCACATATTTCTCAAGGCCTTGGTAAAGGCCTTCTAGGGAGACATAACAGTCACATGATTAATTCCTTCCAGCAATCCAAAATCCTGGGCCATTGGATTTCTTCTTCACCAATACATCAAGGAACTTCTGGTATGATTGGAGGGTAGATATGGACTAGGCATCTTACTAGGTCCTATTTGATTTGTGTTTAAAAAGTATAAAAGCCAAAATGAGAAAACAAAATTATCCTCTAGGTCTGATGATTCATTATAATAGAGAGTCATGGCCTTCTTACCCAATTTCCAGACCTTGCTCAGCACCATAGCCCAGATACCCCAGAGAAAACTCAGCAATAGCATCGTATGTAAGTGAGTCTTCTTCTTTGTCTGCCACAAAAGAACCTATAACTATTTACTAAGATTACTTTGTTTGGGGGAATTGAATATGCCCAGATCTTTTGCGCCTATTGGACACAAGCTCTGAACGAACAGTAATACCCAAGGGTCCAGAGTTCTGAGAGTCATACTTGGATTTCTATCTGAGTCTTCATGTTGACAGGCCCATTGAAATCTCAAATCCAAACTGTATTCATAAGACTTTGGTAACAAATGTATTCCCAAATAACCGAAACAAAATAGAAATGTGTTTCCGGTATTCATTAAACTGTGATAACAAAGAGAATGCAATGGCTCAAACACAATAGAAATGTATTTCTCACTTATGTATAGGACCCAGGCTCCTTCCATCTCAGGGCTCCTTCATCCCCCATGACCTTATTGTTGTCTGCATCCAACCTGTGGAGGAGGCAGACATGTTCCCCAAAACATTAGTCAAGGTATACATTATGTCTGTCTATATTCTTTTGGCAAAACTGGTTATAGTATCATTTCTATATGGAAGGGAGGGGAGGAAATATAGTCTGACATTTTATTCCAGGAAAAGGAAAAGTGGATTTTGGTGAGAATCTACAATCTATGCCTTGATACTGTGCTTTTTTCTCCAGTTGCAGGGTGTGTGGTAGGGATAGAAATATTGAGAAATCCGGAAATGGCCCACATGGTTCCCTGACATATACAGCAAGAGCTACTGTGATAAGACACTGAGTGTAAACCACGGAGACCCCCTCTCCAAGCCTTAATAATAGATCAAAGCAGTCATGAATTACTGGGGAAACCACAGAGACTAGTGCCTATATTAAAGACTTGAAAGCTGCAAGGGTGGTGACTTTTCCCCTCTCATTCCCATTTAACTCACCAGTGTGATGGAAAGTGAGCCTTGAAGAATAAAATAGATGGTTGTAAACCCTATCAATTTTAGTTGTTATTCCAGATGTGGCAAACAAATAAAACCTCAGACAACTCATAGGAAGCTATTGGTTTGGCAATTTTTCCCTTTATTTATTTTTAATGTACAGCAATGAAAGCAATTTGTTTTTACCTAAACGAGACAGAAGTACAAATTCTCCCTGAATCGTGTCTACTTGGTAGTGCTCTCTGTAATTTTGTTCACGGGGATATTGAAGTTTCTGTCATCCCACAGGACATAATACTTTTCATGAAATTAATGTTGATGCTGGTAGAACACAGAGAACATGCCGTAGTCAGTCTTGCTGGGAAGCACTCATATCAAAGAATGAGAGGTTAAGGGCCTGTTACCTCAGTGAAGTTTCTGGGAGTCCAGTGATCTGGGGCCTACTAGGATCTTGGTTTCAAAATGAAACAGTATTTTGCTGTAACTTGTTTCTCCACCACTAAAAAACATGTTTTGTGGATTCTTTGGATGTTGGAGAAAGCTTATACCTCATTTGAGTCAGCTTTTCCAACCTATTTATTAGATGACCCAATTCAAAGCAAGCAAAATTTCTCCAGCTGGTTTTATTATTGCCCAAATAGCTTTGCCTCTCTACTCTATGAACTCAGGGGATCAAAAGGGACATCAAGCATCCATGTATTAACTGAGCTCTCTATGGAGCCATGGCAAGGCATGGTCAGAAAATCGAAATAGAAGCCCTAAAAATTCTGGATAGTAGCCATGCCCTCATCTGCAAATAACTATTCCCTTCTTAGGAAAAAGCTCTTGGCTTTCTAATGGGCCATGATAGAGGCTGAATACCTGACTATGGGACAGCAGGGGACCCAGTAGCCTGAAAAGCCCATCATGAATTGAGTGCTGTTCTGTTCCCTAGAATATAAACACTATGAAGAAAGGGACTGGCCTGTCTTGTTCATCACTATTCCCCAGTTCCTAGAGTGGTGCCTGCTATGTAGTAGTTGCTTAGTAAGTATTTGCTGACAAGTTGAAAGAAAGGCGGAAGGAAGAAAGGAATCTAATTAAGTATGTCCAGAAACACTCTCTCTCCAAATAGAACTTGTATATATATATAGGCTCAGTCTAAGTACTTCCAGAAGGCCCCATTTTTCTTGTTGTTCTCACAAAGTATGAACACACTTACTGTTACCTCACTGAAGTCCTCCCTCCAACCTTATCTGTTGCTTCATGGGAAGTTCTCTAAGACAAGTGGACTATGGAAGAAAAAATCCAGTCCTGGTTCTGTGGTTTCTCTCTGCAATTTGCTGGCACCACCAAAAGTAGCCCTCATGGACAGTGGGCTGAACTTCAAGCAATACATCTTTTTTGTCCAATTGAATGAAAAGAAGGATAGCATGAAGTTTCTACGTTAATTTATGGTCAGTGAATAATGATTTGTCAAGGTTGTAAGAAATTAGGAAGAACCTGATTAAAGGATTAGTGAGAAAGAAACCTGTATAAAATATGCATGAACTTGAAATGGGCTGTGGAAGTGAAGGCCATTTGTATCCCATGTGAATGCTACTCAAAACACCCCTCTTGGAAGAGGCACTCATTCCTGGGTTATACAAAGGAGCCCTCCCTGAAGATGTCAGCCTCTTTCTCCACACACTTGTCCTTGATCCTTGAGAGTACAACCAAAGAGCATTGATGGCAGATGTGGAAGCTATTCATAAACTTATCAACATCTACATCCCCTCACAAAAATTTATGTGGCCTCTGCTATTACTGATTCCCCAATATGCCAGCATCAAAATATCTTTACATTATAGGAGAATATTTGAATGCTCTTTGCTTGAGAAAGCCTTCTAAATCATTGTAGGAAGGCTAGAAGTCATAAAGACAAAGAAAGGGAAGCAGATGTGGCTCAAGTGGTTGGGCTCCCGCTTACCATATAGGAGGCCCTGGGCTTGATTCCTGGGGCCTCCTGGTGAAGGCAAGCCGGACAGCTGATGGCCTGCATGGTGGCGAGAGCCATCACAGCAAAATGACTCAACAGAGGGAGACAAGCAACACAGAAAAACGCACAGCAAATGGACACAGCGAGCACAAGCCACAAGGGGGGGGGGGGCGATGAATAAATAAAAAATAAAATAAATCTTAAAAAAAAGACAAAGAAAGACATTAGACTTCATTTATTGTAAAACATAATATTAAAAGATCAAAAGCATATAGGATAAAGGATTAATATCCCTAAATAAAAAGAGCTCCTATAAATTAATTTAAAAAGAAGACAAGCAGTCAGGAAAAAATGGGTACAGGATAGAATAAGAAATTGAGAGAAAAGAAAATATGAATGGGGGGTAGATGAAAAGTTGCTCAATTTTCCCAGCAGGAAAAGTAATGCAAAAAGTTTCTGTTGTGATTTTTTTTCACCTACTGAAATAAAAAGGGTAGTAAGAGTTAGTGCAGGTGAGACTAAGAGAGGTAAGAAGAATCATACAGTGCTTCTAGAAGTGTCTGTTACATCCTCCTAGAAAACTTATCTGGCCATATTTAGTAAAATATAAAGCAACATACACACAGTTTATCCAGAAATCTCACCTAAAGAATTCTACCTTGAAAATAGAGAAGGTTGGGCACCTAAGGATGTTATTGTACCATTGTTTATAGTGCATTAAACTGGAGGAAAACTTCATGGTCCATTAGGCACATGCTTGAATAATTTATAGTACAACACTACTATGGAAATTTCTCAATTATTTTTTTAACAAAAGGAATGGTATTTTTCTCCAGATATGCAAAGTATTATATGCTATATTATAAAATTTTTAAAAAGTGAGTTGCAATGTAATGTGCACAGTGTGTCCTTCTATTTGTGTGTTTGTATGAGCATGCAAGAATGAATGGTAGAATATACACCAAGTTGAAATACATCAAAGGAATGTGAATGTTTGTTATGTATAGTAAAAAGAGATAGAGGGAGAGAAACATTTCTCATAATAGTTTCTATTGTGTCATTTAATTTGTTGTAATGTTTAGAAAATATGCTGAAGAATATTTAAAGGAAAAATTACAATTGAAAGTGCTCAATGTTGCTCTGTTTTGCTTTATTGCTACTTTTACATAATTGAGTCATTAATATTTATTGAGTGAAAGTGCAAAGAGAAATCATTCATTTTAGAACAAATCCCTTCTAAGAGAAGACTTTAAATAATACTAAAAATTGTTCAGGAAAATCTCCTATTTTTTTCTACTATAATTTAGCTGTTAATTATTTGGGCATGTGTTTTAAACCTATGACCGGTGATGCCCTTGAGTTATTTTTTTTAGCTTGGGGGACATTTGTTTTAAATTTTTACAATTTAACAAAAATACACTTGATCTGTAGAAGAAACTATCCTGGCCAGAATACCTCTTACTACATTAAGGTCACATATCATATGACTATTTAAATTAGAACCAGAAATCTATGTCTTCTTGTTTTGGGAAAGCCCTTCAAATGTTATCTCTGGATAAATAAACTCATACACATTCAAGGTAGATTATAAACTGTTTTTCCAGCTCAGAAACACACAGAGATGTTCAAGCTCTTGATTTTTGTTTTAAAATGCTTTGTGAAGAATGGTGGTGTTCTATAAGGGTAAAAATATATTTCTGTTGATCTAAACAGTTAATTTATATCACATTAAATTCATGATTTCCAAATGTCCAGTGTGTAATTCTATACTATATTTACATGCCTAAATAGAAGATTTGCTTTATTTATTTATTTTTTTTAAGATTTATTTATTTATTCTGCACCCCACCCCTATTGTTTTGTGTTTGCTGTCTGCTCTCTGTGTGTTCTTCTCTGCTTGTCTTCTCTTTAGGTGGCACTGGGAACTGATCCTGAGACCTTCCAGAGTGGGAGAGAGGCCCTTAACCTCTCGTGCCACCTCAGCTCCCTGGTCTGCTGCGTCTCTTATTGTCCCTCCTCTGTGTCTCTTTTTGTTGTGTCATGCTGTGCCAGCTCTCTGGGCGGGCCAGCTCTCCACTCAGGCCAGTTTGCCATGCGGGCCAGCTTGCCTTTCACCAGGAATGGGAATTGAACCTTGGACCTCCTATATGGTAGACAGGAGCCCAATCACTTGAGCCACATCTGTTTCCATACTTTAAAATACATATATTTGAGATTACTTCAAAAGCCCTTCTTCTTCTCCCTCTTCTTCTCCTCCTTTTCCTTCTCCTTCTAAGAAAAACTTGCTTTAGAACAAAGTCCACTTCTAAAGGCTCAAATCAATACAGAAAACCTATTAGGTAAAAGAAAGACATCAAACACCAGGGAATAGTATATATTTAACAGGGAGTAATTCCTTCATCACTTCTTTTAATTATCGAACTAATGTAGGCTTCTGTCTCTGAAAATGAGAAATGGTAATTTCAGTAATTAAAGTTTGGATTATATCACAAAGATTTATGGATTTAAATTCAAATTTTCTATGTGAAGTGTTCATGGACTTTCAGTGACAGCCAATTAAACCACATTAAAAGGATGAATTAAAATGTGAATTGTTTAAAAAATTAACCATGAGAGTTCTGGGAAAAAAATACAGTATTTTTATAAGATTCTTTACAAGAATGAAATGAGAGAAATGAAGATAAAAGAAAGAGAAAGTCCTAGATGGACATAAGCACCAAAGCCTCACTGTAACTGGTACAGTTTATTTCAGATTTTCTTGGCTGCCTAGGTTATATTATAAGCCCTCAGGGCAGAAGCTGTGTCTGCTCACTGTCAGCACGCAACAAATAATTAATACTATTATTAACAGAAGTACCTATGGGTAGACTTTGTATGATGATTATTTTTAAAAAACACTATTCAACAGTATACTAATTGATTATCATTCAAGTTTTTCCTGCTCTTATGTCTATCATGGTCACTTAAACTGACCGTTTATACCTTTTAAAGTACAGCCTAATGCAAAAGCAATTTAGTATATTGTTAGGGGCTGTTTTATGTCATACAGAATGTTGTGTTCCCACAGAACAGCTCAATTTAATGGAATTCCCTGAAAAGTTTAGCCTAAGTTGAAATAGAAGATTGTTACTGCTTGAAAGGCTGCAAGCTTGTCTGATAAGCAAAGAGTTCTAGAATAGGTAGCATTCTTAGTTTCAGACACAGGTCACTTCCTCATCTTTACAGCCCTAACCCATCCAGTGAAAATCAGTAGTTGTATGCACAAGTCATTTTGGTTATTTTGATTACATTTATTGAAATTTTAAAAAAAATGTACTTTTACACTCACACACACATACACACTTAAAATTGACACAGAAAGTAAGTTTTTTATTGGATTTGCTTGTTTTTATTCATCTGATTACTTAGACAATCCAAAAGAAATTGGTTAAGTTAAAAACATTTGATAGGTCAAATCAATATGAACTCTTATTTGGCAGAGGGTAAAGGAAGTTGCTATGTAACAACTGAATTTCATTTTCAGCAATCTGTAAAATGAAGTACATAGAAAACTGCATGTTTATGAGTAATCTCGGATCATCTGTACAGTTCATTTGATGTCTGTCATTAAGTTTGGAAAATTCTCTTCCATTATTTCTTCAAATATTTCTTCTGCCTGGTCACTCTTCCATTTCTGAGACTCCATGTACATGTATGTTAGACAGTTTGGTATGTCTCACAATTATTAGATGCTCTGTTATTTTCTATTTCTTTTTTTCTTTACTCTTTTTTCTCTTTCTGTTTCAGTTTCGGTAATTCTATTGATCCAACTTCAGATAAAGTGATTTTTTTTCTCCTTTAATGAGCCTGTCAAAAGCATTCTTCATTTCTTTCACAGTGGTTTTGATTTTTAGCATTTCAATTTCATTCTTTGCTGCAGTTTCCATTTCACTGATAAAATTACCCTTCTTTTCTTACATGTGGTGTACCTTTTCTATTAGAACCTTTAACATATTAATCATGGTTATTTAAAATTCCTTGCCAGATCGTTCCAGCATCTGGTTCATATCTGAGTCTGGTTCTGATGATTATTTTGTATTTTCAAGCTATGCTTATTCTTTTTTTTGAAATCCTGTGAGTTTATTTTTTCATTAGAGAAGTTGTGAGCTTATAAAACAATCATGCACAATGTGCAGAATTCCCATACATCACCCTCCACCAACACCTTACATTGTTGTGGAACATTTGTTACAGATTATGAAAGAACATGATCAGACTATTACCACTATCTATGGCCCATAGCGTACACTTGGTATATTTTTTTCCATACACCTCCTATTATTAACACTATGTATTAGTATCATACATTTGTTATAGTTCATGAGAGAACACTCTCATATTTGTACTGTTAGCCACAGTCCATCTTCCACCACAGGACTATGTTTATTCTTGACTTTTCAAATGCCTTGTAATTTTTGGGGGGAGCCAGACATGTCGTATAGTACAATAGGTACTGATATAAGTGTTTTTACTTCTTGGAGATGAGTACACCTTTCTTTCTTCTAGGCCTGTAGTGTGAGGGTTTGTGTTCACCCAGTCAGGGGAGGAGTTTGAAGTTTGGTGTGTTATGGTTACTCTCAGAGCACCAGAGGTTTCATATTCCTACAGCGATACCTCCTGTAGGTGTGGTCTGAGTGACCAGAGGCTGCTTCTCAATGTCTGCTTCCCAGTGAGGCTTTGTCTCTGGCAGTTTCTCCACCTGCATGCTACTGTTATTTTTACTTTTTGTTCGTTACCTTAGCAGTGGGAAGCAGAGGAAGAAGGCAGTTCTCTGGAGTTCTTAATAAGCCTCAGTCTTAACGTCTTAGCAGCCTCTGTGAACATGAGTTTTGGAGGAGCGTGGCCTTCATGAGTGCTGGTTCCCCTTTTCCAGCTAGAGTACTGAGTTTACCAGGTATTCCTGCCCCACCCCTAAATTAGAGATTTATTTTTTCTTTCTTTTTTTTTAATGTTCTTTTCTATTTCCAATGGATTTCCACTAAGGTGATAGTTGTTTTTGCCCTTTCTCCTGCAGATTAAGCTTTTGTTCTATAAAGAAGATGGGGGAGTTGGATTTTGACCAGCACTTTTGATAGTGGCTACTGTTCCCTTTCCCCAATTGACATCACGAGGGAAGCAGTCTCTGGATTCCCTTCCATCTTCCCTTTGACCACTTGGTAGGGTTTAGGGAGGAAAAGCTGCAATCCCCAAGGGCTACACATTGTGATGCCAGCCCACATTCAGCCTTAATCAAGTCATTAAAACATTTGAGCTGCATTAGGTGGTGTCTGCCCCAGGTAAGCAAATGCCTTCTTTCCTGTAAAGTTGGTCCCTTGGTCTGGTGCTGTATTTTGTGCAATCCCATACCAATGGAACCATCACTCTATAAGCCCTCAAATAGACATGTTAGCGAGGCCCTGTGAGCAGGAAGGAAAAAACCCATACCCTAAATATGTATCTATTATTTTGAGAACAAAGTGCTGGGCTTTCCAGGACAAGCTAGGCCAAATGTAGTCAACATGTCAAGTGGCTTATTGTTCTCAAGGAATGTGCCAAAATGGGGACTCAGTGCTAGTCTCTATTGTTGGCAGTTTAGACAACTGACAGTGGCCTTGGGTAGATCAAAGAGCAGGCACAAATGCCTTGGGGGCACAAATATTTCTATCTCTGCCCAATTTATTCATGTGCTCATTATGCTAGTACCGGGGTGACCAATAAGAAACTGGCTGACATCAACTGGCTGGTACATTTTTAAAATTTTACCTCTTCTGTGAGGGATGTTCTCTTGTGGGCACTAACATGTGATACCACAATATTCACATTCCATGGCCATTCCCATATATCCATCCATGTACCTGTACCCCATACATCCTTGTCCTACTAATTTGCTATACTTTCCAGACCTCTGTCAACCATCCCAAGCATTTGCTGCTACTAATGAATCTTTATATATTCTAAACTCAACATTCTTCTTTCTTTATAAAATGAGGATGACCAGATGCATAATCTAAAGCTCTGTCTCTTGGGAGAGTTTTCCCTCTCTCCTGTCTCCACTGTCCGAGGACACTGGGTTAGGCTGTAATGCAGCTGCCATCCATTTTGCATCTGTATACTAAGCCAGACCTTCCATATGTCTCCCTACTTCAGGTCCCCAAACAGCCTTAGGCATAACATGAAGGAGAGATGCAGGTGCCATGGAAGTCAGTACTTCTTGGTGGGCCTCACACTTGATTCCAGATGTATCACTTTCAAGTTTTAATGAATCATTGCTGATCCTACCCAATTTATGACTTGGTGGGTCTGACAGGATCTAGCTCATGATAGACAATTCTGGTCACATAGTCACTTAATCTTTCAGCTGGTATATGCTGAGTGGTAACTTTACTGACCACTCATTTATTTTGTGCCCAGGAATGAAGAGTTCTATTAACTAGCTCTGTAATTCTCTGTGAACCAGACCCCCATGAATTCCACCACAACCTTGTTTGTCATTATTAAAATTGTAATCTCTTAGATTCTGGACTTTAAGTGCCACTAGCTGATCTCTGTTGTTTCAGGGTCCTATTATCTCATGTTATCAGTGAGTCAAGTTCTTAAACAAGTGTCTTGACGACTGGTCCTGGCAGACAGCAGTGTGCACTCACTGAACTTTCTAGTGATGCTCATGTCACATTTTGTACAACCTTCTCAAGGTACATCCTCACTGGGCCCTTAAATCAGATCTCTGCAATCTCATCTCAGTGAAATTGGCACTCTCTGTTAGACCTTGTCCCCTCTATGCCATGACTAGAAAATGTACCCAGGTAGAAAGCTGAGGCAAACACAGCATTTAACTCACGTGTTTTCCCTTTCTCAAAGATCACAGTTGTTTTGTCTGTTACACAAAACCATAAAACTATTGCTTCATATATTTTGCACAGTTTTATTATTTTTATGGTAGAAGGTAAGTATAGTATGAGTAAGTCTGTCATGGCCATTAACAAAAGGCCATATATATATTATTTTTGCTTAAATATTTTTATAAGAATTTAATTATACTTACTCTTTTAACTCAATATTGTCTTTAAAGTTATATCCATGTTGATAATTACAAATATAGTGCATTATTTTAACAACTGCATATTAAATATATAAATAAATCATGGTTTATCCAATCCCCAACTGTTAAGCAGTTCGGTTTTTTTTCCACTTTTTATTTTTATATACCGAGCTGCCTAGAACATTCTTCACATTCTCCTTGTGCACTTATGCAAGACTATCTCAAGGGCAGATGCTTAAAAGTGGAACTGCTGGTCAGTAGGCTATGCACATCTTAAATTTACTAGGCTTTTCAAATTACTCCCCAGGAAGGTTGTGCCAATTTATTTATAATTTATAATGAATGAGACTTATTTCCCCATAGCTAACCAACATTTGTTTCTATCAAAATAACATTTTTGCTAAATGGAAAGGTGGTGTGGCAGATTAAATCATGTACCCCAGAAAAACTTGTTCTTAATCTTAATCCATTTCTGTGGTTTCGAACCCATGGTAAATGGGAACTTTTGGGGATGATATTTTCAGTTAAGGTGTGGCCAACCTAGTGCATGGTATTAGTTTCAGCTGCTAGGAAAAAAAGACAAGTGGTAAATGATATCTTGTTTTAAATTTACATTTTCTAACTGGTTATTGCTAAATTTCCAAAACTTAATTGATATTTGTATTTTGATCTTGTAATCCAGAAAAATGCAGAAAAATATAGATTTTCAGATGTTTGCCAATATTTTATATCACCTTTCTACATTTGTGCTTATAAGTGAAATTGGCCTATACTTTTACATTATCTTATGGTCTTGGGTTATGTTAGATAACTATACTAATTACATATAGTGAGTCGCAAGCTTTCCTTCTTTTCTAATTTTCTGGAACATTTTGAATAAAATAGTAATTTCTCCATTTTAGTTTGATTGGGTTAAACTTTAATTATGTATTTTATGAAGTTTACTGAAGGCAGATTTTAAACAAGAGCTTCAATGCCATTATTTATAGATATTCAGATTTTTCAATTTTTGAGTCACCATTGATGTACTATTTTTTTATATGGTACCATTTGTCTTTATTTAAATATTTATAAGAATAAAGTCATTATCATTTTTAAAAGATGTACTTTATCTGTGGTTATGCCCCTTATTTCATATTTCATTTATTATTCTTAACCTCCCTTTTAATTGATCAGTTTTGCCCAAATTTATTAATTTTATTAATCTTTTCAAAGAATCTGCTTTGGTGAGGTAATTTGTAACAAAGCCTTATTAAATCAACACAATAGTTGATTCTTTATAACTTTTTAGTTGACCTCTACTTTTTCTGATATCAATATAGCTACACCCACTGTTTGGTTTGTATGTTATTTTTATCCCTTTAATTTCAACCTTTTAATTTTAATAATTTATCTTGAAAGTAGAATACAATGGTACCTCGGTACTCATTAATTGGTTCTAGGAGGTGCAACAAGTACCAAAAGCAACAAGTACCAAACAAATTTTTCCCATAAGGAATAATGTAAATAAATTTAATGCATTCCCAAACCAAAGGCAATGCACATTTTTAAGGCAATATATACAAAGAAAGTATTGTATATTATTACTTTACATGAGAAATAAACCTAAAAATTAATAAATACTTAGATTAAATTAAATAAAACTTCACTTTACCTGTACTGAGAAGAGTCCGTGGCCTCATGGGATGGTGGGAGGAGAATGGTGAGGAGGAGAGGTTACATGGAGTGTTACTTGGAAGGAGAGTCCCCCCTAATAGAACATCGGGCACTTGCACTTCAGGTGTTCCTTCTCTTTTCCACCTTTTTTCAACTTGCACCACAGGCTCTTACACATTCTTTGTCACCTTCGTTAAAAACTTATCCAATGAGGACTGCTTCAGTCTTCTTTTCAGAATTCCTCCAAAGTGTGAAATTATTTGGTCATTCAATAAATTCACATTTCTGCTTGTCAGAGCTTTGTCCAGATGGTACTTCTCTACAAAGTTTTGAATTCCTGCCCATTTTGCAAACATTTCTTTTATCAGGGAACTGGGGACATCTTCCCTTATCTCATCCTCACCTGAAAAACCTCCGGTCTCATCACAGTTGAAAACTTGGTGGGGAATATAACCCTCAGCCTCTACATAGTCTTGAAATTGACTGGCGAATTCATCAGCAGCCTTTTAATTAGCACTTGCTGCCTTGCCATGCCTCATGACACTATGGATGCCAGTCCCCTTTTTAAAATTATCAAACCAGCCGTGGCTGGCCTTAAAAACTTCAACACTCTCATCACTGGGTTCCAGTTTATTTTTCAAAAGATCGGCTCCCAACACTCTCACTTTTTCACATATCATGGCTTCCGATACACTGTTGCCCACTAACTGCTTCTCATTTACCCAAATTAATAACAGCTTTTCAACTTCCTCGAGTGTTTGGGAATGCTGTTTTGTTACTGCTTTAACACTTTTTGCAACATCAGCCTTTTTTTATCGTTTCTTTATTCGTAGTGATGGTGGAGACTGTTGTTCTAGGCATAACGTATTCCCTAGCAAGAACAGTAATGCGAATACCACTCTCATATTTACCCATTAATTCTTTTTTGTTTGTTTGTTTGCTTAATAGTGGTGCAAAGTAATTTTCTTTTCTGCTCAGCGCTATCACTGCTCATTTTCTTAGGACCCCTGATGAGAAAAAAAATGCAAAAATACACAAAATGACCACAGAAGCTAAGAAAAAAACCACAATGGGATGTGCACAGAACAAGAGCTCACACATGACTAACCTGTGACCATTTATTTTGGCTGGAAAGGGTAGCGAGTTACGAGACAACCGACAATGACAAGTTCTAGCTTGCGCTGCAAGTACCAAACAAACAAGTACCGGGACAAAATTTTTGCGTCAAAATCCGTCGAATACCAAATTCGACGAATTTCAAAGCAGTCAAGTACCAAGGTATGACTATATAGCTTTATTTTAAGATGTTCATTATTTTTATTATTTCTAAATTGAATGCCTCTCTCTTTTAAGTAGTGATTACTAATATATTCGCTTTTTTTTTTTTTTTTTTTTACAATCTTATTTTGTGATTTCACTTATCTGGCTTTTTCTTTTTTATCCTCCTTTTCTGCATTATATTGTATCAACTAAATATTTTAATTCATAAGTTTTTCCACCTTTATTGAGTTAGAGTATTTGAATTCTAGTTCCATTTCTTGTCTTTATAATTTTAACATGCACACTTGACCTAATGTTTAAATGAATTACTCCCTTTCTCTTCCTATTAAAATACAGGGACCCAGGGCTCAACCAGCATATGAACAGACTGAAGATTTAATTCTCTGGGACATATATTTAATGGGTATAGTGCTAATTATAGGTTCAAATAAATGAGGAAGAAGAACTATGTGTAGGAAAATTATAAATGAGTCTAACTCTGATACATTGGGGAGGATAGGCTATCATGTATTCCAAGGTAAGGCCCACTGATGGAGTGCTGATTTCCTGGGGTTGTCTGTCCTGCCTTTTGTGTCTAGGTGTCTCTAGAGCCCCAAAGAACACCCCTATTGAAGCAGACGGTGAGAGCCTCCTGATATATGCAGAAGTATAACCTCTGAAATGAACTCCCCACTCACTTTGAAATCTCTTAGCCATAAAAACTCATTTGCATTTACTATTTCTCCCTTTTGGTCTAGTTCTTTCTCCAAATGCATCATTAGTTGGCCCTTGGTGTTAATCCCTTGGTGCCAGGGAGGCACAGTGTTTTGCTTTGTAAGATCTCTTATCTTTCATGTATATTGATAATTTCTTCTGTATGTTCCCCCAATGGCTTATTTTCTTTTTCACTTTATTTTCCCGAGAAGCTTTAGGTTACAGAGAAGTCACAGAGAAAATACAAAGGATTCCCATATACCCCACTCTCTCCCCTCCGTATCCTTCCCTACCAATAACATCCTACATGAATTTGGTACATTTGTAACAATCTATGAACAAGTATTGAAGCATTGCTACAGTCTATGGTCAGTGGTTACATTATGGCTTACCTTTTGTACCCTATACTTTTATAGGTTCTGACAAAATATATAATGGCCTGTATCTGTCATGGCAAGATCATGTGGAATAAATCCAATGTCCCAAAGATGCCCCATGTTCCACCCATTCCTCCCTATCCCTCCCCTCGGAACCTATGGCAACCACCAAGTTTGAATTTTTGACCAATAAGGTTCATAGTTACATACATTAATATTGAGGGCTTGACATAATGGTCTGTTTTCTTTTATTAGGCCCTGTCTAGGTACTCAAGATGTTCTCACCCCTCTGTTTGAGAACGTAGCAGGACTCCCCAGGATGGGAGTTTAAAATTTTTTTTGTTTATCGTGTAGGTCTTCACTCATTGAGATAACAACCTACGCCAAAATGAACTCATTCATATTCCACAGAAGCATGCTCAGGTGTACCCTTTCCCACATATGCCCTACACCAGTGTCCCTCCTCTGCCATATTTTGCAAAAAAAGCATTCCCACCATTGTAGTTTGAATCTAAGCAGAGTTGCAGCCAACACCTATTTTCCAGTTCATCAGACTCACCCAGTACAACTAACTAAAGGATGATTATAGGCAATGCTCAACCCAAGAAGCAGAGATTATCTTCAACTGCAAGCAAGACAGCTCCATCCATCTGCCCCATGGTATCTAAGCCCCCTCTCAATCAGAAGGTTAGGCATAATCATCTCAAAATCCTCAAGATAGGGGAGAATGCAACTATGGACTAAAGTAGACATTATTATTCTAGTAATGGAAAAACTTGTAATATTGATATAAAGACAGTGGTTACCAGAGATTCTGAGGGAAGGAAGAGGGAAAAATTGGTGTAACATGGGGCATTTTTGAGACATTGGAATTGCTCGTCATGCTATTACAATAACAGATAACCTGCCATTATACATTTTGTCAAAACCTAAAAAAAAAAAAAAAAAAAAAAAAAAAAAAAAATACAGGGATTAAGAATTCAATAACTCTGAGATCTCTCCCTTTAGTGGATATTTGTCATGTTATTGGCTTATTAGCACCTTTGATCATATTATATTTAAGAAATGTCTTTCTTTTTGAGTCTATGTCTCCCAAAGTAGAAGTCAAACTAAATCAACTTATTATTTTTAACTTTGTTTTCTCAAACTTATTTAGAGATAGAGAGATAGGTAGAATTTATATATATATATCCCACAAAGTACCCTCTTTGGAAAACTGGAAAGTCATAATAGCTAGCAGAATTTAGTAAAGGCTAATGCATTATGGACAAAGCAATTTTCTTGAAATAATCAAATATTTATCTGGCTTTCAGTATTACATCACAATTGTACATTTCTTTTCTTTTTTTTTAAAGTTTTTATTTATTTATTCCCCCCCCCCCTTGCTGCTTGTGCTTGCTGAGTCCATTTGCTGTGTGTTTTTCTGTGTTTGCTTGTCTCCCTTTGTTGGGTGGTCTTGCTGTGTCAGCTCACCACGCAGCGTGGGCGGGCTTGCCTTCACCAGGAGGCCCCTGGAATCAAACCTGGGGCCTCCCATATGGTAAATGGGAGCCCTATCGATTGAGCCACATCTGCTTCCCTGTACATTTCTTTATCTTTCAAGGCTATACCCAAATCTTGTGCTAGTCATGACTTTATAAATAGTTTTCTTATATACCACTAACAAATTAGGTGACTTGGGGCAACTGTTTTTTGTAGAAATTTATTTCACTTTGTTATGGAAGATTTTGACATCATAAATTATTAAAATTTAGTCTCCAGTGGTCTCCTCTGACTATTGAATTCACAATAAAAGTTATTTCAATGGAAACAGTGCACAGTCTCACTGGTAAAATCTGAGGTAATACATACATAGGATAAGAGGCTCTACAGCATAAGGCAGACATAGTGGTAAATCATGAAAGCTCTAGATCCAGGAGGTTAGGGCTAGTATCACAATTCAGCTATTTTTAAGTTTTGTCCTCTGGCAAGTAATTCTAACTCTCTACCTCTCAATTTCCCCATCTCTAACATGAGGATATTGATGTATCTGCCTCATAACATTGCTGCAAGAAGAAAAGAATTAAAACACTTAAAGCCCTTAGCAGTGGCTGAACACTGTAACAGGTGTTATTTTAATAATTCTTCCAAATTCTAGTCCTTACTTTGGCATACACTTCAGGGAGTTTTAAGGTAATTATAGCCACCCAATATATTCATTATAAAGCTTCAATTTGGAATTTAAAAAGAGAGCCTAAATAGTTTCAGCCTTAATATTTCCTCATGCATGTGTTTCTTCAAAGGATAGGTAATCACATAAACATAAAAGATTGAGATGCTTAAACAGCTTTCATCTTTCTTCTTTTACCTGTTACAATCTGTCAAAAGACTCTTTCATCACGGAGTCCAATTATAATTCACTTCCTTCCAGTCTTTCAAAATTGTTTTCATGTGATTTCTGTATCCAAGAAAATGTCTGATTCACAGACTCAGAGAACAGTCTTTAATTGAATCTTGTGAGAGACACAAGGTTCCTTCCTCATTCCACTAGAGAATTTTTCTCTAAGAGCGGAATATGTTTTGGTAGACTGAAGGGAGTGGAGGAAAGAAAAGGCTGTTTATTTACATCTCATCCCCTCTAACAAACTTACTTATCTCTAAGTGGAAATAAAAAAGAAATTATTGTGGATCCCCAGGCAAATTGGTAGTACAATCTGTCCCTATGAATTAAGCTCTTTCATGGAGGTTGGAGAGGGTAGCAGTAGAGATGTTAAATTCCTTGATTCCCTAAAATATTTCCATACAAACTTTATAGTTTACCAATTCAAGATGTAACTCTGGAATCAAGGTGTCTGGGTTTGAATCCCACCTTCACCACTTAATATAGATGGATCTTGGATAAGGATTTTATCTCTGTGCCTCGAGTTTCTTCATATGTTAATACATAACACACACATAGTGATAATAATTGTGCCCACTTTATAAGGTTGTTGTGAAACTTGAATAAAACATACATAGTAGGCTTTAAAAAGTGGCTCAGTGAAAATCAATTATTACTGTTTAGTTGTTAAAAGAACATATTAGCACAGTTTCTAATATATTTAGCTTTAGATAAAAAGATATTCCATTAATAAAAGTCAAAGGGTCTTAGCAATAAAGGCAAAGAGCAAATTTTTCCATAGATCAGGGGTTCTTAACCTTTTTTGTTACATGGACCCCTTTGCCAGTCAGATGAAAATCACGGACCCCTTATTAAGTCCACACTATACTGAGTATTATTTCATAAATATATCACACCCGCACCAACACATCCCCACAAGAATAATGTTTTTTAAAATTTCAATTCAAGCCCAAGGACCCCTGGTTAAGAACCCCTGCCATAGATAGACTAAATTGCAAGTTAGAAATGGGGAAAGTACAACACACTTTATATTTTCTTTGGAATCAGAAAATATATGTACATCAATTAGCAGTTTAAAGTTGGAGGAAGTGAAAATATAATTCAATCCATTCATTTTAATCGCAAGGTAAATGATATCTATTTCAATTTATCTTGGAGATATTCTTGGATTGGAATTTCTTATTCTTGACTTATTTTGCAGTTCTCTATCCATTTTATCTTCCTAATACCAATGAAAGAACAGAGCACAGCCCACTATAGCAGAATATTTCTAAAATTAGTACTGAAATACGTGATTAACCAGGCTAGAAAATTTGGAATGACCTAGATATGAAGTGAAGAAGAATGAACTCAGTAAATGATGAATTTAGTATAAAATCTTTATTTTTCACAGTACTATATCCAGAGTTGGTGGAAAATAGATTGTTATTCCACATATTATTTAATGTTTTCCTTTTAACTGAGATTTTGATTATTCAATATAACAAATCTTAACCTGAACTTCCAGAATTCTGTCCTTAGCCTTGAGCAGTAGAAAACTAGTCAATTAAATTATACAAATTCTTGGAACCCTTCCTTGCCAGTAGGATATGGGAAAGTGTCATATTCAGCTGGCCCTAACTGATAGCCACATGGTGACATGACTACCAATGAATGGAAAGGAGGATCTACTAATTCTTTCATTGCTTCACATTTGTTTCTCTTTATCTTACATAATAATGCTTACTAGAATTTCATTAATATATAAGTGTACTTTTGCCAAAGAAGTTTTGCAATAAATTTCCCTTCCAATAAAATTATGTGCATGTCTTAACCTTTTAGAGTGTGAACAAAAATACATTGACCATTAAAAATATATGATTATAAAATCTCAATGGAGAGAGTGTCATATTCTTTGAAGGTTGTAGTATGTAGTAGGCAGAAAAATGACTTCTAAAGATTCCTAATCACAGGGCGCTATTAATATGCTACCTTCAATGGACTTTGTAAATGTGATCTAGGACTTTGAGGTAGAGAGATCATCCTGGATTATCCAGATGGGCCCAATGTAATCAAATGCGTCATTAAAAGTGGAGAAACTTTCCTAGGTGTAGAGGGCAATGTGATGATAGAAAAGAGATCAGAGAGATGCATTATCATTGGCTTTGAAGAGAGGAAGCTGGTCCCTGAAAACTGGAAAAGACAAGGGAACAGATTCTTTTTTAGAGCTTCCAGAAAGGAATGTTGCCCTGCTGACACCTTGTTTTAGGCCTAGTGAAACCCACATTGAACTTCTAACTCACATAACTTTAAGATAATAAATTGGCATTTATATAAGCTACAAAGTTTCTAAATTGTAGTTTGTTATGGCAGCAATAGAAAACCAATACAGAGTATATAGGAATGATAGGCAGCAATTCCAATATCTATCCCAGACTGTAGGGCAACAGCAGGGTATAGTACATGTAGTAGGTTAAATTATGTACCATAGAAAAAAATAAGTTTTTAATCATAATTCCATTCCTGGAAGTATGAAACCATTGCAAATTGGACCTTTGAAGGTGTTATTTTTAGTTAAGGTATGGCCAAATGTATTAGTCAGGATTCTCTAAGGAAACAGAACTGACTGACAGGAGATATATGTAAATATATGAGATTTTTGTAAGAACTGCCTCATGTGACTGTGGGATGGGCAAGTCCAAATTACATAGGGCAGGCCACAAGCTGAGAATTCCCATGAAGGCTTCTGATGAATTCTCCAGGAGAAAACTGGCTGGCTGAAGTAGAGATGGAAATTTTCTCTTCTGACTGCTGAAATCTTCACTTCTCCTTTTAAAGTCTCTAACTGATTGGATGAAACTTCTCTTATTATTGAAGGCAGTCTCTTCAGTCGAATGTAGATGTAATCAGCCATAGATGCAATAAACTTACTGGTGATTTAAGTCCACAAAATATCATTGCAGTAACAATCAGGCCAGTGCTTGCTTGACCAAACAACTGTATGCCTTCACATCGCCAAGTTGACACATGAACGTAACGATCTTAGGTCTTAATCCTATTATTGGAGAACTTTATAGAGAGAAAGCCACTGGGAAGAGCCAGAAACCAGAAGTCAGTGGGAACTCTGAAGAGAAAGGAAAGAACATCACCATGTGACAGGAAAGCCAAACAATTTAAGAATTGCCAGCTGTCCAGAATGCTACAGATTTTGGGAAAAAGCAAGCCTTCTAGCTTCTGAAACCATGAAACAAGAAATTTTTGTTGTTTGTGGCAAACCATTGTGTTGTATTTGTCATAGATAGAGTAGATGTTTTAGTTTCCCAGCTGCTAAAACAAATACCATACACTTGGTTGGCTTAAGAACAAGACTGCATTGGCTCATGGTTTCAGAGGCTATTAATATGTTACCTTCAATGGACTTTGTAAATGTGATCTAGGACCTTGAGGTAGAGAAATTATCCTGGATTATCCAGATGGGCCCAATGTAATCACATGTGTCATTAAAAGTGGAGAAACTTTCCTAGGTGTAGAGGGCAATGTGATGATAGAAAAGAGATACTGACACTCCATCCCAGTGTCAGTATTTTCTGGCTGGTGGGAAATCTTTGTGATTTTTTTTTTTTTTTTTTGTCCATCACATGGTAAGGCACATGGCGGCATCTTCTCCTTTATCTTCTGGGTTCCACTGACTTCAAGCTTCTGGCTGCTCCCCATGGCTTCTTTCCCCATATAACTTCCACTCTGCTTATAAAGGACTCCAGTAATCCAGATTAAAGTGCAACCTGATTCACTTGTGCCACATCTTAACTGAAGTACACCTTGAAAAGATCTTATTTACGGTCTACATCCACCAGAATGTGGACCAAGACTAAGAACATGTCTAAACTGGGGTACATGATTCAATCCATCACAATAGGAAAAGCAAGCCTGTGAGTCCAGAGATATTATGCTAAACCAGCTTCTCTCTTAACTAACTATGGGACCTTCTGAAAGATGATTCTATGGATAGAGGTTTACTAATATTTATAATGGAAGTTTTGGATTCCTCTCAGCTTGAGCATTTAGCACTTGTTAAATAATTTTTAAAATACTGTCTAATATCATTGATAGAACAAGACTTGCCTTCCAAATGTTTCCAATGGAAATTACAAAAATAAAAGGTGAAGTTCAATCATGTCAATTTCTGTGGGGATCATGAAAACATTTGGATTTATCATGCAAATTTGACTAGAGAAATAATATAATTAAGATATATTAATTTGGAGACTACAAATACTTTTGGATTTGTATTAAATAAAGAATAGAAGGAAACCCTGATTTAAAGCTGTATCATTCTTAGTAATAAAACACCACAAAAACACAACTAGCTAGTAAAAATAGAACTGTGTGGCATTTTTTCCTGGTTCATACTAAAAAGAACATGAAGAACATTAAATCACCTTATTTCCAAGGCTTTCGTTATAATCTCTAACAAACTACCATTTTATTTTTCTGACTATTATACTCTATTTTATTAATATTAAGCAATGAAACTGAGGCAAGGACGTTTTATTCATGAGTCCTAGGCAAGCCAAGTGTCATGTTGGAAATTACTTTGATGCAGTGGTAGCCTCCAAATACAATACGAGGAAAGTTTTCCCAGAGGTCACAAATAGAAAGGCTACAAGCCAAATTAAAATATTTCATTCATATTTAAAACATACAGCAAGGCAAAAAAGAAAGCAAAGGTTAACACATATAGGTAGTATATAAGCAGAGTGAAAGGACCATACTACTTGAATCCTGGAGTATGTGGCATTCATATGTCCAGTCTCTGTGCTGCCTCCGATTTTCCCACTGACAATGTGTTCACTGGTATCAGAGTTCAGGTTTGAGCAATAGGGTCCACAGATAGAAGGTGCTCTGGATCAATGATACAAACTTCTTTATCAGAGAGATACAGGGACAAGTATGCCTGGGTAGAGCTCTAGGTTGTCAGTTAGTCTGCAGAATAGCTTTGGGTTTTATTTGTATTTCTTGGCAGAGGAAACGGGGAAAGAATGGATGTCACCAATACCAACAGGTGACCAAAATAAGTATTCATGAATACCGAGTGCTTCATATGTCTTGTATATTTAGTGCATTCTGAATATTTAGTATATAATAAATATTTAGGATCCCATTTAGGATCATTGTGTATCTTTTGATCTGTTTCTCTTTCCTATGTTTTACACTCAGCTGCTACTAAATACATATCTTCATTAAACACATCTTATGAATTCTGTCTACGTCTAACAAACTCTTTGCCTATCAGCTCCTACTTATCTATACTTAAAAATCTGTGGGTCTTCTGGGAAAATGGCAATGGAGTAGGTAGGCAGAGACTGACCCTCTCACAGAAAAAGTGGTGAGAAGGCAGGTACCTATCTAAAGGAGGTGCTTTGGATATATATAGAACAGGAAGGTGCTCTGAGTCATCTAGGAGGATGCTGGAAAGATAAAGAAGAAACCCGTGAGTTGCTCGCACTTGTGGTTGGAAGTGGCACATATACCCCACCATCACAGCAAGTAGCTCTGGTGGCTCTGGCTTGCTGCTGCCAAGGGACTGGGAGGGAGCATTCCATGGAAGGAAGAGGCATCTGGGAAAGGTTGGGGAGTGGTTTCCTTGTGGGGAGTTTGGCCAGCTGAGCCGCATTTGAATCTTGGAAGGGACCCTGACCCATCAGGGAGGGAGAGGGGGGATCCACTCAGGCAGACCAGGGAAGAGAAAGCAATTAGATTAGAGAGGGGGTGGGGGTGGGGACAGGTGCCTAATCAGCAGGATTCTAGCAAGCTATAGAAGTCTAAAAATGCCTGAGGGAAAGGGGTCATATAGCTCTCTGAAGACAGGTTAACCTAATGAGGCAATTTAGCTCAGTGGAGGAATTCCTGCCTTGCATAGGTGAGGCCTCTGGTTCAATTCCCAGGTTGATCAAGAGTACAGCCCACATGGTTACCAGGTGTCTACCTTATACTTTAGGACAGGGATATTATAGACTTTGTTTTGTTTTAGGCTTTCTTGATCTGTTATTTTTTTTAAAGGTCCCTTTTTTATTTTAATTAAAACAAATTTTTAATCACTAAAACCCAATACATCACCTGCAGAGGGCAGGCTGCAGGGTGACTGATTGATGAACACCAGCAGCCTGAGAAGCTCTGTAGAAGCCTAAAGGGAAGGCTGTTTTCCCCTGGCTTTTGTTGTTGCTGTTGCTGTTGTTGTTACTGCTGCTGCCATTTTGTTTCTTGTTTGTTGTGTTTCCTCTTTCTTTGTCCCTCCCTTTTTTTCCTTTAACCAATTTTTTTCTATCTACATTATTTCTTGTCTTGCCTTCATTTTTCTATCTTCTGTTTTCTGTTGTTTTTCATTCATCCTACCTCTTTTTGTTTGGTCTTCGGTTTTTTTGTTTTTGTTTTTGTTTTTTAGTTTTATTTCTCTCTCACTATTTTTACTGTGTTTTCTTTCCTTATTTATTTATTTATTTATTTTTACTTTTTCTTTTTCTTTTTCTTCTTTTTTTTTTCTTTTGCTCTCTTCTCCTCATTCCGGCCTTTTAATTCATTCTATTTATTTTTTCATGTTTTGTTTCTTATTTCATTTTTCTATTCCATTTTAAAAATCTTATTCCTCTGTACTTTTTATGATTTTCACTCATGTAAATTATTTATTTTCCTAGACCTTGTATGGCTCCTTTTCTACCTTTTATTATTATTATCTTTACTACAATTATTCCTTTTCTATTCTTATCTCTTTCCTTTTCTCTGGTCCTAATTTTTTTTTTCAAGGAAACATAGAAAACAGTAAGGAAATAGAATAAGAGGAACAAAGTGTCAAAGTGAAACCTTAAAACACACAAAATGACAACAAAATAAAACCTTAGAGAAGAAAAAGAAGCTAACCAACTGAATTAACCCATCAAGATAAACAGATGCCAAGACACCAACAAAAAATTACAAGCCATACTAAGAAACAGGAAGACATGGCCCAGTCCAACGAACAAACTAAAAAATAGGATGAGATGCAGAACATGGAGTAAACTAATCAAAAATGTTCAAACAAATATCATGAAGCTACTTAATGAAGTGAAGGAAGAGATTAAGGATATTAAGAAGACACTGGGAGAACATACCAAAGAAATTGTAAACACACATAAAAAGATAATGGATATGATGGTGATGAATGGCACAATGTAAGAAATCAAAAATACACTGGAAGCACATAACAGCAGATTTGAACAGGCAGAGGAAAGAATCAGTGATGTTGAAGACAGTACAGCTGAAATCAGACAGATAGTAGAAAAGATAGATAAAAAGATAGAAAAAATCCTGCAGGGATTGAAAAAGAAAAATGAAATAGGAGGAATAACACTACCCAACTTTAAAACATATTACAAAGCTACAGTGGTCAAAACTGCATGGTAGGGAAGCAGATGTGGCTCAAGTGTTTGAGCTCCTATTTACCATATGGGAGGCCCCAGGTTCTATTCCCAGGGCCTCCTGGTGAAGGCAAGCCAGCCCATGAGGCACAGTGAGCTGGTGCAGCAGGTTGATGCAACAAAGGAAGATAAACAGAGACAGAAAAATGCACAGCAAATGGACACAGTGAGCACAAGCAGCAAGGGGGGAATAAATAAGAAAAAAAAAAAAAAAAAAAAAAACACTGCATGATATTGGGATAAGGATAGACATACTGACCAATGGAACCAAACTGAGAGTTCTGAAATAGATCTTCGTGTATACAGTCAGTTGATATTAGACAAGGCCACCAAGCCCATTCAACTGGGACAGAATGGCCTCTTCAGCAAGTGGTGCTTGGAGAACTGGATATCTATATCCAAAAGAATGAGATAGGAATACCATCACACACCTTATACAAAAATTAACTCAAGATGGATCAAAGATCTAAATATAAGAGCCAAGACCATAAAGATCTTGGAAAATAATGTAAGGAAGCATCTACAGGATCTTGTATTAGGAAATGGTTTCATGAGCTTTACACCCAAAGCATGAGCAACAAAAGAAAAAATAGATAAATGGGACCTTCTCAAAATTAAAAACTTTTGCCCCTCAAAGGAATTTGTCAAGAAAGTGAAACGGCAGCCTACTCAATAGGTGAAAATATTTGGTAACCATATATCTGCTAGGGGCTTAATATCCGTATTATATAAAGAAATCCTACACCTTAACAACAACAAAAAAAGACAAACAACGCATATTGAAAATGGGCAAGTGTTTTGAATAGACACTTCTCCAAAGAAGAAATAGAAATGGCTAAAAAGCACATGAAAAGATGCTCAACATCACTAGCTATTAAGGAAATGCAAATCAGAACTACAATGAGATATCTTGCACCCATTAGACTGGTGGCTATTAAAAAAACAGAGGATTACAAATGTTAGAGAGGATGTGGAGGAATGGGAACCCTTATCCACTGTTGGTGGGAGTGTAGAATGGTGCAGCCATTGTGGAGGGCAGTTTGGCAGTTCCTCAGGAAGCTAACTATAGAACTGCCATATGATCCAGCAATCTCACTGCTGGGTATTTATGCAGAAGAATTGAACGCAGGGACATGAACAGTTATATGCACACCAATGTTCATAGTGGCATTATTCACTATTGCCAAAAGTTGGAAACAACCCAAATGTCCATCAACAGATGAATGGATAAACAAATTGTGGTATATACATACAACAGAATATTTCTCAGCTGTAAGAAAGAATGCAGTATTAACACACGGGATAACATGGATGAATCTTGAAGACCTTATGTTGAATGAAGCAAGCCAGGCACTGAAGGACAAATATTACATGATCTCATTTATATTAATTAAGCAAATTGAGCAGACTCGCCGAGCTAGAGTCTGGAAGATAGGTTTACAGGAGACAGAAAAGGAGAAGGTTGTGAGCCAATGGCTACATGGGCAAAATCTATAATAAGGTGGAAATGTGTAGTTGTACAGTGGATGGTCATGACAGTGGTGCAGTGATACTACTGGGCAGGGTGGTATTGGTTTGTCAGGGGGGCTAAGGTGGGGAGGGTGGGGCGGATTGTCTATAGAAATAGCGAGATGGTTGCGGGAGGGACAAGGTGAACACTGGGAATTTGTGGGTATGTGGTTGAAACTACAACATTGGGAATGTTCTTTTGGAAATATGACAGGGGAGGGTTATTGGTTTAGGGTGTTGGATGTGGGGGGGCATTACAAGGTTTACCTGGGGTAGGATTCTAGGGAGTGTGTGTGTTCACCTTGTCATAGTGTATTATATCAGTGGGTGGAGACCCACACAATGAGTGGGAAGGTGTTGGACTCCCATCCTGGGGAGTCCTGCTATGTTCTCAAATTGAGGGGCAGGCATCTCTTGGGAGCATAGCAATGCCCAATTGGGGAGGACAGGCCAATATTTCAAGCCCTCAATGTTGTTGCAAGTAACTTTAAATCTTGTTCTTCAAGGAGTGGAGCTTGGTGGTTGCTATGAGTCCCAAGGGGAGGGGACAGAGGAATAGGCTAGATGGAACATGGGGCATTTTGGGGGCAATGGAAGTGTTCTACATGATCTTGCAATGATGGATACAGGCCATGTTAAATTTCCTTAAAATTTATAGAAGTGTGTGGTCCAAAATATAAACCATAATGTAAATCATTGACCGTGGTTAGCAGCAATGTTTCAATATTTATACATCTATTGTAACAAATGTACCATCCACTTGTAAAATGTTATTAATAGGGGAAAGGAGGAAAGGGGGATAATGTTGGGTATATGAGAATCCTCTATATTCTGCATGTGATTTTTCTGTAACCTAAAGCTTCTTTGAAGACAAAATGAAAAAAAAAATAAGATACTGGGGGAAAAAACAGACGAAAATGTCACTGTACATACAAGATAACAGATCTTACAGTGATGAAAGACATAATGTCAAAAAATTTTTTTAATTAAAAATTTTTTTTCTTTATTATTCTAAATTTTTTAAAAATTTGTATTTTTTTGTTATTTTTAAAACTATCATTATTTCATTTTCTTATTAATTATATTTGGTTATTTTCTAGCTTCATTTTGAAGATGTTTTGGATCACAGAAGGGTTACAACTGTGGCAGGGGAGGATCATTCGTGTGAGGTATCTGTGATGAGGGATACGTGGGAGGAGGTTCACCTGGGGCATACCTATAAGACATATGAATGTTTTCAAGTGTTCATGGGGCATTGTCACGGTGGGTGGAGATCCATACAACAACCGAAAGAATATTGAATTCCCATCCTGGGGAGCTCTGCCACATTCTCTAATGGGATGGCAAGAATCCCCCGAGTACAGGAGCAGTGACTAGTGAAGGAGGATGGACCACTGACAGGCCCTTGATATTGATGAATGTACTTATGAACCTTTGCTTTTGAAATTGGAACTTAGCCTAGTATTATAGGGTGCCTAAGAGTTACCTCCTGAGAGCCTCTTTGGTGCTCATATGTGGCCTTTCTCTAAGCCGAGCTCAGCATATAAATGCATTATCTTCCCCTCTAGCATGGGACATGACTCCTGGGGATAAGTTTCCCTGGCACCCAGGGATTACTACCAAGCATCAACTAGCAAGGCACTTGGAAAAAGATGTTGACTAAAAGGGGAAAGGTAAAGACAAATGAATTTATATGGCTAAGAGTCTTCAAAGTGAAGGAGGAGGGCTTTCCAGAGGTTACAGTTATGCAGGTCTCAGCAGGATCTCATTGACTGCCAAAGTAAATATTGCCTCAAATAGCAGAGACATCCAGACACTATAGGCATGGCTGACAGCTCAGGAGTTTGGTGCTCTGCCAGTGGGCTCTATTTAGGAACTTATACTCCCCAATGTGACAGAGTTGGACTCAGGTGTGGTTTCCCTACATATGGCTCTTCTGTCCCTTGTATTTGAACCTATAGTTAGTGCTAGAGTTGATAGGTGTATGTCACAGGAGACTTAAATCTTTCGGCAGTTCATGTGCCAACTGGGCCCTGAATCTCAACAGAGTTGCAACACCTGCTCTCTAGTGTGTTGAACTCACCCAGGTCAACTAACAAGGAGATGATGATGGCAAGGACCACCCCAAGGAACAGAGAGGATCTACAACTGCAAGCAAGAGAGTCCCATCCATCTGCCCCATGGGATCTAAGCCCCTCTCAATTAGAGGTGGAGTGGGTATCACCATCCCAGAATCCTCAGGATTGGGGAATGAACAATGAACTAGAGTAGACTTACTGGTATTCTAGTATAGATTTATTGTGATTCTAGCAATGGAAGGACTTTTATCATTGATGTGGAGGCAGTGGCCACTGGAGGTTCTGAGGGGAGGGAGAGAGAAAAACAGGTGTAATATGGGGACATTTTCAGGACTTGGGAATTGTCCTGAATGACAGTGCAATGACAGATACAAGCCATTATATATCTGGTCATAACTTACAAAATTGTGCGGGAGTGTAAACTACTATGTAAACTATAATTCATGCTTAGTGGCAATGCTTCAAAATGTGTTCACCAATTGTAACAAATGTATCACACTAGTGAAGGATGTTGTTAATGTGGGAATCTCCTATATTTTTTATGTAACATTTATGTAATCTAAGTGTCTTTAAAAATGAAAATATAAAACTACATTTAAAAAAATCTGAAGTTTCCATCTGTTTTACAAACTACAAACTACAGATTTTTATGATAGGATTGAATAGTTTGAAAATTAAATTTACATTCCACCAAGTCACAGATTTTCCTTCTGTGTAAGTTGACATCACAGTGTTACAGGCTGCCATCACTCTGGTTAAATATAGGTAAAATAAGATTGGCCTATAACTCAAGAGGAGTTCATTGATAGCCTGGAAAAGGCTGCACAAGAATTAGGGACTTTCTTTCCCTTGGCAATTCAAACTATAAATAAGTTAAATAAGTGTCAGATCATTTGCTTGCTAAGAACAGAAAGTGAAAGACAGGCCAAAAAGACCATGAAGTAGCAATGGACAGTAGTAAACCGAATCTATATTTAAACACAAACCAAAAGACCTTCGTAGGAAAGAGTGAGTTATTGGTTTGATAGTGGGAACATAAGCAGTAGATACACAGGGAAAGGAGACAGAAAAAGTAACTAATATGTATTAAGGGAGAAAATGCTGAACTAGAGATTGGTGGGCTTCTGCTTCTGAGGAGGTAGTTGGTAGGGATGCTTTGGATCTTGAAAAACTAGCCAAGTCCCCAAATTTTCTGTGAGGCCTCATGACTGGTAATTTTCATGATAACTAGTTGTGGGGCTTTTTCTACATCTGCATGAGACATAGCTCAGTGATTAAGATTCCTGTTGGCTAGTTTTGTACATTTACTATTGAAATGCCTTTTTTTTTTTTTTTTTCAAGGTAATGACCTGAACATTTTAACATTAAGAATTCTCTCAGTTTGTTTTGGCTGTAAAGTATTACTACAATGTATGAAATAATTCCCATATAAATTTAAAAAGTTGTCAATGAATAATATTTGACATACAGTATTTTTTCTACTTTTTTCAGGGTTAATTTACATACTAAGATGAATAAAGCTACCACTATACCTTCTTGAATTCTTTAATACCTTTAGGATATGGTAGGAGTCTTAGGAAACTGATTTAAAGGACTAATTTAGTGTTTATTGAAGAACTGGTTTTGTAAAGGGTCAGCAAACATGTGATGTTGTTAACTAATCAGAGTTTTATTGCTTCTTGTACCCAGGTTCATAATTAGAAATATTCACTATGCTATTTTTCAGGCCTCTCAACCAACAGATCTGAGCCAGCACTCCCAATGAAACCTATTTGCCACCACCTTCCTCCTTTTGATACTTGACTTAGAATAGTCAGTTTCTCTATGTGATTAATGGAACTTTATTATGTTAACGAAATCTAGTACTTTAGCATACTTCTTCAGTGATGTAAGAAACAAGACATGTATATACACTACTCCACACACTAATAAATTCATTTGATTTATTAAAATTGCTTCTAGAAGCTAAGCAAGATTTAGAAACACTCAGGAAACCAAGAAAACTTAAAATTGGAGACAGCAACATCAGAATTGAAAATTTCTAAAAGTCAAAATCACCTTAAATAATATTTTTAAACAATAATCTACAGACTGGATAAAATATTTGCAATATATACAATATAAAAATGATTAATATCATTAATATATAAGGTAGTACTACAAATAAATAAAAAAGTCCCTTAAATGACTGCTTATAAAGTATGATTAGAAGAGGTACAAAGCAAGACCAGACCCTGAAATACTGGCTTTTTACTACTGCTATAAAAAGATAATTTCATATATGTGCAGGGCTTCTTTTAGCCTTAGGAATTCCTATCTAAAATGATAATACACTCGAGAAGAAGGGTTAATTTAATATATCTGGGGTGGTATTGACCGGAAACAAAAATGGACAACTTCTATCTTTGATACTAAGGTAGAAATGGGACTACTAGATGAAAGAAAAAATATTTAGGCAGTACTTATATATTTTAAGTACTCTGGAAGTCTAGACTAAATATGTGTGATATAAAGATCACATATGATGGGAAGCAGATATGGTGCAACCATTTGGGCACATGCCTCTCCTGTGGGAGGTCCTGGGTTCAGTTCCCGGTGCCTCCTGGAGAAGGTGAGCAAACAATGATCAGACAGATGAGAGAATCATCTGGAGGAGGATAAGAACAATAAATCTTTTAAAAAAGCATTGTGCACCTCCTGATGGAAATACAAACACTATCTATGATGGAGATGGACTCCCCTCCCCCAGAAAATTGTAACTTGAATGTGGTCAAGACTCTAGATCTAACTAGCAATTTTCAAGATAAATAAGGGTCTGTGAATGTATGAAATTGCACCATGAGAATGCAATCAGCAAAATCCAGAGTGTGGGAAACTAACAGATAAATTACCTATTTCTTCAATAACAAAGACTGAAGGGTGGAAGGAAGGTAAGGAGGGATGGAAGGAGAGAAAAAAGACTATAGATTAAAAACAAAATAAGGCAAAAATATCAAAACTGAAAAAAAATGAGACATATTAACTTACAACTTATGGACCTCAGTTGGTTCCTAATCCAAAAACAAACTGTTAAAAAAAATGTATGACAAGGAGAAAGTAAACACAGTTGGGGTATTTGATGATATTAAAGAATCATTAATTTTTAGGCTAATAATGAAATTGCGTTTTTCTTTGTAAGATTCTTTGTCTTTCAGAGATACATCCCTTCAAATATTTACAGAAAAATGACGGAAGGATCTGAGCTGATGGAAAATCCCTGTTTACCTGGACAGAGGGTTTTCTGGAGACTCAAAACTTTCCATGTTAAAGCCAGGAGAGTCCAGGGCAAATGGGGATTTCCATCAAAACCAACTGGGGTAAGTATTGCGAAGTTATTGGGGATAGAGATAAAGCTGGGTAGGATAATTAGGCAGATAATTGTTGAAGTTGCAGTATATATTTGAAAATGTCAAAGATTTAAAAATCATATGGACCAATGTTTTCTTGTACATGGGAAGATGGAACGGATTTTACAAGTTGGTGATGAGAAGCTTCATTAAAAGCTGTATGAATATATTTCTTCCAGAACAGAAAGAAATAGAGTATGAAACATACTTATTATCTAACATAAGGCAATGATGATTGTGTCAGTGAACTTAGACCCTGCACGTAAGACACTGAAATGCACTTATAATGACTTCTTGAAAGTTCCTTTATTATTGTTTATTGTATGGCTTCCTGAGTCATAGTATTCCATCATTCAGAATACGAACATTTACTGAATGCCTACCTCTTGCAAATCCCTGTGGGACCTATTGACATAGCAAAAATATGAAAATTAACAGCTACAAAAAATAAATTTTAAGTGTTTTCATATTGGCCTCAGAAGGGATTCACTTGCTGCTCTAAATATTTATGAACACATGATAAATTTATGCAATCAGCCCAAATTTAGCTTGCATTCCTTAATATTTAAAATTAACACTATTTGTTGGTAGATTTGACTGAAAATATGTTTTGAAAACATATTCACAGGATAAGAGAGAATTTGTCATGTAATTTTTTCCCTTTAAAATTCTATATGTATCTTTAGAAAATCTCTTTCTTTTAATATCATCTTCACAGTACAATTGATGAATTATATGGTTAGCTATTTTCCTAATAATATTGTCACAATAGAAAAAGTGAAGTTATTTTAAAATAACTTTTATAATCAAATCAATGGGTCAGTGATTTGTGTAAACCATGCTCCAATAGGACATTCTAGCAACAAGGTCCTAACTAGTTAGTGAAATGAAATTAATTAACTTGCCAGTCATCTTTCATTCACATTTTGTGATAAGTATTTTCTTTGCTCTATTTCTCCATGTGTTGGTTTGAGTTTTTTATGTGCAACCCCAGAAAATCATGTTCTTAAATTGAACCTATTATGGACCTTTGATTAGACTATATCAGTTAAGGACCCTTTATTAGATTGTTCTAGTAAGGCTTAGCCTGGGGTGGGTCTTAATTCTTTTACTGGAGTCCTTTATAAATAGAAGAATAAAGAGCCATAGTTATAAAGAAAAAATCACAGAGATGGAAAGAAGAACCAAAGAGCTCAGAGAGGAATCTGGGAGAAAGAAAAGCCACAGAAGGAACAGCCCAAAGCAGAACTAGCAGCTAGGCTCAGAGGACAGGGGAGAGACGAGTGGACTGGCATTGTACACGGCCATGTGCCTGATCACCCACAGCTGAGCTTGGAGAGAAAGTGAGCCTGGAGGAGAAGGAAGAAATTGGCAGAGCCTTCACTGTGCCTTGCTACATGGCAGGAATCCAGGATCACCAGCAACCAAACTTTGTTGAGATAGCATCTCTGATGATGCCTTAATTTGGACATTTTCATAGACTCAGAACTATAAGTTGTTTTTTTTTTTCTTTTTTTAAATTTATTTATTTATTTTTTATTGTGGGTAAAAATCAAAATTTTCACAATACATACCAATATTTGTAAAATGATATATAAATATATATGCATATATGTGCATTTGCTTACAAAAATGTTATATATATATATATATATATATTTTTTTTTTTTTTTTAAAGAGGTGCTTAGATTACCTAAATATTACATGGAACCTACAGGGATTCCCATGTTCCCCACATCCCACACCTCCCACCACATCCCACACAAAAGTCTCCCACAAGTGTAGACCATCACACTCAATGGACTTACACATCCTGGGGCCTTGCCATCAACCATAGACCACAGTTCACATCGTAGATCACACTCTCTTCCACACAGTTCTGAATGGTGTGTGCTGATTTAAAATGGCCTACATCCGCTGCCACAATAGCACTCAGGACAACCTCCAAGTCCCGATAAAGCCCCTGTATTTCAACTGCACATCCCCTCCCTGCCCTGAAAGTGTCCAGCGGCCACCGGCTCCACCTCACTGTTATAATTTCTTCCATTGCTAGAATCACCATATGTGTACAACAGAATACTATCAAGTCCAATCTAGTCCATAGATCTTCCCCCAATCCTGAGGGGATTGGGATGGTGATGTCCACTCCACCTCCAAGTGAGAGAGGGCTTATATCCCATGGATACAGTGAATGGGATTATCCTGCCTGCAGCTGCAGGGCATCTCCATTCCCTGGGATGGCCGTTACCATCATTGTCTCCTCGCCAGGTGACTTGGATGAGTCCATTGAGTTGTAGGGTAGGAGTTACAGCTCCACCGAGATTCCACGCACACCTGGCACATAGGTAGGCCAGAGGCTCCAGTCTCTGGAAGTATACCTAAAAACTCCAGCATCACATATAGGTTTGAATAGAAGGGACTGATGAACTATGTGCAGGGAGGACTTATTTGAGTCCAATTCTGTCACTCTCAGGAGCACAGATTCCAAAATAGAGCCCACTGATAAGGCGTCAGTCTCTGGGGCTATCCCCCCTTATATAGGACCTGGGTATCGCCAGAGCCCTCAGGAGCCCCTCTGTGTGGGGTGATATGCACTTTGATGTTCTATGAGCTCCTACTGAGGTGTGCATAAGTGTTACCTCTGGGAGGACCCCCCGACTCTTTTTGAAGTCTCTTAGCCACTTGAACTCATTTGTCTTTACCTTTTCCCCCTTTTATTCAAGGTCTTTTTCCAGTCGTGTTGCCAGTGGCACTTGGTATTAATCCCTCGTTGCCAGGGAGGCTCATACCCAGGAGTCATGTCCCACGTTGGGGGGAAGGTAATGCGTTCATATGCTGAGTTTGGCTTAGAGAGAGGCCACAGTTTCAGTTACAAGAGCAAAGACTCATAAGGGTAGTCATCAATAACAAGAACTCATCAGTGGGCCATCCTCTTTTGACAGACACTGTCCCTGCACTCAGAGGACTGTTGCTGTCCCTTGGAGAATGTGGCAGAGCTCTCCAGGCTAGGAATTCAGATTCCCTCATTTATAGAGTGATTGTCCACCCACCGTGACCATGCCCCATCCTTTGATCTTTTGAAATATTTTGTATATCTTTCATGTATATTCAGATGAACTTACTCTATGAATCACCCCACCCTGACACCTCCCACCAATAATCCCCTGCAGTACCCATTGTAACCCTTCTGTGACCTAAATCTTCCATGAACATGTAGCCTATATAATAATCAAATACACTTAACAGGAAAAAGAAACAACAATAAGCTTACATGTAAGAGAAAAACATAAGGAAATTCAGGGAAAAAAAAACAAAACAAAAAACAAACAATCAATCAAACAAAAAACAAAACAAAACAAAATATAATTAGCGGATTGGGACATTCAAAAAATGGGGAAAAAAAGTAAAAGAAATGCCTTCAAAAATATATATATATATTCTTTTTGTCCCTTTATCACTGTGTTATCGGATGTCTGGTGTGCCGTGACACCTTCCCCCTCTCAATCCCCAGTGTCTCCCAAATTTTCATTTAATTTTCAAAGAAGTTTTAGGTCACAGCAAAGTCACACATGGAATACCAGAGACTCCCAGATACCAAACCACCACCCTTTCCCCACCCCATATTAACCCCCCCCCTTTTTTTGGATGTTAGCATTGTTGTAACTGTTATACAGATAGCAAAATATAGCAACTAAACATTGTCAATGATTTACAGTATAGTTTACAATTTAGACGATACAGTTTAATAACTTTTGATGATATTTACCATGTCCTGTGTCCATTACTGTAAGGTAAGAAAAACCTTTCCCATGACCACTGAATACCCCGTTAGATCTTAACTTTTCCTTCCTCTCCACCCCGCTGGGGCATATGACACTATGACACTCCCCTGTCTTGACTCATGGAATGTCAAGATTCATAGTTACGTGCCCTGGGTATTTGAACCTGCCCTTTCTAATCTACACACCTGTCAACGCTGCACCACCAAACCCAATAATATCACTACCCATCTGTCCTATCCTTCAATATGCAACTATACTCTATCCCTTTACCATAGATTATGTCCATATGGGTGATGGCTCAAAGCCTGCTCTTCTCTTTCTCTCCCTTGTTAACCTATCTTTCAGACAATGGTTCTCAGAGACTGCTCACTTTCCTCAGTTCAAATCAGTGAGGTCATATACTGTTCATCCTTCAGTGCCTGGCTTGCTTCACTCAACATAAGGTCTTCAGGATTCATCCACATTATTCCATGTGTTAGCACTTTATTCCTTCTTACAGCTGAGTAATATTCCATTGTATGTATGTACCACATTTTGCTTATCCATTCATCTGTTGATGGGCACTAGGGCTGATTCCAACTTTTGACAATGGTGAACAATGCAGCCATGAACATTGGTGTGCATATATCTGTTTGTGTCTTTGGTTTCAGTTCTTCTGGGTATATACCCAGCAGTGGAATTGCTGGATCATACGGAAGATCTATTGTTAGTTTTCTGAGGAACTGCCAAACTGTCCTCCACAGTGGCTGGACCATACCACAGTCCCACCAGCAGTGGATGAGGGTTCCTATTCCTCCACATCCTCTCCAACATTTAGTGTCTCCTGTTTTTTTAATAGCTGCCATTCTGATGGGTGTAAGATGGTATCTCATTGCAGTTTTGATTTGCATTTCCCTGATAGCAAGCGATGTTGAGCATTTTTTCATGTGCTTTTTAGCCATTTGTATTTCTTCCTTGGAGAAGTGTCTTTTCAGGTCACTTGCCCATTTTTTAAATGGGTTGTTTGTCTTTTTATTTTCAAGGTGTAGGATTTCTTTATATATGCAGGATCTTAGGCTCCTATCAGATATATGGTTGCCGAATATTTTCTCCCGTTGGGTAGGCTGCCTTTTTATTTTCTTAATAACATCCCTTGAGGTGTAGAAGTTTCTAATTTTGATGAGATCCCATTTATCTATTTTTTCTCTTGCTACTCGTGCTTTGGCTGTGAAGTTCATGAAACCATTTCCTATTACAAGGTCCTGTAGATGCTTCCCTACATTATCTTCCAAGGTCTTTATGGTTTTGGCTCTTATATTTAGATCTTTGATCCATCTTGAGTTGATTTTTGTATAAGGTGTGAGATGGTATTCTTCTCTCATTCTTTTGGATATGGATATCCAGTTCTCCAAGCACCACTTGTTAAAGAGGCCATTCTCTCCCAACTGAGTGGGCTTCGTGACCTTGTCAAATATCAGATAACTGTATATGTGAGATTCTATATCAGAACTCTCAATTCGGTTCCATTGGTCAGTAGGTCCATCCTTGTGCCAATACCACGCAGTTTTGATCACTGTAGCTTTGTAGTATGTTTTAAAATTAGGTAGTGTGATACCTCCAACTTCATTTTTCTTTTTCAATGTCTTTGGCAATTTGGGGCCTCTTGCCTCTCCAAATATATTTTGTGGTTAGTTTTTCCAGTTCCTTAAAAAATACAGTGTTGACTTTTATTGGGATTGCATTAAATCTGTAGATTAGTTTGGGTAGGATAGACATCTTGATGATGTTTAGTCTTCCCATCCATGAACAGGGAATATTTTTCCATTTATTTAAGTCTTCTTTGATTTCCTTTAATAGTGTTGTGTAGTTTTCTGTATATAAGTCCTTTACATCTTTAGTTAAATTTATTCCTAGGTATTTGATTCTTTTATTTACTATTGTAAATGGTATTTTTTTCCTGATTTCTTCCTCAGTTTGCTCATTATTGGTGTACAGAAATGCTACTGATTTTTGAGCATTGATCTTATAGCCTGCAACATTACTGAACTTCTTTATAAGTTCTAGAATCCTTGTTGTAGATTTCCAGGGCTTTCTATGTATAGGATCATGTCATCTGCAAATAATGAAATTTTTACTTCTTTTCCAATCTGGATGCCTTTTATGTCCTATTCTTGTCTCAGTGCTCATGCAAGTACTTCTAAGACAATGTTAAATAGGAGTGGTGATAGTAGGCATCCTTGTCTAGTTCCCGATCTCAGAGGGAAGGCTTTTGGATTTCTCCATTGCAAATGATGTTAGCTTTGACTTTTTCATAATACCCTTTATCATATTCAGAAAGTTTCCATCTATTCCTATCTTTTGTAATGTTTTTTTGAATAAAGAGTGCTGTATTTTGTTGAATGCTTTTTCTGCATCTATAGAGATGATCATGTGGTTTTTTTCTTTCAATCTGTTTATGTGGTGTATAACATTGATTGATTTTCTTATATTGAACCATCCTTGCATACCTGGGATGAAACCCACTTGGTCATGGTGTATAATCCTTTTGATGTGTTGTTGAATGCGATTAGCAAGTATTTTGTTGAGGATTTTAGCATCTAGGTTCATTAGAGAAATTGGTCTGTAATTTTCCTTTCTTGTGCTATCTTTATTTGGTTTTGGTATTAGGGTAATGTTAGCATCATAGAATGAGTTAGGCAATATTCCTTCTACTTCTATTTTTTGGAAAAGCTTAAGCAGAATTGGTGTTAGCTCCTTCTGGAATGTTTGGTAGCATTCAGCTGTGAAGCCATCTGGTCCTGGGTTCTTCTTAGTTGGGAGGTTTTTGATGACTGAGTCTATCTCTTTACTTGTAATTGGACTGTTGAGTTCATCTATTTCTTCTTTCATCGATGTAGGCTGTTTGTGAGTTTCTAGAAACTTGTCCATTTCCTCTAAATTATCATTCTTGTTGGCATATAATTTTTCAAAGTATCCTCTTATTATACTCTTTATTTCTGTGGGGTCAGTAGTGATATCCCCTTGCTCATTCCTTATTTTATGTATTTGCATCTGTTCTCTCTTTTTCTTTGTTAGTCTGGCTAAGGGTTTGTCAATTTTATTGATATTCTCAAAGAACCAGCTTTTGGTTTTGTTTATTGTTTCCAGTGCTTTCTTATTCTCTATTTCATTAAGTTCTGCTCTAATCTTTGTTATTTCCTTCTTTGTACTTCCTTTAGGTTTAGTTTGTTGTTGTTTTTACAATTCCTTCAAGTGTGCAGTTAGGTCTTCAATTTTAGCTCTTTCTTCTATTTTAATATATGAATTTATGGCTATGAACATCCATCTCAGGACTGCTTTCACTGTATCCCATAGGTTTTGATATGTTGTGTTGTCGTTTTCATTAGTTTCAAGGTAGTTACTGATTTCTTTTGAGATTTCCTCTTTGACCCACTGTGTCTAAGAGTGTGTTGTTTAACTTCCATATCCTTGTGCCTAACCTGTTTCTCTGGCCCTTAGTTGTTTTCCAATTTCATTCCGTTGTGGTCAGAGAAATTACTTTGTATAATCTCAATCTTTCTGAATTCATTGAGAGTTGTTCTGTTGCCTAGCATGTGGTCTATTTTGGAGTATGTTCCATGTGCACTAGAGAAGAATGTAAATCCTGCTGTATTTGGGTGTAGTTTTTTGTATATGTCTATTAAGTCCAGGTCTTCTAATGTATTGTTGAGTGCCTTTGTTTCTTTTTTGATTCTCCATCTTGATGTTCTGTCTAATGATGATAGTGGTGTGTTGAAGTCCCCTGCTATAATTGTAGAGGCATTTATTTCTCCTCTTAGTTTTTCCAGAGTTTGCTGCACGTATTTTGAGGCACCCCGATTAGGTGCGTAAATGTTGATGTTTGTTCTCTCTTCTTGAGAGATTACTCCTTTTACTAATATGTAGTGTCCATCTTTGTCTCTTACAATAGTTTTGCATTTAAAGTCTATTTTGTCTGATATTAGAATAGCTACTCCTGCCCTTTTTTGGCTATTGTTAACTTATAAAATGGTTTCCAGCCATTCACCTTCAGCCTCCTTGAATCCCTGGGTCGAAGGTGGGTTTCTTGTAGACAGCATATAGATGGATCATATTTTCTTATGCATTCTGCCAATCTGTGTCTCTTGATTGGCGAATTTAATCCATTAACATTCAGTGTTATTACTCGTAACGAATTTCTTACTTCAGCCATTTTTTCTTTGGGTTAATGTATGTCATATGTTGTTTTGTTTCTCTTTTTGACTTTTCAGTTGTTTTTAAACTCTCCTCCAACCCTCTCTCCCTTGTTTTTTCCTTTCAACTTGTAGAGATTCCTTTAGTATTTCTTGAAGTGCTGGTTTCTTATTGACATACTCTCTTAATTTCTGTTTATCTGTGAATATTTTGAACTCTCCATCATTTTTTAATGCCAGTTTTGCTGGATAGAGAATTCGTGGCTGGAAGTTTTTTTCTTTCAGTATTTTGACTATGTCATACCACTGTCTTCTTGCCTCCATGGTTTCAGCTGAGAAATCAGCACTTAATCTTATTGTGCTTCCGTTGTATGTGATGGTTCTCTTTTCTCTTGCTGCCTTGAGTATTTTCTCTTTGTCTTGAACATTGGACATTTTGACAAGTATATGTCTTGGAGTTGGCCTGTTGGGATTTATACTATTTGGGGTGTGCTCTGCTTCCTGGATCTGCACATCCATCTCTCTCAATAGGGTTGGGAAGTTTTCAGCCATTATTTCCTTCAACACTCCTTCTGTTCCCTTTCCCTTCTCTTCTCCTTCTGGGATGCCCATAATGCGTATGTTTGTACATTTTGTGTTATTGGTTAATTCCCTGAGTCCATGCTGGATTTTTTCTATCTTTTTTTCTATCTGTTCTACAATCTCTTTGATTTCAGCTGTATTGTCTTCCATATCACTTATTCCTTCCTCTGCCTATTCAAATCTGCTCCTATGTGAATCCAGCGTCTTTTTGATTTCTTGGATTGTGCCATTGTTCACCCTCATATCCATTATCTTTTTAGGCATGTTTGCAATTTCTTCAGTATGATCTCCCAGTGTCTTCTTCATATCCTTAATCTCTTCCTTCACTTCTTTAAGTTGGTCCATGATATTTGTTTGGAAATCTTTGATTAGTTGTTCGATGTTCTGCATCACTTCCTGGTTTTTAATTTGTTCATTGGACGTATCCATGTTTTCCTGTTTCTCAGAGTCATTTGTATTTTTGTTGTTGTTGTTGCCCTCTGGTCATCATATTATCTTGATGGGTTTGTTCAGTTGATTAGCTTTTCTCTATGCTCTAGAGTTTTATTTAGCTGGTGGTTCTGCATGTGAGTTAAGTTTTCTCTTTGGCAGTTTTCTTCTTATTTTATTTCTTTGCTTCTTTCTATGTTCCCTTGAAGGCAAAAGATTAGGGCCAGAGGAATCAAAAGATGTAAGGAAGGTCGAAGGATAATAGTAATATTGATAAAAGTTAGAAGAGGGGCCAAATAAGGCTTAATGAGATGAATATTTAACTTGTGTAGGCAGTGTAGAGTAATAGGAAAAAAACTGGAGTTCCTACAATGGGCTGGGAAAACAAATGGAGGAATATATATATATAGTGATTTAGAAGGCTAGAATTATGAGGATGGAGAGAAATAGTAAAGAAAGGGCTGAAAGGAAAAAGTTAATACTAATAAAAAAAAGAAGAAAACAAAATAGATGGAATAGAAATTGACACCCTTAAGTTGTGGGCCTATGAAAAAATGTTGTATATAAGAGCCACAACAGAAAGCAGAAGGTAGAAAGATGAAGGAAGGATAAGCGATAGTTTGGAATACAAAATCAGTACAGACAGCGAGTGGGAAATTACTGAAGAAGAAGGACAGCAAAGAAGCGACAAGCTAGCAGCACCTAATTTTAAAAAATGAAAGAAAAAAGAAAGGGGGGAGGAAAGAAGAAAGAAAAGCAAGAAACCAGAAATAAACAGAGAAAAACCAAAAAGCCACACAGGCAAGCAGTCAAACAGAGCTAAGGGGGGGTCAATGATTCTCCTAGGGTCCACGTGGATCCTCTCTGCCTGCTTGTGTTTATCAATCAATTTCCCCACCGGGTTCTATATGCAGGTCCTGAAACAGCTTTTAGCTATTAAACTAAATTAAAAATAATTTATTTTTCATTTATTGAAGTGACCTTCTCACTTTTTTTTTTTTTTTTTTGGCAAAATACAGGACCCAAAATAATTCCTCCTTTAAACCAACCCACTTATGGAGGGGCCCCGTGGAAATTAATCAAGCACATCCCACTTCCTGGACTCCCCAGGGTAGCTGTAGCTCTGATGTTAGTCAGTGCAGAGTGCTAAAGACAGCCAACTCTGCCCCTTCTGGAGCCGAGCCCCAGCGTCACTGGGTTGCTGTGTAAATCAGTTTGACTCTGTAGATTTGCCTCTCCTCTCAGCCTGATGCTGCTTCAGGTCAGCTTATCTGCTCCCCAAAGCTATGGGGTGGTCCAGGCAGCCAGATCGATGGCAAAAAAAAAAAAATTCCCTTCCCTGTCCTCCAACAGAACCCTCCCTCATTTGGAGAGTGTCCCCTCTTCCTGGCTCCGCGGTGGCCTGGGGCTTATCCCTGGGCAGCTAGGCAAATCAACTCCTTCCCCGAACAGAATCACCCCTCCCCTCCGCTGGGTGCGAAATCGCTCCGGCTGTTCTGTTCACCCAAGGTCCAAGGGGCTCCAGGCAGCCAAATCCCCAGAAAATAAAACTCTCTTGCCCTTTTGCCAGAGCCCCCCCTCAGAGAGTGACCCCCTTGCTAGGCCCTGACTCCTGGTTGCCGAGCCCTGCTCATGGCTCCAATCGGCCATTTTATTTTATTTTTTTCCTCCCTAACTGTGGGGCTCAGCCGGCCGTGCCAACCACTACCGGTAGGCTTAAAACTCATGAATCTCTACTGTTCCGTCCACGCCGTTGATCCATGCAGATAGATGTCCCAAGCTTCTCATTCCACGCACGCACAGCACAGACCCCCGGGCAGGACCCCGTCCACAATCTGCCTTGCTCTGGGAGCTTGCAGTATGTGCCCTCCTACACTAACGCCATCTTGGCCCTCTCCGAACTATAAGTTTTTAACCTAATAAATTCCCCACTATAAAAGCCAAACCCAGGCCGAGGTGCTGGGGAGAAGGCCGTCGTCGCCGCACACGCATGTCGGGTCTAGTCTCCTTCAGCACGAGCCACCGGCTCCACTGCAAATCACTGAGTAATGAAGAAAACTTGAAACTCTTTGGGAAATGCAACAATCCCAATGGCCATGGGCACAATTATAAAGATTGATCCTGTTACAGGGATGGTTATGAACTTGACCGACCTCAACGAGTATATGGAGGAGGCAATTATGAAGCCCCTCGACCACAAGAATCTGGATCTGGATGTGCCCTATTTCACTGAGGTTGTGAGGTGGGCATCACTATCTTGCCTTATTCTGAGAGTAAAAAAGAAGTATTGCTTTTAACATTTTATATGATTGCTGTGCGATTTCTAAAGTTTTAGTTTGATGATGTATGTCTCTTAAAGATAGAATTTCTGCTCTCTGTAAATATTAAACATTAAGTTTTGTTTCATATTCAAAAAAAAAAAAAAGCCAAACCCATGACTCTTTTTTTCCTTTCCTTTTTTTAATAATGAAAACGCTCTAATATTGATTAAAGTGATGACTGCACAGCTCCATGATTATACCAAATACCATTGATTGTACACTTCAGATGAATTGTATGATTTATGAATATGTTTCAATAAAATTGATTTTTAAAAAGCCAACCTATTTCTGGTTGCTCCCAGCAGCTTTTAGATAACTAAAACACTCCCTGTGGAAGTTTTAAATTATTTGTGAACCCCCAAAAAAGAGAAGGATTATATTTGTAAACTGGTCTGTTCTTGGTGTGAAACCCTTTGATTGTATTAAATTCAAAGGTTTTAAGTTTACTTGATTAAATCAGTTTAGGGCCTTTGATTTGACCATGTCAGTAAGGCATGACTCCGGTTAAGCCCCTGCCCCCTTGGTGGGCTGATAAACAGGCACTCACTCAAGAAGACAAAAAGGAAGAGAGAACTTTGTCAGTTTTGATACTGGAGACCCATGGAGAGATAAGCCATTCTGGTAGTTTGCAGCTGAAGAGAACAGAGCAGCTGAGCAGCTGATAAGGTGAGCCCTATGCCAGACTGATAAAGGAAGTCCTGAGAGACAAGCCCTATACCAGCCTACAGATGAGATAGGAAGAAGCTGGGTCCACAGAGCCTTACGAGGAAGAAGGAAGGAGAGACAAGGCAGAGGTTGTCCGCCATCTTGCTTCAACACGTGGCAAATGGCTTTGGTGAGAAAGCAACCTTGATTTGGATAAGTGCAAAATTTTATCCTCTATAGGTTTTGACTTATACTTGCTTGATCATGATTGAGAATTGATATTTCAATTTTGTTGATCATTAGGGTTTTGTTCTCTTTTTAAAACTATTACTTCTCCCTGCTGCAGCTTTTTTCTACACTCCTCCTTGATCTCCCATAGCTACTTGTGTAATCCTACCCTTCCACTAAAAACCAGTATTACTGCCACCTCCTACAAGGATTGTGACACAATTCTCTAAAGTAACAGTTACCTCTCCTTCCAGATATTCTTTCTCAGAGGGCTCTCTGGATACCTTTGTCCTGGCATTTATCACAAACAGCTTAAATCCAATTTTTATGTGTGAAAAGACAATGTCTTTTTCATTCTTGTACCTACAACAGCTCTAATATGTTTTATTAACATAAGTAGAATTGAAATAATATATGAGAATTGATTGTTTTAGTTAAGGTCTGATTTTAAAAAGGAAAGAAGAAAGCTGTTCAGAATATTCTTCAAAAAATTTCAAGCAGAAAAAATAAGGAAAGGAGGATGAAAAATAAAATTACACTTCAACTGTTGATTTAGTTTAAATATCCTTTTCTTGTTCTATTTTTAAGCTGAACATTTTAGAACTCTGTGCATTGGAACTATTGATTCCAGAGTGATCAAATATTTTCTTCACTGAAAATGACGTAAAAGTTAGGAATATAAGTGATTAGATGGTAAGATAAAGTTTGATTTAAGAAATCTAAATTTTGGACATATCTAGCCATTTATTTAAGCCTGAAGTCAACATTATCAAAATGTTTACCAAATATGTCAGGATTATAAATGCAGTCAAATGTCAAAGTTTGTATTTTGCCCCATCCCTTTAATTTCTGCATAGGAAAGATACTGTTTAAAAAGACTTTAAGTTTACATTTCTAAATGATTGTACAATTTTAAAGACTAGTTAGTAAAATTGCTTTTGGACTATAAAACTTTGCATGGATGGTTTTATATCAATATCAAATAATCTGTTACCCTTTTCAAAACTGCCAACCATCTATTGGTCATTTTATTCTCTCTCCCTGCCTCTTTGTATTTTTATTTTCTTGCTCTCTGTTTCCCAGAAAACCAGGTATACATATTTTTGTGACTACTTTCCTGAATTAATTTAAATCTCACCTGAAAATCAAAAGCATGAAACAAATAAACAGAAAACCCAGCAGAAAGTATTTCATTCAACTACTGCATTGTTTTATATATATGTGTTATATTTCTAAAGAGTATTATATTTGGAAAATCTAGCACTTAGCTTGTTTGTTGAATTCTTTATTATACCATCTGCATGAAAGATTACTAGGTGGAAAATGGTTATTTTAACATATTTCCTTAAAATACTTTGAGGATGTGTCTTCAAAGTTCATGAACATTTCTTTGAGATAGCCTGTGGAATAGAAACTGAATTAAACACAAGGCATTTTCAGTTTCCATTGGTTTAAACAATCATCATATGAACACAATGTGGATTCATTTTATCAAACTGTCTCTTTCATAGAAACAAATAAACCTATAAGGACTAAATTGTTTAAATAATTTCAAAGTGAGTCACAATCAGACAAAGTAGTTCTTTAAGGGTTAAAAATAAAATGCAAATTTTATTTCTTAAATATCAAAAAAGGCATGCAAATTGTGTTAAAAATAATGAGCTATACTATAGCTCATTTTATTTTATGATGTAATTTTGTGCAACTTTACATAACTCATTTAAAGCTTAATTCCGAAAGTTCTACATTTGTGAAATGAAGGGTTCCAACTATATCATATTACTAATACTTATTGAACTATTTAAACTATATCATATTCACTAGAGCTGCACACAATCGTAATTCATTTACCTATGCACTAGATACAATACTCTTATCTACCTTAATGAATAAGGAGTCTGAGGCTCAAAGAAAATAAATTCTTTCCGTGTCTCTGTCCTTGTCCCTGTCCCTCTCCCTCTCCCAAATCCCCCTCTCCCTCTTGTTCTCCCTCTTCTAGTATATATTGTTGAACTTCCTGAACACAACAGAATCAGAGCTTGTTAGAGGCCGAATGAATCTCAGTGATCGTTTTGTGAATGCAACTCCTTTTAGAGATTGCAGAAAATGGTTATGGCCTGTGCAAGGACACACTATCAGCAAGGGCGGTTCCAGAATTTGAACCAGGGCCCTTGGCTCTTTAACTATATCCTGACACTTCTCTGAAGGATTCCTGGGATCCCTCCTGACCCAAACATCAGTCAGTCCAATCCTGTTTTTCCTCCCCAATAGACAGAGGAGTTTATTTTTACAAAATAGAAACAAATAATCATTTATTAACTAACTATAAAGAACAAAAGTTGCTGACAGTCACTACAGTTTTAAGGAAAGGATATCACTGTTAAAGCACGCTTCCTTCTTCCATAGCCTCTGCAATGCCAGTCAATGCATCATTCTTAATGGAAGAAGTAGGTTTTTTGCCCCACAAAACACTAATGTCATGCAGAGAGATTGGTGCAAACTTCTACCAGTTTTTTTTTCTCCCTATAAAGCCTCAGATATGTTCTCTATGCAATTATGCAATTGCTACTGAAGAAAATACCTAAAAGGAATTATTTCACTTTTAGCTGCCACCTTCCCATTATTCTCTGCCACATCACTATGTATTCCTTCATAACAAGTTTCATAGTCTGTAATTATCAGCAATTTAGGTGTTTTCTTTTTATTTATGCATTTGCTATTCCATCATCCACTAAAATGTTAGTTCTTTTAGTGGCAGGGACCATGCTTGTCTTGTTCTTTGGTGTACCACCAGTGCTTACTACAGTTTCTGGTCCTTGGTCAATAAATATTTGTTGAGTGAAAAAAAAAAAAAATCAACAACGTTATACCTCTAAATAGCATGCATAGCAAGAAGTCAGGAACCCTATAAATTTTTGGCATTTCACTGAATGGCTATCTCGGTGCCTTTTAGACATAAATATCTCAGGTGTTTATATCTTAGCACATAGTGAGATGAGGTACATTCCCATCACTAACCTCCATATTTAAGGTCCTATTGTCAACTTATGACTAATAATATTATACGGCATAAACTAGTGGAACTTTAATTTCAATGTTTGGAGCATGACTTTATTTAATGATGCAACGTAAAACAGATCAACTTTGGGATTAGACAGGCCTGTATTCAAATTTAGCTCTGCTACTTCCAACCTGTGTGATCTTGGACAAGTAAATTAGCCTCACTGAAACTCTGGATTTTATCTGTAATATGTGAATATTAGATATAAAATTTTCTACAAGTTCTAGATACAATATGAAAATTTCCAATCCATTGGTAAATGTCTTAAGTGACTATAAGCAATTCATTTTAATGTATTATAAAATTAGCAATAATCAGTATTGAATATGGTGGATGTTCAACAAATATATTTTTTATTATTACTAATCTGTGGCAATCTCAAAGATTCACACAATATGAGCAGAAAATGATCATGCCAAACTGGTCGTTTTGTGATTATATGGCTTCAGCATGGGCAGCACACAGTTTCAAACTAGTCTTTACAGCAGTCCTTTTTCTCTGCTGACAAGAACTCCCCATGGACATACAAGACCTTGGTGGTGTGCTGTCATTTTTTGCCAACCCTTGCCCAGCCCAGCAGAGTGGGTTTGAAAGTAGTACAGCTCTAATGATAGGAGTCTAGCTTAGTTTCAGAATTCTTTTAAGCCCAGGAAGGTAGACAGCACTGGATTCTGGTAGCCAGTTTCTACTTTTTGTTCTCCATCAACCCTAACAATTAACTCACCTTCCATACTTGCATTCCTACACAATGAATTAAATACCTATGATGGGTCAAATTTTTGCTCCAAGCTCATAAAAGTGTTAGTATAGTAGACAATTGATAAATAATCATAGTATTTGTGATAAATGTTGCAGGAGGTACAGGTACATAAGTAATAGTAGGGCATAAAGGAAGACTTTCTCTGTCTGCATGGGCAAGGGACAGTGTCACAGAAGTCTGAGTTAAGAAGTAAAAATTTAGCAGGAATTCTCCAAGTAGGGCTGAGAGCAGAGAGCTCAGATGTCATTGAGGCCCAGGCCTCACCAGCTTCCTAGTCTAGGAGCAAGCAGATCAGCATCTTTAGTACACTGAGAGGCATGGCATGCTAGAGCCAGATTCAGTGCAAATGGTGGGTCTGGTTGGAATTCTTTTCAGCTCCCTATTGCTGCATAGCAAATGACTCCAAAATTTAGCAACTTTAAACAACAATGATTTGCTATTTCTTATGATTCTGAGGGTTGGCTGCGTTCAGCTGAGCAGTTCTTAAGCTCTACATGGAGTCTACTAGAGTCCTTCATGAGGTTGCATTCAGCTCAGGTAGAGCTGGACAGTCCACGATGGCCTCACTCACATGTCTGTTGCCTCACCTGAGGCGGCTGGAATGGCTGGGGACCATCTAGATCTCTTTCTCTCATTCTCCAGAGAAAGACAGATTTTTAAAAAAGGAAACTGGTTTCTAAGAGAGCAGTAGGGAAAGTTACAAGTCCTCTTGATTTCTGGACTCAGAATTCCAGAACATCCTTTCTGCTACATTCTGTTGATCAAAGTAAAACACAAAGCTATCCCCAGTTTCAAGGGGTGGGGAAATACACCTCACTTCTTGATAGAGGGAGAGGCATGCATGAGCAGGGATGAGGGAAATGGTTGGTGACTGTCACTACAGACAACCTTTCTCATGTGTTCTTTTTTAGCAGGAGAGTGTCTTCAAGTCTTTGTCCCTTTCTCACTTTAGTCCAAGCAGCTCCAGGATTAACATGATGGCCCTAGTTCCAATTTACATAAAACCAAAGCAAAGATTGTATCTTAAATCCACATAGGTGATCCTATCCAAGTACATATCTCAGGAGTCAAGGAAATACATACCTATATCCTAACAACAAGATCAGGAGGGGAATGCAGGAAAGGGGCCAAAGAAAAAAAGAGCATACCACAGATCCTCATCTATATAAAGCTGAAAAAAAAAGCAAACTGAGCTTAGTAACTTTCCCACCCAAGAGTCTGTGTACAAATCTCCTACCAGCCTCTTTCCTTTTTTTTTTTACTTTCTCTTTTTTTTTTTCTTTTTTCTTTTTTGCTTCAGCATCCAGACATCTTTAGATCACTTGTAGCCATGAGGTATCAAATAACATGAGCAGGGGAGGGTGGATTTTTTAAAATTAACAACAGGCTCTTTGTCCTCTTTGAATGGGCCAGAGCAATACCTTAGCATGCAGGGAAATGCTATAAACAGGGCAAACTTTTGCAAGACAAGTTTTCAGGAAATACTTTGGCTTTATTGCTTATCTCTATGGCATGTAACATAGACTTGAGTGGATAACACTCCTTGCTGACCATGAGTACACAGATGGGCAGACTTTTGTGTCATTTTTCTATGGTTCTATAGTAAAGCAGGCTCTGATTCTCTAGTTACATAACTTGAAACACTTTTATTTTTCCCTCTTTTTTGCTTTCAAATATACACATATAAGGTCAATTTTGCTATTTTATAATTATTTCCATAACAACAAGACAAATAAACCATAATGCAGACGATTTATACCTATAAGCACTATAAAACATATGGATGCAAACAATATTAATGTTAAAATTCCTGGTCCTTAATTGCTGGCTGTGAAATCCTGGCGTAGTCAATTTGGGATGATAACCTAGAACTAACAATTGATTTATACAAGTAAGTAGCATTTATATATTATACAAACAAATCACTGTACATGCTTAAATCCATGAACCTGAGTCTTAGTGAAAAGAGACCTGACTTCTGGTCAAATCTAGTCTAGTTGAATATGAAGTCTTGAGCCAGTCATTCGAATGCTTTGGAATGCATTTTCACAATTTTCTATGGTTAAAACAAGGGACTAGAACTAGATTATTCCATTGGTCCATCCCCAGCTCTAACATTCTATCATTTCTTAGTTCTGATAAAGAGTTAGAAGTTAGTAACAAAGGCCAGTACAACTCCTCAGGACAAATGAATCATTTTATAAGTTATCTAGCTAAATCACTTTATAGGTCTCAGATGACCAAAAGGTCAGCATAAGAAAATTAGAATCTAATCTCCCAAGTCTTTTCCATATCACCATGAATTTCCCTTCTTACTCCACAATGACACCCTACTTTTTTCAGATAGGAATATTAAGTGACAAACTAACCATCTAATCCTTTAATTAAAAAGGATGAGAAACAATTAATTTTTTAGAAAAAATTGTTTTCATCATAGGCAAACTTTACCTGCTCATAAATTCAACCTTCTGTAAATTTAAATTGCAAATTCATTCTCTAGGTAAGATTGGTTTTCAATTGATACAAAGACTTTAATTCTACTCTCACTTACGCTGATGATTTTCACCATTTTTTAAATCGAGGTAAAATTCACGTAATGTACTTACCACTGACCAAAATGAGCATGGCTTTTTTTGTTAGAGAAATTGTTGGTTTACAGAAAAATCTTATAGCATATACAGAATTCCCATATATTGCCCCCTCAAAGCAGTTTTCCCTATCATTAACACTTTGCATTACTGTGGTACTTTGTTAAACTGATGAAAGAATATTATTATTATTATTGCTCTATTAACTGCAGTCCACAGTTAACGTTAGATTTCTCCATTTGTGTTATGCAGCCCTATGTTTTTTTAAAATTCTTATTCTAGTAACATGTATACAACCTAACATTTCTCCTTTTAACCACATTCAAATATATCTCAGTACTGTTAATTATTATTATAACGCTATGCTACCATCAGCACCATCCATGACCAAAACTTTTTCATCAATCCAGAAATTCTGTTGTAATTAAACATTAACTCCCCATACCTATCCTCACCCTGAGCCCTAGTAAACAGTATTCTAGTTTCTGACTGTAAATTTGCTTATTCTGATTATTTCTTATCAGTGAGATCCCATAGTATTTGTCTTTTCATATCAGGCTTATTTCACTCAACATGATGTCTTCAAGGTTCATCCATGTTGCATGCATCAGGATTTCATTCTTTTTTAGGGAGGGATAAGATAACATAAACCACTTTTTGTTTACCCATTCATCTGTGGATCAACACTTTGGTTGATTCCATCTTTTGGTAATTGTGAATAATGCCCCTGTGAACATTGGTGTGCAAATATCTGTTCAAGTCCCTGCTTTCAATTCTTTGGGGTATATGCCTAGAGGTGGGATTGCCAGATGATATGGTAATAATATACTTAACTTTCTGAGGACTTGCCAAACTCTTTTCAAAGGCAGCTTGACCATTTTAAATTACCATCAACAATGAACAAGTGTTCCTATTTCTTTACATCTTATCTAGTACTTGTTATTTTCTGGGTTTTTTTCTTCATAGTAGCCATTGTAGTGAGTGAAACGTGTTATCTCTTAGAGTTTTTGATTTGCCTTGATGGCTAAAGATGTTGAGCACCATTTCATGTGCTTTTTTATCATTTGCATATCTTCTTTGAAAAAATGTCTATTCAAGTCTTTTGCCACTTTTTATTTAATTGGGTTGTCTTTTTGTTGTTGAGTTAGGAATTTCTTTCTATATTAAACCCTTATATGTTAAGCGGTTTCCAAATATTTTCTCCCATTTTTTAGGTTGTCTTTTTACTTCCATAATGATGTCCTTTGGTGCAAGAAGTTTTTAATTTTGAAATCCTCATTTATCAATTTTTCTTTTTGTTTCTCATGCTTTTGGTATGAAGTCTAAGAAACCATTGCCTAACACAAGGTCTTGAAAATGCTTTCCAGTGTTTCCTTATGTTTTCTTCTAGAAGTTTTATAGGCCTGGTTCTTATATTTAGGTCTTCGTTAATTTTGAGTTAATTTTTGCATATGGTGTGAGGTAGAGTTCCACTTTCATTTTTTGCATATGGATAGTGAGCTTGTCCAGCACCATTTGTTGCAGAAATAATTCTTTCCTCATTGAGTGGATATGGCAACCCAGGTATCCATCAACAGATGAATGGATAAACAAACGGTGGTCTATTCACACGATGGAATATTATGCAGCTGTAAGAAGAAATGAAGTCATAAAGCATATGGCAACATGGATGAACCTGGAGAACATTATGTTGAGTGAAGCAAGCCAGACACAAAATGACAAATACTGTATGAAGCATTACTATGAACCAAATATATTGTGTAATATATTGTTTGATTCAGAAAAAAAAAAAAATTACAAGTATCCATTACATTGAATTGAGAAAAGTATATATTTATTCATCTGTGTTTACTTTTTAGTTTTTAATTGTTTATGTTTTCAATTATTAAATGTACAAAATAAAGTTAAAAAAAAAACCAAAAAACTAATTGGCCATAGATGTGAGGGTTTATTTCTAAACTTTCATTTCAATTCTATTGGTTTATATGTCTGTTCTTGTGGCAATACCATATTGCTTTGTACTAAGTTTTAAAATCAGGAAGTATGAGTCCCCAAACTTCATTCTTCTATTTCAGGATGATTTGGGCTATTCAGGACTCTTACCTTTCCATATAAATTTAATGAATGGCTTTTTCATTTCTGCAAAGAAAGCTATTGGAATTTTTATTGGGATTGTGTTGAATCTGTAAATCAGTTTGGGTAGAATTGACATCTTAACAATATTTAGTCTTCCAAACTATGAACATAGAATGTCCTTCCATTTATTTAGATCTTTGATTTTATATAGCAATATTATATAACTTTCCACATATAAGTCCTTTAATCCTTTGGTTAGATTTATTCCTGGATATTTGATTCTTTTAGTTGCAATTATAAAACAATTTTTTCCTTGATTTTCTCTTCAGATTGATCATTAATAGTGTAGAGAAACACCACTGATTTATGCATGTTGTTTTTGTATCCCACCACTTTACTGAATTTGTTTATTAGCTCTAGTAGTTTTGTTATATATTTTTCAATATTTTCTATATTTAGGTTGATATCTTCAAATAGGGAATATTATACTTCCTCCTTTCTAATTGGGATGATTTTTATTTCCTTTTCTTGCCAGTGGCAGTTTGATATAGTTATGAATTCCAAAAATAGGTATTGGATTATGCTTGAAAACTGGTCTGTTCCTCTGGGCATGATTAAGTTATGATTAGGGCTTTGATTGGGCCACATCAGTAGGACGTTGAGTCCTACTCAGAAATAAAACTACATGGCAAAGCAGATGAGTTAGTTGGAGTTTTGAGCTGGAGTTCTGATGCTGAGTTTTAATGCTGGAGCCGGGAGAAGTAAGCACACAAAGGAGCTTGGTTGTGAGGAAGGATAGAAGGCCCTGGGAAGAGACGAGCCTCACCTTATAGTCTACAGCTGGCCTTGTGGAGAGAGGCAAAGCCTAGAGAGACTCATAGTCTACAGCTGACCTTGTGGAGATAGCAGAGGAGCTGAGCCCAGAGAAAAGCAAGCCCTGGGAAGAGAGGAACCCAGGAAGCCTGAGCCCTCTCAGATATTGGCAGCCATCTTGCTCTAACACGTGGCCATAGACTTTGGTGAAGGAAATAACTTATGCTTTATGTTCTGGTAACTGTAAGCTTCTACCCCCAAAAAATACCCTTTATAAAAACCAACCGATTTCTGGTATTTTGCATCAGCATCCCTTTGGCTGACTAATATATTGCCTAATTTCTCTGGCTAACTTTCCAGTACAATTTTGAATAACAGTGTGACAATGGGCATCCTTGTCTTGTTCCTGATCTTAGAAGGAAAGATTTCAAGCTTTCACCACTTATTATGATGTTAGCTGTGGGTGTTTCACATATACCCTTTATCATGTTAAGGAAATTTCCTTCCATTCCTAGTTTTCTGAGTGTTTTCATTAAGAAGGGGTGCTGGATTTTGTGAAATGCTTTTTTCTGTGTCAATTGACATGATCATGTGTTTTTTCCCTTCATTCTTTTAATGTGATGTATTACATTGATTTTCTTAAGTTGAACTACACTTGCATACCTGGCATAAATCCCACTTGATCACGTTGTATAATTCTTTTAATGTGCTGTTGGATTTGGTTTGCTAGTGTTTTGTTGAGGATATTTACATATATATTCATAAGAGATACTGATTTGTAATTTTCTTTTCTTGTGGTATCTTTTGGTGTGAGATTGATTTTGGCCTCATAGAATTAGTTAGGGAGTGTACCCTCCTCTTCAGTTTTCTGGAAGAGTTTGAGTAGGATTAGAATAAATTCTTCTAATGTTTGATAAAATTCCCCTGTGAAGCCATCTGGTGCTGGGCTTTTATTTGTTGGGAGGTTTTTGACTATGGATTCAATCTCTTTACGAGTTACTAGTATCTCAATTTCTTTTTGAGTCAGTGTAATTAGTTTATGTGCTTCTAGGAATTTGTCCATTTCATTTAGGTTACTTAATTTGTTGGCATTTGTTAATAGTATCATCTTATAGTGCTTTTTATTTCAGTGGGGTTGGTAGTAATACCTATCTTTTCATGTCTGATTTTAGTCATATGTATCCTTTTCTCTTTTTTTCTTCATTAAAGGTTTGTCAATTTTATTGATCTTTTTAAAGAACCAATTTTTCATTTTGTTGGTTCCCTCTATCATTTTCTTATTCTCTATTTCATTTATCTCCTTTCTAATCTTTGTTATTTCCTTCCTTCTGCTGACTTTGGATTTAGTGTGCTCTTCTTTTTCTAGTTCTTCCAGTTTTGAGGTTAGGTATCTCACTGATTCTACATCTTTTTTCTTTTTTAATGTGTTTTAGTTTGCTAGGCTGACAAAATGCAATATGCCAGAAATGAGTTGGCTTTTACAATGGGGATTTATTAGGTTGTAAGCTTACAGTTTTGAGGCTGAGTAAAATGTCCAAATCAAGGCATTATCAGTTGATGCTTTCTCCCCAAAGACTCACCACCAGTGATCCTGGACTCCTCTGCCATATGGTAAGGCACATGACAGCATCTGCTGGTCTCCAATCTCTTATGGGTTTCATTACTTCAGCTTCTGGCTTCCTCTGACTTTCTCTTTGTTCCTGTGGCTTTCTCTATGCTCTGGTGGCTTTTTTTTTTTTCTCTTTGAATTTATCTGCTTATAAAGGACTCCAATAAAAGGATTAAGACCCGATCTGGGTCATATCCTACTAAAGTAACCTAATCAAAAGGTCTCACCTACAATAGATTTACACTCACAAGAATGGGTTAGCTTTAAGAATATAATTTTCTGTGGTCCATAAAAGCCTCAAACTACCACATAATGTAAACATTTAGAGCTAAAAATTTCCATCCCAGAATTACCTTTGCTAAATCCCATAAGTTTTGGTGTGCTGTATTTTCATTTTCATTTGCCTCAAGATATTTCCTAATTTCCCTTGTGATTTCCTTTTTAACCCACTGGATTTTTAAGAGTTCATTGTTTAATTTCTGCATATTTGTAAATTTTCCATTTCTCCCTCTGTTATTGATTTACAGCTTCATTCAGTTGTGGTCAGAGAAGAGACATAGTATGATGTCAATATTTTTTTTGATTTATTGAGGCTTGTTTTTTTACTTAAGACAAGGTCTATCTTGGAGAATGATAAATTTGTACTAGAGAAGAATGCATATTCTGTTGGTTTTGGGTGAATTATTCTATATATGTTTGTTAGGTGTAGTTGGTTTAGAGTATTGTTCAAGTCATGCATTCTCTTATTGCTCTTCTGTTCTATCTTTTATTGAAAGTGACATATTAAAGTCTCCAATATTAATGTAGAACCATCACTTTCTGCCTTCAAATATGTCAGTATTTGCTTCATATATTTTGGGGCTCTGCTGTTAGGTACATATATATTTATACTTGTTACACCTTCTTGTTGAATTGGCCCCTTCATCAGTAAATAATGACTGTCTTTGTACTTTGTAACTGTTTTTGACTTAAAGTCTATTCTGTCTGATATTAGTATAGCCACCCTAGCTCTCTTTTGGTTACTACTTGCATGATATATTTTTTCTTTCACTTTCAACCTACATTTGTCTTTGAATTTAAAGTGAGTCTTGTGGACAACATATAGTTGGGTCATGCTTTCTTTTTTTGTGGGGGTGGTCATGCTTTTTAATCTGTTTTTCCAATTTCTGCCTTTGCCTGGAGGGTTTTCTAAAGTCTTTGTCTGGTATGTCCAAAGCGTGGTCTTCTTCATTGATGGTTTCTGGATTTTTATGTTGTTCCTTTGCATGGGCCATAATTACCTGCTTCATTTTTTCATCTTGTTACCTTTTGTTGTACACTGTACATTTTAATATTTTTAAGTGTTAACTGTGGAATTTAGTCCTAGAGTAGTCTATTCCTTCAGTTTGTATCCAGATAGTGATATATAATGATATGACAGAGATTTCTTTGAGTGCCAGAGATAACAAAAACATACAAACTAATGCAAAACAACAACAACAAAAAAACACCTTTCACAGTCCTGGAAAATTGGTTGTGCTGACTGGTGCTCTCATTCAGAGTTTAACCTCCCTGTCAAGATGATCAGCCTGAGGCAAATGTGAAGTTCAGGGTCCTCTCTGTCCTTCCTGAGTCTGCATCTTGTCCTTCTGCTTGTTCAGGGACTTAGGAGTTCTCCCATTTATAGGAATTTGAATGTCCCCTTTACTTTTTCCCCCTCCAGGGCACTCTATTGTTTAATGAAAAGCCCCAGACATCATTGACTTATTTTTTTTCTTTCACTGCCATAGCTATCCATAGTGTGCTTCTGCCTGCAGGGAAAGTTCTGTAAGGATGAGCCCGAGGGATGAGTTTCTTGGTTAAGTCTTCAGGGTGCTACCTGATCAATTGGCATCAACATACAGGCACTCCACTGTGCACATATGGGTTACTCTTCTCCCTTCGGACTGGGGCCAGAGACTTATAATCAGAGTGCAGGCTGGCTTCAAACTGTGCCAGGGAGAGGTTTGAAAGGGTGCCAGAGCTTTTCTATCATTTTTACAGCTGGATTTTCTTGATTCAGCACTTACCCAGTTAATGCAACCCTTCAACAGTTTTCTAAGGTTTTGAGGAAGATAATTCTGCCAGTTTTTTGCTAGTTGTTCAAAGATCCTGTGGAGAGAACAATACCCTGGAGCATCCTAAGCTGCCATCGTGCTTCGACTGCACCCCAACATCACTCTCTAATGAAGTTGTATGAAATGAAAAAACAAATTTGGACAGTGGCAAAACAAAGCAAAGTTCTAGCCATGGAAAGGAGACGTTCTGCTGAATAGTGTGTAAAACCTGAAATACTCTGTTTAGCATACAATGGAGACCAATAGCATTGACGGTCTTTGTAATCACCCAGGCCTGGATTAGAATCCTAGCTATACCACTTATTAGCTGCATGCTCTTGGGAAAATTACTTCATAACTCTAAATCACAGTTTCTTCTTGGTATAAATATTAGCATCAGTATCATAGGTTGTTATTAGACTTAGCTGAGAGAAAATGTCTAAGAAGCCCAGCACTGAGCTTTACATACAGTTCATGCTAGGATCCCATAAATATTTCATTAAAAAGCCAAAAATAAGGGAAATAATGTGATATCTGTATACTTATCATTATTATAAAAACATTAATAATTATGTGTTTGCTTGTAGGTATTAAATAGAGCAAATTATCAATCTTAATTTCTGCTTTCTAGGGATTTATAAAATAAAGGATTGCAAATATTTGGGACATATGTTATACAAATGATTAAAGGATTCAATTTACGTGTAAGAAAAAGGGCTAGTGTGAATCAAATGACTAATAATAGCACTGTCTGGATGGGAGTAATTACCACCACTAGTTTCTTCAGTTAATGAAATCTTGGAAGATGTTGGACTAGACAAGCCTTTTATGTATGTGCTCAAATTTTCTGATTATTAATATAATATATAATCATTGTAAAATTTTTAATGTAGAGAAGCACACTCAAATATTACCCCAAAATATGCACTATCCAGAAATCACTGCTCTTAATATTTTATTCTATATAGTTTGTATTTCAAGCTTTTATTTTCACAAATACAATTAGACTTTTCTTAGATAATTGGGTTCTTACACACACACACACTATTTTTTAATATGCTGTTTAGTAACCTATCGTAGCAATATATCAAAATTAATATTATTATTATTTATTAGGGGTCATATATAACACATTATTATGATTAAAGGTCTGGTAAACCTTCTTCTAATTAAATTATATGCCAAACTTTGATTATTTCTCTAGGAAATATTCTCATAATTGGAATTGTTGGGCAAAGAGTTGTCCATGTTTAAAGCTGTTGATAAACTATGATGAGATGCTTCAGGAGTTCTTCTGAATCATTAAAACAAGAGTCTTATGATGGGAGGACCCTTCTAGACCTAGTTTATTCAGTTATTCCTGCTGATATTCATCTATTCCTCCTCTGAACATCCTGTCAGTTGTTAAGGTATATAGAGATGTTGTCTATTGTGACATTTAATTATTTTAGATGTGTGATTCTTATGGTCCCCACAGGTAAATTTTGGAGTGCAGACAATTTTAAATAATTCTGCTTTGACAAACAGCACTTGCTATACTGTGTGTAATATTCATAATGCACTATGTAGTATTCATAATAACTCCAAGAAAATTGACATTAGAGAATGAAAACAATTCAGAGGGAGGAGATGGAATTAATAATAGGAAATATCTAAATGAGGACTTTCAAATACTTAATAATAAGACCAAATTTTTCTGCTGATTTCCATTAGCAAAATGAGATGGAGCTAAAAGGTCCTAAATGATACTTTTCCAATTCTTGCTTTCTGTAAAGCAAGAATTAGCATTTCTCTTTAAGTTGGAAAAGTAGCCATAATGACATAGAGGATATTTAAAGCCAGGAGAATAGATTAGATAGCCAAAGGGAGAGTGTAAATTGTTCCTACAGAAAGTCTATGATCTGGTCTTTGCTATCTCTAAAATTTACAGTTTAGATAAATAAATGCCTAGAAAGGACAGCTGCAGGATTAGAAGGGTTCATGGAAGCTAAGAGAGAAGAATATTTTGAGAAAAATAAATAGTGGAATTATGACAATTGCTGCTGAGAATCTGAATAACGTGAGTAAAAAAAATCTAATAGCATTTGGGAATGTGGAGGTCACTGACAAAAAAAGTTTGTTGTTGTATTGTAGGTAGAAACCAAATTGGAATGAGTTGAAGCTTGGATAGTTAGAGAGGAAATGAGGGAGAACTTATTAATAAATTTCCCATAAAGTGTGGCTATGAAAGGGAGAGGACAAATGGAACACTATTGGAAGGAGAAATGGGAAAGAGGACTTTTGTTTTTCTAAGTGTGCATAATTAGAGTTAATTTTTCTACAAGTATGAATAATTTGTAGGGGAGGAGAGGGGTAGAGGTGATAATAAGCAAAGTTATCTTAGAGACACTGAGAGGCAGGGGTCTAGTAGTTAAACTTTTATTTTGACACGCTTAAACAGCACTGCTATAGAGAAATTTTAGTATGGAATGGTTTTCAACTGTAGAAATTTAACAATTGCTCACTGGCTTCTCCCTAAATTCCTCCATATAAGAGCTAGAGAAGCTTACATAGTGAACACAATTGAAGTGATATCTATCAATTTCAGTTGTGAGAATGTGAAAATGTACAAGGCTCAGCAGAAGTGTAGTGATAAAGACCAAAGTAGAAACAGTACTGTTGATAACATGCATATCTTTTTTTTACTGTTCCTGGAGAAATGGCAGAAATATCTAGGATAAACGTGAGGCAATACTAAGCAGACTTCAGGGCTACAGGCTGAGAGTAAGTAAAACAAATGTCCATTATATCAAGATGATTTAAAGTACTGTGGACACAGAACAAATGTGAAACCAATTCATTTAGTTTTAGGAAGCATGGCAACTATACCTTTTCAAATAACCACATTAAAACCTTTCTGAGTACATAATCTATGAAAATATATTTACTTACATTTTGTGTAATACAAACTAGAGCATTAATGGTTTCAAAAATCCCAACAAATTCTGTGTTATTCATGCCACTAAATGAGTTTTTTTACCATTTAAAAATTAAATGAGATTACATGTGGGAAAGCATGACACACAATGCCTAGTATATAGCAGACAATTAATAATATGCTAATTGAATCAGAACTTTTATCCCAAGGGAAGTAAACCAAGGAAATAAAGAGTATGACATTTGAGTCTTTGCAAGACCTTACCTGCTTAGAATCTATTTAAAATATTTCATTTGGTTTTAGTTTACCTGATTATTACATAGCCCACATTTTGTGTAAATATCCCATAAAATTATAATACTGGGGGAAGAGGGGGGATGGGTCAGCAAATGAGACTAGTCATAAACATGAATGTGAACTCAGTTTTTGAGTCTATCCCACTTAGTATGTGATGTTCTTGCTTAGCCTGAATGGTAATCAATATTCAATGTACTTGATTTATAGACTTAGCTCTTTAAGAAAAGTTATTATATATATATTTAGCTTATTGGAATAATTGGTTGTTGAAATTTGCCTTATAGAAAGTGAATGTGGGAGCGGATGTTGCTCAAGTGGTTGAGCGCCTGCTTCCCATATACGAGGTCCTGGGTTTGATCCCCAGTACCTCCTAAAAACAAAAACAAACAAACAAACAAACAAACAAGTGAAACGACCAGCTCTTGTTGGGGAGTTGATGTAGCTTAGTGGTTGAGTGCCTGCTTCCCATGTGCAAGGTCCTGGGTCAATTCCCTGTACCTACCCCCCACAAAAAAAAGAAAAGAAAAGAAAGCGAATGAGAGGGCTTCCTTATAAATATAGAAATAGTATTACTAAGCAGTGTTTGAAAACAGGCTTGATTGTCACTGAGATTTTATGAATGCATTTAATGAATAGCCAAGCTGTATATTATATACACGTTTGTAATAAGCATGTTTCAACTCTTAAACACACAGCAAGAATATGTTTAAGAATTTAAATGTTTGGTTGCAATACATCTCCTTTATGCTTGTAACTTGTCTTCTGATCTACTTTCAATAGGATGTTTGCTTGAAATTATAACTTTTGTATCAAAGATTATTTTGTTCCAAACAATGCAGGTTCATCATTATGATATAATTAGTTTATATTGTATCATTAACTGTGAGTTATATTAATCTTAAATTAGTAAAATATACCTGACTGTAATTAATTGTTTCCACGTATTTTCATATTTGAGAGGAGTGACAGAAAAGTACATACATTGTGTGTTGTAAATTTACCTGCCAACTTGGCTGCAAAATAAGAAGACTAAGAATCATATTCATCAGGAGGCAAGAAAAGTGAGAGGGAAAGTTCTTGGGAAAGCAGTCTTCCCAAGTCCTCACAACTCAGGAATATTAAATGAGTCTTACCAAAGGCAGGTGACAATCGATCCATCACTCAGATGTTGAACAAAGGCATTGTATGTGGCTTGATAATGAGAAGCCTGAAAGACAAAATGACAAGTCCTGAAATTCCAAAAGTTTCAAAATGTCAACAGGGTTATATGAACAAGCTGTGTCCTGATAAGATGCCACCATTTCTTAGACATCTCTTATTAATGCTTATATTAGGAATGGTACTCGGAGATAGATCACATAACTGAGAAATCACTGTGTAAGTTTATTCTGCAGGCACAAAGGATATGAATCATTGAGGACATACTCTTGAGTTCTCTGTCTTGCAGCTGCCAACTTGCTGTGATGAACTGATGACACGGTCTTTGAAGTTATCACTTCGTTAGTATGCAGTTCAGCCGAAGCTCTCCTGGGGTACCCTGCACTCTGAGTTAAGCTCACACTGAGAGTGAAGTCATTTGATTGTAAATGAAATGGTGGAAGGACCTTCTTTAAATGTGACAACATAAAAGAATATTTGTGGAAGTGGTTATTAGAGACAGTAACCTGAAAGGCAAATTAAAAAAAACAACTCTAACACTTAAAATTAGAGGCAAGTATTATTTAAATAAAGTTAAGTGACCATGGACTTGGATCTTTTGAAAGATATTAAGCATTTTCCAGTATGCTTAGGAAAGTTTGATTTTTTTTAATTGTAGGGAAGTGCAGTGGGAAAGATCACATATTCCATCTTCAATTTTCTCGGCTCTGAAGCAGCAAAATCTTTTAGGATATCACAGATTTTAAAATTCTCATGCCTGAAAGATCTGATGTTACATCTAGTGAATTAAACTATTAAGGAGAAATCTAAGTCTTATGGCATTTTAATACTATAAAGAAAATCAGCTCAAGAAATTATCAAGTATTACTATATTTATCTAATATATTCTCCCAGAGTTTTTAGGTGAAAATACTTTTGAATAAAAATAGAGAAGATGTTAATCAAGCCCATAACCTGGAGCAGACTCATGGGTCCTTTCTTTGAAAATTTATGGTTTAAGGAAAAAAACTAAACAACAAAATCTAGTGGTTCTTTTAGGTGTCATTTCAGTGTACAAGGCAAGATTTACATTTACTTGTCCAACAGGAAATTGTTTTAAGAGTCATGAAGTGTTTACATTACAATGTACATTTTACCATCAATTGTCAAATAGTCTCATCATCAGATTCAGTTATCATTTCCATCTTTAGATCATACAGAAAAAAAATCTTCACCCACACAGTCCCTTTTTGAAATATTCTAGGATATTTAGATGATATAAAAACATCAAATTCTCCCTCCTTTTCTTTCTCCAATCCTTTGCAATACATGCTCCACATATTTCAGGAACATTCAACCTTCTGAAATTATCCAAGCAAGCTTAGTCTCCCTTTCATCAGAAACTTAGCAAAACTGTAGCTTCTGTTCAGATGATTTTCTCCAATTTGCTGGATAACTCCAATTCAACTTGTTACCACTACCAAATCTTCATTATTCTCATCAGTTTTCGTCAACCAATCTAGACAGTACTAATCATTCCTTTCCCTTTACTCTTTTAGAACCTTGTTCCTTTATCACATCTCACTCTAATTATTGGCCAAGTCAACTATCAATATTATTTTCTTCTCCCCTTGGGCCATCTTTGTTTCAATAGTGATAAATGTGGTGATGATGGGTAGTCCCAATGGTCGTATGGTATCAGAATCTTAAAAAAAATGACAAACTCTCCCAGATTTCAGGGAAATATTCTCTGAATGGTCTCTTTGAAGCCTCCATCACTACATTTGTGGTAAGGGGAAAGAGTATCTTCTTTTCCCTGGTAGAGGCAGGGAAAACAAATACCATTCACTCCAACACTTCTGCTAGAAATTCATTCTTTCAGCTTGTTCGAATTTGGTTCTTTTGAATTTTCACTGTGGCTATTTTTACAAAAACAGGGGATGGTTCCTGCTTTAGCAAGCCTTAAATGAGCTCATTGGTTTTGAAGTGTGCACATAGTTGGTAAATACTGTTTGTTTTTGACCCTTGAGGGTTTCATGTGAAATTGAGACAGAAAGTTCTTTAAAAAGCCAAGATGCTTCCAGGCAAGAGAGTTTTGGAGAAAACTCCTTAAGTTTACCCTGTTATACAGAGGATTTTGAGGGCTTATAAAAATTGCTGTGTGTCCCACTTGGGCAGGAAAGCTAGAACTAGTGGGCTGCAGAATGTCTTCCTGCCAAGGAGATGCACATATCAGAAGGAGGTGGGTTGGACAGTCCATGGGAGTGGCTGGAGAAAGAAATTCTTACATCTCAGTAGATCACCTATAGCAAGGCAGGATGGGTCAGTGCCAACAAAATAGTTGAGGGTTAATTTGGAGCCAACACTTAACTATATGGTGACTTTGTGTGAATTAGAAAAAAAGCCCTCTGGTGATTAGGAAAGACTTCTGGGTTGACACAGTTCTGTGCAGGGCTTGGGCTGGGAAGCAGAGGTCAGTTTGTATTGCCGTCCAGACTCGTCACCATTGCTGAGCGGCACTTCTGGTTGTGTGATGATTTCTTTCTTTTACATTAAAAAAAGAAAAAAAAAATCTGTCAACATATGGAGAAAGTCATAAAGCATTTTATTCCTAGAATATGTTTACTAATTTAGGATAACATTTTAAAAACATAAAGCATAACCAAACATAAGTTCATTTTAAATGTCCATTATCTATACTCTTCAGCAATGAATAACTCAGCCTTGAGAATTCATCTTCATTTCTGTTGCATTCATGAAAATGAATCATAGGGAAGTAAAGACCTTGAAATTTAAAGTTTCTTTTTAGGGCCACAAAATAGACATCACACATAAAGCCACAAAAGGCTGGCTGCTTCAAGGAAATATAGAGTAAACTGCAGTAAAAAGCATTTCTGTTCGTGATCTGTAGCATGTGTTTCTAAAATAAGAGTTCTTTTGAAGTTGATACTTCTTGGTACAGAGGGATTCTTAAGTGCGCACTTAAAAAAATTAATTATTGTGCCTATTTATATCCTAGAGCATGAGGATAGCATGATTTTCATATCTGAGGGATGTTGCCTTATCTCACATGCGTAAATATACTAAAACCAAGATCCTTGTTCCCATAAGACCTAAAGGTCATTTTAATAAAATGTGGGCACATTTAAGTCAGAGGGTGTTATCATATTTGTATCAAATTCCATAAGGGCTTTGACTTGATGGTTTCTAAATTCCTTATAATTGCGATTCTGATGACTGAGAAATCTGGTGTTTAGTCTAAGGAAGCTGGCTATTTTAAGCGTTCATTATTAGCTTCTGTGCATTTTTGGGATAATTCACCACAGAATTTCAAACAAAAATACAAATTTTGGTACTTCCCCATTTCTTATAAAATGATCAGGCAAATTAATAGCTACTTTTTCTATAAGCATAATTATAGAAAGTATTAATATTATGATGGTATTTATTTCAACATTATATACCTTCAAATTCTTCATAACTTTATTGCAAAGTGAGCATCAAGAAAGAGGATTTCACCAATCCCTAGAGGCTGCCCCCTCCCAGATGTTACTCCTTCCGTCACCATCAATGTAACCACTCTCCCAGCTTCCAGCACTGTAATCTAGTTTTCACTACTTTCAATTGTGTGTAAATGGAATCATAGAGCACATACTCATTTGTACCTGGCTTATTTTGCTCAATATTATGTTTGTGAGATTCAGCCATGTTATGTGTGGTTTGAAGTTCATTCATTTGCATATTACATTTGTGTAGTTACAGACTTTATTATTTTATTTTCTTATACATAATGCTCCTTACACATTCTTGAACAGGGTCTTTGGTACACATATGTATATGTTACTCTTAAGTAAGTACATAGGAATAGAATTATTGTGACATATTTATGTGGATATTTAAGAAGGTAGTTCTTTCATCAGTTTGTACTTCTACCGGAATTATGTGACAGCTCCTAGCTCAACATCTTAGACAACATTTGATATGTCAATTTTGAATTGGAGCCATTCTGGCCAATGGATAGTTGGGTTTTCATTTTCTTTTTCTCAGATACTTGATCGACTACCTCAAAAATAAATTTAGTGGATTTTGAGTTATCCTGGCCTATGTAGTATAGGGTGAAGAATTGTGGTAGGTTGAATTTAAGTACCCCAGGGGAAAAAACAAAACAAAACGTTCCTAATTTTAATCCATCCCTGTGATGTGAACCCATTATAAATAGGACTTTTAGAAGATGTTATTTTTAGTTAAGGTATGATCTACTGAATCAGGATGGGTCTTAATCCTATAACTGGAGCCATTATAGAGAGAAAGTTGTGGGGAGGAACTGGAACACAGGACACAGAACCAGAAACAGGAAGAGAAAGGGAAGGCTATCGCCATGTGCATTGCCATGTGACAGGAAAGCCAAGGAACCTAGATATGGTCAGCTAGCCAGAATGCTTCTGACCTGGGGAGGAAGCACGCCTTCTAGCCTCTGAAACCATGATCCAATAACATCCTGCTGTTAAGCCAACCCATTGTATGATATTTGTTCATAACACTCAGGAAACTAAGACAAGAATCTTGCCCATTTTTCTATTGAGATTTTTCTTTTTTTTATTGATGTTTAGGGGTTCCTAATATAATCTGGAAACAGGCATTTTGTTAGTTTTGTGTGTTGCAAATATGTCCTCTCTGTGTGGGGTTTGCCTTTTCACTTTCCTAATGGTGTCTTTTGATGAACAGAAATTCTTAATTTTATTCTTGTCCTATTTGTCAATCATTTTTGTTTATAATTAGTAGGGATTTTTTGAGTCTTGTTTATATATCACTTCATTTGATTTGATATTTTATTAGAAAATTCTCATGTGTGTTCATGAGTATTATTGGTCTGTATCAAAATGTGTTAGATTAAGCTACCATGGTTACGTCTGTGTGATAAAACCAGAAGGGGAATATTCCCTATTTTCTATACTCTGGAAGATATTTTGTAATTTTCATAATTTTTGCTTAAATGTTTGATAAAAGTTAGGAGATTAATATTCATATTCTCTGTTTCTTCTTTAGTTAGTTTCTGTAAATTGTATTTTTCAGTGAATTTTTTATTTGATCCAAATTTTCAAGTTTATTGGTGTGATCTTCTAATGATGCTTTTAACATGCGTGGATTCCCTGGTTATGTCATGATTTTCATTCCTGATGTTGGTTATTTATGCCTTCATAACTCTCAGCAAGGGTTAATTTCATTAGTCTTTTTTTAAAAAAAGAAATCTTTTTTGCCTTGGTTGTTTCTTTCTATTTCATATTTATTTAGCGTTTTCTTACTTTCTATTCTTATTTTTCTCATTTTCTTTCTTCTTCTACCTTAAGATTTAATTTGCCCTTTTTTTCAAAATTTTTGGATGAATTCTGAGATAATTTATTTATATCCTTCATTCTTTTCTAATATATACATTTAAATTAATGGCTTTCTAACTTGGTTGTAGCTGCATTCCATTTGTGTTGACATGTCATATGTTCATTATTAGATCAAAACATTTTCTATTTTAAATTGTGGCTTTTATTTTTCCCCATGAGTTTATTTAGAAGTGTGTATCTTAATCTCAAATTTGTGTCATCTTTTTATTATTGATTCTGACTCAATTTCACTGTGGTCAGAGAACTTATACTTTGTGGTTTCAATCCTTTAGAATTTATTGAGAATTGACTGGTAGTCCAATATATGGCTAAATTTTGATAAATGTTTCAGAGTGTTCCATGTGTATTTTGTAGTTGTGGGATATAATATTCCATATATTCCATTAGATCAAGTTTGCTAATAGTTTTGCTCAAATCTCTTTGCATTTCTCTCCTTTCACGGGATTTTATAGATTCTGGGACTGTGTTTGTTTTTTGTTTGTTTGTTTGTTTGTTTGTTTTCCCCACAATGTCCCACGTTCCTCTTATCCTTTTTTTCTTTTTTCATACTGTGTTTTGGTCTGAGAATTTTCATTGACCACCTTCCAGATCACCAAACTTCTCTTTGCCTGTATTAATATTATATTAAGCCATCTATTGTGTTCTTAATTTTACTTATCCTATTTTGTAGTTCTAAATTTTTCACTTATTTTCCTTCTTTTCTTCTTCCCTCCCTCCCTCCCTCCTTTCCTCTTTCCTTCCTTTTGTAAGTTTCAGGATGGTGATGAAATTCTAAATCTATTTTTTTTGTACTTATTAAACATAGTTATGATGGCTCTAAAACAAGAATCACCTGTTCATCTTTTTCTTCTTTTATTTCTCTTGATCCAGTCTATTTGATATATGTTTTGCAACTATTTTTCCATTCTGTAGGTTGTCTTTTTACTCTTGATAATGTCCTTTGATGACAAAAGTTCTTAACTTTGATAAAATGAAATGTATCTATTGTTTCTTTTGTTGCTCATGCTTTTGGTGTCATATCTAAGGGGGTCTAACTTCATTTTTCTGAATGTGGATATCCAGTTTTCCTACCACCATTTGTTGAAGAGATTATTCTCACAATACTGCATGAACTTTGCACTCTTGTCAAAAATCAATTGGCAGTCCTGATCAAGATGTTGTAGTGAGAAGCTACAGGCTCTGTTCCCCCACTGAAGCTTTGAACAACCAGTAAGAACTGGCAGAAACATCTTTCTCAAAGCTTCAGAAAACAGTTAAAGGACTGCAGTAACAGGGCAAGTGTTGGATCAGTAAAAAGTCTACTTAAAAGTGGTAGATCTTGTATTATCCTGGCTGACCCCTCTGCCACCCCTCACTAGCTCAGTGTGGAGTCCGCCCATGCTCTCAATGCAGATACCTATTCCTGGTTCCAGAGGGAGCAGAGTGAGCAGCATGCATATACTGGGAGCATGAATACCTGGTCCAATCTGTCTGGTGATGCCCCAGAGGTACTCATTTTCCCAGAACTTGCCCTGTATGTAGAAGGCAGCACCCAGAGCTCACCTACAAAATGCTGTGGGAGAGCAGTCAAGTCATGCTGCTGGCTGTTGGACAAACATTGTAGTACTCAGGTCCATGAGGAAACTTTCCTAGGGAAGAGCGGACATTCCTACCATGTAAATGGGGGAATTATTAGGGCCAAACATGCATGCACAAGACAAGCTGTGTGCACAAAAAGGATCAGAAAAGCACCTATATTTTGATCTGGTGCTATTATCTAATGACCTTTTATGGATAAATTCTGAAGGAGAGCACTCCCACAGGTCAATCTGTAAGGACTGGGAAAGGTGTTTTCTTCCCCCGCACCCCCCGCCCCCCGCCTCACTTTTTTTCTTGTTCTCTCCTGGCATTGAAGAAAAGCTCTGTTTTAACACTAACTAGAACAATCTTATAGAACAGATGTCTAAGAGTCTAAATTTCAGCAAAAACACATTAAAAAAACAAAATACCCAGGTTTCAACAAAAGATTACAAAACATACAAAGGATCAGGAAGTGATGGTCCAGGCAAAGAAGAAAATTAAAGCATTAGAAACCATAAATTAAGAGGATCATACCTGGGACATTTCAGAAAAGAATTTTTAGAAATGGTTCTAAATATGCTCAAAGATCTAAATGAAAACATAGACAAGGATCCAAAGGAAAATGATCAAGAAACAAAAAGAGAATATCACTAAAGAGATGGAAATTATTAAAAGAACCAAACAGAGTTAAAGACCACAGTAACAGAAATTAAACATTACCTAAAGATTTTCAACAGCAGGTTGGAGCTGGCAGAAGAAAGAATCAATGAATTTAAAGACAAGATAATTGAAATCATATATGCTTCTGCTTCAATTTTCTGTCCTTTAGGATTCCAACTACAATTGTGTTAAACTTTCTTACTTTATCCTCCCTGGCTCCTATCCTTTCTTCTGTTTTTTCCCTATTTTTGTCTTTTTGTACCTTATTTGAGATATCTTCTCCTAGCTCTTCAATTGACCAAATTCTTTCATCTGCTTTAATCTGCTATTAAGCCACCTACTGAGTCCTTCATTAGAGTATTTTATTTTTCAATTCTAGAATTTCTATTTTTTATCATTTCAGTTATCTTCTAAAAATTTCAATCCTGGCTATTATCACCTTAAACATAATTAGTATACTTATTTCAGAATTTGCTCTGATATTGGTAGCCCTTGTGTTTCAATGGTTTTTTGTTGCTGCTGATTTTCAGTTATGCTGTCTTATCTTTTCATGAGTCTTGTTATGTGTGCATAGATATTTTAGATATCTTGTTTATAAAATTGTTTGGAGAAATAATTTGAGACCAAATAGGATATCTTATTCCAAAAATCAATAATTTTGCTTCTGTTTGCTGCAAGGAGGATGGGGGGACACTAGAAATTTGGGGATACATCAGTATGGTTTGAAGGATTGAAATTATTTGAAACTGAGCTGCAGTCTCCAGAAAGACCTGTCTACCTAAGGTTCATGCCTACCCTAGAGTGGGGTTCTTTGCAGTCCCAACCTAAAATGAGAGAGGGTCACCAATTCCTTCCCTTTGGGAGGCTCCTGGACCCCAATTCCATCTCTCTGTCTATGCCAAACTTCAGAAGTGCCTACTCCTCCTTTGAGTTCCTTGGTTCCTCTGTCCAGAAGTGGTAAATCTCTCCAGGATAAAGCAAACCCAAATCCTAGGCTTATTTCAGTTGGGTGCTATACTTCAGCTCCTGGTCCGGTAAATTTTAACTATCTTTTCTACTCTCAAATGTTTTCAAATCACATGATTTGTTTCCCAGGTTTTCTAGTTATCCTAATGGGAGTCTGGGTCCAAATTGCCTAAGCTATTTTATTTTATTTTATTTTTAGGAGGTACAGGGTGAACCCAGGACCTCATATACGCAAAGGCAGGTGCTCAACCACTGAGCTACACCTGCTCCCAACCTAATCTATTTTAATTAAAGCAGAAGTGCCTCTAATAACATTTTAAATTATTCTTATAACATGAATATCATTTGTGATTTCCTTATTTTGAATTTCTGGTCTTTGATCCATTTGAAATTTGTTGTATTATAAAACACATCCCCAACACTATCTTGAAGCATTAGTATATACAACAATAAATGATCACATTTCTTTCTTCAGTTGTAAAATTGTGATCAATAAATAGTGAACCCATAATTTATTAAATCTAATTGAATTTCTAATTTACCATCCAGAAAGTCTGTTAATTAAAAGTTTTCATCAGAGTCAGACTTACGTGAAAGTACTTTAACTTTAATCCAAATCTTTCCACTCACCAGATGAATGAATTTGGGCAATATTTTTTTTACTTACATGTACTTTGTTTTCCTTACCTGTAATATGTGATAGTAATACTTCCCTCACTGGGTTATTGTTGACTATGTTTGCTAAAAATTTAGGTATTTGTTAAATTAAAGTTTCCTTCTCTATACTTTCCCAAAAATGAATGGTTGCTCTTTTTGTCTTTCTTTAGCTACTTGTTCATATTTTCAAATTGTTAAAAACGGTGACACAAATTTCTATTTGAGAAGTATCTCAAGTGTACATTGCAACTTGTCTGTCTAAATGATCCTTTAGAAGAGAAAATTACATGAACATTTTGGATCTTATGTCAAGCTAATCCTCTCTCTGCCATTATTTTCAGATCCTGGAAAATGAAAACATAGGGTATGCATAATTATTCACTGTGTCTTTTGCCTTTTAAGGGTATGCCAACCTCATCAATGCTCTAAAATGTTGCTGCAAAACATCTCATTATTTCTTCTAATCTACCATGGATAAACTACTTTATGTAAGCCATTCTTTAAACTTTTATTTTGGGGTCATTTTAGATTCATATGCAGCTGTAAGAACTAATACAAGGTCTACCATTTCTTCCAGTTAACCCCAATGGCAATATCTTGCATGATTACTACAGTATCACAACCAGGAAATTGACACTGGCACAATCCATTGACTTTGTTCAGATTTCATCAATTTCCATGCACTCATTTGTGTGTGTGTGTGTTTAGTTCTATGCAATTTTACCACACTTGTAGATTCATGTAGCCACCACTACAGTTGAGATACAGGACAGTTCCATCACAAGGATCCCTTTTTTATTTACAGTTATTTTTATTTACAGCATCTCTCTTATAGCACTGAAGGATATATTTCATAGGAGAAGAAAGGAGGAATAAAATACGTGTACAAGAAGTAATCAAATTATTTTACATTTAAGAGTGAGTTTTGGCAACTGCATCAATTTTTAAAGAAACACTTGGGGTAAATAAGTTACATCTCAAAAAAAGTTGTGCGTGCCTAAAATGATAATACATATGTTTGTATCTATAGATTTTAGACGTTTGAATGCAGTACTTGGTAGGGAGTCTTATTAGTAACGCTGATAAATCTTTTGAAGGATTCAGATGGTAGCAGTAGTTCATAAAACATTGAAGTTTAATCTAAAGTTTAAAAAGAATTAGATCACATTCAAACAAACTGCTTATATTTACTTTCTGTCCCTTCATATTTTGTATTTAAACAATTCTGTAAATCATTTGGAAACTTACTAGTTATAGAAACTCTTTGCCTCCCTTAACAACAACAGTAACAAAACCACTTTATACTCAGACTAATCACACAAAAATAAATGAGCAGATATTAAGTACAACTGTATACCAGGCACTATACTGAGTACTTTTACATGTATTATATCATTTGATCCTCCCCACAAATCTGTGGTATCAGAGGTGTGAGCTGCCCAATAGATAAGAACATAAAAAAATACAGATAACTCCCAGGTATAGCTTTTGTTTAAAATCATAACTTTCCTGGCTCTTCTCTATTTTTGTTCAAGTCAGTCATATGCCATCTAGTGATATTATAAAGAACTGCAACTTATCATTTATTAATATGATACATTTTCCCACATTGGCCACTTTTCCTTGAACAACTTTCTGCTTCTTTCTTTCTTTCTTTCTTTCTTTCTTTCTTTCTTTCTTTCTTTCTTCTTTCTTTCTTTCTTTCTTTTTTTCCTTCCTTCTTTTCTTTCTTTCTTTATTTCTTTCTTTCCTCCCTCCCTCCCTCCCTCCCTTCCTTTCTTTCTTTCTTTCTTTTTGCATGTTGGAAGTCAGTTAATTGTATGGTAAGACTGAAGGACTTAACAATTTATGCATGCTTGCCTCAGGCTACTCTAACATCAGAAGTTTGTGGTGCCAATTAGTAGATAAAAATCTCAGCTTTGATAATCATAAAGAAAAAGGCAGTAAAAAGAAAAAAATGGTCAATAGAAAAATTTAAGTAGATATATTGAATGTCAATTTCTTTTAGATAAAAGGCAGGAGGAAACTACTTTTAATTTAAAATATTTTAATTTCAATGTATGCTTAATACATACCTCTGTCTTATTATACAATTCTTGTCCCTTAAAAAATATCCTAATTATTAAAACATTCTTAACACTAAAATTTCTCTCAAATGATTAGAAAACCTTAGTTTCTTTCCTTAATATCATTTAACCAGTCTATTACAGAAGTTAGCTGCCTCCTTGCTATTAAAAAAAAAAGAACGTATATCTGAATACAGGTTGAAAGAAAAAATAATGTAATTTAAATGTCCACATAACAAGGTAATGAACTTGCTACAAATATTTTTCCATACATTTTGTGTTGACTCTACTTAAAAATATGATGATTTTACAATGAGCCAGGTCACTTATTTTGCAAACTAAATAAGGATAAGACTTAACTATTGTGGGATCCATATCTGAAACAAGACTCAGGGTACAGGATCTTAAAGTGCTTTCTGAAGAGGCAACTGTCTTCATATATATACATATATATATATAAGTATATATATGTAAGTGTAGCATAAACTCCCCGTGATAGATTATTTGGGTAAGTGTTTCTGCCACCCAAAATATCTCTTGGCACTTTAGCTAAATTTTCAGATTTCTTTGATGTAGAAATTAAGTTTTAGCTATACAATTTGAGAGAGGGTTTAACATTTAAATGATCCCATAAGAAGTAACACCTGAATGAATGCATAGAAAAGATGAGTGCCCATCCCACAACCTTTTCTCAAGACTTAAAAGCTTATTTGATATCAGGTCACAGAGTCTGAAAGGGCGTAGAAAGGACATTGTAAAGAGGGGGGAAATGCACAAAAAGTGAAGCCAGAAAAACATTTTGCCTTCTTTGCAGTTTTCCCTCCTCCCCTTTCATAGTTGAGAATTGAAGCAAAGCTTCTTCTATCCCTGGATGAAAGGAGGGCTACAGGCAAATAGCAGCCTCTATCTACCAGCTGGGTGACAGGGTGAAGAGTTGGGAATTAGTAACTTCATGTGACAGCTCTCACGGGGGTTGGGATGTGGGTGGGCAGAAGTGGAATGAAAGACAAAAGCATGGGACCACATGCCATTTAATGTATGTGTACTATTAGCTCCAGATCCTGGTTTTAAATTAATATAGTCGCAACAGTCACTAATGGCTCTGTTCTCAGAATAACAGCATGTAGCCACCTTTTAAAAAAGTAATGACTGTGTAGGAGATCAGGAAGAGAGAAACATATCCAAATGCAATAGTAGGGGAAATGAAGTATTAACACAAAGTCCATGACACTGTTCATGTAATTCCATATAATGCCAATTTCCACACAATTTTCATTCTTTATAAATGGCTCGAGTTGTCTCTTTGAGGGTGCTTAGCAGCTATGCCAGGAAAGTAGATATTTTATACATTTATATGGCCTTCAGAAGATGTTCAGCCTCCAGGTGGTAAACTGTTATGTGAATTAATAAAACGTTCATGACAATTTATTTGTGAATAGGAAAATAATAAATTACTTTGTAAATACTTTTAAAAGAATCAATCACATAAGGAATTAACTTAAATTATTTTATATAAAATTTGTTGGTGTTTCAATAAAAATGAAATTTTTCTAAGCCTACTTATTATCTCTCACACACAGACACATTATTCATACATACTTCCTTTCTCATCTCTAATTCTCTTCTGAATAAGCAGACTTCACAGGCCTGGTCTTGATGCCAAAATGAACCCCTTTCATTTGCTGATTGAGATCCGGTTCAATAGCCAATGTTCCCTGCTGGGTCCTTACAGAGGATGCATTCATATTTGATCTTAATTTATTCATTATCAAACATCAAACCTTTGGAAGATAAAACAAAGACCCAGTGAACAATGCAGGGAGAACTTACTGGTTTGTTTTCATCTTTACTCTCCGATGAAAGAATTCTTCAGTAGCTCCCCCCTCACCACTCTACCAAGACATCATCCAGGTAATTGATGGGGATGTGGGAAGGGGATAGCAAGCTGGGCCAAATCAACCTTCTGCATCCCCTGGTGCACAGAATAATCTCCAACATCAAAAGTATCTCATGAGAACTTGACTCTCCACGGCATTATATTGGTTGACCCAATCTCGCAATTAAGTATCAAAAATTCCCAAGCCTTTTGTGAACATTTACAAATTACACAGCAAGATCTTTTCACATGTAAGACAAAAGGCTTTAATCAGATTTTACTGGGAGGAAGACTTTAATGACAGGTCTGGACAAGTACCAGATTTCAGTATCAAAAGACCTCAGTTTCTATAGTTATGCTGAGTTGAGATTGTATAATGATGGATATGTCACATATTCTTATTCGTAAAAAAGGGATCTTCCCTTCCTCAAGGGTTTTTGAGAAAATAGATGAAATCATAATGTGAAAGTTGCTTTGTGAAATGTGAAGTAACATACAAATGCTCAGTATATTTATTATTATTATGAAAGATACTGATATTATTACTTGCCTTCATCAGATAAAACATAGTCAGAAGCATCCTCCATCATGACTGGCTATATGTAGAAATGGTAGGAAACTTGTTATGATTTGACCTACCCTAGGTTTCAAATATGTAGATCTTTTCCCCCCACTTAAAATTCCATCACTGGAAATGTATTCTATTGTTTAAGACATCAAATTATATGTCCTTTTTTGGTGAACTATGGTAGGAATCAGCAGACAACAGTGTTTATAGTGATGCACAGCTATATTGTGTGATAAAAGAGGTAAATTCATGACTGCTATGAGCAGAAACTAGGTGGATTTTTAGGGCTGTGGCTGGCTTAAGGTTTTTGATGGTGTCTCACCAGTGTTGACACCATTTTTAGTTAGAATGTTGCTGTTCCGATCTTATCAGCCAACTCCAGGCACACTCATCTGGCCCTTGAAACTAATCTACATCATATTTTTAGATTTGGGGATCATTTGAAGTCTGAAGATGGTGCATCTTTTATTGCAAAAGCCATGCAACAATGGAGTCACTGTCAAATAGTCCATGGACTCCCCATGCTCCCTGCCATCAACAAACATATGAAATTACTGAGCACTGAAACATCCTCCTTGAGTGACAACTCTAAAAGATTTCTGACTACCTCCTTCCAGTCCACACACTTTCATAAGTTTGGTTACTTCTGTGGCAGTCCCCAGAAAGGGGTGGCATCCTCTTAAAGCCAGGGAAGCATTTGATTCCTCTAGGTTCTTGGCTATGTTGCATAAAAGAATTTAAGAACATGACAGCTTACTTAGGGCAGTAAGAAGAATTTATTGGGAAATGGGGGGGGGAGGGGAGGAGAACAGAGCTTGCTGAGAAATGGGAGAGAAAGATGGAAATACGTACCGAGATTTGGTGCAGTCTCCTCTAGGCAGAGAGAGTGGGCTCTGGCTTATGTGGTCACATTTTCAGCTATTAATTATTCCTCCCCTTGTTAATGCTAAGGGGGTGGGCCCCAGCTGTTATTGGTTATCCCACCAAAGGTGGGGACCAATGGTGAGACCTATTTGAACTATCTGGGGCCTCCCCTTGGCCTGGAAAGAGTCCCAACTGGGACCTCAAGGTCGAGGTCAAGGTCTCAGAAGGTTCTCCATGTGAAGGAAGCCTTTCTGAAGAACTCTGGAGGCTTTGACTCTTTCTCTTCTCTTTCTTCATTAAGGCAGTTTCTACTGAAACCTAATGAAGCAAGCACATTTAGGAAAAAAGCCTTAATTCTTAATGCTCAAAACTTCCATTTGAGGATCCAGAATATAGTTCTCTTTCTAAAAAGTTGCTGTTAGAGAAGCCGAAGTTCATTTAAAATCACAAGACACTTGCACAAAACAAAATAAATGGATGCAATAAATGTGTAACATTCTCAGAGCTACCAAAATGCTTTATTGGAAGGAAAATTCTAGTAAGAAAACTCTGGGACCAGGAGTCCTGAATCTCTATTCTAGGTTTAGAAGAGTGCTTATAAAAAAATCTTATTAACATTTACTCAATGTAACTTATACCTGCACAATTATCATCTATATTTTTCTGTACACATGGATACTTTCACGAAATTATGAAGTTGTTAGATTAAACAAATGTTTTGTCTTATACACAATTCTTTAAAAAGCAACAAAAAGAGATTTGAGAATTTAATCCTAAGAACAGGGCTCTTGCAAATTCCTTCTTTTTGAATTTAAAAAATAATATTGGTACATGATAACAATTCCAACACTATGAAACTTTTAGAATTAAAAGTAAACAATCTCCTTTTTCTTTTCCCCAATTCCTAGTGTAATTCTTCAATATAAACTTCTATACAGTGTTGGATATAGTTTCAGAGATTTTGACACACACACACAAACAAACACATATAATATGACTTTATCCTATATCAAAATAGTTTTCACCATGTTTGCCATGTTCTATGTATTCCTAAATTCAATGGATATTTTCAGTATACCTTATTTCATTTCTCAAAAACCTTGACATCTGTGGATTTTATTTATTTAAATTATTTAATTTGAAACATTCTCATCTTTCATTTCCCACAACTTGTCATCTTGCTTTTGCCTAAAACATTATCCCTCCTTCTTTTCCAACTCCATTGTCTCAAATCTTACTCATCCTCCCATTCTCAGATGAAGTATCAAGTTCTCAAAGAAACCTTTGTTGCAGCCTCAGACAAGGTCAGTTGATTCTCAAAACCTACGTCTCTATCCTTCATAGCACCTAGCAATGTGCTAATTTTACATTTATTAATGAAGCTATTTGATTAAGGCTCTTTAGCACTGCAGCAGAATCTCCAGGAAGTTAGATATAGAAAACCTTCATTGAATGAATGAATGAATGAATGAATGAATCAAAATCTCTTTAATGGAAATCAGAACACATATATAATACTTCTGAACTTCATGTTTTTCTCTTCCTTGCTCATTTTGAAGATCTTTCACCCTCTTGCAACTTACTGGAGAGCTGTTATCTTCCCCTTAAGAGCTTCACTTCATTGAGAGCTACGTATTACTGGAGTATGTTTTATCTATTTCTTGAGAATGGGAATGGGATTAAATTCACTTTGGTCTCTGACAAGTGACCAATTTAAAGGGTCAAATTTGTGATAATGTGGGCTTCTACAAAGATTAATGATTTTAAATATTTGAAACACAATAAACCTAATTGGGCTGTGATAATAGAAAGTAAACCAAAAGAATCTCATGTCTCTGTTCAAAGAAAGTACTAAATCAACTCTTTGCTTTGAAATCTGGCAATTAAAGGGAAAGAATTAAGAATTTATTTTTCATTTGAATGTACAATTTAATAAAGCTAGAGATCTAAGAATAATTTAGGAGGAATGAGCAGATTTTGCAAATCTTGATGAATCCTTCAGGCAAGGATTATTAATTGATGTGAAATTATAACATGAATGATAGCCAGAGATCTGAACATGTGAATTATACCAAAGTAATAAACCAGAGATTAATTTCTGTTTGCATGGGGAAAATCTTAACTGTACAATGACCTTAGCTTAAGCAATTTAAGAAACAAACTAAATCCATGGTGTTGGATTGGCTCTTGACAGTTGGGAAAGCAGGAATAAAGAATGGCAATACAGTATATTAAGAAAATATTATTTGTTTTAAGTTAGATAATATTATTTGACTATACAGTGAAATATTATTATTTTTTAAGATGCATACCAAACTTAAAAAAGAGAAGAAAATAAGCAAAATAAAAGCATTTTAGGATACACTTACATTGAGAAGTTTGATCATCATAACAAGCAGGAAAAATAAAATGACTCCAGAGGACAGGTCTGAGTAATAATAAAAAAAAATGTAACTAGACCTTGACTTATAAAATAATGAGTAATATCTAGAGCAGTTTAAGAAGAAAGAAAACAGGTAGAATTAAAATCCAATAACAATAGGTGGGAAACACAAGATGAGAGAGTGCTGGAAAGGTCCAAGGCCTTGCCACCTAAAATGTATTGCATGGACCAGAAGCATCAGCCTCACCTGGGAGTTTATTAGAATGTAGACCCTCAGTCCCATCCCAGATCTACAGAATCAGAATCTGCATTTTAACAAGATGCTTGAATATTTCATATGGGCATTAAATTTGAGAATAATTGATCTAAGGTCTGAAAGAGGGCAAGGATATTGTTAACTGTAGACTTCAAAGTTAAGTGTGCTCGTTAAAATTATTAATTTAATGAATCTGATTAAAGAATTGAAATATATTTTATAATTTCCAGACTAGAAGTGGAAAGAAAATAAAAGAAAATTTATATGTTCAATTGAAAAAGCAAGAAATGAAAGAAAAGAAATGTAAATTAGGCAAAATAAATAGAAAGCAGAAAACACAACAGACAATATAAAAATCAAATGTAAAAGTACAGGCCATTGGCCTTCAAAAACTCTCTTGAAAGCCTTTCACTGTTTCTCACCCCTCCTTGCCTGGGGTGAACCTGTGGTTGCTATCCAAATGCTTCAAGTTGGAGAGTTTGTCTCATAATTGTGTTGTTTTCTGCCCCTAGTCCTACCTGTTCATTTAAGGAGATTGGAAAACCAAGAGTAAAAGTTGTGACTTCTGGATTTTTTTGTTTCTCTATTCTTGATAGCCACTATGGACTGATATTAAACTCCTTCCTGCATTTTATGGTTGCTTTGTTTTTTTTTAGTTTTCTGGTATTTGCTCAATTTTTAGGTGATGTTTTCAGTTTTTGGAGGTGGTAGGGATTGGGGAAATTTTAAATTTGCATTTATTTTAACCTAGAATCAAAAAAGGCTATTAAAAATCACCAGGTATGTATGTATCAGTTATGTATTGCTGTGTAATATGTTACCCCAAAAGTTAATAGTGTAAGACCTCAAATATTTTTAACTCACAATTTTTTGAGGTCAGGAATCTGGGTACAGCTTAGCTGAGTGGTTCTAGTTCAAGGGCTCTCCTTAAGTTGCAGTCAAGATGTGGGTCCAGGTATAGTCATCTCAAGCCTTGTCTAGGGCTAAAAGGTTCTGCTTCCAACCTCACTCCCATGGTTGTTTCCAAGTCTCAGTTCCTCATCGGCTGTTGGGTTAAGAGCCTCAGTTTCTTACCATATAGCTCTCTCTGTGGGGCTGTTCACCACAAGACAGCTTGTTTTTCCCATGGTGAGTTGTGAGAGAGAAAGGGGAGAGAAAGAGAAATGAGAGAGAGAGAGAGAGAGAGAGAGAGAGAGCTCCAAGGAAAGACAGATAAAGACAGAGAGAGGTAAAGAGACAGAAAGCAAGAGTCTTTGTTTTACCTTAAACTCAGAGTCACAAATCCTACCATCATTTCTGCCATATTCTATTTGTTAGAAGTGAATCCCTAAGTCCAGCCCACATACAAGGAAGGGGTATTAAGCTCCATCTACTGAAGGGAGGAATATCAAAGAGTGTGGGCATAGCTTTAAAACCATCACAATGTATATAACAGACTGACTAAATATTCTATTTTTTTTTTCCTTTGAGGATAAAAATAAGAGGTCAGTTGTTATAGTGTGATAATTATAAATGTGAAACTGGCAGATGATACCATTTTATTTAATATTATTCTTTTATTTCCTAGTTACAAAAGGGATTTGTGTTCATTGTATTGGAAAATATAATATAAATAAGAAAATGATATAAGCCCAAGTTTTGACAGTTGTAAATAGTGACTCTATTTTGACCAAGCATTTTTATATATACATATTTTATATGCATATATATGTGTGTTGGCAAGACTCCCTTACCTACCACATCACCTCTATTCTCAGTACCTCTCCCCAGAGGTTTATGATTTTACATGGTTTCACATCTAAAGCTTTCTTAGGCCCTGGAAGAGAATGACAACTTCTACTTAAACATAAGGTTAAAAGGCACAGGAACTTAAAAAAAAAAACCAAAAAACAAAACAAAACAAAAAAAAACCTGATTAATTTCCAATGGCATTGCTTTCCTTGTTAAAGCTGAATAAATATGAGCTGATTTGCAATTTTGACTGATCTTTTTTTAAAAAGTGGGTTAAAATAACAGATTTTCTGCTTATTTTTTCATTCCAATTTGGACTTAATTAAGACAGACTTGTTAAGAAAAGAAAGCCAAAGAAAGTAGCCAAAAGTAATGCCTAATCACCATCTATCACAATTAAACTTTTGATAGTGCTAATCTTCCGGAATACTCAGAGGCTGCAGTCACCTCGGCTGTATTTTGCCCATTGTTCTGATACTTCCCAGCCTCAATCTCTGGAAAGGAGTAATTTTTTTTTTTTTTTTTAATCTAATGTTCTTTGTGTTTAAAGTAAATCCATTTCAAGTTTTGACAAAAAATTATTCTGCAATAACTGTTGTTAACAAGATCTGTGAATACTAAATAATGGTAAGAGTGAAAATATATAGAATCCCGAACTTCTTCGTACTTCTATCATGGATGCTTTTGCCTGTATCTGTGTTAGCAGACACATACACACAATGGTATGCTTTTTGGTTAGTGTTGCTTTGTTTTGTATTGTTTTCTGGTTATGGGCAAGAAAAGAAGAAAAATTAAATAAGCATGCTTGTTTTGAAGGGTAATGTGTGCTAGGAATTGTATTAAACTGCCTATAGCAGAGATTTGTTATATAACATTCGCTAAAACTTGATTTCTCTCACCTAAGATGATGATCAGAGCTAAGTAGTCAAGAGTTAGAGCAGAGGCTCCACAGTTTTATCCGGTGTCCAGTTTCCTTATACCTTTTTGCTCTGCCATCCTTAATGGGTAGCCTCCATCCTCAAGTTTTACCACATGCTTTTGGACTCCCACAATTGTTTCTGTGTTTCAGACAGGAAGACAAAGGAAAGGCAAAAAGCAAGGGAGACTGAAAACTAGAAATTTCTGAATGGGCACATCGGTGCTTCCAACAATACAGATTTATCATATCAATGAAGAAGTGGAGAACAGATATGAGACGGCATCTAGGTCACAGGGTGGGAGGAGAAAGGGCTGGAGGGGAATCTGACTTCATACTAAGTGGTATGAGGGGTTAGGAAGGGTGAGAACTAATATTCATTAAGTGCCACTCTCTGTAATAAATGCTTGATTGTCATGACGTCACATAACATTCTTCCTGCTCAAGTATTGAGGTTAATTATAAATTATGAAATCATTATATAACAAACATTTTAATATTTAATCTATTATAAATAAGAATGAGGTCTCAGTCTTGTTTTATTTTAATCTGATGATATTATGTAGGTCCTTAATATCCAAAAGAAGTCCAAGCTGCTCAAAGTGAGCCCTGGTAATCGTAGCCTGGCTATGTGGTTACTAACAAAGGCATCTCCTTTTTAGCCCACCATTCGTCCAGACCCTAAATGTGGATCTCTGCAACTGGTTTCTGGGAAAGGAAAAACAAAACAAAACAAAACAAAACAAAAAACAGTAGCGGGCACTTAATGAAGAGGCAATGAAATCACAACACTGCTTTATATTTACATAAGATTTTAAACTAAAAACAAACAAAAACATCTTATGCACATAATCTTAAAAAAAAATAGTAGAGCAAATGTAGCTCGGTGGTTGAGTGCCTGCTTCCCATACACAAGGTCCTGAGTTCAAGCCCCAGTACCTCCTAAAAAAATGTACATATATTCAACACTTCTATGAGATGAATAAATATTCTTATCCCCATTCCAGTAATAAGAAAAACAGTTCACTCTAGAATGATTAAATAACTTGCATAACATTGTCAAATACATTAGTGGCCTAGCTATTTTCTCAATATAGATCTTCCAACGCCATGATTCTTACAAGAGGCAGTAAGAAGCCCAAATCATTATCTCTCAGAGGAGGAAACTCAAGACAATGTCAGGCATCTGAATTCATGGCCACTGAGAACCAAAAACATGATCATGTAAGCTGAGGCTCATAAGGGAATTGAGGCCCCTGTGCTGAGAGGCCTGGAGCTGTGGAAAAGGCAGATTGCACTTAGTTGAAGCACAGAACTCCTTCTTTCTTCACAGTCACTTGGAGTATGTATGTAGTTGGTACAGATACAGGGGATTAATGGCAGAGGTGGCAAACACTTCTTAAACAGAAAACTACCAGGACAATTTGTGAGAGGGGAACTTGGAAAGAAAATAGAGAAAACCACAATAATGACTCAAAAAGCTAAAATTTAGGCTGATAAATGATATGATTGAAATATTTATTTAGTTTTAAGAAGAAAAGTTCTGAGAGTACCTAATTAGGATATTTTCAACTACGTTATATAATTATAGGTTTTGACCATATATTTTAGTTCTCCAGTGAAGGGAACAAAACAGAAATAGTATAACAAAATACTTTAAAAATAATAATATGTAAAAAATTCTTGACTGTAAGAGCTATTAACTAGAATAGAATTTGGGAAATTGCCTTCCTTAGCGCACCTTATGAATAGGATAAATATTCAACAAATAAGAGCTTGTTGGGTGGACATTTAGATTTGCATCGTTACAAGAGTATAGAATATTTGGGCTGTAGTGACTAAAAATGTAGTTGGGAGCCATGTTGTAAAGGACCTTGTACTCCAAGCTATGTTGCTTGGAAATTATTCTGTAAGCAACATAAAAACTGAAAGATAATTTTAAGCCAAGAAATTTCATGATTATCTTTGGACAGTAACTTAGACAGCAACTTAATCACTTATCTCATGGGCTCTAGGTTTTATTAAATTTACAAATATTTACTTTTATTCAGTTTGAAGCACTCTACCAGGGTCATAAATGGTTGTTAAAGATGTTGGGAAGAGATATAAAGATAAGTAAGATATTCCTACTTCAAAATTTCCAGGGTCTTCATTATAAATTTAAACTAGATAGATATTTTTAAGATCTCTTAGAAGTTTACATTCTGTGAGTCTACATTAAGGATATACAAAGTAAGTATATTCTATTTAAAGGGACAAACATTACCCTTGAACCATTGGAAGGCTAACCGGAGAGCTCAAACTTAGAAAGAAAAAACACAGTCTGTTTTCCATTGTGAAAAGATCCCTCTGGCTGTTGGGCAGAAAATGACTAGAAGAGAGAAAAGAGTAGAAACAGGGAAAATTGTTTTAAGTGGCTTTCAAAGTTGTCTAGGCAAGAGATGTGTTGGATTGGCCATCTTCCATTGTGTTCAACATAGGAACTATTTGAGATATATTTTAGATATATTGTAGATTCAGATGTAATTGGACCATTTTTGTGCACAATATGATGGAAAGAAAAACTTATAAAGACCATTAATCATTAAGAAACTAAATCCCAAACTCAATAATATATTTTCCAATCTCTCTGCCCCAGTTCCCAAAGCCACAGTATGGATAGATAAATTCTACCAAAATTTTAAGGAAAAAAATAATCTCTGCTGTATACAGACAATTAAGAAGAAAAACAAAGGGAAAGTTAATCTTTCACTTAATAAAATTTCTATAACATTGATATGAGAACTGAGCAAAGACTTCTCAGGAGAAGATATAGGTTAATCTTATGTATCAGTATATGTTTACATTTGGCATAAAATATTACCAAATAGATTATTACAGATTATGAAAAAAGTATATCACATCCAAGTAGTATTTATGTGAGGTGTACAAGGACATCTAATATAATTCACCACCTAAAAAGATTAGAGAAAACTGCACATGACCTTTTCAATTTGTTTCTTTGTTTTTATATAGTGCTTACAGTAAGTAATGAAAATACGTAATTGTTTTTTTCTAAGTAGCTTTCATTAGAAGTTGCCTGTTATTTGATATGCTAGCATGTGAATACATTACTTTGGTAAAAGTTAAAATTGAAAAAAGAGAAAATGACGTGAACATTAAAAGGTTGAAAATGAGCTATAAATACTGCCTTTTATTTCTTTTTCTCCCACTTCCTATAGACTGGAATGTGGATTTGGTGTTGTTGATGCAGATTCCACAATGCAGATGAGGGGAACATCCTGAGAGCTGGTAGAAAAGTGAGGTGAAAGGAATACTTTTCCCTGAATTTCTTTTGTCTCACAATCATCTCCCTGCCACCCATCACTTACCAATCTTTAAATTATTAAGTGAGAGAAATATAAACTTCTAATTTTGAGTCATTATATTTTTAGGTGCTTATTATATCACATTAGCCTTATTTAGAAATCAGAACCTGAAAATAGGATGCTGTGCATTGATTTATTGGTTTTGTGTGGGGCATTAAAAACAGATAGTACAGGCTGGAAGCCTGATATGGCAAACATTTGATAAAATTGATGTACATAGTAACTGGAGACATTTAGATTATGTGCTGTCTGAAGTTGTAGTTCTAGGGCAAGCATGTTTTAAGTCAAAATATTGATGAATTTGATTATCCTCACTGCATTTAGCAAGATAATATAATATTGAAAGGAATTAGTCATTTTGAAAAAATATGCACCATTTTTCTCCTATCAGATTAGTATAGACAGTAATATATAAAATTGTAAGGCTGTGGTGAGATAGAAAGCAATCCAGATGTGCTAAAGGAGACTTTTTCTATATGTGGCCTGAAATCTAAATTGACTGAGATTCTAGTAATTGGAGGAAAGCCAATTATTTCTGTACCTCCAAAGAGAAGATACAAGTGTGAATCAGAAGCTTTCTCAAATACCTCCCATTATTTTGTTTTTTGTTGGACATTAGGAACTAGCTCAAAATCAGGTTAAGATTTTGAACTATCATCAAAGTTTATAGATTCAAGAGGCCTCAGAATAGATACCATTAAATTGAAGGTGAGGGAAATGGGCCAAACACTAGAGATTACTAAGTAAAGAGTCTCGGGCTTAAAAATTATGATCAACAACATTAAGATGCCAGTTCACACCCACTAGGATGGATATAATAAAATGAATGGACAATAATGAGTATTGGCGGGGATGCGGAGAAATTGGAACTCTCATCCATTTCTGGTGAGAAAGCAAAATGGTGGAGCCACTATGGAAAATTGTTTGACAGTTCCTCAAATTGTTAAACATAGTGTTCCCATGTGACCCAACAATTCTACTCCTAATATTTACCCAAGAGAAATGAAAACATATACCCGTGCAAAAACTTGTCCTTGAATATTCATAGCAGCGTTATTCATTACAGCCAAAAAGTGAAAACAATCTAAATGTCCACCAAATTATGAATGATGAATGGATAAAGAAAATGTGTATAGCCATACAATGAAATATTATTTGACCATAAAAAGAAATGAACTACTGATACATGTTGCAACATTGATGAAGCTTGAATGCATTATGCTAATTGAAAGACTGACACAAAAGGCCACATATTGAATGATTCCATTTATATGAATTGTCTAGAAGAGGCAAATTTATAGTCTCACGGAAGAGTCTCTTAGAAAGCAAAATCAGAACCTTCAAAGGATAATAAATGAGGAATTTCTTCTAAGTTCAAAAACCAGGACCTAAGCAAGGAACTTGTAACACTACCAGGGCAGGGGGTCTTTACACTTCCTGCCAGCAGGGCTTGTTTGATATGGACCAGTAGCTGTTGTGTTTTTGTTTTTTTTTTCTTCCTTTCTCTGAATGTTTTTTTAATTGCTTTTATGCTTATATTAGTTTTGCATCATATTTGAAGTAATGCCTTGTGATTTTAATGCTAAAATAAAAGCTCGTGGTGCCCTTATAAGGTTTTTGCTGTGTTCCATTTGTATTTTTTGGTTCTTCTGTAGTTTATCTGTGTAACTTAATATAATCCAATCTACTCCACTGAGATATTGAGGAAATCAGAATATGGTGCTCATATTCTTTCTCTTCATTTGCTGATTATAAAAATGTAAAATAGCCATTTTATATTTTCTATCTCTTCAATGTTCATAAAGATTTTATTCTCTTCTGTAAATATAATATTCATGGTTTTTTAGCCTTAGTTCTATATTTAAATGGATTCAATCTTCATTACCAATATTCATACTGTGTTTCTCTCCTTAGCTGTAGGTGAGCCAGGGTTCATCTTTGTACAGGTTTTCAATAAGGGTTATTGAGTTTTATATTACTATATTCCTGCATATTTTAAAATGTAAGACTCATCTACAACTGAATGAGAAGATCACTCATAAAATTTGAAATATGGTCTTATTCTGAGGGTAGACTTTAATTTACAACATCCATAGATTTTGACTCATTATGATTATTTTCAATCATTCATAAAACTAGAGATAACAGTATGACATATTGTGTACCGAATGTGGAAAAGTTTAATTACAGCCTGATTATTTTTCTGTAAGTGACTTGAAATTTTTTCTATGAGTTTTTTTTTCAATTGCTTTTTCCTGGGACACATACTATCTGTAGCAGTTGATATTGTTTATGAATTCCAAAAATAGATATTGGATTATGTCTGTAAACAGGTCTGTTCCTCTGGGCATATTAGATTGTATTTGATTCAGAGGTTTCACTTTTAATTCATTAAATTGATTTAAGGCTCTGATTGGACCACATCAGTAGGACGTCTAGTCCTACTCACAGAGAAAACTACACGGCAGAAGAGAGTTGGAATTTTTGATGCTTAAGCCCTGGGAAGTAAATACACAGAGAAGCAGATACCTGAGGAAAGAGAGAAGCCTCCATGAGACATGACGGAGGCCCTGGGAAGAGAGACGAGCTGCTCACCTGATAGTTTACAGCTGGTCTTGTGGAGAGAGCAGAATAGCTGAGCCCAGAGAGAAATGAGCCCTGAGGAATGAGACAAGCCTTATGCTAACCCAAGCCTTAGCTGGGAAAGGAAGGAGCTGGGACCACAGAGCCATAGGAGGAAGAGGAAGGCCGAATCCTCACAGAGACCAGCAGCCATCTTGCTCCAATATGTGGCAACAGACTTTGGTGAGAGAAGTAACTTATGCTTTATGGCCTTGTGACTGTAAGTGTCTACCCCAAATAAATACCCTTTAAATACCCTTCTACCCCAAATAAATGCCAACAGGTTTCTGGTACTTTGCATCAGACCCCTTTGGCTGACTAATACACTATCATTTGGTCTGTAGATTCAGATATTCTTCTATTTAGGGAGATTTCCTTTTATTGTATTTGAATAGTCTCCTCTCCCATTGTTTCTATTCCTTTTCCAGACACATCAGCAATTAATGTGTTGAATTTTACTTTGTCTTCTTTTTTTCTTTTATATATCTTTTTCTATATCTTTTCAGCAAATCCACTTTCTTTAGTTATCTCTTATGATATAAATATAGCCTAATGAATAAAATGGGCATAAGTGTATGGATATTTTCTTTCACAGAGGGAAAATTAGAGAAATCATCCTTTTCATAATTAACAGAACTTGTATACTTGTATGCCATGTGTTCTAAATATAGAAAATTCAACTAACAAAAGAATATTTTTAATGCATTTTTCATTCAATGGCATGATATCAACCCTTTGTTCTTCTCACCTAATACTGTGAATCCCTTTCTTTCAAATGCATGTCTGCAACTCCTTTTAGGTGCTTGATTTATCTCATTTACTATGATATTCCTTATTTTCAAAATATGTAGCTAAATCACTTTCCAAATATAAAAAAGGCATTGATTCATTACTTGTGCCAGGAATAAGTATTTAGAAAAGGTTGACTGGATGTTTGTAGGAATGTTAATTGTTCAAAAACTTCATTAGTTTAATCAATTACATATCAGACAGGGTATGAAAATAAGTGAGATTTCCTTTCCACACACATAATGTCCTTGGACTTTGGAGAGTCTACCATTATGTTTCTCCTTTCTTACCTTTGCATACATCACACACTGATTTCTTTCAGTTATTACTCAACTTTGAAAGGGAGGCTGTTTTTTTCCTGGGCTGGCTGTTTGTTAAAAGATCGTGTGAGAAACAGGACAGGCAACAGAATGAGCTGGTTCAGCAGACAGTTCAAATTTCCATTGGTAGTTACCTATCACTTTCTTACCAAACCTTTGCCCTGTCTCTGTGTGCTGATTGAGTCCATTCCAGTTTGGCAGGAACATGCTGGGCCCAGGGAAGACAACAGTTTTTGGTGTTGTGATTTGGAAGTAACTTCTCTTCTTCTGTAGGGCTGGCTGCCCTGTGCTTTTTTCACACTCTGACACATTGCCAACCAGCCATTGCTCCAGTCATTGTTGCCTTGCCTTCCACAGGTACATGTTACATGAGGGTTGGGAAGGCTTTCCTCAACTACCATTTGAAGCAATAGGTAATTGGATCAGACCATCAAAGTATGTAACATATTTTGAGGCTTTTGCCTGTTAACAATCTGCATTTACTATTGCATTTTATCACCGCCCCCATTTTTCACTATACTTACATCCTCTCTAATACCTAACATTTATTGAATATATTGAATGCCAGGCACTGTTCTGAATTTTCACAAAACTACCATGATATAAAGACATAATTAGGGAAGCAGATATGGCTCAGTTGGTTGGGTATCCATCTACCATGTGGGAGGACCCAGGTTTGATCCCCAGGACCTCCTGGTAAAAAAAAAATACAAAGGGTGAGCAGGCAAGCCAGGCCCATGTGGATGCACGGTGAGCCACACAGCAAAGATGATGATGCAACAAAAGAGAGATGCAGGGAAGAGTCAAGGCAAGACGCACCAGGAACCAGCAACTGAGGTGGCGCAAGTGACAGGGTGTCTCTCTCCCACATCGGAGGTCCCTAGGATTGAATCCCAGTGAAGCCTGGAGGAGAAAAATGAAAAGAAAAGGCAAGAAACAGACACAGAAGATCACTCAGTGAATGGACACATACAGCAAGAGGGGGTGGTGGTGGGGTAACTCAAAGAACTGCACCAAAAAGAAATAAATAAAAAGTCAATTTAAATAAATAAATAAAAAGACATAATTAGGGGAGAAGTTATGGCTCAAGTGGTTGAGCACCTGCCTCCCACATGGAAGGTCCCGGGTATGGTTCAGTTCCCGGTGCCTCCTGAAAAAACAAAAATGAACAACAAGCAAAACAAATGAAAAAATCAACTCAGGGAAGCAGATGTAGTTCAGTGGTTGAGTGCCAGCTTTCCACATACAAGGTCCCGGGTTCAATCCCCAGACCCCGGTACCTCAGGAAAAAAAAAAAAGACATAATTAATCCCATTTAACAAACGAGGCAATATGACACAGAAGGATTAAGGCACTTGCTCAAGATCACACAGCTAGTAAAGGATGAATTCAGAATTCATACTCAAGCAGTCTGTCAACTACATTAGGAACATCAATTATGGCCCTTTTATGCATTGAACTATACCAGAGTCCTTGCTTTTAATCACTGTATGTTCTATAGTTTGTTTCACATGTTGATTTTTTTTCAGAAGGAAGAAGATGATATAGATGCCTTAATTACAGGAAGTTTTTATTGGAAATCCTATCTACATTTTAAAGGATGAAAGTGCTTTAAAATTTTCAAGGTCTTAGATAAGAAAGAATGAATGAGACATTCAGAATTTCATTCCATGATTATATTCTACCTATTCTTCCTAGGAGTTGAGCCCCAGGATAAATTCCAGGTTAGGAGGTGTTTGATAGTTCCATGCTTTTAGTTACTTTTTTAACTCTGGGATTTTATTTATACCTTCATTAGCGGTAACACAATATATTTTTTTAAAAAGACTAAATATTTTCATAATGACAATTCAACTACAAAATAGTCAAGTTAAGAGACCAAGGAGGGGAAGCAGCTGTGGCTCAATTAGTTGGGCTCCTGTCTGCTATATGGGAGGCCCTGGGTTTGATTCCTGGGGCCTCCTAGTGAAGGCAAGATGGCCTATGCAGCTCAGTGAGCTGATGGCCTGCGCACTGTGTTAAGCTGGCGCAGCAAGATGACCCATCAAAGGGAGATAAGCAGACACAGAAAAACGCACAGCAAATAGACACAGTGAGCACAAGCAGCAAGGGGGGATAAATAAATAAGTAAAAATAAATCTTTAAAAAAAAAAAAAAAAGAAGAGACCAAGGAAAAGAAAATGACTTAAAAACAGAATTTAATATACAACTTAGAAATACATCTTTTGTATGACTGTAGAACAGCAATAGAATACAGTCAATCCTTATTATTTGCAGATTCTGTATTGGCAAAATCACCCACTCATTAAAATTTATTTGTAATCCCAAAGTCAACATTTGCAGCCATTTCTTGGTCATTTTCAGATGTATACAGAGTGGCAAAAACTTGAGTTGCCCAAAGTGCATGCTGTCAGCTTAGATTGAACAAGGAGACACTCTGCCTTTTGTTTCAGCATTCATACTGTAAACAAGTATCCTTTTCACAGTATCGTTACTGCAACATTTTTCACATTTTTGTAATTTCACACTTTAAAATGACCCACCATCATGGTGCTTAAAGTACTGTCTAGTGTTCCTAAATGCAAGAGGGCTGTGATATGCCTGATGAAGAAAATACATAAATAAGCCTTGCCCAAGCATGATTTACAATGCTGTTGGCTGTGAGCTCAATGTTAATGAATCAATATACATTAAAGTGTCATAGAAATACATATAAAATAAGGTTATGTATTGATTTGTTGATGAAAATGTGACCAAAGGCTCACAGAAACCTATTTCTCTATATCTTCTATCAGTAAAGGTTCAGTATTTGCTAATTCAGTGTTTGAGGTAATTTTATAGAACATTACCATGAATAATGAGAATCGACTACATTAGGAACATCAATTATGGCCCTTTTATGCATTGGACTATACCACATCTTTGAAAAGGAATGTCTATCTCTATTCATTAATGGACAAGAGCTCCAAGACAAGTTGCAAAGAAATACGTACAATATGATTCTATTTCTATAAATCTATATGGGTATAATATACCCACATGACAATAGTTCATATAGAAATACTGAGAAATATTGTGATGAGAGAGCTACTGTAATTATGCCTTGGGGAGATTTCAACATATTTTTTCATTGTTAACGTTTTTACATCTTTTTAAGTTTCTTTGAGTGATGAATTATCTATATTACCAGAAAATATAAATGAAATATTTGAAAATATTGAGTTTAACTCAAGCCACAGACAAAGAAAGCACAGTATATTAGGAAAACCCCACCTAAATATCAAGTAGGCAAAGGTATTTCCAAGGACATAAAAAGAGCTATTCAGAAAGAGAAATATGGAGAGCAAATGGTCAGATGGACTTTTATTATTCCAGACTGAAAAAATGGTGTATGATTGGATAGTGCTTGGAAAAAATCCAAATAAATTTAAGAGAATCCCAGAGCAGTGAGTCTTAATTTTGTCTTCCATCAGTACAGAATAGAAAATATTTAATCAATTTAAAGAAGTTTAGTATCCAACATATGCTACCAGATAATGGGCTACAAGTGCCTGAGGAAGAGATTGTCCACTAATTTCTCAAAAGTTCTCCTGTTTTCTCAGTACAGATGTGGAAGATAGTTGAGGGTGGAGCCAGTGGGTGTGCCATTGGGTTTCCAAGAAAAGGCATTCTGATTGAGTAGCCCATAGAGGGTGTGGATAAGATTCAGGGAAAAGCAGAACAAGCAAAACAAACTTTGGGACCAGATGTGCATGAAGGATCACTGGAACCCACCAAGACAGTGAACCAGTCTTTGGCTTACCAGCACATCACATCAGCAGCAGGTGCCATTAAGGTGTCTAGCATCAAGGCAGAGAGGAGACTACCACAGAGACCAACAATAATCCAAAAGACAGCGCAAACCACAAGGTCCATACATGTAAGCATCAAGAAAAAAGGAAATAAAAATCTAAAAATATTGAAAATTTACCTCATAGAGATGAGTTAACCTGAGATTCCATAAATAGGAAAAGTCCTTTTGAAAGAACCTAAATTGGAAATATATAAATTCCCTGACCCTTCAATACAAAAAAAAAAGGTATGGTCAAAGAGCAAGATTAGAGCAATTTTTATGGAAAAATGCACAATCTATTCATAGTAAAACAGTATGAAATGAATTATTGACAACTATACAATATTAGAAACTTCCTCCTGTTCTTAAAAGAATGCCCAAAAGATGGGCAAATGGGCAAGGCTGAAGTCAAAGTCTTTCAAATTATCTTAGAGTTAAATGAATCCCAGAGAGAAAAAATAATCGACATTCTGAAAATCTACCAGAGGCTTTGAAATTGGAAGGGGTGAGGGTCTAGCTCTGGTCCTCTAGTAGACCTAACACAGAATGGTCAGCTCCAAGGAATGATATTCACCAAGGAGAACTAAATAGTCCTGCTGTGAAGCAGGGGTGAAGAACATTATTTCACTAATGGGAGAAACAGATCTCAAAACTGGTCACTGGCAATTTCAGAAACTATAATATGCCTGAGGTTTACTGGTTGGGGTTAAAGGCAAGATTTCCAGAATACAAAGACCTGGACATCTCTAATAAACAAAAAGAGGAAATCCAGGCTAACAAAGATATAGGTTAAACTAATGTATAGGAAAGGGTTCTTTTGAGACCCAGAGATAAGGAAAGGCATCATAGTATCTAAATTTCAACCATAAAGTGCAGGATCTGGCCAGAGGTCCCAGAGATATAAGATAGGAATATGGTGAATTGTATAAAATTTAATCGAGCTCATAATTTCTCAGATGGAATAAAGTTTCTAATCACCCCAACCACTGTGTATTCTGAACTAGGATTGTAAATCTTCATCTAACATTGAGGCTAATCAAGGAAGATTTAAGCAAACAATTCTATTTATAACCTGATCCACTTCATTTTCAACCCTTTAAATGCTTTCATTGTTTTGTTTTACTGAAATTCCTTCCACAAATAGTCCTGTAAAGTATATTTCAATTTGTCAAGAGTAAGTTGTGGTCCACACTTTTCTGAAAATGTCAATATAGAGAAGAGCCTGATGTCAGTCAGCAGTCACCAGATGGTTGTAGAATGTAATATAGACTGACTGCTTCTTTTTGGATCCTTCTTGCCTCATAGGAATGAAAGTGAGACTGAGGCAAAGACCATAATGTTCCTCTTCAACTATTCTCCCTTTTTTCCATTAACAATAGGATCCACTCATTTTATCTGAGCATATAGCTGCTGAATTAAAAACTGTAATTTCCACACTCCATTGCAAGTGGGAGTGATTAACGAAAATTGAACAGAAAAGTATGCAACTTTGAGGTTATGACCTTAAAGGAAACAGTCATGCCTACTGTATTAGTCAGCCAAAGGGGTGCTAATGTAAAATACCAAAAATGGGTTGGTCTTTATAAAGGGTATTTATTTGGGGTAGAAGTCCACAGATACCAGGCCATAAAGCATTAAGTTCCTTCTCTCACCACAGTCCATTGCCACGTGTTAGAGCAAGACAGCTGCCGGCATTTGCCACGGTTCAAGCTTCTGGGGTTCCTCTCTTCCTGGGGCTGCGTTTCTCTCTGGGCTTAGCTCCTGTTTCCTCCACAAGGTCAGCTGTAGACGATCAGGCAATCGGCTTGCTTCTCTTCTCCTGGGGCCTTCTTTCCAACATCAAAACTTCTTCTCAAAAGACTGCGTCAACTGTCCGTTGTCTTGCCTTTTATATTCAATTCCCCACCCGCCAAGGGGTGGGGCTCAACGCCCTAATCCTAACCTAATCATGCCCAGATTAACAGATCAGTTTACAAGCATGATTCAATTATATTTTTGGAATTCATAATTACATCAAACTGCCACACCTACTCTTCTACTTCTCTCCCTTTTATTGCCTGGACTGAAACATATTAACAAGAACTGGGAAAGCCATCTTTGACTACCAGATAGAAGATTCTTGTTGAACATGGAGCAAGACAATAGAAGGATCCTTGGTCTCGAATAATGGGGAAGCCTCCATATAGCCTTGGACCAACTCCTGTAATTTTAAATGGGAGCAAAATAGATGCTTATAATTTAAGTAATTTATTCTAAATATCTGTTGCAACCATTTAATCAATTCTTTAAGCCACAGACTAAAATAATTTACAAAACAACACATATTTTTTTAATGTGGCATTTGTGGAACTGTTCATCTCTATACCAAATAATCTCATTTCCAATGCATTTGGAGAAAATCTAAAATCTTTAGCTTGAGGTTTTAAAACTTTTATGAAATACCACCAGGGTCCCTTAATAATATGGCAAGATAAACATGATATATCTCACTACTACCAGTTTTACTTGATGGCTCAGAGAAATTAAGTAATTTGTGTAAGGTCACAAATGCACAATACATCTTATATTTGAATTTTCATCTGCTTTGCTCCAAAGTCTGTGAGTTAATTACCACTGTATCCTTTTCCTATTATGGAGTTGAATATAAGATTAGCATGAATTTTTAGATGTAAACTTGATAGTTTTAATATAGTTTCCCAATTGTCAGGAATTTTCATCAGTTTTCCTCTTTTGTATATAGTGATTTAAAGGAAAAAGTTTCAGAAGCAGTGTCTCAGTTTATTCTACTTTACAAGTCTGGGAAATTTTAATATTGGAAACTTTGCATTGATTCTCTCTCTGGGTAAACAGTTAATGTTGATGATATTTTTCTACTCCATAATTTTTTCCAATTTTAGATTTAGCATATATATCTTTCCTTGTTGGAGAAAACGGACACTTCCCTTTATTGAGAGTGTAAGTGTAAGGCATTATGTTGCAATACTTTTAAATAGATATTTTGTTTAAATTTTATGGCAGGCCATGTAGTAAGTATTATCATTTCACAGAAAAGAAAACTGAGTTTTAGAGAAGTTAAAAAATAGATCAAAGAGTAAGTAGAGAGTTGAAGAGTATATATTTGGAAATAATAAAATTTTGAAATTATATGTTGCTTGAATAAAAATAGAAACCTCTACTCAAAAATGGAAAAATAATATTTTCCCTATTATTTTCCCAAAGGAAAGCAAACCATTCTTATAACTATCTGTAGCAGTTTGATATTTTTTTATGAATTCCAAAAATAGATATTGGATTATGTTTGTAAACTAGTCTGTTTGAGGTTTCACATTTACTTGATTAAATTATGATTAGGGCTTTGATTGAGCCATGTCAGTAGGGTGTTGCGTCCCTGCCCCTTGGTGGGTGGGGGCTCACAGAAAAAAAAGACATGGCAAAGGACAGAGTTGAGAGGTTTTTGGATTCTGGAACTCCGGGAAGTAAACACACAGGAGAAGAACACAGAGGAATAGAGAAAGCTTCTTAGACACAGCAGAGGCCCTGGGAAGAGAGACGAGCTGTTCACCTGATAGTTTGCAGACGCAGAACCCAGAGCCATGAGCAGCTGAGCCCAGAGAGAAACGAGCCCCAGGAGAGAGATGAAACTTATCCCAGCCTGCAGCTAATATTGGAAGAAGCTGGAACCAGAGAGCCTTCAGACAAAGGGGAAAACTGAACACATGCAGACATCCTACTCCAACACGTGGCAACAGACTTTGGTAAAGGAAGTAACTTATTATTTATGGCCTGGTAGCTGTAAGCTTCTACCCCAAATAAATACCCTTTATAAAAGCCAACAGATTTCCGGTACTTTGCATCAGCACCCCTTAGCTGACTAATACACTATCCAAGTCAGATAACTTCATCAATACTGGTAAAAATTTCCAAAATCAACAATTCATTGAAAATTACTGTGTTAGGAAACTACATTTCAAACTTTTATGTAAACTTGTGTGCAATGTAACAAATACTTGCATTATGAAAATAATAAGATACAAAACCTCTTCAGAAAGATGTACATATATTTAAAAATGTATTTGATACTTTTTTATCAACTGTCACAGAGACAAAGTATGCATAACTTTTGTCTAGTCTCTAGGTAATACATCATATGTGAGAGTAGATAAGTTCCTAAAATCATATAATGTTACCAATAAGCCTATGAAGTTAGAACCGTTATTCCAGTTTTGGAGAGGTTAAATCTGGAAAGGTTATTTTCCTTAAGGATACTCAGCTAAACAAAGTTGAGAGGTAAATCAATTTCAAACCAAATTTTAAAAATCAGCCTTAAGATTATATAACTCCAAAATAATGTATTATGAGTTATTATTGACAACATGCAGGATTTAATTGCATTGCTTCAGAATTATTTTTGATCTTATTTTAGCTTAGTTTTGTATGGTTGTTCTGAACTTGTAAGTTTGTGGGCAATATTAAATGTGATAATGTATATATAAAGCACAGGCACCTGCACATACCAATGAAAGATAAAATGGTTGTTAATATTTTATTATTAGATATCACTTTTGAAGTAAGTGGTTATCTGACTTTCCATTTGACAATATAAAATTTAAATGTCAAAGAAAAATTATACTTCTAAATAAACGGAAAAACTTCCTTTTCCAATAGCTGCATACTCAGGGAGGCAGGTCTTCCATTTGCTTTGCTAAGTATTATGTCACTGTTCATTTTTATCACAGTATCTGGCCCTTGGTTAGCACTCAAGAAATGTTTATTAATTGACTGTTTTATCTCATGGAAAAGGAAAAGAGAAAGGCAGAAAATGTATCAATCAGTAAAACTTTTGATAGAGATATATCTAGGAATTTAGTCACTGATTTGTCAGATAATGGATTTATTAAATCAGTGTTAAAGGTAAATTAGGGGAGTGGATGTGGCTCAAGCAGTTGAGTGCCCACCTCCCACATTGGATGTCCCAGCTTTGGTTCCCTGTGCCTCCTAAAGAAGACAAACAATGAGCAGACAACAAGCAGATACTGAGCAAAAATAATGAGCAGTCATCAAGCAAAAACAATGAGCAGACAACGAGGAAAAACAAATGAGCAGGGAGCAGATGTAGCTTAAGCAGTTGAGTGTCCACCGCCCACATGGGAAGTCCCAGGTTTGGTTCCTGGAGTGCCTCCTAAAGAAAAAACAAACAGATAATGAGGAGGCAATGAGCAAAACAAAACAAAACAAAAACAATGAACAAAAACGAGTAAGCAGACAAGGGAACCATCTTGGGGAGGGAGGGTAAATTAAACAATAGTAATCTCATTACAACTTGCCGATGTTAATTTTTCAGCATTCTAAACCATTAACTTCTTTAATGTTCATTTATAAAAATAATGAATTATACAAATTCTTTAAATAAAAAAGAGCTAAATATATTTTTAATCTTGAAGCATGAAAGATCATTTCCACATATGAAAGAAACCTAGAAATTATACATAAATGTTTTATATCATATAAAAATTAAAATTTTACTACTGACATACTCAGAAAACCTATTAGAAATAAATTTTAAAAGACAAAGAACAAACAGGGAAAATATTTTGTTACTTATATAATCAGCAAATACATGCTTTTCCTTTGCTGTCATTTTAACCACGTAGGACCCAATAGGAATACTGTCATAGGAAATTCATTGGCAGTTCTTCACAGAAAGTGAAAAGCATATAAAAAGGTCAAATTCATCTTAAGAAATTTAAAACAAAACTATAATGAGATACATTTTGTTATCTGTCTAGCAAAAAGTAAAATACATGATGATATAACCTGGAAGAAGGAAGCCTGAAATAGGTTCTTTCATTCACTGTTGGTGAAATAGGACAACTTTTTGGAGGGCAAACTGGGATATATATCAACATTTTAAAGTGCACACACTCTGACCAAGGAATTTTATTTCTAGAAATTTATAATGTAAATATCTTATTGTTATCAGAGTTGGTGAATAGGTTCTTGGTTTTGTTGTGAGAAAGAATTCAAGGATGAGCCACCAATCAATCAGGCAAGCAAAGAATTTATTGGGGATAAAGCAAGAGAGAAAGTACACCTTCAGAATTGAAGGTGGGCGTTCTCAAGGGAGAGAAATGCAAGCTCTGCCCTGGGGTCTCCTGTTTTATGGGATACAGGGCTCCAGAGTCTGCGCTGATTAGCATATTTGAGACAAAGCAGGGAAACTTTATTGGGTGCTTTGATTCTCTTAGGGGTTTAAGGGTTGCTTTCTGGTGGTGATTGGCTTCCGTCTGCAGTCCATGAGCTCTCCAGGACATGTTCACTGGCAGTAATTGGCCTCTGGCCACTATCCATGAGGCATGAGGTAACCTGAAAATGAGTGGGGGGTGGTGATGCCTCTCCTGCCCCTTCCCTCTTTCCCACCATGAAATGATGTTGCTGGCTGCCTTCTGATAACACAGCCCTTGGGTGTGTCCTGTAAGTTGCCCCTTGCTAACTTGCCTGTGTGACTCAGCAGGCTGATGCTGGTCAGCAGGCCATTGCCTTGGTTTCTCTTACCAGGTGGTGTTTGTGTGGCTTAATAGGTTTTCTGCCCCTTCCTCCTTAAGCCCCTATTCTATCCTGCCTCACTACCATGAATACTGATAGAGGCTATTTGTAGCACTGTCTATAAAGGAAATAACCTGGAAACAGGACTAAGTGAATAAATCATATCACATCTATACCATGATATACTACATAACCCTTAAAATAAATGTTTTAGCTTTGAAACATTTACAACATATATGTTGGGTGAAACTAGTAAGTTCCTAAATATTATGCATAACAGGATTCCACTTGCAGATCTGGATGGATATAGAGAAAAACATAACTCTGGGGGTCGTCTAACAGGAGGATAGGGGATTTTTAATATTTATGTAATACTTATCTATACCATTAGCATTTTTTCCCCACAACAACCATTTATTGCTTCCATCAATTTTTTTTTAAAGAATGAAAATCATCTGTCATATTAAATGGGAAAATGGTTTTCTTATTTTAAAAAAATATATATCATTTTCTTTTATAAATTTGAAGTGCTTGAGATAAACTTGCTTCCTGATGAAAATGAAAAAAAAGAATAAGAAAAAGAATAAAAGGGAACTAGATTTCATTTCCCTTTTCTTCACTCCCCTTGTCATGTTTGCTTGGTGCTCCTTTTGAAGCTGAAAAGAAATAAGAATTTGGCCCTTTGTTTCTGTATGCATAGCTAATCCCCCTTGAATAAATTCCTCTGATCAACTAGTTTCTCATTAGCATTGATTCTTTTCTCCAGCTTCAAAACTTTTCTGTGAGACTTATTAAGTCTGGTGAATATTATACACTAAGAATAAACACACTGTTAATGTAATTGGCATTGCAAAAATGTTCCTCCAATTAACATAACATTTCCTTTTTTTGAAAAAGTAGCCCTTCAACAGGATAAGATTCTTGAGATGAACTATAGATAAATTCAAGATCATTTTATTTTATGACTATGTTTCTTTTCAATATAAATGAAGACTCATTTCTGAAAAAGGACTGTCTCCTTTATCCCAATTGGGAAATTTAGAGCATCCCTGTGACATTTGCTTGATGGATTTACTGGATGTGGTCAAAATCCAATTAGATGAGCTCCAATTGTTTCTAATCCAAAAGATTAATTATATTAAAATGTTTATATGTAAAGCAGAATCCACAAAATTTAAGAGGTAGGGGTGGGTATATGGTTAGGCAACTAGATAAGATTTTAGAATGAGAAGTTTTAAACATATGAAATGATATCTGATGAAAGTTATATTGGCCTTGGGTTCACAGTCATGAGTTCTAATTCTGAGTGTACTAATTATCTCAGCTGGTCAGGTGGCACATCTGTGTTATAATTATGTTTTCACTCTACAAATTACTTCAATATACATTTATTTAACTGACATTGAGTTGTTCAGTAAATGATACTTTGTTTCCTTTCTGCTTATGAATGTGGGGTTCCTTCTTCCCACTCCTATACCCCACTCCTTTATCATTTTTTAAATACATTTGATCACAATATACTCTAATTGTTTGCTTGTCTAAATGCATCAAAAGACTGTGAGCTACCTAGGTGCAGGAAGTATGTTTTGTCTCATTTTAATACCCTAGTTACTGAAACTCAGGATTTTCAATATATTTTTGTTGACCTGAAATGAAATTGCATTTATTAATTGTCAAACATCTTTTTTGTCTACCCAACATCATTCTTTCTTCTGTCCTACCAATACAGCCCTATTTTTGTTTGGACAACAATGTGCCTAGCTCAAGGGTCTAAGTCTGTAATATTGGGATAATTGCCAGTAGTTGTTGGGCCCAGTGAACTATAAGGAGATGTCTCCTACAGAGGGACTTCTGGGGAAGATAAAAGACCACAGCTAAGCAAAGAGACAATCCTATGTTCTGCCCCATTCCTTTCTAATTGAGTTGCTGTCATGCAAGTTTGTGATTCTTAAAGGTGCAATACCCATCTTTAAGTATGGAATCTTGTTATTCATGTGTAATTTTTACTTTTAGTTTTATTATGAGCTCATATTTAGCCAAAGGTATTTTGTCAGAATCCCAAGGGAACTGATTTGGGATTTTTTTCTTTGGAGATTTACTTGTTTTTGCCAGGTGCCAGGTGTGCTAATTTGGTATACTCTTTATTTATTTAATTTTTCAGCTTGATATTTTCCTGATTAAAACATTTATGAAAATTTCAAGATGGCAGAGTAAGAAGCTTCAGGATTCTATCCCCTGTTAGAAGCTTTGGACAACCAGCAAGAACTGGAAGAAATTTCTTTCTCAAAGCTCCAGAAAACAGTTAAAGGACTACAGTAATTGGGTGAGAACCAAATCAAGAAAAAGGGTATTTAAAAGTGATAGGAGCTCATGGCAACCTGGCTGGCCACTCCCCTACTCCTCACCAGCTTGGTATGGAACTGGCCCACATTTCCAATGCAGAAACCTGGTACCAGTTCTGGAGGGAGCAGTGTAACCCTAGTGCACATACTGGGACCATGTATATCTATATGCCTGGCTCACTCTGTATGGTGCTGACTTGAAAGACTTGCTGTCCCAGAATTTGTCCTGCTTGTAGAAGCCAGGTCACAGTGCTCTCCTACAGAATCCTGTGGGGAAGTGGTCAAGTGGCTGCTTGGGACAAGGGATTGCTGGCTGTAGGACATAGAGTGTAGTGCCTGGGACTGTGAGAAAATTTAGTATTGGTCATGTAAAAATAATAATAAAATAAAAAGAAAATAAATGATTTAAAATAAGACTCTTTATCCTTTAATAATACATTATATGAAATAATAAATATGAGCATTAAATTTGGTAGGCATTTTTATGTTTTTACTTACTTGCTGCCATATTTTCATTAAATTAAGGGACATTAATCATATGGTAAGACATGGATCATCTGTAGTATACAAAATTAAAATCAAAGACAATCTTTTTTATTCTCCTTCCAGATTACAGAATTCAAAGCACTTAATTATAACTAAAACAGCAGCTGTGGATGTTTTGAAGCAAGTTAACCAGTTTAAGTACCTAGAAATCATCTTGCCAGAAGCTCTATAACTTTTTGCTAACATGTGGCTTACATTCTCTCCAAGGTGGGCTAAGCCTGCATTTTAAAAAAAGAATAAAAAAGAGAGAGGAAGAGACGGATTTTAGTAAATTGTGGTCTGACTTAAGGGAACTATTTGGTTATTACCTGTGAAGCACTATCTCAGAGTTCAGAAATATCTGATCCTAAGTCATTTTTCTTTTTTGAGATGAAATTAACTTGGATATAAACTTGGTACTGATCTACTCTGTTTTCTAGACTTTCCTTGTTGAATTACTTTCCTAAAAGAACACTAAGTAGAAAGATGATCTTAAGCAAATAAGCATGTTTCCTTTTAAAGAACCAATCAGCTTCTGTACAGATAATACACTCTTACCAAAACAGAAGTACAAATAAAACTAAAATATTAAAATAATGTGATAGAATAAAATGATTCATGAAATCTGTATGTTCTCATATTAGCTTCTGGAACTTAAAATAATTCTACAGTCTCTTGATCAACTAATCATGCAGTGTAGCCCATTTAAAGAAATCTCCAAAACAATTTTTTATATACAGTGTCTAGGAGACTGTAGGAGTTCACCTAATTTAGCAGATTTATAGTGCTTCAACCTCCTTCAATAATACGCTGTGTACTTAGATCAAAATAGGAAAAGGAAGCAGCAGTATTAGTCAGTGTTTGTGTTTTCCCACATGATAAATATCAGAGGACATTAAAATCTAGGGAAATAAATTGTTTTGTTTATTAAGCTCATTTTCAGTTGTGAACACTCATTCCTTCTTACTCTAAAAGACAAGAAAATAATGCAGGTTGCCCACTGGCTATTATTCAGGTGACCTAATTTCCCTCATCCACCACAGAGTTAGGTCAACACTGATTTTTCACAGATGACCATATTGTCTTATTCCCATAAAAGCTTTCTTAGAGTTTTTAAAAGAAAGTGTGGCATCCTTCCAAAATCTGTGGTCAGAGCACAAACATTTTTAAATAGCCCCCTTCCCAACCTGATGGAGCTATCAACATCACCAGTAGTTCTTTTTTAAAATAGAATCTTTGAAACATTATTAAGAGGAATTAAAAAGATTTTATGACTCATCATTCTCTTTCTGAGAACAGTCTATTATACACAGTTTGCATGCTTTCAACTATTTCTTTCTATGCCTTTAAAAATCTAGGTCTATTACTGGTGATACTCAAAATAATCATCATCATTTACTGATAAAACTATTATAACACTCAAATTGATGTAGGAATAAAAATTTTTTCTTAAAGATAAAAGTGCATTCTTCATAGGAAATAAAGTCTGTACCTCTTCCCTAGTCAGAGAGGAAGGAACATATGGGTCATTTTTAATTTCTGGTGATTTTGGCATTAGTATGAAGATGGCCAGGAGTTGTGAAGTTATTTTTGTCTCTAGTAAAATGGAAAGCAAAAATAGAAAAGAAGCTATGATTTTTTTCTAAAATTCCTAATCCACACACAATAAATATTATTTTTATATATATGTACATAATGTATGTAAGGACTAATTCTTGTTTCCTTCTTTCCTCAATATTTTATACAGTAAAGTGGTGAATAAAATTACAATATAGACTTTACTTTGGAGAGTATTCAAGTGAGATTATGATTAAATTGCATAGACATAGTGTGGCAGTTTGAGATTATTTATGAATCCTCAAAAGGGAGATTATATTTGTAAACTAATCTATTCCTCTGGGTGTGATGCCGTTTGGTTGTATTAGGTTCAGCTGAGATGACTTTGATTTGAATTATGTTAAGATTAGGGCTTTGATTTGACAACATCATTAGGGCATGACTCTGGTTGAGTCCCCGCTCCCTTGGTGGGCTGATATAAACAGACACTCACTCAAGACGACACAGGAAGTGAGAGAACTCCATAGACACAGTAGAGGAAAGAACACTGATCCTGCAGCCCCAGAAAGAGAGATGAGCCATTCACCTCATAGTTTGCAGTGCTGAGAAAGCCTGGAAAGAAATGAGTCCTAAGCCAGACTGATATAGGAAGCCCTGAGAGATTAGATCTATGGAAGACTACAGTTGAGATAGGAAGAATCTGGGTCCACGGAACCTTAGGAGGAATAAGGAAGAAGAGACCAGGCAGAGATTGCCTGCCATCTTGTTTCAACATGTGGCAACTGACTTTGGTGAGAAAGCAGCCTTGAATTGGACTCTTTAGGGCCTTTTAACTGTAAACTTTTACCCCAAATAAATACCCTTTATAAAAGCCAGCAGATTTCTAGTACTTTGCATCAGCACCCCTTTGACTGACTAATACAGAATTTGATACCAGGAGAGTGGGGTACAGTCTGATGCAATTACAAAAAATGCTACAACAGTTTATAAATGAGTAAGGGGTATTTTTTGCATGAATTGTAGGATACTTGATAAAAGAATTAGATTGCTTTGAAGAGACTGTTGGTAGGAATATGGATGCTAAATAGACTTCTGATAAGGGCTTAGAAAGAAATGAAACTATTATTGGAAAGTGGAAGAAAGATGTTTTAAAGTTGCAGAGAACTCAGCAAGATTGACTCCTGATGTTATACGAAAGGCAGAATTTAAAAATTATGAGCTTGGACATTTAGCCAAAGAGGTTTCCAAACTAAATGTAGAAAATGCAGCCTGGCTTCTCCTTACAGCATATAGTAAAATGTTAGATGAAAGAGATAAGCTGAGAAATGGATTGCTGAGCACAAAGAAACCAGAAACTGATTCTAGAAATTCCGAGCCCCTGGAAATCAAGCCCCCAGACAATAGTGCCCCTTTTGAAGAATTACTAAACTTGGATTTTTTAAACCAGGATTGAAAATGCAGTTATCTAGGAAAAACCTGTGGAAGCCTTACTGTCTGCTGACTTGGACCTCTGCTTCCTGCATGTTAAACCAATAAGCTTTTTGTAAGAGCTGTATGAACAAAACCACTGTCAGCCCGGACTAAAAGACACATGGAGGGGAGAGATGGAAGGCAAAATGGCTTTAAGAGGAAAATCATGGAAGCTGAGGTCTGGAATTAAGACATCCTCTTGTGCCAAGAGAGGGACCCCACCCATGTGTATGGAGAGGGTAAGTATAACCCAGCATTTGAAGAGGGTGGATGTTCCAGCCCACTGTTCAGGGAGAGTTTTGCCACCCCAGGGTACAGAGAGGGTGGAGCACATTCCCCCAGGATTGGAGAGACTGAGGTCATGACCCCAGTGCTCTGAGAGGAATGGGCCTGTTCCCCATGGGTTGGGGAGAGTGAGGTCAACACCCCATTGCTCTCAGAGCAGGCCTGTTCCCCATAGGTCAGGAAAGGCCAGGTCACTACCTCATTGTTCTGAGGAGATTGGGCCTGCATTCCAGAGATTAGGAAGAATGTTGACACCACCTCACTGTGGTAAGGGGGTTGAGACTGTACCCCAGAGATTGGGTAAAGTGTGGCCATCACCCCAATATTCTTGGTGGGTAAGGTGTCTGGAATTCAGTCACCACACAGATGCTCGATGAGGGTGGAACCAAGAAAATGGCCATTGGAAAAGCCTGTGGAAAGGGTGGGCCTTGTGACACCCCAAGGAAGAGAAGAAACCATCATCTTAAGAATGACTCTCAGACTTTGAAATCTAATGGAGTATGCCTGGCAGGTTCTCAGAACTGTTGGAGACCAGTGATGCATGTTCCCTCCCAAATTCTCCTTGTGGTAATGTAAATGTTTATCCTGTCTGTCCCTCTGTATATTGAAAGCAGATAAATTTTTAAATAAATTTCAGAGGTCTACAGCCAGAGGGGACTTTGTCCCAAGACAAACTGCATTTCTAAAAATTGATTGTAATTTGATTTTGTACTTAGCATTGTTACTGATTTAAGGATTTTTGAAATATTTTTAAACAATTTATGGAAGTATATCATTCACACATGAACATAAATAAACAATAAGTGTTCATTAAACATCATGAACTTATAAACCACACATGCATAACATCATACAGGGTTCCCACATATCACCCCACCACAAATATTTTGCATTGTTCTGAAACATTTGTTAACAAATTATGAAAGAGCATCATCCAAGTTTTACTACTAACTATGGTCTGTATCTTACTCCCCTATATATATTATTAAGGATCTATTTATTTATTTATTTATTTACTTTTATCCATTTTTACACCCCTAACCCCACCTCCCGTTTTTGCTGTTTTTGTGTCCATTCGCTGGGCAACTCTCTATGTCTGTTTCCTGCCCTCTCTTCTCATCCTTCTCCTCCTGTCTTCACTGGGATTTAATCCTTGGAACCTCCAATGTGGGAGAGAGGCTGCCTACCACCTGTGCCACTTTAGTTCTTGGTTTTTCAGTGCATCTCGTCTTGGCTCTCCCTTGTGTCACTTTCCTGTTATGTCATCATCTTGCTGCATGACTTGTGGGGTGTGACAGCGCACCCATGCACGGGACCTGGTGGCATACCCATTTGAGGGGGTCTGACAGTGCACCCACATACAGGGCCTGAGGGGTCACCCATTCGCGGAGGCTGGCAGTGCTCCCGTGCATGGAGCCTGTGGCTCATCCATGTATGGGGTCTGGCAGCTCACCTGTGCATGGGGCCTGGTGGCCCACATGCCTTCTATATATATGTTTTTTTTATTTTTACAGGGAGGTCCTGGGGATTGGACCCAGGTCCCTCCCTATGGGAGATGGATACACAACTATTTGAGCCACAATCCGCATGCCTGCTATATCTCTTTTTTTTTTCCCATAATACAAAGTTAAAGTTTTATTCTTTCTCAAAGTTTCTCAAGTCATCAATGTTTTTGTTTTGTTTTGTTTTTCTTTTCTTATTTGTAAAATGATATATAAATATATATGCATATATGTGCATTTGCTTACATAAATGTTATTTTATATATATATATATATATATATATTTTTTTTTTTTTTCCAAAGGTGCTTAGATTACCTAAATGTTCCACAGAAATTACAGGGATTCCCATGTTCCCCACCTCCCACAGCTCCCGTAACATCCCACATAAACATCTTTCATTAGTGTGGCACATCACCTGCAATGGATATACACATCCTGGGGCTTTGCCACTAAGCATGGACCACAGTTCACATCGTAGACCACATTCTCTCCCACACAGTTCTGCCTGGTATATGCTGATGTAAAATGGCCTATATCCATAAGCACAACGTCACTCAGGACAACCCCCAAGTCCTGAAAAGGCCCCTTCCCCTCCCTGCCCTGAAAGCGTCTAGTGGCCACTGGCTCCACCTCACTGTTATAATTTCTTCCATTGCTTGAATCACAATATGTCTACAACAGAATACCATTAAGTCCACTCTAGTCCATAGCTCTTCCCCCAATCCTGAGGGGACTGGGATGGTGATATCCACTCCACCTCCAAGTGAGAGTGGGCTTATATCCCATGGATATGGTGGATGGGATTATCCTGCCTTCAGCTGCAGGCTCTCTCCACTCCCTGGGTTGGCTGTTGTCCATCATCATCTCCTCACCAGGTGACTTGGGTGAGTTCATTGAGCTGTAGAGTAAGAGTTGCACAGCTGGCACATAGGTAGGCCAGAGGCTCCAGTCTCTGGAAGTACACCTACAAACTCTAGCATCACATATAGGTTTGAATAGAAGGGACTGATGGACCATGTGCAGAGAGGACTCGTTTGAGTCCAACTCTGTCACTCTCAGGAACACAGATTCCAAAGTAGAGCCCCCTTATAAGGCATCAATCTCTGGGGCTATCCCCTCTTATATAGGACCTGGGTGTCTACAGAGCCTTCAGGAGCCCCTTTGTGTGGTGTGATATCCACTTTGGTGTTCTACGAGATCCTACTGAGGTGTGCGTAAGCGTTAACTCTGGGATGACCTCCCAACTCTCTTTGAAGTCTCTTAGCCACATGATCTCATTTGTCTTTACCTTTTCCCCCTTTTATTCAAGGTCTTTTTCCAGTCATGTTGACAGTTGGCACTTGGTATCAATCCCTCGTTACCAGGGAGGCTCATCCCGGGGAGTCATGTCCCACGCTGGGGGGAAGGTAATGCATTCATATGCTGAGTTTGGCTTAGAGAGAGGCCACATTTGAGCAAGAAGGAGGCTCTCAGGTGGCAACTCTTAGGCACCCCATAACAGTAGGCTAAGTTTCAATTACAAGAGCAAAGACTCATAAGGCTAGTCATCAATAACAAGAACCCATCAGTGGGCCATCCTCTTTTGCCAGACACTGCGCCTGCACTCAGGGGACTGTTGCTGCTCTCTTGGAGAATTTGGCAGAGCTCTCCAGGCTGGGAATTCAGATTCCCTCATTTATTGAGTAATTGTCTAACCACCATGACCATGCCCCACCCCTTGATCATTTGAACAATTTTATATATCTTTCATGTATATTCAGACGAACTTACTCCCATGAATCCCCCATCCCTGACAACCCCACCAATGATCCTCTGCAGCCCCCATTGTAACCCTTCTGTGATCTAAACCTTCCTTGAAGATGAAGCCCATATAATAACCAAATAAAATTAATAGGAAAATGAAATAATAATGATAAGATTAAATGCAAGAGATAAAATACAAGGAAACTCAGAAAAAAAAAACACTAAAAATATAATTAGCAGATTGGGACTTTCAAAAAAAATGGGAAAAAACAAAAAAATTATTTTTAAAAAATTATTTTAAAAAATTATTTTTCCTTTTATCACTGCATTATTGGAGGTCCAGTGTACCGTGACACATTCCCCCTCTCATTCCCCAGTGTCTCCCAAATTTTCATTTAATTTTCAAAGAAGTTTTAGGTCACAGCAAAGTCACACACGGAATACTAGAGACTCCCACATACCCAACCTCCCTCCCCCTTCCCCAACCCATATTAAAATCTTTTTTTTTAAATGGATGTTAGCATTGTTATAACTGTTATACAGATAGTGAAATATAGCACCTAAACATTGTCAATGGTTTACTGTATAGTGTACAATTTAGATGGTACAGTTTAATAATTTTTGATGATATTTACCATGTCCTGTGTCCATTACTGTAAGGTAATGAAAAACATTTCCCATGACCACTAAATACCCCATTTGATCTTTTCTGTTCCTTCCTCCCCATTCCCCTGGGGCATATGACACTCCCCTGTCTTGACTCATGGAATGACAAGATTCATAGTTACATGCCCTGGGTACTCTAACGTGCCCTTCCTAATCTACACACCTGTCAACCCTGCACCACTAAACCCAGTAGTATCACTACCCATCTCTCCTATCCTTCAATATGTAACTATACTCTATCACTTTACCATAGATTATGTCCATATGGGTGATGGCTAACAACCTACTTTTCTCTTTCTCTGCCTTGTTAACCTATCTTTCAGACAATGGTTCTCAGAGACTGCTCACTTTCCTCAATTCAAATCAGTGAGGTCATATACTGTTCATTCTTCAATGCCTGGCTTGCTTCACTCAACATAAGGTCTTCAAGATTCATCCATGTTCTGTGTGTTAGCACTTTATTCCTTCTTAAAGCTGAGTAATATTCCGTTGTATGTATGTACCACATTTTGTTTATCCATTCATCTGTTGATGAGCACCGGGGCTGATTCCAACTTTTGGCAATGGTGAACAATGCCACTATGAACATTGGTGTGCATATATCTGTTTGTGTCTTTGCTTTCAATTCTTCAGGGTATATACCCAGCAGTGGAATTGCTGGATCATATGGAAGGTCTATTGTTAGTTTTCTGAGGAATCACCAAACTGTCCTCCACAGTGGCTGGACCATTCCACAATCCCACCAGCAGTGGATGAGGGTTCTTATTCCTCCACATCCTCTCCAAAACTTAGAGTCTGCTGGTTTTTTTAATAGCTGCCATTCTGATGGGTGTAAGATGGTATCTCATTGTAGTTTTGTTTTGCATTTCCCTAATACCTAGCAATGTCAAGCATTTTTTCATGTGCTTTTTAGGAATTTGTATTTCTTCCTTGGAGAAGTGTCTTTTCAGGTCACTTGCCCATTTTTTTAAATGTGTTGTTTGTCTTTTTATTTTCAAGGTGTAGGATTTCTTTATATATGCATGATATTAGGCTCTTATCATATATATGGTTGCCAAATATTTTCTCCCATTGGGTAGGCTGCCTTTTTATTTTCTTAATAACGTCCTTTGAGGTGCAGAAGTTTTTAATTTTGATGAGATCCCATTTATCTATTTTTTCTCTTGCTGCTCATGCTTTAGCTGTGAAGTTCATGAAACTATTTTCTATTACAAGGTCCTGTAGATGCTTCCCTACATTATCTTCCAAGGTCTTTATGGTTTTGGCTCTTATATTTAGATCTTTGATCCATCTTAAGTTGATATTTGTATAAGGTGTGAGATGGTATTCTTCTCTCATTCTTTTGGATATGGATATCCAGTTCTCAAAGCACCACTTGTTAAAGAGGCAATTTTCTCCCAATAAGTGGGCTTGGTGGCCTTGTTGAATATCAGATGACTGTATATGCGAGGATCTATATCAGAACTCTCAATTCGGTTCCATTGGTCAGTAGGTCTAGCCTTGTGCCAATACCATGCAGTTTTGATCACTGTAGCTTTGTAGTATGTTTTAAAATCAGGTAATGTGATATCTCCAACTTCATTTTTCTTTTTCAATATGTCTTTGGCAATTTGGGGCCTCTTACCTTTCCAAATATTTTTTGTGGTTACTTTTTCCAATTCCTTAAAAAAATATAGCGTTGACTTTTCTTGGGATTGCATTAAATCTGTAGATTAGTTTAGGTAGGATAGACATCTTGATGATGTTTAGTCTTCCTATCCATGAACAGGGAATAGTTTTCCATTTATTTTAGTCTTCTTTGATTTCCTTTAACAGTGTTGTGTAGTTTTCTGTATATAAGTCCTTTACATCTTTAGTTAAATTTATTCCTTGGTATTTGATTCTTTTAGTTACTATTGTAAATGGTATTTTTTTTTTATTATTTCCTCCTCAGATTGCTTGTTACGGGTGTACAGAAATGCTACTGATTTTTGAGCATTGATCTTATAGCCTGAAATATTACTGAAGTCCTTTATATGTTCTAGAAGCTTTGTTGTAGATTTCTCTGGGCTTTCTATGTATAGGATCATGTCGTCTGCAAATAGTGAAATTTTTACTTCTTCTTTTCCAATCTGGATGCCTTTTATATCCTTTTCCTGCCTCAGTGCTCGAGCAAGTACTTCTAAGACAATGTTAAATAGGAGTGGTGATAGTGGGCATCCTTGTCTTGTTCCCGATCTCAGAGGGACGGCTTTTAGGATTTCACCACTGAAGATGATGTTAGCTTGAGTTTTTCATATATACCCTTTATCATATTCAGAACGTTTCTTTCTATTCATATCTTTTGCAGTGTTTTTATCAGGAAAGGGTGCTGTATTTTGTTGAAGGCCTTTTCTGCATCTATAGAGATGATCATGTGATTTTTTTCTTTCAGTTTGTTTATGTGGTGTATTACATTGATTGATTTTCTTATATTGAACCATCCTTGCATACCCGGGATGAAACCCACTTGGTCATGGTGTATAATCCTTTTGATGTGTTGTTGAATGCGATTAGCAAGTATTTTGTTGAGGATTTTAGCATCTAGGTTCATTAGAGAAATTGGTCTGTAATTTTCCTTTCTAGTGGTATCTTTGTTTGGTTTTGGTATTAGGGTAATGTTGGTATCATAGAATAAGTTAGGCAATATTCCTTCTACTTCTATTTTTTGGAAGAGCTTAAGCAGAATTGTTGTTAGCTCTTTCTGGAATGTTTGGTAGAATTCAGCTGTGAAGCCATCTGGTCCTGGGCTCTTCTTAGTTGGGAGGTTTTTGATGACTGAGTCTATCTCTTTACTTGTAATTGGACTGTTGAGTTCATCAATTTCTCCTTTCATCAATGTAGGCTGTGCGTTTCTAGAAACTTGTCCATTACCTCTAAATTATCATTCTTGTTGCCATATAATTTTTCAAAGTATCCTCTTATGATACTCTTTATTTTTGTGGGTCAGTAGTGATATCCCCTCGGTCATTCCTTATTTTGTGTATTTGCATCTGTTCTCTCTTTTTCTTTGTTAGTCTGGCTAAGAGTTTGTCAATGTTATTGATCTTCTCGAAGAACCAGCTTTATCTTTTGTTTATTTTTTCTAGTGCTTTCTTATTCTCTATTTCATTTAGTTCTGCTCTAATCTTTATTGTTTCCTTCTTTACTTCCTTTAGGTTTAGTTTGTTGTTGTTTTTCCAATTCCTCCAAGTGTGCAGTTAGGTCTTCAATTTTAGCTCTTTCTTCTTTTTTAATATATGTATTTATGGCTATGAACTTCCCTCTCAGGACAGCTTTGGCTGCATCCCATAGGTTTTGATATGTTTTGTTGTCGTTTTCATTAGTTTCAAGGTAGTTACTGATTTCTTTTGAGATTTCCTCCTTGACCCACTCTTTGTCTAAGAGTGTGTTGTTTAACTTCCATATCCTTGTGACTAATCTGTTTCTCTGGCCCTTAGTGGTTTCCAATATCATTCCATTTTGGTCAGATAAATTACTTTGTATAATCTCAATCTTTCTGAATTCATTGAGAGTTGTTCTGTGGCCTAGCATGTGGTCTATCTTGGAGAATGATCCATGTGCACTTGAGAAGAATGTCAATCCTGCTGTATTTGGGTATATTGTTCTGTATCTGTCTATTAAGTCCAGGTCCTCTATATATTGTTGAGAGCCTTTGTTTCTTTATTGATTCTCTCTCTAGATGTTCTGTCTAATGATGATAATGGTGTATTAAAGTCCCCCACTGTAAATGTAGAGCCATTTATTTCTCCACTTAGTTTTTCCAGAGTTTGCCTCATGTATTTTGAGGCACCCTGATTAGGTGTGTAAATGTTTATGATTGTTCTCACTTCTTGAGATATTACCCCTTTTACTAATATGTAGTGTCCATCTTTGTCTCTTCCAATAGTTTTGCATTTAAAGTCTATTTTGTCTGATATTAGAGTAGCTACTCCTGCTCTTTTTTGGCTATTGTTTGCTTGTAAGATTGTTTTCCAACCATTCACTTTCAGCCTCCTTGAATCCCTGGGTCGAAGGTGGGTTTCTTGTAGACAGCATATAGATGGATCATATTTCCTTATGCATTCTGCCAATCTGTGTCTCTTGAGTGGTGAAGTTAATCCATTAACATTCAGTGTTATTACTCACAATGAATATCTTACTTCAGCCATATTTTCTTTGGGTTAATGTATATCATATGTTGTTTTGTTTCTGTTTTTGTCTTTTTAGTTGTTTTTAAACTCCTCCAACTCTCTCTCCCTTGTTTTTCCTTTCAATTTGTAGAACTTCCTTTAGTATTTTTGAAGTGCCAGTTTCTTATTGACATAGTCTCTTAATTTCCGTTTATCTGTAAATATATTGAACTCTCCATCATTATTGAATGCCTGTTTTCCTGGATAGAGAATTTGTGGCTGGAAGTTTTTTTCTTTTAGTACTTTGACTATGTCATACCGCTGTCTTCTTGCCTCCATGGTTTCAGATGAGAAATCAGCACTTAATCTTATTGTGCTCCACTTGTATGTGATGGTTCTGTTTTCTCTTGCTGCCTTGAGTATTTTCTCTTTGTCTTGAGCATTGGACATTTTTACAACTATATGTCTTGGAGTCGTTCTGTTGGAATTTATACTGTTTGGGGTGCACTTTGCTTCCTGATCTGCATATCCATCTCTCTCAATAGGGTTGGGAAGTTTTCAGCCATTATTTTCTTCAACACTCCTTCTGTTCCCTTTCTCTTCTCTTTTCCTTCTGGGATGCCCATAATGCATATGTTTGTGCATTTTGTGCTGTCAGTTAAATCCCTGAGTCCCTACTGGATTTTTTCTTTTTCTTTTTTTTTTTTTTTGTCTATCTGTTCTGCTATCTGTTTGATTTCAGATATATTGTCTTCCACATCACTAATTCTTTCTTCTGCTTGTTCAAATCTGCTGTTATGTGAATCCAGCATCTTTTTGATTTCTTGGATTGTGCCATTGATCACCATCATATCTGTTATCTTTTTTGCGTATGTTTACAGTTTCTTCAGTATGTTCTCCCAGTGTCTTCTTTATATCCTTAATCTCTTCCTTCACTTCATTAAGTTGGTTAATGATATTTGTTTAGAAAGCTTTGATTGGTTGTTTGATGTTCTCCATCTCTTCCTGGTTTTTAGTTTGTTCATTGGACTAGTCCATGTTTTCCTGTTTCTTAGTATGGTTTGTAATTTTTTGTTGTCCTCTAGTCATCATTTTATCTTGATGGGTTTATTCAGTTGATTCGCTTCTCTCTCTCCTCTAGAGTTTTATTTAGCTGGTGGTTCTGTGTGTGTGTTAACTTTTCTCTTTGACACTTTTTCTTCTTATTTCCTTGCTTCTTTCTGTGTTACTTGGAAGGCAAAAGATTAGTGCCAGAGGAATTGAAAGATGTGAGAAAGGAAGAAGGATAATGGTAATATTGATAAAAGTTTGAAGAGGGGCCAAATAAGACTTAGTGAAATGAACATTTAACTCATCTAGGCAGTGTAGAGTAATAGGAATAAAAGTGGAGTACCTCCAATGGACTGGGAAACCAAATAGAGGAATATATATATAATGATTTAGAAGGCTAGAATGATGTGGAGGGAGAGAAAGAATAAAGAAAGGGCTAAAAGAAAAAAGTTAATATTAATAAAAAAAAAAGAAGAAGAAAACAAAGTAGATAGAATAGAAATTGACACCCTTAAGTTGTGGGCTAATGAAATAACGTGGTGCCTAAGAAGCACAACAGAAAGCAGAAGGCAGAAAGGTGAAGGAAGGATAAGAGATAGCTTGGGATACCAAAATCAATATAGACAGAGAATGGGAAATCACTGAAGAAGAAGCACAGCAAAGAAGAGGCAAGCTAGCAGCAATTAATTAAAAAAAAAAAATGAAGGAAAAAAGAACGGGGGTAGGAAAGAGGAAAGAAAATCAAGAGACAACAAATAAACAGAGAAAAGCTAAATAACCACACAGGCAAGCAGTCAAACAAAGCTAAGGTGGAAGTGTTCCCTCTAGGGTACCTGTGGATCCTCTCAGCCTGCTTGTGTTTATCAATCAATTTCCCTGCAAGGTTCTATCTGCAGGTTTTGAGGCAGATTTTAGGTATTAAACTAAATTAAAGAGAAGAATTCATTTTTTAAAGTGACTGTCTTCTTCTTCTTCTTCTTTTTTTTTTTTTTTGGCAATATAAGGGACCCAAAAGAAGTCCTCTGCTAGACCAACCCCTTCACTGAGGGGATCCTAAATAGACTTGTAGAAACTAATCAAGCACTTCCCACTTCCTGGCCTCCCCAGGGGAGCTGAAGCTCTGATGCTTGTCAGTGCAGAGCAATAAAATTGGCTGACTCCATCCCCTCTGGAGCCAAGCCTCAGTGTCAGAGGGCTGCTGGGTAAATCAGGTTTCCTCAGCAGATTCACCTCTCCCCTCAGCCTGGCACTGCTTCAGGCTGGCTTATCTGCTCCCCAAAGCTATGGGAGGGTCCAGGCAGCCAAATCCACAGAAGTTAAAGCCCTGTCCACCTTCTGTCAGAACCCTCCCTCTCTTGGAGAATGCTCCCTCACACTGGGAGCGGGAGTTGCAGGTGTGGGATTCGTGGCTCAAACCAGCCTTTTCCCCTGTGGGTGGGGCTCAGCCATCTGTGTTAACCACCACAGGCAGGCTTAAAACTCACGAATCTCTACCGATAACTCCACACTGTCAATCTGCCTGCAGCTAGATGTCCCAAGCTTCTCGCTCCGTGCACCCACAGCACAGATCCCCAGGCAGGACCCTGTCCACAATTGGCCATCCTCAGAGAGCTAGTCAGTGAGTGCCCTCCTAAACCGAGGCCATCTTGCCTCACTTTGCTATATCTCTTAAGGTTGATCAAAGATGCCTAGAGTTACAGTCTTTTCCCGTGCTGGATGGTCATATAATAAATCAGGCTTAGTTTATCACCAGCATTCTAAAAACCAGACCTAGGGAGAAAAAGTAGGTCTGGGGACACATGCATGGTTTTTAACATAGTGAATGTTTAGCCTACCCTGATTACCACAAAATCAGGACAGCAAGAATATTTGCAGGGTTTTTTTTTTTTAATATTTTAATGTCTTTTGGGGATTCAGAGGGTGGAGTGTGGCATTTTGAGATTATTTATGAATCCCCATAAGAGAGATTACATTTGTAAACTAATCTATTCTTCTGAGTGGGCTACCCTTTAATTGTATTAGATTCAGCTGAGATGTCTTTGATATTATTTTAAGATTAGGGCTTTGATTTGACCACATACAGGCAGAGATTGCCTGCCATCTTGCTTCAACAGGTGGCAACTGACTTTGGTGAGAAAGCAGCCTTGAGTTGGACTCTTTAGGTCCTTGTAACTGTAAGCTTTTACCCAAAATAAATATCCTTTATAAGAGCCAATAGATATCTGGTACTTTGCATCAGAACTCCTTTGGGTGACCAATACAGATGGATATCATAACCATTATGCAGAGATGTGTACAATGACTTTGTATTTTGAGTCTATCATTTTTAAAATGTGAGATTGTATTTCTTCATATGAAAATTTGTTGTTAGTTGCTTTATAGTGGACAAAAGCATTCATTTGTTATTCTGTGGAAGGTCAAATATTTATATAAGTGTGGGTGTATATTACTAAATTGCATTAAAATGTCTGGCAAATGTATCCATAAAGCCAATATTCTCATACTATTTTTTTCATAAATTTCCTAAACATTTCCTCATCCATTTCAAGTTTACTTAAAAAATACAGCTTTCCCCACTACCTCCATTTAATATTTTATCCTTACATTGTTAATGTTAACAATCTTAAGTTTCTATCACACTAATATATGAAGGTGAGCCAGTCTCCCTGGACAGAGAATTAGAATCATCTGGAGGTATTATATGAATCAACACTCCCTGTACGAGTTCTTATACATATCTTCTCTTCAAAGGTAAATAAAATGTTGAGAACCAGTGCTCAAATATTTTCAATTTTAAATGTGACAAAAGCAGTTTGTAAAATGCTTCATGTGACTCACTGGCTTTAGACTAATGTCAGATTTTATCAGTTGGGCCTTTTGTAAACTAAAAGAAAATAAAATATGATTAAACCTGCCTTAAAAATAAGAAAAAATAAGGAGATTAATTTTTTCATAACAAAAATGTGTACAAGTCTGGGCTCACTTCATGAAAGGCTTCTGAAAAGTGTAAATCACTGGGTTCCAAAAATGGATTAGGATATATAGTGATGGGCCTTGGGAATCTACATTTAAACATTTTTTTAACTTTTGTTTTTTTTTCAAAGTAATCTTTTTGAAAAGAAGGGAGAAAAATATAAAGAAAGATATACATCTATTAAACTAGGAGCATCATATTCTGATTTTTAAAATACGTTATAAGGAAAGAAAGAAGCATCATTCAATGATAGAGTTAAGCAATGAGGAATATTTCTAGTCTTATCATTCCACCAACTACTCATGCTCACTGTAAAACCTTATTAATGCCTACTACATGTCAGGCACTCTGCTAGCTGGAGCAAACCAAAGATGAATAATGTCATATCTTTGTCCTTAGGGATTCTAGAGTGAGGTCTACAGGGAGACTTTTTAAAATACCATTCCCTGCCCTAGGTCTTTTACATTTCCTGCAGGCAGGCCACATAGAACCCTAACCAGTAACCACAAGTGACTTAAAATGGGTTCTGTCTAGAATGGACATTTGTTTTACTTTGAGTTTCACCTATCCTGTAAAGGAAGCAATGGCTGAATACCAAAAAAAAAAAAAAAAAAAATTGAGATGCTATATTTATCAATTTGGCTCCCAACATTTCATTCAAATAAAGTAAATAAAGTAGAATTTCACTGCGGCCAATGGTTAAAAATGGCCTTAAAAGCAAATCTTCATATTAACTTATATCACTTTCATACTCAGACTAATGGTTTTATTGATAAATAGCATGGGGAATTAAAAGTAAGGGAGCTTGTATGGGCATAAAGGGCTAGCTGGCTTGACTGGATAAATGTATACTTCATCTGAATATAAGTAGTAGCGAAGGTAGGTCCTTTGTTAAGGTTTCTTGGGTGTGGAAATGGGAAAGAGGGGTGTGTAATGATACAACCACACAACTCTTTATCTTTTGCACCTTGTAAATTCCTTTTTTTTTTTTTTTTTTGCCTTGTCAGATCCAGTTGTACTGTATCCAGGACTGCACGTGCATGTCACCGCAGTGGGAAGCATTGCTGTACAAATTCAATTCCTCTGAATTTGTGCACAGTCGTAAGGGAACAATAGGATGGATGGCATCTTCCTCATATGTGGCTAAACTAGGACCGACCATAAGTGCTGACCCACTGTCTAGTTATTGAAATCTTCCTCTCATTTCTTTAATATGTGACAGGACATAAAAGAAGCTCTGGGAAGGCTTTCTCTGTCCTGTGGGTGAGATGTGTGCCTGAGTCAGAGATTCCCACCCAAGGAGGCTGAGCCTTGGTTAAGACTGGTAACAGAGGAAAGAAAAGAAAAGAGATTCTGGCAGAAGAGAAGGGATCATTTAAATTGTTAATGATGCCTCGAAGAAAGAAAGCATCTCAGATCAGAAGAGTAATTTTCATAGTTGTTTCTGTCAGATGTAGTGCCAAGTCATGGTAACTATTGGAGGAAATCCTGAATTTGTTTTCTGCTGAGAAGGGTATTTGAATGAAGTTGAACTATAAGATTACCCAAGAAGTTTCTTTGGATCATTTGGAGAAAAGATATCAACCAGTATCCCTTGAAAACCTGCCTGAGTAATAGTACTTTGGAATTATCATTTGGATCATGTTTCTGTAGTTTTTATTTTTGTGTGGTTATTCTACCTTTGTACTGAACTGGCCATGGCCTGGCCAGCTGGCAGCTGATGCACTGTGTGTCTGTTGAGGTAACTACCTGAGGTAGAGGAAGGACATCATGTCAACCTATTATTATCACTTTTCCAGTTATTTTTTACATTTATATATTTTTAACCTCACTAGGTGTGATTATACATGGAATGCTACACAAACAGGAGTTGAAGGAATTTGAAAAGCAAGATGGTAAACATAGTAAATAATGGTATGACATGGAGGCTACATATTCCTGGTGATTAGCCCCAGGAATATGCAAGAAGGTGATTATTGGAAGGCTTAAGGCACACTCAAACTGAACAGCACCTAGAAGTTGAATAGGCTTTACCGCTCCCCTGCTACTTTGGTGTGCATGTGTGAGATAGACAGAGAGAGAGAATTAATATAAAATAAATTAATATCTAGAAAAACTCTGAAAGAAAGGTAGTTGCTATCTATAGGCATATTGTTTTACATTGAGAGAAGGATCTATTGTGCTTCCAAAAAGTAAATGAACAAGATTAATATACAATAAGGTTAAAAATAGTACAAAATTCCTGGATAATTACGATGCCTTATTTTAGTAATTTATAAAATAATCTAAAATTTTTATTTTCCTCATGTAAATTATACCGTAATACAGGAAGGGTTCATTTTCCAGATTCATCATTTCTTAATTTATAGACGTATATTCTAATCAGATATATGATTTAATGTATCACACAATGAAAAAATCATTTTATATTTAATTTCAATAATCAGAATAGTAGGATATGAATAAGACTAAATTATTAATAAATACTCAATTCTAAGTTCTATGGAAGAAAATAATAATACTGAAAGGCAAACCAAACAACTTGAAACAAGAAGATGTCAAAAATAAATCCTTTGATGCCAAGAGGCTTGGGAAATTGAAAAACAATAATAAGTAGGAAGTAGAATGTTATACCAAAAGGGAGTTATGGTGGAGCATACATGTCCAGTTCATATTGCTAATTTGTTTGTAAGCAAAGCCTTTACTGCTATGGTATTATAAGGAGAGTAAATCATCATGTTAATCCTATAAACATGCAAATATGCAAAACTACGAAACATCTACTTTTTATTCTATTAATGTTTATTTTTTTTTTATTTTAATTAGAGAAATTGTGGGTTTACAGAACAATCATGCATAAAATATAGGATTCCCATATATCGCCCTATCATTAACACCTTCATTTGTGTGGTACATTTGTTACAATTGATGAAAACACATTTTTATATTTCTACTATGATCTATAGTCCCTGGTTTAACTTAGGGTTCACGTTTTGTGTAGTATATTCTGTGGATTTTCTAAAAATTTTATTCTATTAACGTATATACAACCTAACATTTCCCCTTTAACCCACATTTGGATATGTATTTCAGTGCTATTAATTACATTCACAATATTGTGCTACCATCACCACCATCCAGTACCAAAATATTTTAAATTGTTAATGATGCCTCGAAGAAAGAAAGCATCTCAGATCAGAAGAGTAATTTTGAATCCCAAATAGGAACTCTGTACTTTTTAAGCCTTAACTCCCTATTCCCTATCCTCAACCTGACCCCTGGTAACCTATATTTTAGATTATGATTCTATGAGTTTGCTTATTCTAACTATTTCATATCAGTGAGAATTATGCAATATTTGTCCTTTTGTGCCTGGCTTACTTCACTCAACATAATGTTTTCAAGATTCTTCTATGATGTAAGATGTATCAGAACTTCATTCCTTTTTATGACTGAATAGGATACCATTGTATGGATATACTACATTTTGTTTATCCATTCTTCTGTCAATGGACACTTGAGTTATTTCCAATGTGAATAATGTGGCTATAAACATTACTGTACAAGTATCTGTTTGAGTCCCTGCTTTCATTTATTTGGGGGATATACCTTAAAGTGGAATTCTTGGATCATATGGTAATTCTGTTCAACTTTTTGAGGAACCACCAAAATTTTTCCACAGTGACTGCACCATTTTACCTTACCATCAGGAAAGCATGTGCATTCCAATATATCCACACCCTTACCTACACTTATTTTCTGTTTTTTTTTTAATAGTGCAATTATAGTGGGTATGAAATGGTACCTCATTGTGGTTTTGATTTGCATTTCCCTAATAACTAATGATGCTGGGCACATTTTCATGCATTTATTGACCATTTGTATATCTTCTTTGGAGAGGTGTCTGTTCAAGTCCTTTGTCCATTTTTAAATTGAATTGTTTTGTTGTTGTCTTGTAGGAGTTCTTTATATATTTGGGATATTAAGCACTTAATAGAAATATGATTTCTGAATATATTCTCTCATTCTGTAGATTATCTTTCACTATCTTGATAATTTCCTTTGATGCAGAAAAGTATTTAATCTGATGAAGTCTAATTTATCAATCATTTATTTTGTTATTTGTTCTTTGGGTATCGTATCTAAGAATCCATTGCCTAATACAAGTTCTTGAAGATTTCCCCTATTTTTCTTCCAGGAGTATTGTGCTTACAACTCTTATATTTAGGTCAATGATCCATTTTGAGTTAATTTTTGTATATGGTATGAGCTAGAGGTTAACCTCATTCTTTTGCATATGGATATCCAATTTTCCCAAGACCATTTGTTAAAGAGACTATTCTTTACCCATTGCATGTGCTTGGCACCCTTCTCAAAAATCAGTTGTTCAAAATTGTGTGGGTTTATTTCTGAACTCTCTATTCTATTCTAGTGGTCTATTTTTCTGTCCTTACACCTGCACCAGAATCTTTGTGTTACTCTAGCTTTGTTGTAAGCTTTGAAATCTGGAAGTACAGGTCCTCCAAATTTGTTCTTTTTTTCAAAGATATCTTTGGCTCTTCAGGGCCTACTGCCATTCCATAGAAATTTGATGTCTGATTTTTCCATTTCTGCAAAAGTGCTGTTTGAATTTTGATCAGGATTGCATTGAATCTGTGAATTGCTTTGTGTAATATTGACAATATTAAGTCTTCCAATCTATGAACATATGATGTCTTGCTATTAATTTAGTTTTTCTTGAATATCTTTTTAACAATGTTTTGTAGTTTTCAGTGTACAAGTCCTGTACATCCTTGGTTAACTTTTTCCTAGATATCTTATTCTTTTAGATGCTATTGTTAATGGAATTGTTTACTTGATATCCTTTTCATATTTTTCATTGCTGGTATATAGAAACACAATTGCATATTGATCTTGTATCCACTACTTTTCTGAAATTATATATTAGCTCTAGTAGTCTTCTTGAGAATTCTTTTGGATTTTCCATATATAAGATCATGTCACTTACTAATAGAGATAGTTTTACTTATTCCTTTCCAATTTGGATGCCTTTTATTTCTTTTTCTTGTCTAATTGCTCCACTTAGAACTTCCAGTACAGATTGAACAGCATTAATGGTAGCAACTACCCTTATCTTGCTCCTGATCTTAGGGGAAAAGATCTCAGTCTTTAACGCATGAATATGATATTAGCTGTGGGTTTTTCATATATTCCTTTTACTGTGTTGAGGAAGTTCCCTACTATTCCTAGTTTTCTTAGTGTTTTTATGAGGAAGAATGTTGGATTTTGTCAACTGCCTTTTCTATATAAATTGAGATGATAATGTAATTTTTTCATTCATTCTATTTATGTGGTGTATTAAATCAATTGATTTTTTTTTTATGTTGAACCATGCTTGCATTCCTGGGATAAATCCCACTTGCTCATAGAATATAATCCTTTTAATGTGATGGTGAATTTGTTTTGTTAGTACTCTGTTAAGGACTTTTCATTTATATTGATATGGGCTTTTGGTCTGTAATTTTCTTTTTTTGTGATATCTTTACCTGATTTTGGTATTAGGGTGATGTTGGCCTTAAGATTGAGTTAGTACGTGTCCCTTCCTCTTCAAATTTTTGAAAGAGTTTGGACAGGATTGGTGTTCATTTTTCTTGGACTGTTTGGTAAATCATCATCTTCTTGAAATGTTTGGTATATTATTGATTCAATTTCTTTACTTATTTTTGGTCTGTTGAGAGTTTCTATGTCTTCTTGAGTGAGTTTAGGTAATTTTTGTGTTTCAAGGAGTGTGCTGATTTCATCTAGGCTATCTAATTTGTCAGTGTACATTTGTTCAGAGTATCCTCTAATAATCCTTTTCATTTCTGTCAGTTTGGTAATAATATCCCCACTTTCATTTTTTAAAATATTTATTTATTTATTTATTTATTTACTTTTTATCCATTTTAAACCTCCCTCACTTCCTCCCCCTGTTTTTGCTGTTTTGTGTCCATTTGTTGGGCAATTCTCTGTTTCCTGCTCTCTCCTCTCATCTTTCTCCTCCTGTCTTCACTGGGATTTGATCCTGGGAACCACCAATGTGGGAGAGAGGCATTCTGCCTCCTGCGCCACCTCAGTTCCTGGTTTTTCAGCACGTCTCATCTTGGCTCTCCCCTGCGTCTCTCTCCTCTTACATCATTATCTTGCTGCATGGTTTGGTGGGGCCTGGGGGCTCATCCACTTGTGGGGCCTGATGGCACGCCTGTGCACCTTCTATGTAAATCTTTTTTTCATTTTACTGAGAGCTCCTGGGGAGCGAACCCAGGTCCTTCCATATGGGAAATGGACGCCCAACCCTTTGAGCCACATCTGTGCCCCCCCCTTTCATTTTGATTATAGTTATTTTTGCCTTCTGTTTGTCAATCAAAGAAAAAGTTTGTTGATTTTATTGATCTTTTAAAAAAGCCAAGCTTTGGAAAGTTGATTCTATTGATTTTTTAGCCTCTATTTCATTTATCTCTGTTCTAATCATTGTTATGACCTTCTTTCTGCTCACTTTGGGTTTAGATTTCTCTTCTATTTCTAGATTATCCAGTTGAGAGGTTAGGTCCCCAATTTTAGATCATTCTTCTTTTAAAATGTAAGCATTTAGAGCTATAAATTTCTCTCTGAGCACTGTCTTTGCTGTATCCCGTAAGTTTTGATAGGTTTGTTTTCATTTTCATCCATCTAAAGTATTTTCTAATTTCTCTTGTGATTTCTTCTTTGACCCATTGGCTGTTTAAGAGTTTGTTGTTTAATTTCAACATTTAAAAAAATTTTACAGTGCTCCATCTGTTTTTGATTTCTAGCTTTAGTCGGTTGTGGTCAGAAATGATACTTTGTCTGATTTTAATTCCATTACATTTATTGAGACTTATTTTATAAACAAACTTGTGGTCTATCCTGGAGAATCATCCATGTGCTTTTGAGGGAATATATTGTGTTGTTGGCTGAAGTGTTCTATTTTATCTGTTACGCATAATTAGTTTACAGTATTGTTCAATTCCTCCATTTCCTTATTGTTCTTCTGTCTAGATGTTTTATCTATTATTGAACGTGGTATATTGAACTCTCCTACTATTAATGAGAACCATTTCTTCATGCAAATCTGTCAATGTTTGTGTTTTCTGGGGTTTATCACTAGATATATATATTTCTATACTTGTTATAGCTATTTCATTAATTGACTCTTTATCCCCTTATGGTGTTCTTCTTTATCCTTTGTAATATTTTTTTGGAATTAAAGTGTTTTTATTTTGGGAAATCTTATTGAGTAGTCTGAACAGTGCTTGCCATCTTCTTGTCATATAACTTCCTATATGGAGAAAATATCTTTTGAATGCCCTGGAAAATTGTCACACTTCTTTCTAAGCTTCAATCTGCTGCTTCCAACATTTTATCCTTTGTAATTTTCAATGCACCAAAATCACTCCAAGTTCCTCTAATGTGAATTTTTTTCCTAGCATCACTTCCTTTGGAACATCTTCATCTTTTTTATCACAGGCACTTTCACTTTATGTCCATAAGTTCATATTCACTAAATTCCTCTGGTTCCATACTGGTCTCTCAAATAGCCACAGTGGTGACATTCTCATTTTAACTATTTCTATTATAACTCCATTTAGTTTATTTTTCTTATTATTTGTATATATATATATATTTATTTATTAGAGAAGTTGTGAACTTACAAAACAGTTATGCACATGTATGGAATTCCCATTCAACACCCCTCCACCAACACATTACATTTTTGTGGAACATTTGTTACAGATTATGAGATAATATCATCAGACTATTACCACTAACTAGGGTCTATAGCATACATTTGGCATATTTTTCCATACCCCCTATTACTAACAGAGCATATCTTTGGCATTGATGCAAGAATATTGCAGTACTGCTGTTAACTATAGTCCATAGGTTACTTAATTGTATTTTTCCTATGCTTCTCCACATTTTTACCACCTTGCAATACTGATTACATTTGTTCTAAATCATCGAAGGACATTCTTGTATGTGTACTATTAACTACAATTCTCAGCCACCTCTGGGTTCACTGTTATTCAGTCCCTATATTATTCTCTAGCTTTATTTTAATTGACATTTACATCCCCAGACTACCCTTTTTCAGCTACAATCCTATTTATAAACGAGCTGCGTTGGTTTTACGCCATATAATGTTACCATAAATTCGATCCATTTCCACACTTTTACAGTCAAGTTAATTAAAACTTTTACATACATTAAGCATCAGTACCCCTTCTCAGTCCTCTTCTTATCTCCTAATAATGTGTACTCTAGATATTAACTCCATGCATTTATTTTTCATGTTTAGTTCATATTAGTAAGCTCATGCAAAATTTGTCCTTTTGTGTCTGGCTTGTTTCACTTAACATAATGTCTTCAAGGCTTATCCATGTTATCATATGTGTCCCAATTTCATTTCTTCTTACAATAGTATTCCATCATATGTATATATCACATTTTGTTTATCCATTCATCACTTGATGGCCGCTTGGGTTGTTTCCAACTTTTGGCAATTGTGAATAAAGCCACTATGAACATCGTTTTGCAGATACCTGTTCACATCACAGTTTTCAGTTCTTCTGGATATATCCCTGGTAGAAAAATTGCTGTATTACATGGCAGTTCTATATTTAGAATCCCGAGGAACTGCCAAACTATCCTCTACAGGGGCTGCACCATTTTACAATCCCACCAAGAGTGAAGGAGTGTTCCTATGTCTCTACATCCTCTTTAGCACTTATTTTCTGTTTTTTAAATAATGGTCATTCTTGTGGTGTGAGATGATACCTCACTGTCAATTTTATTTGCATTTCCCTAATAGTTAGTGATATGGAATATTTTTTCATGTGCTTTTTGGCCATTTGTATTTCCTCTTTGGAAAAATGTCTATTTATGTCTTTTGCCCATTTTTTCCATTTGTTTTTCTTTGGTTTGCTTGGCTCTCTTTTTGTTGAGTTGTATGATCTCTTTATATAGAATAGAATGAAACTCTAATCAGATATGTGATTTCCAAATATTTTCTCTCATTGAGTGGGCTGTCTTTTCACCTTCTTGATGAAGTCCTTTGAATCACAAACGTGTTTAAGTTTGAGGACGTCCCATTTATCCATGTTTTCTTTTGTTGCTTGTGCTTTCAGTGTAAGGTTTAAGAATCCATCACCTACCACCAAGTCTTGAAGATGTTTCCCTATATTTTTTCCAAGAAGCTTTATGATTTCAGCTTTTATATTTAAGTCTTTGATCCATTTATAGTTAATTATTGTATAAGATGTGAGATAGGGGTCTTCTTTCTTTCTTTTGGTTGTGGATATCCAGTTCTCCCAGCACCATTTGTTGAATAAACTGCTCTGTCCCAGCTGGGTGGATTTGACAGGCATGTCAAAAATCACTTGGCCATAGATGTGAGGGTTTGTTTCTGAACCATCAGTTTGGTTCCATTGGTCTATGTGTCTATTTTTATGCCAGTACCATGCTGCTTTTACCACAGTAGCTATGTAATATGATTTAAAGTCCAGAAGTGAGAGTTCTCTAACTTTGCTTTTCCTTTTTAAGATGGTTCTAACTATTTGGGGCCCCTTACGTTTCCAAGTAAATTTGAAAATTGTGTTTTCCATTTCTTTAAAAAATGCTGGTGGAATTTTTATCGAGATTGCATTGAATCTGTATATCTATTTGTGTAAAAGTGAAATCTTAACAATATTTAGTCTTTCATTCCATACGCAGGGAATGTTCTTCCATTTATTTTGGTAGTATTTATTTCTTTTAGCAATGCATTGTTTCTAAAATCAAGTGCTTTATATCCTTGTTAAGGTTTATTCCTAAATATTTGATTCTTTTAGTTACTATTGTAAATGGGATTTTTTTCCTTCTTCATCCTCAGATTGAGCATTACTAGTGTATAGAAACACTACTGATTTTTTCATATTAATTTTGTATCCTGCCACTCTGCTGAAATTGTTTATTAGCTCTAGCAACATTGTTGAAATTTGGGGGGACTTTCTAGGTATAAGATCATATCATCTGCAACTAGCAAAAGTTTTACTTTTTCCTTTCTATTTGGATGCCTTTTATTTCTTTTTCTTGCCTGATTGCTCTAGTGAACTTCTAGCACTATAATGAACAACAGTGGTGACAGTGGGTATCCTTGTCTTATTCCCAATCTCAATAGGAAACCTTTCAGAATTTAGTCATTGAGTACAATGTTAGCTGTGGATTTTTCACATACAGCCTTTATCATGTTGAGAAAATTTCCTTCAATTCTTATCTTTTGTAGTATTTTTTCAAGAACTGATGCTGTTTTTTGTCAAATGCCTTTTCTGCATCAATCGATAGGATCATGTGATTTTTCTTCTTTGATTTATTAATGTGGTGTATTACACTAATTTGATTTTCTTGTGTTGAACCACCCTTGCATGCCTGGTATAAAACCCACTTGATCATGATGAATAATTCTTTCAATGTGTTGTTGCATTCAATTAGCAAATATTTTGTTGAGGATTTTTTTCATCTGTATTCATTAGAGAAATGGGGCTGTAATATTCTTGTTTCACAATATCTTTATCTGGCTATGGTATTAGGGTGATACTGGCTTCATAGCATTCCTTCTTGTTCAATATTTTTGAAGAGTTTGAGTAAGATTGCTATTAAGTTTCTTTGGATGCTTGGTAGAAATCACCTGTGAAACCATCTAGTCATGGACTTTTCATTTTGGGGATTGTTTAATGATTGTTTCAATCTCTTTACTTGTGATTGGTTTGTTGAGGTCTTCTATTACTTCTAAGGTCAGTGTAGGCTGTTCATACATTCCTAGGAATTTTTTCATTTCAGCTACATTGTCTAGTGTGTTGGCATACAGTTGCTCATAGTATCCTCTTATGATTTCTTTTATTTCTGATGAGTCAATAGTAATGCCCCTGATTTCATTTTTTATTTTATTTATTTATGTCTTCTTTCTTGTTTTCTTTTTCAGTCTTGCTGTGTTTGTAGATTTTGTTAATTTTCTCAAAGAAGCAATATTTGGTTTTGTTAATTCTCTCTACTGTGTGTGTGTGTGTGTGTGTGTGTGGTTGTTGTTCTCAATTTCATTTATTTCTCCTCTGATTTTTGTTATTTCTTTCCTTTTGCCTACTATGGGAATAGATTGCTCTTCCTTTTCTAATTCCTCTAGCTGTGTATTTAAGTCATTGATTTTAGCTCTTTCTTCTTTTTTAATGTAAGCATTGAGGGCTATAAATTTCCCTCTCAGCACTGCCTTCACAGCATCCCATAAGTTCTGGTTAGTTTTGTTTTCATTTTCCTTCATCTCAAGATATTTATTGATTTCTCTCACATTTTCTTCTTTGAACCCCTGGTTATTTAAGGGTGTGTTGTTTAATCTCCATATATTTGTGAATTTTCCCCTTTTCCACCTCTTTTTGATTTCCAACTTTATTCCATTATGATCATAGAAAGTGCTTTGTATAATTTGATCTTGTTGAATTTATTGAGATCTGCTTTGTGACCTAACATATGGTCTATCCTGGAGAAAGATCCTTGACCACTTAAGAAGAATGTATATCCTGCTGTTTGGGTGTGCAATGTTCTATATATGTCTATTAGGTTTAGTCCATTTATCAAATTATTCAAGCTCTCTGTTTATTTCTTCTTCCTCCACCCAGATGTTGTATCCTATGCTGAGGATAGTCTCCAACTATTATTGTAGAGACATCTATTTCTCCCTTCAGTTTTGCCAGTGTTTGCATCATGTATCTGGGGCATCCTGGTTAGGTGCATATACCTTTGTAATTGTTATTTCTTCCTGTGGAATTGCATCGTTTATTAATATATAATGTCCTTCCTTATCTCTTTATTAACAGTTTTGCTTTTAAAGTCTATTTCAGCCTATTTAAGTATAGCTGTTCCATCTTTTTTTTTTTTTTTTTTTTTTTTTTTTTGGTTACTGCATGCATGTAATATCTTTTTCCAACCTTTTACTTTCAATCTAATGGTATCTGTAGAAGTTTGGTATTATTTATGAATTCCAAAAATAGATATTGGATGATGTTTGTGAAATGGTCTGTCCTCTGGGTATATTAGATTGTATTGGATTCAGAGGTTTCACTTTTACTTGGTTAAATAATGAATAAAGGGGAGGCGGCTGTGGCTCAATCAGTAGGGCTCCCGTTTACCATATGGGAGGCCCCGGGTTCGGTTCCCGGGGCCTCCTGGTGAGGGCAGGCCCGCCCGCACGGCGTGGTTGGCTGACCCAGCGAGCACGAGCAGCAAGGGGGGGATGAATGAATAAATAAATAAAATCTTTAAAAAATAATAATAATAATAATGAATAAAGCTTTGATTGGGCCACATCAGTAGGATCATGAGTCCCAATCCCCTTGGTGGGTAGGGACTCACAGAGAAAACCAAAGGGCAGAAGAGGGGAGTTTAATGCTGGAGCCCAGGGAAGTAAAAACACAGAGAAGCAGATACATGAGGAAAGAGAGAAGGCTCCATTAGACATGGCAGAGGACCCAGGAAGAGAGATGAGCCATTTTCCTGATAGCTTACAATTGGCCTTTTGGAGAGAGCAAAGCAGCTGAGCCTGGAGAGAAATGAGCCCCACAAGAGAGATGAGACTCATCCCAGCCTACAGCTGATATTGGAAGATGCTGAGACCATGGAACCTTAAGAGAAAGAGGAAGCCTGAACCTTGCAGATGTTAGCAGCTATCTTGCTCCAGCACATGGCAACAGACTTTGGTGAGGGAAGGAGCTTACACTTTATGGCCTGGTAACTGTAAGCTTCTACCCCAAATAAATACCTGTTATAAAACCCAAGAGATTTCTGGTAATTTGCATCAGCACCTCTTTGGCTGACTAATACAGTATCCTTTGTTCTAAGGAGAGTCTTTTGTAGACAGCATATAGATGGCTCATATTTTCTTATCCATTCTGCCAGTTTGTATATTTTGATTGGGGATTTTAATCCATTAACATTCAATGTTATTATAGTAAAGGCAATTCTTACTTCACCCATTTTGACCTTTGGGTTTTACCTGTCATATTTTTTTACCACTATTTTTACACTTTTAGTTACTTTTACTGATATACCCCTCATTTCTAGAATCTCTTTCAAGACTCTCTTTTGTCTTTTCTTTCCAGGCTGTAGCACTGGAAAAGTACTCTTTTGTCTTTTCTTTCCAGGCTGCAAAGCCAGTCTCTTGGTTACAAACTCTCTCAGTTTCTGTTCATCTGTGAATATTTTAAACTCTCCATCCTTTTTGAAAAACAATCTTGCCAATATAAAATCTTGGCTGGCTGTTTTTCTCTTGCAGCATCTTAAATATATCATACAACTTACTTCTTGCTTCGATGGTTTCTGATGAGAAATTGACACTTAATCTTACTGGTTGTTCCTTGTATGTGATGCTTCAGTCTTGCTGCTCTCAGAATTCTATGTTTTTGTAACATTTTTTTTGTCTTAAAGTCTATTTTATCTAATATTAGTACAGTCACTCGGCATCTGTTTTTGCTACTATTTGCAAGAAATATTTTCCCTTTATTTTACTTTCAACCTATTTGTGTTTTTTAATTTAAGGATAACCCTTTGCAAACAACATTTGGTTAGATCAGGCTTTCTTATCCAGTCTGCCAATCTCTACCTTTTGTTTGTAGAGCTTAATCCATTTACACTTTATCTAACTGCTGATACTGCCAGACTTATTTCTGCCTTTTTTCTATTTGGATTTTGTAAGTCTTACACTTTTTTGTCCCTCATGACTTCTATTATTGTCTACTACTGTGTTTAGTTAATCTTTTTGTAGTGAAACATTAGAATTATTTCTCATTTCCTTTTCTGTATATTTTTAGATATTTTCTTTGTGGTTAATATGGGGATTAAATTTAACATTGTAAATCTATAACAATTTTGTTTTATTTGATATGTTAACTTCAATAGCACACACAAACCATGTTGCTATATCCCTCTGTCCTTCCCCTCTTTATGTTGTTCTTATTACAAATTACATCTTTATCCATTGTTTACCCCAAAGCATTGATTTATATACATTTACAACTCAGATTGTGTAAAAAGTAAAAAAGTGGAACTACAAATCAAAAATACAATAAAATGACCTTTATAATGACCCATGTATTTACCTGCACCATAGAACTTTGTTTCTTCATACAATTTCCAACCACTATTTAGTGTCCTTTTCTTTCAACCCTTTAGCATTTTGTTGTTGTTGTTGGGCTTGTTTAGTGATAACAAACTCCCTCAACTTTTGTTTATCTGGCAATGCCTTTATTTCTCCCTCTTTGTTTAAGGACAGTTTTGCTGTATATAGAATTCTTGTTTGATAACTTTTTTCTTTAAGCATGTTAAATATGCCATTCCAGTGTCTCCATGGTTTCTTATAAGAAATTGGCACAATCTTATTGAGACTCCCTTGCATATAAGGAGTTGCTTCTCTCTTGCTGCTTTCAGGATTCACTCTTTGTCTTTGACATGAAACATTTTGATTATAATGTGTCTTGTGGATCTTTTTGAGTTTATCCTATTTGGAATTCTATGAGCATGGTGGATGTATAAATTCATAACTTTTGGGGTAGTTTCAGTCATTAATTGTCCAAATATTCGTCCTGCTCCTTTCTTTCTTTCTTCTCCTTTTGGTACTCCCATAATATAAATGAATATATATATTAGTATGTTGATGGCATCCCACAGGTCTCTTAGGCTGTTTACTTTTCTTAATTATTTTTTTTATGTTACTCAGGCTGGATAATTTCATTTTTCTTATCTTTAATTTTTCTGATTTTTTCTTCTGCCAGCTCAAATCTGTTGTCACACACATCTAGAGAATTTTTATTTCAATTATTATATTTTTCAGCTCCAATATTTCTGTTTAGTTCCTTTTTTTTTTTTAAGATTTTATTTATTTATTCATTTATCCCCCCCTTGCTGCTTGTGCTTGCTGGGTCAGCTAACCACGCCGTGCGGGCGGGCTTGCCTTCACCAGGAGGCCCTGGGAACCGAACCCAGGCCACCCATATGGTAAACGGGAGCCCTACTGATTGAGCCACAGCCGCTTCCCTGTTTAGTTCCTTTTATTCATAGCACAATGTTGGTTTAATGATATAAAATATGATAGTATCACAATTAAATATTCTGCAATGCACGAGAATGTCAGTAGGGGCATATAAAATTGTACTCTTGAGCTCCAAATGAGTAAGATGGCAACATTAGAAAACTCAAAGAAGGGACAATTCAGAGGCTATAATGGGCTTAGTACTACTATTTAAAGTAATGAAGCATTTTCTCTGCATTCAGGATTCCTTTCACAAAATTATTTCCTCAGAAGATCAGATATAGATCTGCAGCAAAGTGGAAAACATTTTCCAAGAATAAAACAACTAATTCCTAAGAAGCAGCTGACTTAAATTTTCTGAATAACAAATCTTGGTCTGACATGCCTAGATTCATCAGAGTACTGTCGATATTCTCAACCTCATCTAACCTTGCTAGACCCTTTATACTTCATATTTCCCAAACAATATTGTTGAGAAGGAGTCACTGTACTAGCTGTGTGACCTTGAGCAAGCTACTTAACTTCTTTGTGACTTAGTTTCCTTGGCTCTAAAATTCAGATAATAATAGTAACTACCTTTTAGAATTGCTAATGAGTTTTAAATGAGTAAAATTCTTAAAAGCAGGCCTTGGCACAACATAAGCACTCAATAAACTTTTTTAAAGGAGTTACTGGTGATTGAACCCAGGGCCTCATACATAGGAAGCAGGCACTCAACCATTGAGCTACATCTGCTCCCCAATGAGAGATGGGTATTTCATTTGTTTGTTTTGCTTGTAGGAGGTACCAGAGATTGAACCTGGGACCTCGTACATGGGAAACAGGTGCTGAACCACTCCCTAATAAACTTTAATATTATTAGAATTGCTGTTTGTATTAGTCAGCCAAAGGAGTGCTAATATAAAATACCAAAAATGGGTTGGTCTTTATAAAGGGTATTTATTTGGGGTAGAAGTCCACAGATACCAGGCCATAAAGCATTAAGTTTCTTCTCTCACCACACTCCATTGCCACGTGTTAGAGCAAGACAGTTGCCGGCGTTTGCCAGGGTTCAGGCTTCTGGGGTTCCTCTCTTCCCGGGGCTGCGTTTCTCTCCGGGCTTAGCTCCTGTTTCCTCCACAAGGTCAGCTGTAGATGATCAGGCGAACACCTTGCTTCTCTTCTCTTCTTTCCCACATCAAAACTGCTTCTCAAAAGACTGCTTCAACTTTCCTTTGCCTTGCCTTTTATATTCAATTTCCCACCCACCAAGGGGTGGGGCTCAACGCCCTAATCCTAACCTAATCATGCCCAGATTAACAGATCAGTTTACAAGCATGATTCAATTATATTTTTGGAATTCATAATTATATCAAATTCCCCAACGGTTACACTGTTATACAACCAAGTTCTTCCCTAAGAACAATAATGTAAAATTTGCTCACTTTTTTCCCTCATAAGCTAAGCCTTATTCCAGAATTTCCAAGACTCTTAGCTATGAAGAAGAAACAATCCCTTTTCTAATGTCTAACCTTTTAAGTTTTAGTCTCAGAATGAGAACTAACTGAAGCCACGTCACTGAATCTAGAAATTTATATACTTTCCAAAGAATTTTATATTCAATAATTTATTTAAATCTCCTAAGACTGTGAAGTATATATATTTTTATAAGCCCAGATTTATAGAAATGGGACACTGAAGTCCAAATGGCAGAGAAGACTAAATGCCAGGGTTTATGACCCCCCCAATCCAGTGCTCTTTCAGCTATACAAGGTAAACTATTCTAAGATCCCTCTGGAGCAGTTGAAACTCTTCTATTTATTTATTTTTATTCACTAAAATCCACACTTTATTCAGATTTCCTCAGTTTTGACATAATGTCATTTTTCTAGCCCAGGACTCAGGATTACATTTAGTTGCCATGTCTCAAGCTATTCTTGGCTGTGACAGTTTCTCAGACTTTCCTTGTTTTTGATGACCTGAACAGTTTTGAGGAGTACTTGTCAGATATTTTGTAGAATGCCCCTGAAATGGGATTTGTCTGTTGTTTTTCTCATGATGAGACTGGGTTCTGGGTTTTGATGAAAAAGAACACAGAGGTAAAGTGTCCTTCTCATCATGTCATATCAACATGATGTCATTGATGCTGTTAATTATGATCACCTGGCTGATGTAGTTTGTCCATTTTCTCCTCGGTAAAGTTACTCTCTTTCCCTCCCTTTCCATACTGTACGCTTTGGAAGGAAGTTAATGTGTGTAGCCTAGACTTAAGAAGTGGGGAGTTACGTTCTACCTGCTTGAGGGTAGAGTATCTACATAAATTATTTGTAATTTTTCTGCACGGGATATTGGTCTATTTTCCCCCATTTATTTCTTCATTCAGTCATTTATTTCTATCAGTCTGGACTCATGGATATTTATTTTATACTTTGGGTTATAATCCAATACGGCTTTAGTCTATTGCTAAAATTGTCCCAGCTTTGGTCATTAGGAATTATTTCAGTTGACTCCTATATCCCTGTGACACATCCCTATCATTATGGGTTTCTGTTGTTGTTATTAAAGCTTCCTTATTTTTTGGCACTACAAGATGCTCTAGGCACATCTTGCATAATTCCTGCCCTAGTCCTCCTAGAATTAGCCATTTCTCCAAGAACCTCTCGTTCCTTTTATTTAAAAATGCCACTGGAAACCAAAATTTGGGTTCCCATTCTAGTGATATCTTAGACACAAAACTACTAACTAAGACACTTTATTTTCGTTGTACTAATATGAACTAGGAACATTAACAGAAGAGCTCAGCCTTAGAGAGCAGCAATCCCCTAAATTACTTTTTCATCCCTTTGGATGGGCCTAAGCTGAAAAAAAAAAATGCAAAGAATTTTCACTACAAACTTAGTAAAACAAACCATCAGGCTTGCTGGTATTGTAAATCAACCAGATATAGTTAAAACAGAACTTCAGAAGGATCCTTAGAATAACAGAGTCATCTGTCTGGGGTCATCAGGGAGAATACTGATACTATCTTCAGCTTTGCCACGTAACAGACAGAGTATAGTATACTCCTGAAATCCATCCATGATGCTGAATATAGACTCATGCCTAGTACTACATGATGACAATTCTTACACAAATGAACATAGATAACTATTTCTTCTCCATATTCCTCTTTTAAGGATTTGTTTGTGATCAGCATAAAATTCTGCTTGCTGCACACTGCACAGCTTGTAAAATTCAGCAAGAATGATCCATTCTTCAAGCAGGTATTACCCCATTTGGGATATTCCTTCTCTACACAATCCCCACCTATCACTGTACAGTTAACAGGTGTTTAGTTCCTTTTGCAATTTTTAACCCTGTGTTGAAATTCTCATTTTGTTCATGTATCATTTTTTGTTTCCTTTTTTTGTCCATCCAAATTTTCCTTTAGCTTTTTGAGCAATTTTAAGAGTTTTTTTTTTTTTTTTTAAGTCTTTGTTAATTTCAATGTCTTAGATCTTCTTTGAATGGGCCATCATTTTCTGATTCTTTGTATGAATTATGAATTGTGGGTGTTGTTGAAATATCAGCATTTGAATATTATAATATATTAAAATCAGAAATCTAATAATCCCCTTCTCCCAGGGTTTGTTGTTTTATTTTTTTCTTAATTTTGAAAGATATCGTATTGTGTATGTTTAGTGATTTTTCCAATCTATTTATGCAATGACTGTCCCTTGATATGTGTTGTCACTGAAATTTGTTCTTTTAGTTTGTGTTCAGCTAGCATTATTACAGATATTTTCTTGAGTGACAGAAGCTAACAAAACCAACAAAGAAAAATTAAAGAAAACACCTTTCTCAGTCTTTGCAGATTGGCTCTGTGCTGGTGCTTTCCTTCAGTGCCTAACCAGCCTAGCAGTGAGCATAAAATACAGCCCAGGGTAAAATGGTCCTTTCAGGTATTTTCTGAACATACATCTTTCCCTGGACATGCACATGGCTCATAATTTTCCCATATATATGAGCACTCCTAGTGTCTCACTTTTCCCAGGAAATCTACAACCTTTCTTCCCAGGCCAGCTTCTATATTGTATGTCCCAAATGGTAATCTTTTGCCCCACACAACTGTGGTTTGATTGCTTTCTTATGGTGTTTTAGTGGCCTGACAGCCACAACTACAGCTAGAGTAATTTTTAGGTCTGTCAAGACAGAGATGAGTATCTTTGATTAGTCCTTTAGGCTGCTACCGAATGGATTGCATTAGCCATAAATGTACCCTAATATGCAAATAAGGGCTTCTCTACTCCCTCCAGAACCCAGACCAGGGACCCATGTTGGAAGTAAAAGACCGTAGGTCCCTTTGAGGAAAACTGGGAGGAAAATTAACATATACTTTTGGCAGTGTAACAGGATCCTTCCCCAAGGGGACCTTGCTTTTCCATCTCTCAAGGGTCCCTGGGTCTGTAAACTGTCTCAAATCTGGGAATTGGTTAAGTGGCCATGACTCTTTTTTATTATAATTCATGTTAGGGTTTTTTCACTCAACCTAGAAATATTCTGCTTATAGATCAAGTAGGAATTTAGTAGACTGTCCATCTCTTTTACTTCTAGGTACCCCATGATCTATTAGCCCATGTTACAGTCCTATGCAACTCAGACACTTCCTGGGATCTGATCATCTCCATAGTGTTTAAGGATTCTAGTTCTGTGACAGAAGTTTCCACAGTAATATCTGATGTATAAAGAAGAGCAACTACAGAGAATTTCAGGGGAGATGGAGCTAGTCTCACAAATTTATTCCTCATAGTCCTGGTGAAAGGTGTGTCCTCTGGACATTCCTGGAGTGGGTGGGCAGGTCTTAAATGGTGAATCTCTTCTGGCATTCCAATCTCTCAAAGCCATTGGATTTCCTCATCTACAATATACCAGGGTAAATTGAGCATCTTGACTGCAGGCATTGTAGGCCATCATTTGTCCATGTTTCAGCCAACCACTCAAACAGTTACAGCCCTTTCTCACCCCTCAAACTACAATATTGAATCCAGAATCTCTGCTTAGTGGGCCCATATGAATAAATTCAGCCCGATTCAACTTTATATTCCTTCTACCATTATCCTATACCCTTAAAATCCATTCCCACACATATTCTCCTGATTTCTGTCTATATAAATTGGGAAACTTATGCGGTTATTTGAGTATAGCATACTTCCTCATGGGTCACTTCACCTTTGGGAGGTTTTTGTGACTTTAGTCTAGTTATAGGACTGGAAGAGAAGAGGTGGTAAGGGTGGGTAAGGAGAATAATTATGTGTCTTGCAAGCCAGTTACTTCAGGGCATTCCCTTGCAGTTCCATCAGGTGAGACAAAACTCATCTGTTCAGTGGAAATTGGAGGGCAGACTCCTTAGAGCAGGGTGGAAGATGAATAATGGTTTCCTCAGGCAGAGGAGGGGTCAAGACTTCTTGAGGCAGACTGGAGATTGAACATGTAGGTTTGAGTTTGGATGGTACCGTCCTTAGGGGGGCGGAGGTTGGGACTTCTTGGGACAGACTGGAAGTTGGGTGATACAAGCTTGACATTGGAAGGTCTCCTCTGGGCAGACCATTACAGGTTTAACTGACACAGTCTCAGCAGAATTTAGGGTTTCAGTGTCCTCTCTGCCATCATCATCAACCCATATGTCTCCATCCCAATCCTCAGGATTCCGCTCCTTTCCAATCAATTCCCTTACTTTAATAGCAGACACCCTGCATGGTTGAGATTTTGGTTCCATTTTAACTCTGCTACTTGTACAGTGAGTCTGGTTTTCAGAGATTTCAAGTTTCTGGCCGCATGAAACAAGACATTCTTTCAGAGCACACATAGAAACTTTCACATCATTCATGCAGCACTTAAGTTACAAATTTGAAGCCTTCAGCTCATCTCTTTCTTTTGTAACTGTATCCGGTATATTTAGGAACATCCATGCAACATCATAGTACTTTTAATTCCACAAAACTCTGTTATGGTGTTAAAAACACTCTCACCCAGATCCTTGCCTCTTATAAGCATGAAAGTATTTGTATCCAGTAGTGATATTTTGTATATCTTTATTGCCACCTCACACCATGGACTGTCAGTGGCCACTGGATTATTGGAAACAGAGTCATTAGCGCCCTTGCGTCTAATCAAAGTAGAGAGCCAATTGCAAAAATCCCAGAACCACTTCATAAATCCCATTCTTAAGATTCTGTTCCTCAAGAACCACTCCTGGTATCTGTATTAATCAAGGCTCTCTAGGGAAACAGAACTGACTGGAGATATCTGTAAATAGTATGAGATTTTATAAAATTGTCTCATATAATCATGAGGATGCACAAGTCCAGTTTTCATACAGGGTGCTGCAAGCCAGGGGCTCTGATGAAGACCCTTGATGAGCTCCCTATGCTGGCTGTCCAAAATAGAGACAGGAATTCTCTCTCTTAATGCTGAAATCACATATCCTTTTAAGGCCTTCAACTGATTGAATGAGACGTCACTCATTGATGATGGCAATCTCCTCAGTTGATGGTAGATGTAACCAGCCATCTATGCAATCAACTCACTGGTGATTAAAGTCCATGAAATGGGAAGCGGGTGTAGCTCAGTGGGTTTGAGCACCTGCTTCCAATGTACAAGGCCCCAGGTTCAATCCCCGGTAGCTTCTTAAAAAAACAAAAACAAATAAAGTCCATGAAATGCCCTTGTATTACAATTAGCCCAATGCTTGCTTGGCCAAATAACTGGGCACCATTACCTGGCTGAGTTGACACATTGTACTCAGCCAAAGGGGTGCTGATGCAAAATACCAGAAACAGTTGGCTTTTATAAAGGGTATATATTTGCGGTAAAAGCTTACAGTTATCAGGCCATAAAGCATAAGTTACTTCCCTCAGCAGTCTAATGCCACGTGTTGGAGCAAGATGGCTGCCGACGTCTGCTAGGGTTCAGGCTTCCTGGGTTCCTCTCTTCCCGGGGTCATTTCTTTTAGGGCTCAGATACTTTGTTTTCTCCACAAAGCCAGTGTAGCATATCAGGTTACTGGCTCTGGCTCTCTCCCCAAGGCCTCTGCCTGTGTTTAATGGAGACTTCTTTCCTTCCTCACGTATCTGCCTCTGCGTGTTTACTTCCCGGGCTACAGCATCAAAACTCCAACTAACTCCTGTGCCTTGTCTTTTTCTCTGTGAGTCCCCACCCACCAAGGGGGCAGGGACTCAACATCCTACTAATGTGGCCCAATCAAATTCTCAATCATTATTTAATCAAGTAAAAGTGAAACCTCTGAATCCAAAATAATCGAATATGCCCAGAGGGACTGACCAGTTTACAAACATAATCCAATATCTATGTTTGGAATTCATAAACAATTTCAAACTTCTATGCAGATATAAGTAGCTTTGTGGACAATTAAGGGTATGACATAAATTGTCTCAAGAAATATAATAGATGGAAAACTGTGTGATGTCAAAAAAGGAAGAAAAAAAAGGTTTAAAATATTATATAAATATTCAAATCCAAGAATGCCTTTTTTAGAAATTTCAGGGTATTGTTGCTTTCCCTACTGATTATGTTTAAATAAAATGGTGCTCACAGACACAAGCTGGCTCTTCCCTTCTCCTGTACTCTCTAGACTTAGAGAGAGGGGAGTTCACTCCCTTAGGAGTACCATGTGTGGGAGTGGGGTGGTAGTTATCATGACAGACCACTGCTCTACTGAAACACTTTGTGTGTTCCTTATCCTTGAATAAGGGGTAGAAAAGGACATTGCCAACAATGTTCAGCCCTCATTTGAGCTAATTGTTGCATGAGACTTTCAGTTAAACATAAATCACTCATATATGGAATTTAATTGGTCAACTACTGATCTGCATGTACATGAGAATAAATCACCTGAGGCTGGGGAAAGAACTAGCAGAAGAGAGTCAGGTGGAGTATACACAGGTCTGGGAATAGTTCATGTTTTCAACAGCCAAAGAAGATAAATACCTAAGTACACAGAACATCAAGCAGAACCTTCAGAAGAGTGCTGCCTTAAGTGGGGCTAAATAATTTCTACATTAAAAGCTGCCATGAAGTCAGTCTAGCAAAGGTTAAAAACAAGTCTCAGACAGATTCAACAAATACCAAATAACTTAAGTCAGAAAAAGTCTAGCACTATTTTTTAAAAAATACAACAAATTTCAGGAACCAGCAAAGTAAAATTCAAAATGTGTAGCAAGCATTATAAAGTCAATAAGGCATGCAAGTAAGGGAGAGCGAGAAAGAGAGAGAAATAGAGAGAAAAAGGGAGGGAGTGAGGGAGGAAGATAGATAGATATAAATAAAAGAAAAGGCATAACCAGGAAAAATAAGATTCCATAACCAAGAGGAAAAAATCAAACAATAGCAACAGATCCAAAAATGAAAGACATTAAAACAGCTGCTATAAATACATTCCATATGTTCAAGAAAATGGAGGAAATCATTGGCATTAGGAGGAGAAAAATGGAAGATAAAAAAATGACCCAAATTGATCATCTAGACATGAAATAGAGAATATCTATAAAAAAAATTTACAGTAAATGGGATTAACAGGAGATTAGACACTGCAGGGGAAAAGACAGTGACTTGAAGACATAGCAATAAAAACTATACAAAATGAAGTGCAAGGACAAAAAGGGTTTAAAAAAACGAAAAAAGGAGAAAAGCCACAATTCCTGAAGAACAATATCAAGTGGCCTAAAATATCCATTATTGCAGTTTCCTGAAGAAGGAGGTGGGGCAAGGGAAAAATATTTGAAGGAAAAATAGCTGAAATTTTAAATGTGATGAAAACTGTGGCCTTATCAATTCAAGAATCTCCATGGAATGATTCCTAAGCAGATTAAATCTCAGGAAAACAACTTCAAAGTACATAATAATATAATTATAAAACAATAATGTTTGCTGAAAACTGGTAATAAAGAGAAATATCTTAAAGTAACCAAGAGGAAAAGACATATTTCTTGAGAGGATCTAAGAAAAGAATGATAGTATTCTCATCTAAAACTGTGAAAGCCAAAGGTGATAGCTTGAAAGTACTTAAGGGATAAGGCTGTCAAATTAGGAATCTTCACACTGTGAAATTATCTTTCAAATTTGAAGGTGAAATACTTTTCAGAAGGAAAAAAAGATAAGCTACCTCATTGCCAGCAGACATGAAATACAAGAAATATTTTAAAACATTTTCTCAGAAGATACTGAATGAAAAGCTAAATTTTCATAAATGGAATGAAGAACATTGGATGTAAAAAGTGTGTGAATACATATAAAATATAGGGGAGTGGTTGAACGCCTGTTTCCCATGTACAAGATCCTGGGTTCAATCCCTGGTACCTCCAAAACAAATAAATAAAAGTAAAATACAAGGATCTAATTTGTTATCTCTTCAAAAGAGATTAACTGTTTGTAGCAAGAAACAGTAACTAGCTATGGTGGTTTGGTTCTATGTACTCCAGAAAAATATGTTATTAATCTTAATTCCTGTGGATGTACATCCATTGTAAATAGGACCTTTTGATGAGGTTACTACAGTTAAGGTGTGACCTTTCTGTTTTCAGTATACTAATAAAAAGTTTTTTTATTTTTTATTTTTTATTTTTAAAAGATACTTAGATTACATAAATGTTACACAAAAAATATAGGGATTCCCATATACCCCATTCCCCACACCTCCCACACCCTCCCACATAAACAACATCCTTCATTAGTGTAGCACATTCATTGCAATTGATAAACCCATTGTGGGGTATTGCCACTGAGCATGACCCATAGTTCACATTGTAGTCTACACTCTCTCCCACACAGTTCTGTACATTATCGGACAATATGAAATGGCCTATATTTGTCATTGCAATGTCATTCAGGACAATTCCTAAGTCCCGAAAAGGCCCCCATATTACAACTGTATTTCCCTCTCCCTACCCCCAGAGGCCACTGCCTCCACATCAGTGTTGTAACTTCTTCCATTGGTAGAATCACAATACATCTATAGTAGAATACCAGTAAGTCCACTCTAGTCCATAGTTCATTCCCCAATCCTGAGGATTCTGGGAACAAAATTTTAATAGGACATAAAAATGATACTTTGCAAAATGTAATATAAATCTTTAAACAGGATATAATTACAGTGATTGGGAAGACTGAAATATTATTATTATTATTTTTTTTTTTTTTTGGTATGTATAAGGTTTTTTAAATCAATATGAATATAATACCTAGAACATAGCTGATACTGTGCAAATAAGGTGTGGCCTTAATTTTATTACTGAAGGTCTTATAGGAAAGGTTACAGAGAGAGAAATCAAGAGGGAGCAGCCAGAAGAGAAGGGAAAATCCAGGAGAGGCTGCCATGTTTATTACCATGTGACAGAAAAGCCAAGGGTCCCTGGCAGCCAGCCCCAGAATACCACAGACTTTGAGAATAAAGCATTCCCTTGATGATGCCTAGATTTTGGACTTCTTCTAGCCTCAAAACCATCAGCCAAAAAATTCTCATTTTTTAAGCCAACTCACAGTATGGTAATTGCTTTAGCAGCCAATAAACTAAAATAGCAAGCATTGTGGGGTTTATTGCATATATAGAAGTACAATATATAATAATAGCACAAAGGAAGAGGGGGTAGAAATGGAAGTGTATTGCTATAAGGTGCTTATCATATGAATGATATCGTATGATATTATTGGAGGGTGGACTAGGAAAATATTAGATATGTATATTGTTAAGCCTAGAGCGAAAACTATAAATATAAAACAAAAAAGTATAGTTATTAAGCCAATCGTAGAGACAAAATGGAATTATAAAAAATACTCAATCCAGAAAAGGCAGGGAAATTTAGAAAAATGAACAAAAATATGGTGGACATCTAGAAATCAAATTGCAAGATAATGGATTTAAACCATGTTGGCGGTTTAATGTTAATGGTCTAAATAGCCTGTAGTGGGTTGAATGATGGCCTCCAAAGACACATCCACCTGGAAACTTAGAATGTGACCTTATTTGGAATAAAGGTCTTTGTGGATGTAATTAAAATAAAGATCTCCACATGAGAGCATCCCTTAACTGCGTGGGCCCTCAATCCATTAATGGATGTTCTTATACGTGACAGAAAAGGAGAAGATGCACAGACACAGAGGAAAGGGCCTTATCAAGATAAAGGCAAAAATCAGAGGGCTTACCATGAGCCAAAGAATTCCAAGGATTACCAGCAGCCACCAGAGGCTAGGAGAGGGGCATGCAATGAATTATCTCTTAGAATCTCCTAGAAGGAAACAACACCTTAATTTCAGACTTCTGCTCTCAAGAACTGTGTAAGAATAAGTGATTATGGTTTAAAGCCACACAGTTGGTGGTAATTTGCTATGGCAGCCCTAGGAAACTAATGCACAGTCCAAATGAAAGGCAAAGATTAACAGATTGAATAGAAGTCAATGCCTAAGTCTATGTGTCTGTAAGAAACTTATTTTACATGAAAAGGTTCAACTTAGATGTTAAAAAAAAATCATTAAAAAAAGAAATAAAAATACATACCATGCAAACATTAAAATGAAAGATGGAATGGTTATATTAATATAAGGCAAAGTAGATTTTTAGGACATTTCATAATGATGTATGGGTAAGAGGAAATAATGGTCCTAAAAGGGTATGCTGATAATAACAGTGATTTGAAATATATGTGGCAAAAATTGATAGAAATTAAAAGGAAAATAGATGGAAACCACAATTCTACCTGGACATTTCTATGAAGAAATAATAATATATAATAATAGATAGAAGTGTTTGGACTCTTGCCAGTTGGCATATCCTTGCCACCATGTTGTGGCAACCCACCCTGGTGGTAGCCGAGAGCACTTGCTCAACAGTAACACAGTATGATTGAGTGGAATTCCCCCCATGATGCAAGATTAGTTTAACATTTAAAAAATAAATCAATTTTGCGGCAACTACTAGCAGGCTAAAGCTCTGGTGAAAACGGCTTTTCCGGCTATTTTAAAAGTTGGCCCAAAGCCCTGAGCGTGGATTGGAAGACAGGCTGGACCCTCACTGCAAGTTTCTGGCCAGAATGAGCACTTCGGAGCCCGGCGGGAGCAGGTCGGCTGCTGGCTGGTCTGGCAGAGGGGACAGCAGAGGCCAAGGCCCAGGGTGGCTTGATGGAAATGCGCGCCCTTGCTGGAAGCCCATGTCATGGTATCTCCATGACATCCAAGAGGCCAGGGTGCCCGGCTATTCCAAACGACGACGACACCAACAATAGTAATGAGACTGACGGCCACATTACCTTTGTGCTTCCTGTGTGATCGACTCGTCAAGCATCATCTCCTGGACGCTTCAAACCAGCCCTGACATAGAGGCCATCGTCAAGCCCCTTTTACAGAGGAGAAATCTGAGGCATCAATGCCCCCTCAGCCACCCACAGCCAAGGCGGATCCATAAACACTCCAGGCTAAGCCGCCCACCGCGCCCCAGCCCTCCTTGCCCTCTGGCCTCGCCATTCCTGCACACAGTTCTGCCCCTGGTCCTTCTTGAGTTAACTTGCTGCCTCTTTCATTTGTGAGTCCACCCCCCCCGTCCCCCCCTAATTAGTTAGACCAGGATTTTTCCTCCTCGGCGCTGTGGAGGCGGGCTGTCCTGGGCACTGTGGATTGTTGAGCAGCCTCCCTGGGCTCTCCCACTCGATGCCAGCAGCACTGCCCTCTCCAGTTGTGACAACCACAAATGCCCCCAGACTCCGCGGAGTCCTTGACTGCTCTCCACTCCCCGATCCCACCGAAGGTTGTTTGCCAAGCCGAAAATTTTGATGTTGGTTTATTCTAAAGCAGCTCTGAAGACGGATTCATTTCCCAACCAAAACGGCTTATACTTGATTTGTAAAACTTTTTATGGTGGGAAATGTTGAGCGTAAATCAGAGCCGAGAGGGAAAAAAGATTCGACTAACATGGATCTGGCCTCAAAAATTATCAGCTGGAGGCCAGACGTGTCTGTCTCCCCATTCTCTTTCCCGGCCCTGCCACATTTCTCTGCAAAGTAAGGATGCTTTGTAAAAAACATAACAATATAAGAAAATCAGCATTAATTTTTCAGTAGCAAATATCTAGTCAGTGTTTAAATTTCAAAAAAAAATAAATATATATTTTTTAAAATCAATGTAATTCAGCATATTAGTGAAAAAAATAAAAAAAGGATTTTAAAACAATAAACATTTATTCACTATGAGAATTAACAGTAAACTAGGAATAGAAGAGAATGTCCTCAAATAATAAATGCCATCCAATAAAAAAGCTATTAAAAGCTAACAACCTATTTAATAGTCAAAGACCAAGTGCTCTACCCTTAAAGTTAGAAAAGTGCAAAGTTGTCTACCTTCACTTTTAAAGTTTACCATTATACCAGCCATCCATATTGTCAAAACTCAATAAAGTAAGAAAAAGACAGAAAGGGCATAGAGATTTACAAGAAATAAAATTTTGTTTAGTCTCAGATGACCTGTTTGTTTTTGTACAAAATCCTAAAGAAAGTATGAAAAATAAAAAGCCACTAGAACTGATAAATGAGCACAACATGGTTGTAGGATACAAGGCAAATATAAAAAATAAACCAATTGACCTTCTATACACTAGCAATGAAAAAAGTGGAAATTGGAATTTTAAAATGTTATTTATAATAGCACTAAAAATGTGAAATACTTGGAGATATATTTATCAAAATAGATGCAAGACTTGGATACTTGATGATACAAAAAATGCTCAAATTAAAGAAGACTTAAGTACCTAGAAGGGGGGAAAAAAAAAACCAAAACAATAACACTGTATTCATGATCAGAAGACTCCAGATATTAAGATGTTAATTCTTTCCAAACTGCCAATATATTCCATAATCTCAAGAAGATTTTTGTAGAACTTGACCTGCTGATTTTAAAATTTATATGGAAATACAAAAAACCTAAAACAATCTAAACAATTTTGAAAAGAAAAAACAGTATTGGAAGGCTGAGACTACCTTATTTCTAGAGTTGCTTTGAAGATACTTTAATTAGGACAATGTGGTATAAGCTTAAGAATAGATATATAGGTATGTAGAACAGAATAGTCTAGAAATAGACCCACACGTATACAGTCAAATTGATTTCTGACAAAAATTCCAAGCCAACTTAATAGGGAAAGGGTGGTCATTTCAACCAAATTGCTGGAAAAGTGACCATATGTAAAAGAAAGAAGAAAAAGAAAGAGAAAGAGAGAGGGAGGGAGAAAAAGAGAGAAAGGGAAGAAAAAAGGGGGAAGGAAGAAAGGAAGGAGGGAGAGAGGGAAGAAGGGAGGCAAGAGAGGGAAGGGAGGGAAGGAAAGGTGGGAGGGAGGGAGGGAAACTTAACACTGACTTGCCAACATGCTGAAAAATTAATCCCAAAACAGGTAATAGCCCTATTTATAAGTGCTAAAAAGATTAGAAATCTTCTAGAAGAAAACAAAAGAGGAAATCTTTATGACTTTGAGTTAGGCAAAGATTGTTTGGATAGGACACACAAAAAAATCTCTAAAAGAAAAATATTGATTAATTTGATGTCATAATAATTAAAGTCCTTTGCTTCTCAAAAGAAATTGTTTAGAAAATATATATTCAAGACAAGGACTAGGAATAAATACTTGCAAAATATAAATGTGATAAAATACTGGTAGACAGAATATACAAAGAACACTTTTAACTCAGTAGTAAGGAGGAAAAAACACATATTTAAAAATGGTCAAAATATTTGAGTACATGCTTCACAAGGAAAATATATAAATGGAAAAGAAACTTGAAAAAAATGCTCAGTATTATTAGTCATTAAGACAAGGCAAATTACAAACAAAGACAAGCAAAGTATCATAAGATTCTGTTTTTACACCCACAAAAATGGCTAAGATTTTAAAAATCTGAAAATATCAAGTATTGGTGAGGATATATAGCCTGGTATTCTCACACAATGCTCATGGGAATGTAAAATGGTAGAACTACTTTGGAAAAGTTTGGTGGTTTCTTACAAAGCTAAACATACATTAACATAGAATCCATGTGTCTGTTTATGTTTGAAATTCTAACTATAAAGAAGGCTGTTGATAAAATGCTCCTTTTTGTCATAACCTTTGAAGTCAAAAGCACATGTTAAAAGTTCTACTAAAACACCACAAAAAAATGCAATGATGACCCAAATAGGAAAGGAAGAAGTAAAACTTTCACTATTCGCTGATGATATGATCCTATATCTAGAAAATCCTGAACAATCCACAACAACCATAAACTCCTAGAAGAAAATGTAGGAAAACATTTTCAAGATCTTATGGTAGGTGGTAGTTTCTTAAACCTTATCAAAAGAAAAATAGATAAATGGGACCTCCTCAAAATTAAACACTTTTGCACCCCAAAGTATTTTGTCAAAAGGATGAAAATGCAGGGTGTCAGTGATGGGGGGATGTGTGGGGACAGGTGCACCTGAGGCATGCCTCTAAGGCATATGAATATATTCAAGTGTTCATGGGACATTATCTTGGTGGGTGACCCACACAATAACTGAAAGAATATTGAATTCCCAGTCTGGGAGTCCTGCTACATTCTCGAATAGAACAGCAAGATTCCCCCAAGTACAGAGGCAGAGCCTAGTGAAGGAAGACAAACCATTATACTAGGCCCTTGATATTGATGATTGTACTTATTAACCTTTTCTTGTGAAATTGTAACTTAACCCAATATTAAATATTGCCTAAGAGTTACCTCCTGAAAGCCTCCTTGTTACTCAAATGTGGCCTATTTCTCAGCCAAACCCAGCATATAAATGCACTATCTTCCACCCCGGCATGGGACATGACTCCCAGAATGAGCCTCCCTGACACTAAAGGATTATTACCAAGCACCAACTAGAAATGCATCCAGGAAAAGACCTTGACCAAAAAGGGGAAATATTAAATACAAATGAGTTTTTATGGTGAAGTGATTTCCAAGTGAGTAGGGAAGTCATTCCAGAGGTTATGCTTATGCACGTCTCAAGAGGATCTCATTGACTGCCACAGAAAACAGTGCCTCAAACAGCGGGGCTCCTGAGGGCTCTAGAGAAATTCAGACAGTATAAGGAGGGCAGACAAGCTCAGGAATTTGGCACCCTGTCCGTGGGCCTTACTTTGGAATTTATGGTGTCCAGTGTAACAGAGTTAGACTCATTTATAGTTTCCCTCCACATGACTTTTCTACCCCTTTTATTTGAACCTATAATTAGCACTATACTTGTTAAATATATGTCTCAGAGACTTAAATCTTTGGTCTGTTCATGTGCCAGTTGAGCCCTGAATCTCAGCAGAGTTGCAACACCTACCCTCCAGTTCATTGGACTCACCCAGGACAACTAACAAAGAGATGATGATGAACAACACCTATCCCAAGGAACAGGGAGTGTTTGCAACTGTAAGCAAGATAGTTCCATCCATCTTCCCTGTGGTACCCAAGCCTCCTCTCAGTTAGAAACAGAGTGGGCTTTACCATCCCCAGATCCACAAGATTGGAGAATGAGCAATGAACTAAAGTAGACTTATTATTGTTCTATTAGAGACTTATTATTATTTTAACAATGGAAGCACTTTTATCATTAATATAAAGGCAGTGGCCACCAGAGATTCTGAGAGGAGGAGGGAAGAATAGATGTAATATGGGGACATTTTCAGGCCATTGGAAATGTCCTGCATGACATTGCAGTGATGAATATAGGCCATTATTTATTCTGTCATAACCTACAAAATTGTGTGGAACAGAGTGTAAATTATAATGTAAACTATAGTCCATGGTTAGTAGCAATGCTTCAATATGGGTTCATCAATTGTAACAAATGTACCATACTAATGAAGGATGTTGTTAATGTGGGAGAGTGTGGGAGGGAGAGGGGGTGGGGCTTATGATAATCCCCTATATTTTTTATGTAACATTTATGTAATCTAAAGCTTCTTTTAAAATAAAAATATTTTTTAAAAATATTTAAAAAGCAGTCGAATCAATGGGAGGAAATATTTGGCAACCATATTCAGTAAGGGTTTAATACCCATGAGATATAAAAAGATACTACAACTCAACAATAAAAAGACAAATTACCCTATTTAAAAATGGGCAAAAACTTGACAAGACAAAGAAAAAATAGTCCAAAGAAGAAATATAAATGGTGAAAAAACATATGAAAAAATGTTCATGATGACTAGTGATTAGGGAAATGCAAATCAAAGCTACAATAAGGTATCATTTCCAACCTACTAGAATAGCCACTATTAAAAAGACAGAACTACAAGTGTTGGAGAGGATGTGGAGAGATAGGGACGCTTATTCACTGTTAGTGGGAATGTAGAATGGTGCAGCCATTGTGGAGGACTGTTTGGCAGTTCCTAAGGAAGTTGAATATATTCTTGCCATGTGACTCAGCAATACCTTTATTAGGCATATACCCAGAAGAATTGAGAGCAGTGACACAAACAGACATCTGCTCACCGATGTTCATAGTGGCATATTCATGATTACCAAAGATGGAAACAACCCAGGTGCCTACCAACCGATGAATGAATAAACAAATTGTGGTGTATACACACAAGGGAATTATGAAGCTGTAAGAAGAAATGAAGTCATAAAGCAATGACAACATGAATGAATCTGGAGGATATTATGTTGAGTGAAGTAAGCCAGATACAAAAGGGACTAATACTGTATGATTATGCTATTATGAACTAAATATATTGTGTAAACTCATGGAGTTTATAATTAGAATATCAGTCACCAGAAAATAGGAGGGTAGAGAATGGAAGGCTGAGAGTTAATCTGTGCAGAATTGGTAAAAAGGTTGTTTGTAAATTTTGGGAACTGAATAGAAAAGGTAAAGCACATCATAGTGTTTGTAACTACCAGAGCTATTATGTGGGTATGACAGTAGTTCAAAGGAAAAGGCTAAAGTCATGTATATTACTAGAAGGAAAGCTTAAAAATATATTATGGGACTGTATAACATAGTAAAATCTCATGCAAAATACAAATATGAGTGATACAGCATATATAAGACTTTTTACAAAATATAAATACAAATAAACTAGAGAGATAGAAACAGAACAGCAGCTATGTACGGCAGGGGAAGCATAGAAGATTGAGAGCTGATGAGTTTTTTTGTTGGTTTGGTTTTTGTTTATTATTATTATTATTGGAATAATGAAAATGCTCTGAAAATGGTTGAAGTGATGAATGCACAACTATGCGATTATACTGAATACCATTGATTGTACACTTTGGGTGGATTTAAGCTTTATTAATATGTATCAATAAAATTGATTGTTAAAAAAAAGAAAAAAGTACAATGATGTCCACTGGTGTGTCAGGTGAGCAGAGTCAGAGCCAAGACCAGAGTATCTGACAAGAAAGCCGGGCTGCCCGGTAGGATTATCAAGGAAACCCAGAGTCTGCTGGCAGAACCAGTTCTAGTGATTAAAATAGAACCAGATGAGAGCAACGCCTCTATTTTCATGTGGTCAGTGATGGTCCCTAAGATTCCCCTTCTGAGGGAGGGACTTTTAGACTTGAACATTCCTTCCACAAAAATACCAATGGCAGCCACTAAATGACATTTCATGACCAAAATTTATCACCCTCATGTAAACAAGTCAGGAAGAATATGTTTAGATGTTTTGAAAAATAAGTGGTCCCCAGCACTGCAGATCCCCACAGTTCTGCTTTCAATCCAGGCTTGTTAAATGCTCCCAATCCAGATGATCCATTAGCAAATGATGTAGCGGAGCAGTGGAAGACCAATGAAGCCCAGCCCAGAGAAACAGCTAGAGCATGGGTGGGGCTCTATGCCATGAACAGTATTTAAATCAATCTGATCATCAAGTGTGTATCAATTCTCCTGTTCTGCCAAAATGTCTTCCTTTTTTGTCTGCATTTAATGGACACAGTCTTAGAAACCTTACAGAATAAAATCCAAGACATCTTCAGTCCTTTGATGATTAAATGAACATTAGCAAATCTACGTCTTGTCCTGAATCACTGTTGTAAAGCATGAGAGGAGGCTAGAAGTATCATCTGGATTGTTGTGAAATGTTTAAGCAGTGGCCCCTCTCCTGTTTTTTTCTTCATTTCCCCTGTCATGGTTTAAGTATAAGGCACTGTGAATGAAGATAGTTGTCAAGTTTAGCTGCAAGGATGTGCGTGTTTTTCTTTATTTGTAAGGAAGGAGGTCTTTTTATTTTAATTTTATGAGCTCCTTTCCCCCCCCTTTTCATGGTGATCTAATTAAATGAATTGGTTAAAAACAACTAACCAGTTGTTCTTTAAAATATGCCCTCTAGCCAAGTCTAACTTTCTTTAGATGTCGTAGATGGACAAGCTTGATTGTTTGAACCAAAATGGGAACATTAAACAAACATCACAGACTTCACTACTAACATTGTGACTTTGCTGTCAAGTGCAGAATCCTCCCTTCAAAAAAAAAAAAAAAAGCACATGACCATTTTGTATGGCTTGTTTCTGAAAACTTCTGTGAATCTTATGTTTTAGTAAAATATTTTTGTTATTCTAAAAAATATATGCAATGATGAAAAGTCTCAAAGAAAAGAGTAAAAATAAAACAAGTTCAATTAATTATTTTCCCATGTTAACTACAAAGAAACAGGGACAATGAAAAGATAAAAGCAGCAAAAACATTTTAAAAATCCCTTTTGTGGATTGTCTTATTATTGATTTCTGATTTTGATCTTTTTAGAAATTCTTCCCTACCTCAGGTCATGAAGAGATCCTGTATTTTCTTCTAATCATTTCAATTTCAATCTAAATCTATCTTTTCTGTCCTTCTGCATATTTTCTACTTCTAATACTATCTCATGAATGTTTGGAGGCTTTTATTCATGTATTTCATGTTTTTTAACTTATTCTTTTTCATCTCTTAAGCTCTTCGTACTGTGCTTTGTGTGAATTCTTCACTATCTTCAAATTCCTTATTTCTCTTATTGTGACCAGGATAGGTTTTCTCCATGTATTGATTTCCAAAAGCTATAGATATGTGTATGTGTATGCATTCATTCTGAAGCCTTTTAATGTTCATTAGCTGTTTTATTTTTCCCTGTTTATAACTTCTTATTGTTTTTATTATTATTACTCCTTGTTTAAAATCTTTGAGGTTTTAAGAAATAATTTAAAGAAGTTTTCAGATATTTGTGCTACTCTTTATATTTTGTTGGGCAATAGTTTATTCCCAATTGTTTAATTTGTTATCTCTCTTAGTGTTACACCAGAATTAAATGGGCTAATTTTAAGTAAAAGCATAAAAATATGATGGCTATAAAATGATTGAAACCTGACAAAACATTCTGACCAGTACTCACCTACTTGATTAAAAAAAAAAAAAAAAAAAAACACAAAAATTAAGCACAAAACAAACACACACAAAACAATAGTTTAATATAACTGCACCACTTGTTAGGATTGTATCGTCACCTCAGGAAAATTAAAGAGGTTCTGTATAGCAACATTCTAGAAGCTCACATCTCAAGAGTAGGTTATAAATAAGTGAGTCAGTATTAAAACCATATCCATTTCACCCTCTCTGAAATTTGCAGCACCTCTTCTCCATTACTGTGGTAGTTGCATTTATTTATTTATTTTGAACAAAGTAGAAAAAGGCACCTTGCACAACCCTGACTTGGCAGGAGGAGCTAGGTAGGAGAATAAGAACTTTGACGTCCTGGCCAACAATCTGGAGACAGCTTGATAGTGCCCATGGCAAGGCCAGAAAGTAACAAGCTCCAGGATATAGTGGGGACTGCCACAGAATAAGTAACTATGGTATTTGAACAACATTTATGTGAAGCCAGATACATTCAGTATTTTAATGCACAAACTACACATTTTCAATAGTGGTGACTTATCATGTTTTGCATTACTTTAGGTGGAAGAATTTTAGAAGCTTCTATCACCACGTGATTTCTTTATTTTAATGGCACTAGTATAATTATGAAAATTACATGAGCCTAGTTTTAAAATTACTACATTTTGCTTGTATATGTATAGGAACTACCTTATGATTCTGTGCTCATGCAGAAGTATCAATTATAATTGGGTTATATTGTGGTTACCTAAAACTCTGCTTCTGCTATGAATTTTTAATAAGAAACAATACACTCCCTATCTTCCAGACAAATAATTTTCTTTTCATTGGCAAATTAAACTATCAATACACAAGTTTTAAATGTGTGCATAATATCCATGTGGTTCTCATATGTTTACTGCTCACAGTTTATTGTGTAATATGATAGCACATGGTCTATAAAGATGTAGTGAGTGCCAATGTTGCAAATATTCAACAGTTCAAGAGTAAAAATAAGCCTTACTCTCCATGTGACTAACTAGACACACTAACTAGTCTATGACTCCTCTTTCATATGCTCTTGTGATCCATTTACTGTGATATTTATCCTCAGGTGAAAAAAAAAAAAAAACTGCTGCTTCTTTCAATTGCCTCTTGGGAAGAGGAAAAAATGTTATTGCTTAGGGGAATGCCAAGGAAGAACTTTTGCTAAGTCTAATTCAGGAAGTATGATCCTTTTTTTGGCTCACCAGGTAGTGAAACTTTAATGATTTAATCTTTTGTAATTAGAATTCATGTATATTCAAAATAAGAGTAACAAAAAGACCAGCATGGGTGCATTGGAAATAATCTGCTGCCTCTCATGATTCAGTCTACCTGAGACACTGTGCTGTGAATTCAAATGATGGTTTTCTTCCTAATTATTTTCTATATTTGATGTGACTGCCTAGTAGCCCCATCTGCATGGTTAATCTGTGGTGATTAAGACCACTAAATGCTGAATCTCAAAATTTCCTCCCACTTACTTGTATAGTTTTATTTGAAGTAATGACCCTCCTACCTGTTTCTTCCACTTACTGAGCCCTGCTAATTGAATCTGGTTTCTGTTATTTGAAACTTAAAGCATTCTTACTAATACACGTCTTTAGATAACTTCCATGCTGTGGGAGCTAACATAGACCATACAGCTTTGGCCTTCCATGCAATTCCATGCAATTATGAAAATCAAAGTGTTATTGAACCTAACCTTCATTTGAAAACTCTTAAGAATTCAAGTTTTCAGGAGTAAACAAAACAGTCTAAGGCAAACAGTTTATTTTTAATCTATAATCTCAAAATTCACATACATTAAAGTTTATGATTAGAAAATAAATATTAGTCCAATGGTATGCCACCATTGTCATCAAAGTTTGTGCCCATTCCCATTTTTGTTTTGATTTTGCATTTTTTTCAAACCAATATTAACACAAGAGATGAATTTTTGTGTAAACTCTAATCAGAATTATGTGATTCAGTGTTTCATATTAGCAAACAAATGTCACTAAAAAGTTGACATAATTCAATAATTGAATCAGAAGAGATAAAAGGCTTGCCTTTGATGCAAATTTCTAAATAAGTAAGTATGTAACATCGAAATAGATGTCTGCTTAAGTTTTCAGACCCTCAGTTTTACTTCTGCTCAGCTAGTCTGTGACTGTCTCCTTTAAATCTGCCGTATATCTAGGCAGAGAAACAGTTTTCTGAGGCCTGGCTTAGAATTCATTAGAAATGGAGGACTGGATGGGTGATACTGATAAAACCAAAAGTCGTTGAACTGTATGTTATTTAATTTACTTGAGCATGTCTATTTCGATATCATTTTATGTGCAGTAAAAGGCTCTTTCTTTGTTTCCTAAACATAAAACAGCCTCATTGAATGATCTCTCTCCTTTTTCTCAATTCCTCCCTCAGTCCCGCCCCTTACCACCTCTTCCCATTCCCATAAGATTTAAATCAGTCTATTATCTCTCCTGCAGCTCTATGTGCTATACGATAAATGTGATAACAACCCTGAGTGCTTTCCAGCCCCCTTTGGCTTCGGATCATAGGAAACTTGCTTAGAGAGGGGAAAAATGGACTTTCAAAGATTAGAATTACCACTTAGCAGAGATACAGGAGCCAAAACCCACAGACTATTGAGAAGAGATAAAAAATGCTGACTTGTGTGATGTCTTCCACTTTCCAGTTTAGCTGAAAAAGTCACTTCCCTGTCTCTGACACGGTCACTGGACTGCAATCTTGTTTATAGAGCATGCTTTGAAGTTTTCTGTGTTAGTCTCTCTTTCATTTTAATCTGAGTTCAGGTTCATCATTGTTCATTAAAACATCATCAGTGAGCTCTTATGTTTGAATTCTAAGTTAAATAGGCCACTTGGGGATATTGTGCAATCAAGCCAGCAGAAAAAGAAACATAATGTAGGCAGACATAATCTCATTCACAGCCTAAATTGCAAAGGGACACCTGGAGTACAAATGTCTTGGGTATGAGCAGAAACCTTGTGATTAATTACCATCTGCTGTCTTAGGAGAGAGGTAAGAGGAGAAAGAGAAATGCTGCAGTGACAATTTTTAGAAGTCTCTAATGACAATGAAATTTTGAAAACCAACAAAATTGGTCATTTATCTGTTAATTTTTTTCTCTATTTGCTTATCTGAATTTCTCCAAGATACTGGATACTATGTATATAGTATTCAGATTGATACCTTGAGCTTCGAGTATGATGACTTACCTTAAAATCCAAACAAAACAAAAATTCAATTAGTATTGACTGGATTGGAGTTAATGGCAATTTTGTAAGGGCATAAAATAATTTAGCTGTTGCTTTTTTCTTAGGTTGTCCATTCATGCCATAAATATTTATTACAGGTCAATTCTGCACCAGATTTTATGTATGCTTGGTGATGGACATGAACTGAATATACTCTCCTAATACTAATTTGCACAATTCTCTGTGGGATTACCTTAATGAATAACTAATAAAATATTATACTTTCACAGCATGTGTTCTAAAATATTTATTCAAATTGAGCAAATATGCTGAATTAGGAAAGAAAAGCTCAAAAATATTGAATGACTTGCTGAATGTCAAGAAATGAAATGAGAAGTCAGGTTTTCTGATTTTTATACCAGTATTATTTTAAGGTGGGAGTCATAATACATGTTGGTTAAATTATGTACAAAATAGGGTAAAAAATTACCCCATTGTATGAGTATTCATTGTCTTTCTCTACACCAAAGAGGGAGTGTTCTTGGTCATTGGGTCCCTTTCTGGAATCTTCTTTGTTGTAAGAATCTTGGAAGGGAGCCTAACCTCATGAGAAAGGGCGTGAAAGCAGAGATCAGACTGAGGAAAGAAATGGAGAAAAGATTTTGCGCAGCTGCTGTGTGGGAAAGGGACTATATCCAAATGGAATTTTTAAAGAAGCTTTCTGTGAGATGTACAAAATAAAACTACTCTGACTATTTCACCATGTAACATGTCTTGGAGCTATGGGTTATAATCAGGTTAGTAATCGATTAGATGATTAAAAATCATAGTATTAACAAGCGTTCACAATGCATTGGAGCCCAAACAGTCAACTTTGATGTCGAGTAAATCAGCAATTGCTCTTGGAAGCCAACAGACCTTTCTCCACCTTATGCAAGAACAAAATATGTAAGCTGGTTTCTGTCAGGCCAGCACTGTGCATGTGTTATCTTTAAACTGCTTGCCCAGCCCAGTTTTCTATGCTCTATATCCACAGTTGCTTCTGATTCTCTGTTTCTGGTCTGGTTTATTGGTCTAGTTATCAACCTTCATAGTATTTGCACAGCACCATTTTATCAGATCCAGGTGTTTCTCTTCCTAGATTATAGTTTTCCCCAGCTAATCCTACAGCCCCAGGAATTCCTTCAATCAACCTACAAGTGTACAGGTTAGGGGAATGTATGTTTAATTAAGGGGATACTTTTGTACATCAAAAAAGGATAATTCCTGAAGAACAAGACACCACTCAATTATAGAAAAATTCAAAACCACCATCTTTTACTGCTATGTGATATACTATGAAGCAAAACATGATTTTCCAAGGATGAACAATGTGTTAAATCAAAGCCTGTGGACAGTACAATGTAATCATTGTTGCCACAAAGCAGAGACAAATTTAAAAGCACAGAGCGTTGGGAAAATATTCTAACACAATGAGCTTTCTACCAACAAAATAAGAAATTTCAAATATGTTAAATCTTCTCTTTACTTTTAGTTTCCTCTTTAAAATTTTTTGACTCATTTCCTCTTGTTAAATTCACTCTATCAGAGTAAATATTAGATTCTGACACCCTTGATGATTTACATTAAAATGCTCCCTAACTTCTAGATTTATATTCTGAACCAAGAGCATTCATTATGTTCCCTAGCTGTTTTTCTCCAAAACCTTTTCTTTTTCAGTCCTTCCCATCTAAATAAATGGCATCCCCATTTATTGACTAGCACAGTCAGAGAAATGTACTGTCTCTTTACTATGTGTATCATAAAAATCTACCAATTTTACTTCCAAAACATTTCTCAAAATCACCCACTTTCCCCATTCTCAACCCTAATTCAAGTTACTGTTATTTACAACCTGGATTTTGCAGTAGCTTTCTTTTGTCAGCTTTCCCCTTCTATGTACTCTTGCCTTCCTCCAACTGGCTATCCACATAACAGGATGATTAAGTTAAAATTTAATGACCTTCCCTGCTGGAAACTATTTAATAGCTTCCTGGTACACATAGGATATGATTCAAATCTTAAACACAGTCAGAAAAACCTTCAATAATCTATCTATTAGCATTATTTCCACCCTCACCTGATAATATGCTCAGATGATATGACACAATACACCATGTTGATTTTCTTTCAGTTATTTTAAAACACCAAACACTTTCCCTCTGTGCTCCTCAGTCCATGCTGGTCCTTCTGCCTGGCACTTTCTTCACCATCTTCACCAGGCTAACTAAAATGTCACTTCCTGCCATATGTATTGTCTCAGAATATTTTATATTTTGACTGGCAATTCTTTCCTGAAGATTCTCTGGCCACTAGAGGCTACATACCCAGCCCATCAAGGGACAGGTTGCAAGTCCTGGAAATTAATGCTTCCTTCCTCATTCCAGGAGTAATATCCAACCAAAGACTGAAGGGAGTTGGTGGATAACTACTGCATCTCCTCCATCCCTCAGTTGGAATGAGGAATGTTGCACACTATCTCTCAGAATTCCTAAAGAGATTGAGTGGTAAAGAGTTTACTAACACACCATTAAAGAATTCCTTCTTTTCCCATCTTACTTTCTCACTCCTACCAGTGCATCTCCCAAAAGTCTTCATGTACCTTCGCCTCGTCCTTAGGTCAGCTTTTTTTAGACTCTTAACCTAATACCCAGGTCATTTCTTAATGAAGACAAAATTATTTATATACCTAAATCATGTATACCTGATGCAGTACTGGAAAATATATTTCACTCATCAATTCAGAAAAGAATTGACCATTAATTCTAGAATTATCAGTCGTAATGCCCATGTAATCTGCAGTTACTAGTGTCTATGTGTGTGCAGATATATATGCTTATATGAATTAACTGAGACTATTTTTACCTGATTATTGACGGGTATACATGTGTTTCCAAACATGTTTGCATGAATTACCTGTATAATTAGTTTTACTGTGTGAATAGTTACATGTTTTTTTCTAAAGAAATTGTGATTAGCTCCAATTGCAAAAATGGAGTTTGAAACCATACTAAACACACTTTAATTAAGAATAAATAGCATCAAATAAACAAATTAGATATAATATTCAACTATTAAAGACAAGGGGCCAAATAACTGCATTGATTGCTTGTTTTATTAAATGTTGTCTCTCTCTAAGGAAAGGGAAGCAGTTGAGGCAAATAAGTTCAGAGGCAGCAGCTGCAGAGGAACCAATTAAGTAGAAGGTGCCAAAATGCTGTCCATATGAGTGGTTTCGACTGTTGCTCACACCCTCCTTTAACAGGCCAGGATAGTCTCCAAAATACTTGTAGGTCAGCTATCTTTGCAACAAGGAAACTCTATGTCTCTAACATTCATTTTCAGAAGTTTGTTGTCCTTCAAAAACCTGGGTGTGGCCATTTTAAAATGAGTTAGTGATACCGACAGAATTGATAGATCATCATTTAACATAGAGTGAATAGGAAGTAATCTATGGCACCATTAGAAAGGTTTCTAATCCACCAAGGTAGCATTTTACCCCCATTGCTAATAACTACCTTAGAGATTCATTACTTTGACTTTTAAATACAACTTGGTAGATTTCAATATAAATTGTCCCTTTAACTCCTTACCTGGATTGCTTCTCCCTTCTCTCAAAGGGCTTGCCTTTCCCCTTCTTTCAGCTAAGATCGAATATTAGGAAGTTTATATGTGGTGAATGGTCGGGGTAGGAATTCTGATACATTTACTGTGTTTTCATTCATTTCCTGTTCTCTCTCCTGGGTCCTTGCTGATCTCTAGTGCTCTGTGTTGGATCCTTATTCCTCTCTCGTGCTCCACGGTGAACTACGTTCTTCATATCATGAGCTGATAACTACCAACAAGTGGCTCATCCAACTCATCTTTCGGACTGTCTTACTAGCACTCAATGATGAAGTGTATATTCCCTAAAATTTGTATCCAGCAATGGACCCCTCACTATAAATCCAAAACTCAATTGTTCCATTGATTTTTTTTTCTTTACACAATTATGTTCTCACACTGGACACATGGAAATTCTAGGGCTTAGCACAACTTTTGCAGGCTGTGGACATCAGGACACTATATCAGAATCATGCATCTAAACATCACCATCTGCCCTTGCTCTACTATTCCCATGCTATGCTGGGCATGATAATGAAGTGCAGCAGCAGTTGTATGTACTTAGAGTCTTCTTCAATTTCTCCAGGATTTCCCTCATGCTGTTTATCATTTGCTTCTCTAATTTTTCCTATCATCTTTCTTTTATTGTTCCTCTCTAAAATAAAGTTCCCAAGTGAAATATATTCTATTTATGCTATGCTCTGATTTACTGTTAAACTCTATGTTTATATTCTTCAAGGATATTTTTTAAATATATAAATACAATATATTTGAGCTTATAAATCCTTTTTTCTCTGAACAATGATTGGTCTTCAATTATATTATCTATCTATAACTCAAAGAGTATTTTGGATATCAGACTTGAACATGAACTCTTTATATTTGCTTTCCTGCAACATAAACACAAATGCTCTTAAAACAAGAGATGCTTCCTACTTATGAGAAAAATAACACATTCAAGGAAGAATAAAAAACAAAAGTACATTATTATATTTTAAAATATTGTCTACATAATTTTACAACAAATGGCACAAATATTCCCAATACTTCCATAGTGATACCCAGATTATGAAGGTTGTTCACTTAAGGGTAAAGAAGTGTTTCTTCCTTTGTTCTTGTTGTTCCAATCCTTCTATACCCAGTTGACAATGACTGATCAAATCCTACTCTCACAAATTACAAATGAGATGATGGGCCTTTACTTAGGTCATAGAGCACTTTAGGAGAAGAGCCAGGAATTATCTTTTCCATTACATAATTTGTAAAAGCAATCCCTTCTTTAAAAAAAAAAAAAAAGGAATTTGCTAGAGAAAATTTAGAAGAAGTAATAGCAACCATGATTTTGTTCTAATCTTTAGAAATCAGTGGTCTTTTACAAGATTAACTGTTAGTTTTGGTGGGCCATGTGATTTAGAAAATTGGGAGAATTGCTCTCAAAATTGAGAGACTTGCTTCATCTTTAATAAAACATTCCATTGTTAAGGAAATGTAGAACATATTGCAATGTCTATCCACTAAGAGGAAAAGGACAAAATATTAAAGGTTTGGGGACAAAAATGAAGACTTAATATAATTTATAGTATTAATCATCAAATGCATTTTGATGAACCTGTAGAGAGTGATTACATTTGAAAAAAATCTATACCATCTTTCTAGGAAATAGTAATTCACTCCCCTTGTCCAATTAGGTTTTTATCTTTACTGTTCTTCATTAAACTGTCTCCTCAATCAAACAAAAAATATAGATACTAAAGAAAGATGATCTTCTAGACTTACCGTAATTATTAAAACAGCCTTTTTTATATGATTTCATTTCATATTCACTTAATGCCTCATGGATTTTGAATTTCATATCAAATCAAAGTAACTCAAGAAGAATAGCTTCTTTCATTTAACAATAAAAGAATATCATGTTTCTTATAATGTCAAAAACAAATAAAAAGCCAGTAGTCATGCATTGATGAATAGCAGATCAGAGAGTTCTTTCAATCATAAGATTTAAAGAAAAGATTTTACTTTCTTGATACATCAAAACTATAAAATTACTTCATAAATCCAAATGCAAAAAGAAAATAAAAAAATATATTTAAAAAAATCCAAATGCATATGCTCCAGAATAAAAGCTATCACATTATGTTGCCCCCTAGTAATGTAATCCAAATGTTTTTCAAAGGATACATATAGATTCTAATTTACCTTCCTAAATTAAATCTTGCACCAAGTATATGCATCAAACATAAAATGTTTCAGTAAAGCCTGGTATTTCAGAAATTTAATTGGCTTTTATTGATATTATGCCCTGAGCCTGAAAAAGCATGTAATATTTCTATTTTTATTACATTTCTTCCTAATCTGTTTAAAGGCATACCTAAAAAAGATGTACTTATGTTATCTTAAGTGGGAATAGGATAAGGGACCTGATATGCTAGGGAAAAAAGGATTTCACTATTAAGTAAGTATTCCTGGATGGGGTTCAGGGAAGCCACATGGGAACTTTCTACATTTTGTATTTTTAAGATAATTTATAACACAGACACCATAAATTGTTTGGGGGGCATTTAGGTAAATTGACTTCCATGGGCTAAAACTTTTTAGGGAAAACCAGAAATTAACATCAATTGCCTATCTAATTGTTCTAATTGCACCTTTAAAACCATCTGTAGGTGAAATAATTTTGTACAACACCAAAGCAGCCTTATTCTAACCATTGTGAGATGATGCACCTTATTATGTCCTTCTCTGATTTTCACATATAACTGGGACATACCAGGGGAGCCTAAAAAGGAAGAAGAATGAGAGGAAAGGGTATAAATGCTTCAATATTTAGGAGCACATCTTCTTAAATACCCTCCACTTGCCTACTGAAGTGCCTGAGCAGTAAATTCATGAAACTGTTGATGCTCGTGGTGGCCAGTGCAAGAAAGCATAAAGATAGAACAGCAAGACCCAGGTGGTCCTAGAGGGAAAAGAACATTATGTCAACTTATGCAAGGAAAACCTTAGACCAAACTGCCTCCAGAAGATAAGAGCCATATCAAAAAACTAACCTGAGCCCATAATAAAGTTGGAAAGAAAAATCTACCCTAAAACATTTAACATCTAAAACTTCTTTGAAAAAACACCATTACTGAACCCAAACCCAAACCCAAACTCTCTAAGGAGAAGTAAGATGCAAATCACCCACAAGTAGAGGCAGCGGCAGATAGGTAAACATCCTTGGATAAAGTCTACACCATTTAATATATGACATAAAAACTAAGATAACTTTGCTCATTCATTCAACAGATATTTATTTACTGAATGCTTAGCATGTACCTAGCACCATTCTGGGGCCTGGGAAATATATCAATGATCAAAAGTGACAAAAATCTTTGTCCTTGGAGAGATCACATTTTAGTGGTGGGGGATAGAAAATAGAAACAAAAAAAGTATATAGTATGCCAGAGGGCAATTAGTGCTAAGGAAGAAACAAAATGAGGTAAGGGTGATAAAAATTGTTGTGTGGAAGGAGTAGTTTGCAATTTTAAATTATTTGAGTCAAGAAAGGTTTCATTAACCTGAAGGAAGTAAGCAAATGATGCAAATTTCTGTGGCAAGAGTGATCCAGGCAGCGAGAATAGGTAGTGCAAAATCCAGGCTTCTTTGAGAAAGAAAAAGGAGGTCAATGTGACTAGAATTGAGTGAGCAAATAGGCCAGAAGGAAAATGAGGTTCAAAAGACATAAAGTGTTGTAAGGTACATACTCTAAAGAATTTAGCTTTTATTCTGAATAAAATGAGCTATCATTGGAAGGTTTTGAGTAGACATGTGAAATGATATATTTTGGAGGATCACTCTAGCTGCTATGTGAAGAATATATTATAATGAGGTAAGAGTGGAAAGAAGGACTCTAAGACAGACAATATAGCAACAATCCAGATGAGAGAAGATGGTGTCAGGAGGTAGGGAAGGAAGTGATTAAAAGTGATCAGATTCTACAATAGGGTTTCTCAACCGGACATTTGGGGTCAAATAATTCTTTGTTGTGCGGGCTTGTCCTGTGCATTGTAGGGTGTTTAGCAGCATCCCAGATTTCTTCTCATTAGATTCCAGCATCAATCTCACCCACCCGTTATGACAACAAAAACAGTCTCCAAACATGGCCAAATGTCCCCTGGGAGTCAATATCAACCCTGTTGAGAACAACTTTTCTAGATACATTGCATAGGCAAAGTTGAAATGATGTTCTGATGGATTGGAACAAGATGAGTCAAGTATGATGCATTTGTTGGAGAACAGTTAAGCTTTTGTCACCAAGAGACAAAAAATAGTGTAGCACAAATAAAATAAATAATTCCAGAGTATATGGGTGAGTACTGTTCAATGAGGTCACCTAGGAATCAATCTGGAAGGTCTTGCTATCCATAATATTTTCTGATACATTAGGAAGTTTACCAGGACTAATGCCATGTTTCGACTTGTAGACAGGGAGAAAGAAATTATGGAGAGCCAACATTTTTTTAAAGGCATGAAGCTGAAATTTATGTTTCCCTTTCACTCACATCTCTGGGGGCGGGGCCAGGGGTGCTAGCCATTGTGGCTTCAAGAGATCTGAAATGTAATCTCTAGCTGGAAATCAATATGGCTAGTCCAAATGTGGGTAGAAGATCTATAAGTAGGTGGAAGAATTAAAAATAAGAGACAATTAGCAGTCTCTGCTAATGATGTCTCCAAAGCTTCTTGGTCTGATTAACTGGAAGGTTCATGTTACCATTAACTTTCCTCGGAAAAACTAGTGGAGCAGGTTTGTTGCAGGTAAGGGGGGTGGGGGTGGGGGTGGGGGTAGGGGTGGAGAAGAAGCCAGAAGTTCAGTTTTAACATGTTAAGTTTAAGATGCTTATTAGACATCCTAGTAGAGATGTTTACTAGTTCAGGAGAAAGTTTGGAATGGGGATATAAATTCAGAAATTAAAGTTTGGGAAATGGACAAGCTTACCAAGAGAGTGTATATAAAAGTAAAGAGAGCCAAGATAAGCCTTGGGGTCCATTGAAACTGATAATTCAGGAAGATGAGGAAGAATCAACAAATGAGGCAAAAGTTGCAGCCAGTAGGAAGAAAATCATAACACTGTCCCAGAAACATTAATCTTTGATATATTTTCCAGCACCTTAAAATTTAACTAGCTTGAGTTTTGCTAGAAACATGATTCTATTCATTCTTTTCTATGGGAAATGTGATATATAATGGGAAATTCAGTATTTTCATTCAGAAAATGAAATGCAATACCAGAGACAGAAAACTTTAATGTATTGAATCCTATATAAAGATGTTATTTGGAATAATAAAACATTGATATTCAGCCAGTATGTGGTATTTTGGCCATCTATATCTAGACTTCTTTCCTAAACTGATAATCTTTGTATCTAGATATGTGCTGCTTACAATAGATATAACTAAATCATAAAAATACACTAAAGTTGAATGTCAAAGGGTATAAAAAGAGAAGCAAATATTAACAAAATTAAGGCTGGTATAACACTTAATTATAAAGCACATCTTTAAGGGTAAATGCATGTTTACAGAGGGTTAATCCATAAGGACTTCTAACAAATCAGTTAGAAAAATCCTAAATTTGTATGTACTTAATAACATGACTTCAATGTATATAAAGCAATTACAAGTGCATCATCATAGTAAGAATTTTAACAAATACTTAGTAATTAATAGAACAAGTACACACACAAATCAACAATAAAGTTTATCTAATGGCCATATGTCAACCACTACACTTCATAAACAGGAACAACATATTTTTTCCAAGCACAAATGGAACATTTGCAAATACTGTACTATACCTACAAGCAGGTCTTAGCAGATGTCAAAATCTGTCCATGAAAGTACCTCAAGAAGCTGAATATAGAACTGCCATATGATCCAGCAATCTTGTTACTAGGAATATATTCAGAGGAACTGAAAGCAAGGACATGAATTGGAATTTGCACATCAATGTTCATAGCAGCATTATTCACAATTGCTAAAATATGGAACCATCCCAAGTGTCTATCAACCTATGAATAGATAAACAAAATGTGGTATATACACAAAATGGAATACTATTCAGCTATAAGAAGAAATGAAATGGGATGCATATGACAGCATGGATGAACCTAGAGGATATTATATTCAGTGAAATGAACCATACACAAAAGGACAAACATTATGTGGTCTCACTAATATGAATTAAATACAATGAGTAAACTCACAGAGGTAAACTCTAGAGTATAGGTTTCTGGGAAAGAATGTGGGTTGAGAATGGGAGCTGATGCTCAATATATGTAGAATTTTTAATAATGTTTATTGTAAAAGTGTGAAATGAACAGAGTTGATGGTAACATAATAGTGAGTATAACTAACACTGCTGATTTATAAATAAGATGTTGCTGAAAGGGGTAGTCTGTGGACGTAAATGTCAATTGAAAGGAAACTAGAAAATAATCTAGGGTGTGTATAACATAATGATTTCTGTGGTAGATGAAGATTGTGGTTAATAGCATAAATATTAGCATGTTCTTTTACAAAGTGTTAAGAATATGATAATAAAGGGAAAATTACAGCTAATATAACTGGACAATATCTAACAGTAATATTGTAATATTTTTGCAGCAATGGCAAAGAACATATTATACCAATTCTAATGGACAACTCTAGGGGTGTTTAAGGGATAATGAGATTTTTCCTTTTGGAGTATTGAAACTTTCTAAAATTGACTGAGATGACAGCACAACTCTGATGAAAATGAGAGTCGCTTTGTGTACACTTTGAATGGATTGTATAAAGCATGGGACTGTATAACACAGGGAATCCAGGGGTGAAGGGTGGACTGTGGATAACAGGACAAATATCAGCACATTGTCTCATGAACTATAACAAATATATAATACTAATACAGGGTGTTAATAATTGGGTGGGTTGGGGGGAAAATACCCTAAGTGTAAGCTGGACTATAGTTATTAGTAAATTTTTGACGATGCTCTTTCATAGTTTGTAACAAATGTTTCAAAACAGTGAAAGGTGTTGGGAGGTGAGATACATATGGGAGCCTTGTATGATGACATGCATGTTTGTTTTTATAAGTTCACAACGATTACTATACACTTATTATTTATGTATTTTCACATATGAATGATATGCTTCAATAAAATTTTATCTTGAAAAAATCTGACCATGACAAAATTAAGTTAGAAATCAATATAAAAACAACCTTAAAAATATTTCATTCTTTGGAAATTTAAAAACGTGCTTCTAGATAACTGATGGATCAAAGATCAACCAGTGTCCTTTCTTGATTAATTGGTATTCATGCTGTGCTGGTTGTTAAATATTTTTAAAGTCATCCTGGGAAAGACTAATATAGGAGGCAAACCTCTGGCATGATTAAGCAAGAAATAAATATGAAAGATAAGGAAAAAATAAACAATATTAGGAATAAAAATATACTTCAAACACAAGATATTTTAAAAGTAAGGAGATTGTGGTCTACAACGTGAACTATGGTCCATGCTTAATGGCAAAACCCCCAGATTTGTTCATCAATTGCAATTAATGAGCCACACTAATGAAGGATGTTTATGTGGGAGGTTGTGGGAGGTGTGGGAGGTGGGGACATATGGGAATCCCTATATTTTTTGCGTAACATTTATGTAATCTAAGTAACTTTTTAAAAAAAATAAATTTGCCACCATTAAAAAATAAATAAATAAAAGTAAGAAAATAATAAGTAACATAGAAATGAATACTTTTGCCAGTAAATTTGAAAATTTACTGGCATATGTTAGAATGATACAATTTTCTAAAACTGGCTCAAAAAGAAATAGAAAAAAAAAGTAGTGTCCCATAACTATTAAAGAAATTGAATCTTTAATTTAAAAACTATACTATTTCCCCTCCTCCCCAAAGAAAATCTAGGCACTAATAATTATAGAAATGAGTTCCTACAACCATTTGAGGAACAAATACTCCCCAAATAATATGAGCTCTTTCACAGAACATTAAGGAACAGAAAATATCTGTTACCCAAACTGTGCAAGAATAATAAGGGAGTGTAAATTTATAAACCAATCCTACTAAAGAATGTAGATGGAAAAATCCAATACAAAAAAATAGAACACTGAATCCTACAACGTATTAAAAAGTTCATCATGCCAAATTTATGTTTTCAGGAAGTACACGGACTGTTCAACATTAGAAAATTAATGAATGTAACTTCTGGTCAAGTAACAAAGTAAGCAGATGCTTTAATGAACCTCCTGAATGACAAAATCATAGAATTGACAGAGTATGCATAAAAACAAAGCATTGAAAAGGTAGACTTGGGCTAAATAAAAGATTAAAAAAATATATATTTCCATAAACTGAAAATGGAGCAGAAATGCAAAATGAGCAGGGATAAAGCCACATGTTTGCTGGTTTCTGGTTTAAAATCAGGTAGAGATGATGTAGCAGTTTGGCATTATTTATGAATTCCAAAAATTGATATTGGATTATGTTTGTAAACTGGTCTTTCCTCTGGGCATAATTAAATATGATTAGGACTTTGATTGGGCCATGTCAGTGGGGTGTTGAGTCCCCGCCCCTTGGTGTGTGGGGACTCAAGGTAAAAGACATGGCAAGGACAGAGTTGGAATTCTGATGCTGTTTTGAGCTGGAGCTCTGGAAGTGAGCACACAGGAGAAGAATTCCGAGGAATAGAGACAGTTCTTAGACACAGCAGAAGCCCCAGGGAGAGAGACAGAGCCATTCATCTGATAGTCTACAGCTGGCCTTGTGGAGAGAGGCAAAGCCTAGAGAGCCTCATAGTCTATCGCTGACCATATGGAGAAACCAGAGGAGCTAAGCCTGGAGAGAGATGAGCCCCGGGAAGAAAGGAACACAGGAAGCCCGAACCCTGGCAAATGTCGGCAGCCATCTTGCTCCAACACATGGCAATAGACTTTGGTGAGAGAAGGAACTTATGCTTTATGGCCTAGTAACTGCTAGCTTCTACCCCAAATAAATACCCTTTATAAGAGCCAACAGATTTCTGGTATTTTGCATCAGCACCCCTTTGGCTGACTAATATAGATGACCAGAAGGATAATTTAAGTGGGGGGCAAATCCAGTCTTACTGCTTCAACTATGGGGTGAGGGTGATGATACTGGAGTGGGGTTTTCCCTTGCGTATGAATGGAGGCTGAAAAAAATGTTGCCACATGTGTTCTGTGTTTTTTACTTTGTCAGGTTCTGGACTTAAAAAACAGGACTACACCAAGAGTTCACCTACTGTCACTATGACCTGGTCTTCAACTTCAACATTATCAGTGCAGGGCACTGTCTTCAAATCACCCTTTTAAGAACCACTTGTGGAATAGGGATTTGGACGGTGTAGTAGTCAGAGTACTCTAAGGAAACAGACTGATGGGAGATATAAATATATGTATATAATGTAAATATTTTGAGTTTTATTATAGTAAATGGTTCATGCAACTGTGGGGATGGGCAAGTCTGAATTCCTTAGGGCAGGCTACAAGCTGGGAACTCCAATGAAAGTCCTTGATGAATTCCCTAGGAGAAGCTGGCTGGCTAAAGTAGAGATGGAAATTGTTCCTTCTGACTGCTGAAATAATTCCTTTCTCCTTATAAAGCCTTCAATTGATTGGGTGAGACTTTTCTTACTGTTAAAGGCAATCTCAGTTGATTGTAGATGTAATCAGCCATAAATGCAATCAACTTATTGGTGATTGAAGTCCAAAAAATATCCTCATAGTAATAATTAGGGCAGTACTTTCTTGACCAAACAACTGGACAAAATAACATGGCCAATTTCACACAGAAACTTAACCTTCACAGAGGGCCAGGTGGAGACAATTGCAAACTGGGAAAAAGGGAGGGATAAAAGCAAAAGCAAAGAGTGAGAATTAGATAAAAGAAAACTTCCAATCAAACTGGAACAGAAAACTATACTTTATAAACTCATAAAGATGGGGCGGGGGGGAGCAATAGAATGTAATGTCAGGAATAGCCAATAAATATATGAAAATATGTTGAATCTTACTGGTTATGGAGAGAATGGAAATTGAAATAATGAGATATTATTTCATCTAGCCCATTAGTAAAAGTTTAAGAGGTTTGACATTACTAAATACGGTGTGTATTTAAAAAGCAAACAAAAACAAACCATAATTTTAATAGCCTGCTGCTCGAAATATAAACTTTAAAGAGCAATTTGGAAAAAAAAAAGAAAAAACTAACAAAAGTAGAGATACTTATGCCCTGTAACCCAGTGTTAAACACGTTTTAGTTAATCACCTGCATATGTGAACAAGTAGCATTTATCTGTAATATTGAAAACTGGGTGAAATTTTAAATATTTCTCAAGAGCAGATTGGAAAAATATGGTGTTATTATAATCCTATATTGCAATACTATATAGCAGTTAAAAAATTAACCAGGGTTAGCTCTTTTAACATGGATAAATCTGAAAGACATAACTTTGGCCAAAAGAAATAAGTGGCAGAGGATACCTAGGGTACAAAATCATTTAGGTAAATATTTAAAATATGAACATACTACTACATACTGTTATTCTATAAAATATTAAAATTTTGTCTTAAAATGGATTCAACAGGTAGATTTATTCTGGTTAAAGATGAATTAATTAAGATAGCTGGCAGCTTCAACGTATCTTTAGTACTGTATTCCAGATTTTAGACAGAAACAGGAGAAAATATTAAGATGTGTCAAAGTTGGGTAGAGAGTATGTTGGTATTCCATAAATTATTCTATATACTTTTTAAATAACTGAAAATGAAAATGAAGGAAAAAAGAAAACTAAGGAATGGGTAAATAAGGCATTTATTAACTCCAGAAAAATATTGCATTAAAAAGAAATATTATCAGAATACTATTTCATAATATGGAATCATAATGATACCTTAATATGCTTCTACTATGCAAAATTCATGCAGAGTCATAATAAGTAATTTTTTTTTTTAACCAAAATTTGCAACATCATTCTATTTGGAGACTTGAGTAGGAGAAATGTGGGTATTAGGTCTGGGAAAAGCTGTTCTTTCTTTTTCAATAGACTTGCATATTGGAGGAGGAATTAAAGCAACTGATCTATAATCCATTCACTCCTCTACCAGGGATATGCCTCCAGGCAAAAGAGAAGGTGGCAGGCAACCTGACCTAAAGTTCTTGTCAACTGAATCTAGGCGGAAGAGACCTTATCTCTGAATGTCCTTAGCAAGATGTCCCTGGCTAAGTACTACCTATGGTAAATAGATCTTATGATCCATGAGGCTTAGCTCCTTGAACTCTATCTCATAAGCTATACAACTTCCTGGGGGTATAAAATGGAAAGGTGCTTCATAATTTAAGTGTTCCTCATTGTGTGAGGAACCCTGTGAACTTCACTTAGAGGCCTCATTTATTTGGGGCCAGGGGTACATGTCCAAAACAGGAAGAAAGACCCTGGGGTTCTCCTTTGATGTATCAGACCTTGTTCTTACTGCCTATTTATACCTTGCACCAATCATACATCTCTCATTTTTTCAGAGTTTTGTTTATATTTGTCAACAAAGTTAAAATTTTTTTGTTACAAATGTCTTGGGAAATTTGATTTGTCCATTTGTAAATCATGTGTAGATTTTGTTGCTTTGCAAATATTGTTTTCTATTATATATTTTTGAATAGAGGGATTTCTTTCTATATTCTGATTATTAAACCTTTATAGGATATGTGGCTTCCAAATATTTTCTCCCATTCTGCATGTTGTCTTTTTTACTTTCATGATGGACTTTTTTGAAACCCAAAAAAGTTTTTTTTTTTTTTTATTTTTTTTTATGAAGTCCCATTTACCGATGTTTTCTTTTGTTTCTCGTGCTTTTGGTGTAAAGTCTCAAAAACCATTGCCTAACCTGAGTGCTAAAGATGCTTCCCTATGTTTCCTTATAGGATTTTTATAGTTTGGGTTCTTATATTTAGGTCTTTGGTACATTCTGAGTTAATTTTTGTATATGGTGTGAGATAGGAGCCCACCTTCATTCTTTTAATAAGGATATCCAGTTTTCCTAGAACCATCTGTTAAAGAAATTATTCTTTCCTCCATTGAGTGGACTTGGCACCCCTATTAAAAGTCAATTTGCATTAAATGTAAAGCTTTATTTCTGAACTCTCAATTTGATTCCATTGGTCTGTCTTCGTGCCAGTATCATACTGTTTTGATTATGGTAATTTTGTATAAGTTTTAAAGTAGGGAAGTATGAGTCCTCCAACTTTGTTCTTCTTTTTCAGGATGCTTTTGGTTAAATTTACCCTTCCATATAAATTTGATGATTGGCTTTTCCAGGCTTTTGGAATTTTGATTGGGATTGTATTGAATCTGCTGGTAACTTCGGGTAGAATTGCCATCTTAATGTGTTCTTTTTTTTTTTTTTTTTACCGGGAGGTCTCAGGGATCGAACCCAGGTCCCTCCATATGGCAGACGGATGCCCAACCATTTGAGCCACATCCGCCCCCAGAATTGCCATCTTAATGCTATTTAGACGTCCAATTCATGAACATGAAAAGTCCTTCCATTTATTTAGGTTTTTGTTTTCTTTTAGTAATGCTTTGTGGTTTTCTGTGTACAAGTCCTTTATATCCTTGGTTAAATTTATTCCTAGATATTTGAGTCTTTTAGTTGCTATTATAAATGGAAGTTTTTCTTGAGTTCCTCTTCAGATTGTCATTACCAGTGTGTAGGAATACTACTGATTTTTGCATGATGATCTTGTACCCCACTACTTTGCTGAATTCATTTTATTAGCTCTGGGAACTTTGTGGTGGATTTTTTAGGATTTTCTATATGTAAGATCATGTTTTACAAATAGGGAAGTTTTACTTCTTCCTTTACAATTTGGATGCTTTTTATTTCTTCTTCTTTCTAATTGCTATTTAGTTTTTATTATTTTATTTTGTATTTTATATTTTCTCAATCAGTCTCAGAGAAGTTTGCCTATTTGTGTGAATCCTTTCAAAAGTATCAACAATTTCCTTTGTAAAATAGGAGAAGAAATATATACTTTTCAAACCTTTTATTTTAAATCCTCCAGTGTTAGTTTACAAAAGAATGGATTGGTTGAAATAACTAATTAGTTCAACAAACCTCCAGCATACAGTTACCAAAATAAAATAAAGCAATATTAATAATATTCAAAACAGACTACATGGCAAAAAAAACATTAAAATGATAATCAGGGAACTATATCTTATTTAATCTATCAAGAAGATTAACAGAAATGAACCTTTCTGCACCTAACATAAATTTGAAATGTACAGAGCTGAAAGTGATAGGATCTGCTAGAAGAACTTGACAATCCACAATCAAATTGAAAAACAATGTAATATAAATCTCTAAGAAATCAAAGATCAAATGGGCAAAAAATAAGCAATGTTAAAGATTTAAATAGCATACTTAATAAGATTGATCTGACAAATGGATAGAGAGTTTTATAGCCAATAAACAAGACTCATTTAAAACATGTATTGGGCATTAGTAAAAATTGATCCAGTAATAGACTGTAAAGTAAACATAAAATTCCAGAAAGTTGATAAAATATAGGTGACATTCATGTAACAAAATGAAATAACCGCAGAAATCCACAGAAAGATAGGCTCATTCACATATGGAGATCAGTGGCTTATTGGCTGATGTAGATTGGCCTCTTCTTAGACAACTGAAATGACTTGATTCTGCTCCATTTATTTTGTTCTCCAGGCAGCTAACTCAGGCATTTTCTTCTGGTGATGGCAGAGAGTCAGAAAGTCAGAGAAAAAGAGGCCCTGCCTCTTGAGGCGAGGCTTGCTACTGACACACTTTATTTTGACCACACTTTCTTGGCCAAAGCAAGCCAAAGGGTAATCCCAGATTCAAGGAATAAGGAACTAGACTCTACCTCTATGACAGTAGCTAGGATGTCATATAGCAAAGAGTGGCTACAGGGAGGAGTAAAGAATTGGGACCATTAATGCAATCAATCTACCATACCATGAGAACCTAGGAAATAGGGGCAATTTTCTCTAGCTCTGGTAGTGCTCAGTACCTAGCAAATGTGCCTGCAATGTTTCTTGAATGAATATGAGAAAGGAGGAAGATTCCCTACCTGCACCCTCTCCAATGGGAAAATGGCACAGTAAAATAGGATGGAAGATTATGGGGAAAAATCATCTTTATTGGGAAAGTTACTTCCACCTCCTTGTAAAACTAAAAGAAGAAAAACAAATTGGGAATTTGTCACATTACAGAATATCGTACTGATAAAGCATCAACATATTGGTATTAATATGATTTTTTTTTGTTCTACTATCATTTCTCTTTTTCTTTCCACTTTTCACTTACTTTTCTCTCAAAAAAATAATAAAAACCAGTGAAGGAATTTTAAATATACTGTGATACTTTAGTTTTTACAGGAGGAAAGGTGATTTAACTGCTTCAGAGGATTCTATGACAAGTAAGTTTTCGCTCTTTGACGTATCTATGACTTTATTAATAATGATATTTCCCCTTCTGGGAGAAATTATAGCAACTCTTAGCTTGGTTTCTTTATCACTTAATTAAAATATCACAGTTAAAGAAGAACGCTCTATGCACAATGTGGCTAGAAGAGGGGAAATACTGAATGCCGTCACTAAGCACTGTAAATTGATGAAAATTTTTGATAAGGGGTGATGAATATGATACTATCATATGATAATGGTTTCTTTATGTTTCATAATATTGCCACATATGTATCATTGAATATTTTTCATTTATACTATGCATTAAGTCAAAAAGGCTTTGAAGTCTTGAATAGTCTTGACTCATTAAAATATTTAGAAATATTGAGTCCATTGTTTTATGATTAACTCCTGATATGCAATACTAGTAAGAAGGAAAAGAAAGAATTTTGTCACTTATTCATATGCAAATCATAGTACAAGTGAAAGACTGCACCAATAGAATGAGGCGATAAAAAATAAGTCAAACAGTAATCTGAAGTAGTCTGTTTAATTAAAAATGGGATGCTACACAGGAAAATTATTTCAATTTTTTCTCCTTGAAATATCAAAATAAATGAATTCTACTCTAGCTATATTTAAAGAGTGTTTTATATTTAGAGGATTTTTAAACACCCTGAATAAAAGATTAATAGATACAGCCAAATGTATCAGACAGATGTGCTAATGTACCTATTCCAAATGCCAGATGGATTTATAATTACATTCTTGGAGTAACTGAAGACTTGAATGGCTGCACTGAATTTCATATAAATATTACCTCCTGATTAATTTTTCTTTAATTAAAGAGGATATATATGTATGTATATAAATCTTTAATCCTAAACATTTGATTTCTATCCTATTGCCTTTAACCAGAGAGAAAGGGCAGTTCCTAGGAACAAATAAAGACAAATAGCTCACAGAATAGGGAGGAATTTATAAAACAGTTTGATGAGTAGCCGTGCTATGTCTCTTATCATCACAGCTACTGAACAAATATTTTTGTCTTTTAATCTATAAATCTGTAATTGAGAGATGAAAGCATTTCAGCAGACAGGTGAAAAGGAGCAATTAATTCAAAATTAGATATAGAAGAAATATATTCAAAACCAGCATGCTGGATTTTCATATTAATTAAAAACTGTAGGTCATGGATTTGCAGTAAATTAAAGACCAAAAGATGGCAATGATTTGCCATTGCCAAAAGGTGTCTCAGGAAGTCAGTTGCTTTTTTAAGAAAATGAGAATGAAATAAATTTTAAGCCCCTGAGGGCTCTTTCCCTGCTCCCCTTCCCTGCTGTCATGGGCCATCCTCCTCCCATCTCTGAAAAAGGAAGAGGGTTTGTATCATATGCACTCCTCAGTTACTCCAGAACAATTCTCCAGCGACCCCCACTGCTCCCAGCTCTGTGGTCAGTTTCTGCACACTTAACTGACAGAGTCCACCTGGAACTCCAGCACTGGAGTTGACCTGACGCTTTTACTGTCATGCTGACCTCAAGATAAGGGAACTGTAAAGAAGAAGCCATTTCTCTCACAACCCCAGAACTTCATTCTCCACGTACTAGAAACACTACTTCACTAAAAGATTGGGAATATCTAAGACGCATTATAACATAAAATGGAGGAAGACCTTTAAAAGTGTATGCTAAATATGACTCTTTGGGAAGTCCAAGAAAAAAATTTAAAGTAATGCCTTATGAGAGGAACTCCTTATGGGAAACTCCCCCTTTTTAGCTTTTACCTCCCTGCAAGAGGTAGTCCCCATATTCAATACTTCCAGTGCAAATCTCTACCCCTCTTCTGGAAATTCCAGTTCCTACCTTCAGAGGAACTTCTGGCCAGGGACTCTGTCCCCCTCCTCTATACTTGTTGCTCATTCAATCCCTCAAATTAAATCCCTGAGTATAAAATAATAAAACCTCAGAGTACTTTAGCTGAAGAATATAGTGAACACTTGCCACCCTGTATCCAGGGTTTTAATACCCAAAGTCTAGTCTTTTGGATTTTGACACCTAAAGTCTAGCCTTCTCCAAGTCTTTCCAACTCTGTGAGGTAAAGATAAGCTTTCTTTGTCTTCCCAAATTATTTTGAGTGCTATTTTTGTTCTTACCACACTTAAACACACACATGCACAAAATTCTTATAATATAAATGGCAAAAAATAAAAACGTGTTTTTCCATAAATGAACCTTTAGACTTTCCTAGTGAAGATAGTAAATCACATTGTTAGATTGTGTGAAGTCAAATTCCCTTTGTTCACACTCCTTTTTCCAGACAATGCGTAGAACAATGCTTCTCAAAATGTGGTTTGGGGATCCCTGGCAGTCTACAAAGTCAAAACTATTTTTAAAATAATAGCTAATACATTATTTATCTTTTCTACTTTCATTCTCTTATAAGTGTACAGGGGAGGTTTCCAGAAGCTAAATAGCACCTGTTGATGTCAACATTCTAATGGCTAATGGAATGTGTACTAGTGTATTCCTATGTCTTCTAGAATTTTCTAAGGTAAACACTGTAGGGATTTTCATTCATTTCTAAGAGTATAAAAAGGTCTTGAAATAAAAAAGATTGACAACCATTGGCATAGAGGATTATAGGTACCAATAACTCTCACAAATGCTGAGAGTTTTAAAATTACAGCTTTGTCATAAGTATATCAAATATCTGGCCAGCATTTTCTATCATACAAATCTTTAAAAACCAAAGGCCAGCAGTAGAAGTTTCCCTAAGCCTAGAATTTGTCATTTTATTACCTCCCTCCTACAAAGTTTTAATTTTTTATCCTAATATATATAAAGATATATATATATAGATATATATAGATTAGATATACACAATATATACACATCTGAAAATTAAGTTTAAAATAGTATTTTAAAAAATAACCATTCTTATAGTAGAATACATATAAGAAATAAAGGAATTTCTGCAGATACTATGCTATCTCTATAATAAGCTTTTACACTTTACAAAATGAAATTTGTCTAAGGATATGCAAACACAAACCTTTTAATTTATTAGAGAAAAAAAATGAAAGCTCAAATCAAAGAAGGCTGATTTTAAATGAGAAAATGTCAATGCTGTTATTTGCCATCTACTTTGAAAGCAACCAATCAGTTATCATTGACCATCTTATTATAGTTTGATGGTCAATGAAAAAATTAGCTCCGTATTTTAGTTATGGATTTATTTTGGAGTCCCTACTTTCTAGCTATCTTAACGGAAGGCAGGAAGGAAAAAATGCAGTAGAAACATATCAATAAGCTAAAATTCATGTGTAAAATAGATTTCTGGTGTTTTATTCCATATGGCTTATCCACGTAGACTGAAAGGTTTCCTGTTTATTTAGAAAGCACTTCTGTCCTCGACTACAGTACCTACCAATTATTTATCCCAGACCTTCAAAGGCAAAGAACTTATAAAACCCACCTTATTATTCACAGACTCTCTATCACTTTATAAGTTACCTCTGGTGCCAAGTGTATTTAGGAACTGCTAAAAGTGAGCCTCAACCAAAAAATAACAGGTCAATATAAAAATTTGTAGGCATTATGGAAATATGATTGACCTCTATTTCATAATTACTACCTTACATATATTTTTAAAATCAACTTTGTTTAACGATCAGTAAAGCATTATAAAACCTAGTTGGAAGTTACTTCAAAGCCTTTTTCACTGGCTTTTCGTTTTGTTACCATTAATACACAGAATAGAAAGGGCAGGCATGATTTAGAACTCAAAACAAACCCCAGAACCTACATAATTCCCAAGTGCCTACATCTTGGGAAAAAACACAAAAATCAAGCCTTGAGGATCACCTTCTTTGTATCTTTTACCTCAATATAATAGTTAAAATAAAAGAAATTTCCATGTGTGTATCTGTTTTATGAAATGATCACATTTTTTATTGTCATGGACATGTTTCAGGGTTTCAGCCAAGCCAAAAGCCTATTCTTTAGAATTGAGCTTTCACACACATTCTCTGATGAATGTTGAGCCCATGTGTCAAGTGTATGCCTTCCTGGTCACAACTGGCTGGACCAAGGATGAAAACCTGACCTAGAGGAATATCTATAGGTGGGGTCTGAGCCCATCAGATATTTCCTTTCCAGAATTGTAACTAAGGGAAGCAAATAGGCTAATGAATGGAAATGACAAGTTTAGGTCAGCCAATTACCAACTCAGACATAGTTGAAAGGCAGAAGGTCTCATGGTAGCATTTAAAGAAACCCATTTTTTGGTGCTGAAGAGTAGAATAGGCTAAAGAACAGGCCCAGGACGTGATTGTAAGAGTAGCAGAACTGCAGGGAAGTCTGAATTCACAGCACAGCAAGTGTCCAATGCCCAAATCAGGGCCTTTCTTTGGTAAATAGAACCCTGAGGCTGGGATGGGAATATCGGTGTGGGTGTGCAGGCATGCAGGAGTTGCTGACTCCCTCTTATTGGGGAATAGCAACCTCACACACACACACACACACAGACACACACACATACACACCCCGATACACACATGCAACCTAGAGTCCATGTATGTCTTACAAAAAATATTGCCATCCTGAAAATTTATAACAACTCTCTTACTGGTTAATGTATCAAAAACTAGGTTCCAGCTATGATGTATGCGCAACTCAGGAAGCACTGGACCTACTAAGAGATAAAGAAAGGAATTATTCTCAGACAGACCTGAAGGATCTGACAACTTTGTTACAACAGGAACTGAGAGAACATGCCTGGGAATAGGACTTGAGGGTGCTAAATCAGGGGCAGAATATAAGACTGGATAATGGAGAGTATTCTTACATGACTTAGATACCATGCAATGGCAACAACACCGGGCCAGAAACATTGCAAGTTTTATATTGGAGTTTCAGTTGTGCCACTTAGTACAGATTGGGGTCTCCTCTCAGACTAGAAACTATTAAGATGGGAAACTCACTCATTGCTGTTTGTTTTTTCCAAAGTCAATGGTCCTTCAGAATTTGCCTGTTTTTAATCTTCAGTCTGCTCAGGTAACCATGATTGGTTTTGCTTGCTTGGTTTTTGCCCAAAGTTTATAGTTATTTGGGGCAGGATAGAGGATCAATCTGTTAGGATTTTCCTTGGCCTATCCCAGTTATTATAAAGTTTAATTGAGACATCTGACTGTTGTTTTAGTTTGTCAAAGGCAGCCAATGCAAAAATACCAGAAATGGGCTGGCTTTTAAAATGGAATTTATTAGGGTAAAAGTTTATAGTCCTGAAGCCGTGAAAATGTCCAAATCAAGGCATCATCACAGATGCTGGCAGATCCTGGATTCCTTTCACGTAACAAGGCAAAGTGACAGCAGACCTCTGCTTTCTCCTCCAGGCTCACTTTCTCTAGGAGCTCAGCTGCGGGCAATCAGGCATATGGCTTCTGTCTTCTAGGGCCTTATCTCTTCAGCTTTGGGCTGCTCCACTGATTGCAGCCTCCAGCTTCGCTCTCATTTTTAAAAAATTTTGTTTGTTGTCCTATGTGCTTTTTCTTATTTAAAAAAAAAAAAAATCCTTTCCAAAAATGCATTTTCCGATTGAAAAGCAGACATTTTGGAATAATAGTTTATGTAAATCATGCCAATAGATCAAATTTCAAATTTCACTTGTAGATTACAGATGACTCTCTACAGAAGTGTGTTACATATGTAAATTGAAGAAGAGGAGACCCAAAGAAAACAGTGGCACAGGCAAATATGGAGAGATGCAGTTCAAAAGACATCGTTGTGTAAAGACATCTTCAAGAGTTTTTGCTGCTGTTTATTTTTATTTTGTTTTGCCATTTATCAGTTGTAAGAAGCAACTTGGTGTGAGTATGTGGAAAGGCCAAGAAGGCTTCTCAAGAGGTTAGGGCTCTTGTTCATACGTAATAAGAAAAGAACCAGTCCCTTCTCAGAAGTAGATAACAAAATGGTTAAGAAACATTATGTAGCTGTTAGTTCAAATATAAGATGGACCAGATGTTTCTTTTTCCTACACACTTGTAGAGCATCTCTATTTATAAAAGTCCTTTTAACAAGAAGAAAAAGTTTAAAAGGTCAAAATTTTAAAGAGGGATTGTTGGCGGGTTTTTTGACTACGAAATGTTCATAATACCCAGTTTAATACTTGGTCTTATTTATTTATTTATTTATTTACTTACAGAATGTATATATACTTGTAAAATTGATATAATATAGGAATTTTAAAATAAATACACTAAAAGTTCCCCCTCATACTCTTCACATATGGGGGTATTTTCCTCACATGAAAACAATGTTAAAAGTATAAGTATCCCTCTGGATCTTTTTCTTCGCCTGCAAGTATGTGTTTATGTCTTTGTACATGTGTGAACACATTTATATATAAACACATTTATAGGTTTTCGAAGTAATCTTTCTATACCTTTTTCTTGTTCAGTATTTCTTTTTTTCTTTTTTTAATCATACATTTTCCAATATTTGAAGATTATTTGAGTCATTGAAGTTGTATATGTTTTTATTGTTTTTGTTATTTTGTTATTCTTTTTTACCTCATCCAGTTTCAATTTATCTAAATTTTACTTTTCAAAGTTTAGCATACTTATTTATTTTTTCACTAATTTTTAAATAACCACTAAAACCCAGCTTAAAAGCACATTTTTCTTAACATATAGCAAATTTTAAACATAATTGGGAATTTTTTATTGTGTCATGAAGCATTTGGGAAGTTTTGGAAAATGCAGATACAGGAGATTCCTGAGAAGCACAATAATAAGTGAGTCTTAGCGTATTGGGCATAATAATAAAAGCATTAGAATGAATTAGTAAGAGAGGCAGAGACAGAAAGTTAGGACCAGATGTAAGCAAAACTTCCCATTCCCCCTCTACTCCTACTCAATGAGATAACATAAGAACCCAGTGTTCTTACACTCTTACTCTCCTTTTTCCCGATAAAAATTTTCTGTCATAAATGTTCCTGAAATTAATATGCAATAAGTAGGAAATGAGTGGAAACAATTCAAGGTGTTGCACAATGTTATTGATATTTAAAAAGGAATCCTAGCTAAAGGAAACCAAGCTCTAATATGTGGAATTACAGATATTACCCAGTTGGTAGACATAAAATCTTCTAGGAGGAGAGACTTTTCTTATGCTCCAGAAATCACAATGTCAACTACTCTACTGAAACACACACACACACACAAAGAGAACATCTTATCTAGAAAATCAGTATAATGATATATAAGGCAAAGAAATTCTTACATTTTAGGTAAGTATAATAAGATCATTGCCTCTGTTAGGCTGGGTAGGTTTTAATCTTAGCTCTAGTATTTAACAGCTTTGTGACCTGGTTTCATAACTACTCTGTGCCTCATTTTTCTCATCTGCAAAATAGATAAAATAATAACATAATAGCACCTACTTTGTTGGATTATAATAATAAGTAAATGATGCAACATACACATAATTATATATATTTGTGCATTTAGAATATATATTAGCATATATATATATGTATTATCATGGTGCCTGCCTGGCATACGTGCTTAATAAATATTAGTGATTTTTGCTAAAGAGAATGTGGTATTTGTTTTATATCCCATGATAGCATCATGTAAAAATGAAAATAAAACTTCCCTCAACCAAGAAAATATATTTTTCAAAAAGAAAAAAATTTCTAAAAGAAATTTAATTTATAGATTCTTTCATAATGAACACTGAATAACAATATAACAAAACAAATTTTTAAATGACTTATACTGACTACCAATAAAAAGTGAAAATACAACACTAACATGCTACTTTGTATTTTAAGCAGTTTTTAAAATTTCTAATTTGAAATGAAATCCTCATAAGGTTTTTAAATTATATTTTTATTATATTATTAATATAAATTTTTTAAATTATTTTATTATGCCAAAGACAATACTTTTGTTTCATTTCATTGCCACTTTTTACCAAAAACATAATCATAGTTATTCATGTGCCACTTAAGGCACTCAACTTGAATCAGATAGGTGGAATTCTAGTTCCAAATCCACATCTCACCATCTTTATAGTTGCAGTCTTTTGAGCAAAGTATGTAATATGTTTGGGGTCCAGTTTCCTTCTTTGGTGGAGTAGATTCATCAAGCTCCTAATTTGCTACAATGCAGGGGATTATGTCAACTGAACCCCCAGATATATTTGAAACCTCTCTGCAATCTGCAAAGCCCCCTATAATCAAGGACTGGTATATCAGGGTTAGACGGGCCTCACCTCTGCCTCATCTCTTGACAGATGCAGTGGCAACATGTGGCTCACATTCCTACATCCACCATCAGAAGAGACAATGATCTGAATTTAAAGGGAAAAATAATCCATCTGAGCTTTGCTTACTGGTCATAGGTGTTAAGAAGTTCAAGAACATCCACAAAGAAGAGATAGTAACTGAAAAGCCATCTCCAGGAAAGGGGCAAATCCAGTGTGCAATGACTATCAGAAACTTTCCTTCCATCCTACATTGCACTGATATTTGGTAGAATGGTATATGTGGTCTTGGTACAAATGGAGTCACAATAGGACATAAGAGCATACAGAACTCCAGGGCAGGAAAATGACATGTAGGAAAATCTTTCTCTCTCCTCTCCTCTCTGCCACTCTGCCTCTCTTCATCTGTTTCACCATCTTTCTTTTTCTTTCTGTGTGTATCTCTCCCCCTCCCATTCTGTTGCCTCAATTTCTCACACTTTTTTTTTCATATCTCTTTGGATCTTTCCCCTTTCCTCACCCACTTTTTGGTAAAATCCAGAAAGTATGAAGAGGTTTTTCCATAAAGTAAACAAACTGGATCTAGCCAGTGCATGACTAGAGATTATTCCAATTCCTTCCCTAAATTGTACCTCAGCTTTGACTTTTCTATACATTCCAGCCTTTTAACTTTCCTGCTCTAGTGTATTATACTAGAACCCTAATTGACTTGTCTACCTTTGTCTTTCTAGCCACATTAATATCCCCCACCTAAATACCCCTTTCATAAATCTCTCTTGCTCAAGAACACAGTGGGACACTGTTGTCTTTTGGATAAAATTTTAACAGTATTAATCAACCATTCCAAGTTCTCTTGTAACAACCCCATCTCATTTCTAAATTGGCCCAACACAGCTTGTCTCCATCTGCCAAGGCAGCCTCCTTACCATACATACAACATTTGATTTCTCCAGCCTCTCTGCATTTGCTCAGAACATTTTTATGCCCTCGAATGCCCACACGTATTCACTGGACTTATAGAATCAACCAGTTCAGTCTCTGAGAGAACCTTCCAGTTATAGGATTCTTCAATCCTAAGAGTCAACTTACTTGGAGAAGTTCTCATATGTTCTCATATGTATGTCTCCAGTACTTAGAACAGCTAATGGTAGGAGACCATTAAAATGTTGGTTGAGTTGAATTTTAAGGTCTATCCTTAACTGCCTAAATCTATAAAGAAGTGAGTCTTCCTTGACAATTTTAATTATGGTAATCACCCCTTTATTTTTGTAGATTTTGTGTATTATAATAAAAACATTACAAGACTATCCTATTATTCTATTTTTTCCTATTATGTCTGCTATTTTTATATTTTCTCCAAAATTTGATTTTAAACTTTTGGGAGAATACAATCTCTGTTATCCTCTGAACTCCTGCTTAAATGAGTGCTATGGAGTTTATAGCATCTGAGTTCTTGGTGAGTGCATACACTGGTGGTCTGATGAATGAATGCATTGATGGATGCAGGGATAGGATGAATATGTGTTTAAATAATTGATCAATATTATTTGGAATCATCTTTAGATCTTTTTCCAAGTACATGAAATTGTATGTATTTTTTGCCTACATATATATTTTTTACCTTTCAGTCAATCATAAAAAATGATTCCCTTGGGTTTCATCCTGCAAATGTGATGCCATTTGGTGATTATTTTTAAATTTTATTTTGATTGTTGTTTTTTGTTTTTTAACTATTGCATGAGAAATAAAGTTCAATAAGGTGGAATAAAATTGATGAAATTTATATACTTACCCTTTATTTTTTATTTTAAAGAAACTCAATATTAAAAAAAAAAAATCCTACAAGGAAACATGGATATAGTTGCTGCATATTTCTTTTTACTTTAAACTTCTCCAAAATATTGTCTTAGATCTCATAATGCTTATCGCAGTACAGTAATACTTACTTAGTCCCACCCTAGTAAGTCATAATAGCTTAAGTAAGCATCACTAGTACAACTTAGAAATTGAGTACACAATCATCATAGTTTTCAGATATTGTTTCATTTCACCCAGATTTTTTTTTTTTTTTTTTTAAAGATTTTATTTATTTATTCATTTATCCCCCCCTTGCTGCTTGTGCTCACTGGGTCAGCTAACCACGCCGTGCGGGCAGGCTTGCCTTCACCAGGAGGCCCCGGGAACCGAACCCGGGGCCTCCCATATGGTAAACGGGAGCCCTACTGATTGAGCCACAGCCGCTTCCCTCACCCAGATTTTTAAGAATAGCTAATAGAATAAATATCTTCCAAATTTGTAGAACATATCTATATTCTTAAAAGCAACTCAACTTTTCCTACCTCAGCCTATTTAAAATGTTAATTTTTTAGAATTTACATCTCTTATACATGCTTACGTGTATCAACAGATTAAAAGATAAAGCTAACAGTTTAATTATTTTTAAATGTAAGTTTAATTACATATTCTCAATTATAAAAACTAAACAACAAAAATAAAAAGAAAGCTTCCGTTCCCTGCATCTCTCCCTCTAATTCCACTGCCCTCCCACCCTTCTGATTTTCGTGTGTATCCATGGAGAAAATGTTCATGGATTCACATAAATGTATTTAGATATAAAAATATTGGGGGCGGATGTGGCTCAAATGGTTGGGCGTCCGTCTGCCATATGGAGGGACCTGGGTTCAATCCCCGGGACCTCCCGAAGGCGCATGGGCTGCCAGGCTCTGTGTGCCGCTGAGCTGTCGGCCCTGAGAGCCATGCAGCAGGATGATGACGTAACAGGAGAGAGACAAGACGACATGCTCCGAAAGCTCCAGAAGCCAGGAGCTGAGGTGGCGCAGGTGGCAGAATACCTCTCTCCTACATCGGAGGTCTCCAGGATCGAATCCTGGTGAAGACCGGAGGAGGAGGATGAGAAGAGATGGCAGGAAACAGACACAGAGAATTGCCCGGGGAATGAGCACAGAAACAGCAAATGGGGAAGGGGGGGTTTAAAATGGGTAAAGTAAATAAATAAATCTTTAAAAAAAAAAAAAAAGATATAAAAATATTTAGTTTGTGTCTTAGATTTTTATTTAAAAAAAAAAGTAATCCTTGCACATGATAAAAACACTGACTACAAAACCATATAATAAAACAAAATCCTCTTTCCCAAAACAGACTCCAAGTCCTTGTCCAAGAAAACTTTTAAACACATACATGTATAACTGTGCATGGTTATATGTATTATATATACATAATAGTGTGGAGAAAGACATAGGCATAGAATTAAAGATAGAGTTGGAGTTATTCTGGATTAGTTTCGGGAAATGGGAGCAAAATATATAATCGTTTTGCATCTTGTATTTTCTCCTTAATGACAATCTTCCCAAGTCAGCAGATATAGAATGGCTTCATTTTAATCACTGCATTCAGAGTTGTATTGTAATTTATTGAACCAGCTCCCTATTATTGAATACTTAGGCTCTTTCAGGTCTTTTGCCATCACAGATAGTGCATTAATAAACAGAGTTCTAAGTTCATATTTGTGTACATGAGTGAGAATGTCTATAGCAGTTTCTAAAAGTGAAATTATGGAGTTAAAGAGTATGTGCATTTATCACTTTAATATATATCACCCCCAATTGTCCTGCAAATACATCATAACATTGTATGGGAATGTCTTTACACTCGTATCTTTTCTGAGGTTATATATTACCAAACATATTTTTCTGTGCAAAGTAGTTTAGTATAGTAATTTATAGTTTGAATTAGGGTGATTGACTGCTTAGGTTCAAAAATTAGCTCAGCCACTTATTAGCAATGCATCTTTGGGCAAGATACTTAATTCCTCTGTGCCTCAGTTTCCTCCTTTGTTATATGAAAATTTATTTGTTCAATAAACATTTATTGAGCATATATTATGAGTCAGCAAGATATTGTTCTCAGTATTGAGGATCCAGCAGTGAACAAAAAAAGACAAATATTCCTGTATCCATGAATTTTAATCTCTATGGGGGAATAATAAATAATAACTACCCATTAAGGTTCTTGTGAGAATTAAATGTCAGTACATTTAAAGCACTTAGAAAAGTATCTGGCACATAGTAAATGCTCAGTAAACATTTCTTGTGGTGGTGGTTGTTAAATATCTGCATTATTCTAAGAAGAGAAAAAATGGTTTCTCAGTGTTGTAATTTCTATTTTAAAAATTATCAGTAATACTGAATATATGCTCATAGGGAAAAATAATTTGTCTTTTGCTGCAAGCTGCTACTTTATGACCTAGCTCATTTTTATATTGCATAAGAGTTATTTATCTAAATGTTTTGTAAACGCATATATAAATGGAGGAGAACACAGAGAAAGAGCACTGCCATTTTACCCTGCCACGTGAGAGAAGACTCCAGGATTGCCTACAGCTGCAGAAAGACAGAGAAACCCTGAGAAGCTGAGAGAGGGGCCAGAGACTGGAATCAGTGGAGAAGCTAAAGCAATGCAGCCTCCAAGAGGCTATGCCCACGACGCAGCTCAAAGATAAAAAAAGGTCTGCCTGGAGGAGAAGGCAGAGAGAGACTGGCAGACCCACCATTTTTCCTTGCCACATGGCAGGAGTCCAGGATCCAGCAGCCAACCTTTGGTGAGTCAGCATCTCTGATGATTCCTTGATTTGGATATTTTCACAGCCTCGGAACTGTAAGATTTTATACTAATAAATTCTCACTCATGTACACAAATATGAACTTAGAACTCTGTTTATTAATGCACTATCTGTGATGGCAACTAATAAAAGCCAACCCATTTCTGGTATTTTTGCATTGGCAGCCTTTAGCAAACTAAAACACTACCTAACTCACATATCTCTTATACAACAAAAATGCATTCAACCCCTCTCTAAAAAGCATCCATTCAAATGCTATCGGTTACTGCCTCCAGATTCAAGTTCAGGATCTCTGGGGGGATATGCATTTCTCCTGTGGTTCCAGAAAACTTCCATATAAGCATTCTGTAATATATGGAGAAAGTGATAAAATTTACATCACCATCATACTCTGTAAGAAAAGGTATATACAACATAGCAAGGAAAAAATGTATCTTCAACCAGTGCAGAGATCTTTTGGGTTACCATGATTTTCTTTCTCTACCACCTGTTATAGAACCCTCTTAGGCAGCATGTCAGCAGATTAGGGTTCTATATCTGGTACCTGTCATTTCTGAGAGAACTGAAACTTGAACCTGCCTGTGAGTGTTGCCACAGTCTCCATTAACTTTTACCACTGGACCCAGATACAGTAGGAGCACCTCAGGCTGTTCCCTGGTTTCATCCACACTTTTCTTGTAGCTGTAAAACAAATTCCATTTGGTTGTGAGTGTTAATCATATAACTTCCTTTTATCTATTTTCTCCCAACGGCATAAAGGCCTGAAATAGACAAATGGCAGTATTAGCTTCCAATCTAATGGAAAAATTTGGGGGTCTCCTGCTTCTTTTCTTTGGTTAATAAGACCTTTACATCAGCAGAGCCCTTGTCACATGACAAATTTTGCAAGTGGCTCAATAGGTTGTGGGAGGTTCTATTCCCACTTCTTCCCCTTGAATTCCAGTTCTTTGTCCTGTGTATTGTGGCCATGTGTTCGTCAATAGCTCAGAGCATACATTTAATATATCCTTTAGACAGCTGCCAATCTGGCAAGATGTTATCTACAATCAAAAGTACAAAACTGTCTTCAATTGTCCCCTCCAAATGTCTATAATAGTGATTGCTTTGGGGTATTTGAGTACACAGAAAAAACAGTAAATTCTATGGACTTCAGCCCATATCTATATGATATACATACATACTTAATTACATATATTTTTAATGTCAAAAGCAATTTTATATTAGTATCTCCACATAGTAAATAGAAGTATTGTGGGCAAGAAAAATAAATCCAAACTTAGAATGTGTCTATTTTATTGTGGGATAGTATCTGTCCTCACCAAGATGGGAAATGCTAGTGAACCAGAAAGGAATAAATATCTGCTAGTGTTAATATTTCAAAATAACGTGTAGCTAATCTGCAATGTATTTTGGTTGAAAAAGTAAGTTAGGGATCCAGTTTTATTCTTTTCCAATTAGTCAGTTGTCTCAAAATACTTTATTCATAATTTTTGCACTTGTAAAATTAATTCCTATTATTATGTTAAATTTCCATCCATCAACTCTTTATTCTCTATTCAATTTCATTGCTCTGCTTGTTTGTTAATGAGCCAGGTCTAAACTTATTTAATCATTACAGCTTTATAAACAATTTTATAAATGATAAGACTACTCGCTAACTGCATTATTATTTTACAGAAATTTCTTGCTTATTCTTGTGTTGTTGTTTTTTTACATTTTAAAATGAGCTGGACTACTTCCAAAAATTCCTGCAAATATTTTTATTAGAATAATATTAAATTCATAGATTAAGTTAGGGAGAATTGATATCTATGATATATTAAGTCTTTCTTTCCAAAAACAGAGTATCTTCCCACTAAGATTACTTTTTATAGCCCTCACCAGAATTTCAAAATTTCTTTACATAGTTCTTACACATTTTGTGCTAAATATATTGTATTTTATATGTTTTTGTTTGCTTATAAATAGGTTCTTCCCACCTTTTTTACTTTAAAACTCCTTGTATAAAAATAAATATTACTTTTGTAATTACACATTTTGCTAAATTATTGGATGTTTCTGTGTTAATAACAATTTTTAGGTTATTCTCTTAAGTCAATTGAATGGTTAATCACCTGCTAATACTCATAAGGCTATTCCTTTCCAAATTTTCATCTTTGCTTTTTCCTAACTGCAGGATGTATTTACAGAATAAATTAAAATAATTTCAGTGTCATTAGGCATCTTTGCTTATTCCTGACAAATAATCCTCATCTTTCAACATTTATCATGTAAAATGCTGGCTTTTGGTTTTCCTACCTAATTACAAAAATCAAGGATGTATTGATTTCTACTTTAATAGATTTTTATCAAATTGTAAATTGATTAAGTTAATTATATTCCCATTCAGCTGTCATTCAGGTGCACATATGTTTTTTCCACTCTTCACTTTTCAATAGATGAATTATATTAATTAATTTCCTTATATTATAGCATCCCATCATTTCTAAAATGAAACCTAAGTTATGGCATATTACTTTTTAAATTATTTCTAAATTATTAAAATGTTATTCATGGTTTATTTCTAATTTAAATTCACAAGTGAATGATTTTTAGTTTTCTTTTGGTGTTCTTTAGTTCTGATCTTTTTAAAAATGAAAGCTTTATATCTTTCCCTATAAACTGAAATTACTTAAATAACATTGGAAATGTTTTGTTCCTGAAATAATTCATATTTGAAATTGTTGGGTGTGCTGAGCCTGGAACTTATCTATCTATAGCTATCATCTGTCTATCTAGATGGGGGTTAAAGAGCAGAGAATAGCTGATATCTTCATGAATTTTCTGCTCTTTAAAGCTTTTTATCTCCTTAATTCCACACTCCATATTAAAATAATAGAAAACCAAAAGACAAAATGCCCACATAGACCAAAGAAAATGGTGATTTGATTTAGAAATGGCATTTGGGGAAATTTTTAATTTTTCTTCCATTTGCATTAATCTATCTAGATTTAATATTTTTCTCAAAGCCAAATTGAAATTTCAAATTTATTTGTAGTGTGCTTAACGAAATACTCTCTAATACTTCTTTTCATTTTATATCTATGTTTTCATTTCATTCCCTGACACTTTCCAATTCTCAGGACCCTCTTCTGGGTCTTATGGTTAGCTGGCTTTAGTTTCCCCTTTCTGCCACACACCTTCATTCACTCGGTCTGCCCCTGCGGCCAAGCCTGCAGGGCATAGAGGACAAATGAAGGGAAGAGTCTTTGCATGCTCTTGGGATCAGAGTTCCTCTGGTCAGAGAGAAGGGTTCCCCTTCTTCCGAGTTTTATGTGTCTACGTGTTCACTGTTCCCACCACAAGACTGAGCCTTTGGCAGACTGGAAGGAAACAAAACAAAACAGGAAATTTAACCCACGGTCCCTGACCTCGGACACGCCCCCTTTCCTGTTCCTCAAACGGGAAAGAGAAGACGTCTGGAGCTCTTGCTCTCCACACCTGAAGTCTTTGTTTCAGACTTCAGGCTGCCTTTGAGTCCTGGCCAGGACATACTGGAGGTTAAGAATTAAATTTAAATTTAATTTAAGGAGAAACTCATCACCAGTTTTGTGCTACTTTAAAATATGGTTTCTTTTCCTAATCTGCCTCCACTTACTTTTCTGAGTCCTCAGATAGCTGTTCCATGCAGTCTGACCAGGCTATTTAGTTCCATTCAGTGGAAGAGATGTATTTATTTCATATTGCGTGCAACCAAAACCCCCTGATCATTTATTTAGCTTCTTCCATGTGCCAGCTGTGTTATATGTTAAAGATGATACAGAATCTAATAAGACATGATCCCTGCTCTTTAAGAACTTATAGTGAAGAATTACAATGTAGTAACCGAAAGGATGTCTCTTCCTGTTCTTAATTGAGCTAGGTTGTGAAGGGTGAGTTTTTGACAGTAAAAAATAGACTGTGGGGTTGGCTTTTCAAAATGAGTAAACAGTGTATACATAATTCAATAGTGAAGGAGCAAGGCCTCTTTGGAGAAAAGCAAAAGTCGTTGAGGCAGCAACATAAGACATGGGGAGAAGAATCAGGAGGTGAGGCTTCTGATAGTCCTGATATGCCAAGTTATGGAGGATGTCCTACTGATAAGGAAAAGTCACTGCAGCCCTCCCCCTCCCCCTTTTCCTGACAAGAATCTCCTGCCTTAGAACTGGAACCTGCACTACTGGCTCTGTAATCCCGCCCTCTTGATTTCCTAACCTGCAAGTTCTGCTTCTGTAACCACGCTTGCTTAGTTGCCTAAGGTTATGGAAAATTCCACCCGCCAAGTCGCTAGCCAATGAACGGGAGCCTGCAGACCACAATAAAAACTCCAGAAAACTGGGGCTGGGGATCCGGAATTTGGAAGCCGAACTGTCCTCTGGGTCCTCGTGCATAATAAAGCCTGGTTCCTCCGCTCCCTCCGAGTGCCGTTTTTGGGTTTCCCATCACGACAGCTGCAACATTTGGTTCCCTGACCAGGAAACCCAACCGAGCAGGCCCATTGTGATTCCGGCTTGGGACCAAAGGGCGCGGTCAGCAGTGATCTCTGAGTGAACGAGGTAGGCGCCTCCTGTCGTCTTGACCGAGGCGGACCCTGGTGGGCCACGTCCCCACATCCCAGTCAGACTCAAGGGAGAGAGACAGACTGAACAATATCAGAAGACTTCGGAAAGGTAAGCACCCGGGTGCCAAGCCCCAGTCAGGCCTGTCTCCAGACGGAAGAGGAGACTGATCACCTCCTAAGGTCTCGCATGACGAGACTCCAGTATAGGGCAATTCCTGTGGGAGGGATTGTTTAACCTCTGAGTGATTGTGTGCGTGAATGTGGATGGTAGGGGCTTGCGCCTATTGTACCAGTTTGTGGCCCCATGGCCTGTGCTACGGGGTCAGAGTGGGCCCCAACCTGCTTCCGCAGCTACATTATCCAGCATAACGGTGCACCCAGAAAATTGTCTGGACGCCTTAGCTAAGACGAGCCTAAGTTTCCACGAGGGATGTGGACAGGCAGGCATCTGAGTGGCCTTGAAAGATGCACCCCACCTCTGTCTGTCTTGCACCACCCACACAGGATATGGGTTCATCACAGTCAAAACCCACCGTCTTGAACTGCATGCTTAAGAACTTCAGGAAGGGATTTTCCAGAGATTATGGTATCTGGATGAACCCCGACACCCTCCGAACTCTATGTAAAGTCGGAGTGGCCCACTTTTAACGTCAACTGGCTCTTGGAAGGGACCCTAGACGTAGCCAAGGTCTGTGCAGTATGGCTAGTAGTCACCGGAACCCCTGGCCACCCAGATCAGTTCCCTTATATTGACTCCTGGTTAGAAATAGCCCGGACTCTGCCCCCTTGGGTTTGCTTGTGTGTTGGAAAGAAGGACAGAGCAGGGTCTTAGTTGCACAAGAAGCGAGGCATCAGAAACCAGTCATACATCAGGGGCCCTCGGAAGAAGACCCACCGCTGCCCCCACTACCATATTTGCCGACTGCCCCAGCCCTTCCTCCTGGCTCAGGAGCACTGGCAGGTCTCCCAGAGATGCCTCCTCCTTCAGTCTCCCCTCCCGACCTGGAGGTACAGGCAAATCACGCAGCTATAACACCACCAGCCCTTGCAGAACCAACGATCCCACCAGAGGGAGTCCTGCAACCCCACTGGCAAGGAGACTCCAGTCAGCACAGCTCACATTGCAGATGCTCCTCTGTGAGACGCAGGGCCCACCCCAACTAGGCGAAGATGGGACTGTTCAACCAGGAAAGCCCATTTTGTACTACCAGCCCTTCACAACTACAGACCTCTTAAACTGGAAACATCACACCCCTTCCTATTAGGAGAAGCCTCAGGCCCTTATTGATGTCATGGGATCCATCTTCCAGACCCACTGTCCCACCTGGGATGATTGCCGCCAACTCCTCCTGACTCTATTTAATACTGAGGAGAGACAGCGAATCCTGGTGAAAGCACAAAAGTGGCTACAAGAGCAAACCCCTACTGGTGTCCTAGACCCGGAGGATTGGGCACGGGTGGCGACACCGGAAACTAAGCCTAACTGGGACTTTAACACTGAACAGGGACTGGCTGCGCTCCAACTATATCGGGAAGCGCTCCTCCGAGGGGTCTAAGAAGGGGCTAAACGACCCACAAACAGGACAAAAACAACCTCAGTTATTCAAAAACCTGATGAGTCTACGGGGGATTTCTATGAACGGCTTTGTGAGGCCTTCAGGATTTACACACTCTTCGACCCAGAAGCTCCAGAAAACCAGAGGATGGTGAACGCAGCTTCCATGGCGCAAGCAGCAGCAGACATCAAAAGAAAACTCCAAAGTTGGAAGGATTTGCGGGCATGAACATCTCTCAACTGCTAGAGGTTGCCAACAAAGTGTTCGTCAATCTGGAAGAATTTGCTGAACGAGAAGCCAAGAAACGAATGAAGCACCAAACATCCCTACTAGCGGCAGCCCTGGGAAATGCCGACCCCACCAGACGCAATGGACCGCCGGGAAGCACCAGGAGGATGCTGCTGGCCAGAGACCAATGCGCTAACTGCAAAGAGAGCGGGCACTGGAAAAATGAGTGCCCCCAGAAGTCTCAGACACCAAGAGGAAGCACCCCTAAAGGAAAATTTCGACCAGAGCCCCAAGACCACCTGATCGTGCTGGCAGGACTCAACTCTGAATAGGGGCGACCTAGCTCACTGGAACTGGGCCCCCACGAGCCCATGGTCAAGTTACAAGTTGGGGGCCAGACAATGACTTTCATGGTTGACATTGGTGCTGGACATTCTGTAGTCACAACCCCTGTCGCCCCCTTTAGCGGAAAGACCGCTAATATCATAGGGGTGACTGGAGAGCAGTCAAACCAATGGCCTTTTTGCCAGTCAAGAACTTACCAGCTCGGTGGCCATGAAGTAACTCATGAATTCCTGTACCTGCCTGAGTGCCCGGTTCCCCTGCTTGTCAGAGACCTCCTAACCAAACTTGGGGCCCAGATTACCTTCAAACCTGAAGGCTCAGCAAGCTTAAGCTCGGAACCCGTCTTACTCTCTTCATCACCGTGCCCTGAAGCAAAGAATGGAGACTTCACGCGGAAGAAAGTTCAGGTCAGAATCCGGAGTTCCAGAATCTGGAACTTTTTCCCCAAGTTTGGGCTGAAAATAACCCACCAGGAATGGCACGGAACCATGCACCCGTCATCATTGACTTAAAGCCCTGAGTGATCCCGGTCCGACGTAGGCAGTATCCCATCCCCCGCGAAGCACAATTGGGCATAGACGAGCACATAGTTCTCCTGAAGGAAGAAGGAATCCTAATCGAATGCCAGTCACCCTGGAACACCCCGTTATTACCAGTGAAGAAGCTGGATGGAACCAGATACTGACCAGTACAGGACTACGGGCCATAAATGATGCTACTCTTACCTTACATCAAGTTGTTCCTAACTCGTACACTTTATTGGGACAGCTGCCACCTGAAGCTGCCTGGTTCACCTGCCTGGATCTAAAAGATGCCTTTTTCTGCCTATGGCTGGCCCCCACTAGCCAGCCCCTGTTCCTCTTTGAATGGGAGGACCCCAAAACCTGGAAAAGGACTCAATTAACCTGGACATGGCTCCCACAGGGCTTCAAGAACTCCCCAACCCTTTTCGGAAAGCCTTGGCAGCGGATCTGGCCGCCTACCCACAGGAAGACTGCAAGTGCACTCTCTTGCAATATGTGGAGGATCTCCTGCTTGCCAGTGAGATGGAAGAAAGTTGCTGGAAGGGAACCCAAACCCTCCTCCAACTTTTAACACAGACTGGGTACAAAGTATTGTGGAGAAAGGCTCAGATCTGTAGACAGCTGGTCAAATACCTAGGGTTCAACATCTCACAAGGGCTTCGGATGCTAGGACCCGAACGGAAAAGGGTCATCTGCTCCATCCCCACACCCACCACGGAAAGACAGCTCCGCGAGTTTCTCAGAGCAGTGGGGTTCTGCCGCATCTGGATCCCTGGGTTTGCATCAATGGCCAGACCCCTGTACAAAACTCTGGTGGGGCCGGAAAAGGAATCTCTTGCCTGGGGAGAAGTCCAACAGGGGGCTTTTCAAAACTTCAAGAAACCAGTCAGCCAAGCCCGGGCCTTGGGCCTTCCAGATGTGATTCGAGACTTTAACTTGTTTGTACATGAAAAAAACAAAGTACCTTAGGGGTCCTCACGCAAACAGTCGGCCCCTGGCAAAGACCCATTGCTTACCTCTCTAAACAACTAGACTCTGTGGCTGCAGGATGGCCACCCTGCCTAAGAGCCCTGGTGGCCACCATGATCCTCATCAAAGAGGCAGACAAATTGACTCTTGGACAGGCCATCCACGTCATGGTGCCACACGCGGTTACTGCCGTAATGAACTCCTATAGGCCGCGATGGATATCAAATCCCCGGCATGCACATTATCAGGGACTACTCTGTGAAAACCCCAGAGTGACTATAGAAACGGTGCGCAGCTTGAACCCTGCCACCTTTTTGCCTGAGGAAGATGGGACCCCAGATCACGGCTGCATGGAAGTGATGAAAGAGGCCTACGCCAGCCATCCCGACCTCCAGGATAAACCGCTCTCCAAGCAAGATCTGATGCTATTCACGGATGGAAGCAGTTTTGTTAAGAACGGGGAAAAGCTTGCCAGATGTGCAGTCACCACCACCGAGCAGGTGGTGGAAGCAGCGTCTCTACTGAAAGGATGGTCTGCACAAAGGGCAGAACTCTGGGCGCTGGTCCGAGCCCTGCAGCTAGCCACCAGACAAGCGGTAAACATTTACACTGACTCCTAAATACGCGTTTGCTACCGTTCATATCCACGGGCCAGTCTATAAAGAAAGAGGTCTCCTAACCGCTGGAGGAAGAGAGATCAAAAACAAGGAGGAAATTCAACTATTAGAAGCAGTGTGGGAACCGAATAAGGTCGCCATCATCCACTGTCAGGGTCATCAAAAAGGAATGGATATGGTCACACAAGGGAACAGACTCGCTGACAAAGCAGCACAACAGGAGGCTGAAGAAAACTTCAAAGTACAGGTTCCAGAATTAACACCGCAGCTGTCCCTCTTGGGACAAAGGATTATTCAACTAAACTACACCCAAGAAGAGCAGGAGTGGGCTGAAAAGGAAGGGGGAAGCCGAACCCCCCAAGGGGCTTGGCTGCTCCCAGATAACCGGATTTTTGTGCCAAAAGGAGCCGCACATGCCCTTGTCCAGCAATACCACCAGCTCACACACCTAGGGAAAACTGCACTGGAAGCCTTGCTCGGGAGATATTATTACATAGCCCGGCTGACTTCTCTCTGCACCACCGTCAGCGGCCAATGCCAAGTTTGCGCCAAGAACAACCAGTTGCAAGGCCCCCACGCTCCAGCAGGTGTCCAGCACACGGGAACGGCCCCCTTTGAGGATATCATAGTGGACTTTACGGAAGTAAAACCGTGTGAAGGGTAGAAATACCTGTTGGTGATGATATCCACCTTTTCCGGTTGGGTCGAGACCTTCCCCACTCGCACAGAAAAGGCAAGAGAAGTGACTAAGCTCTGCTTAGAGAAGTCATTCCATGACACGGGCTGCCACTGTCCAATGGAAGTGACAACGGCCCGGTCTTCGTGGCTGCCACAGTCCAAGAACTGATGAAAATGCTGAGAACTAAGTTGAGGCTCCATACCGCTTACAGGCCTCAGAGTTCAGGGAAAGTTGAGTGCATGAATAGAACCCTCAAAGCCACCCCAGCAAAGTTCTGCCAGGAAACTGTTCCCCCCGGGTAGATTTACCCCTTTGGCCCTTCTCTGAGTTAGGTGCACCCCAGGACCCACAGGCTACTCGCCTTTTGAAATTCTGTTTGGGCGGCCACCCCCAATCTACCATTCAGAGGAAGTCCCAGGCTTCTGGGGAAGGCCAACCTAGATTCCATTCTCCAGCAGCTTGGAGGAACTCTAGCTGAAATACATAAAACTGTCCTGTCCCGAAACCTCATCCCCTTGCGACACCTGGTGCACCCTCATCAGCCAGGGGACCAGGTCTGGGTCAAAGACTGGAGGAAAGAACCCCTCCAGCCTTCCTGGACAGGTCCACATACTGTAATCCTTGTAACTCCCACTGCTCTTAAAGTTGCAGGTATCACCCCTTGGATTCATCATTCCAGGGTCAAGAAGGCCCATCACAATAAGGAACAGAACAGCTGGGCAGCCCAACCGGTACCCGACTACCCCGAGAGTGTGAATCACTCGAGATCCTCGCGTACCAACCTCGCCAAACGCCAGTTGAATGGACCCCTGATCCTGATGGGGCCTGTGTTTATGCGGCCTGATCACCTTGGTGTTTGGAATTGGACTCGCTGCTGTGACCCCCGAGGACTGGACTGTTGTGAATAGAACCCTAATTGCTATAGCATACTGGTACATAGTAGGATGTTTCTGTGCCTTAGGCTGTTTCTCCTATTCACCTTCAGGGCTGACGCCAGTCTCCAGCCCTGCTCCAGTTGTTACAAGACTGTCCCTCTCTTGGCAATGGATAGGTTAAAACAGCTTGCAGGGAAATACCAACCCTCCTCTTCCTTTACCTACCGTACCTATATGCTGGCAGAATGTTATAAGTTATCCAAAGCCTCAGTTTGTGAGGAAAGGGGACAAAACTTCTGGATGGCCCAAATAAAATCTAGGGCTAGCTGCAGAGCTTACGGTACCCCAGGAGAAGTCAGTTGTTGGACTTATTATACACATGCAGGCATGTCAGATGGGGGCAGGGTACAGGATATAGCCCGGAAAGAAAACTTGGAACAAGTCAGAGCCGGCCTCACCCGAATAGCTACAAGCCCCGAGTACAAGCGAGCAAATATGACAGGGCTTTACCATCTCACACAGTTCACAGCCTCTGTTCAGCAACAAGTGAGGCATATGATTAATGCCACCTATGTTTTCCTCCACGAGGTCAACCCCGGGACCAGCCACTGTTGGTCATGCCTGTCCTTAGGGAGGAGAACCTACTCGGGCACCCCAGCTGCCTTTGACTGGTACTTAAATCAAACACAGACAGAAACCGGTAATCAAACTGCCTCTGTTGGCCCTGTAGCCCTCGATGTCTGTTTAAACACCGTAAAAGGTAATTTAACCTGTCTTAGGAGCAGCCCGCCCAGTGGCGATGCCCCTGAAACATGGTGCGCTTCCTACCAAATCCTGTCAACTAATCAGACTCAGGGCTCCCCCCGGGGACTGTTTTACCTATGTGGGAGCACCGCTTACAGGTGCTTAGATGGCGACTGGACAGGAAGTTGCATTCGTGTTCTTGGCACCTGAAGTGTCAATCTACAATGACACAGAACTGGAAATGGCACTAAGCCCCCATCAGAAAAGGGCTAAGAGGGCCGTGCTTACCTCCATCCTCATAGGGGCAGGAGTGGCCGCAGGGGTAGGAACAGGGGTAGCAGGTCTGGGCTCCTCTATTGGATTCTATTATAAGCTCTCACAAGAACTAAACAAAGACCTAGAGTGAGTAGCAGATTCCTTGGTTTCCCCCCAAAACCAAATTAACTCATTAGCTGGAATAGTCTTACAAAACAGGAGAGCCCTTGACTTGCTAACTGCCGGAAAAGGGGGAACATGTATCTTCCTGGGGGGAGAGTGCTATTATTATGTTAATGAGACAGGAATAGTCACTACCAAAGTGAAAGAACTTAGGGATCGAATCCAGAAGAGGAAGGACCACTTAAATGAGTTCTGGGGCTGGAACCTCGGACAGTGAACTTCTTGGCTTCTGCCCCTGGTTGAGCCCTTATTCATCTTGCTCATAGCAGCCATTTTTGGCCCATGCCTGATAAAGGCACTCATCAGGTTCATTGAAACAACGATATCACACATAACTACCACCAAGATTTTAGCCCTAAGGGGATACAATCCCCTGAGTACAGATGATGCCCTATGGGAATTATAAGGGCATCAAGGGGGAAGGGAAATGATAAGGAAAAGTCACTGCAGCCCTCCCCTCCCCCTTTTCCTGACAAGAATCTCCTGCCTTAGAACTGGAACCTGCACTACTGGCTCTATAACCCTGCCCGCTTGATTTCCTAACCTGAAAATTCTGCTTCTATAACCATGCTTGCTTAGTTGCCTAAGGTTATGGAAAATTCCACCCGCCAACTCGCTAGCCAAGGAACGGGAGCCTGCAGACCACAATAAAAACTCCAGAAAACTGGGGCTGGGGGCCCAGAATTTGGAAACCGAACTTTCCTCTGGGTCCACGCACGTAATAAAGCCTGGTTCCTCCACTCCCTCCGAGTGCCGTTTTTGGGTTTCCCATCACAACAGCCGCAACACTACCAGCCAGAGATGAGACCCTTTGGTTATAGAATCAATAGGTTTTAGGAACAATTGGATGTGGAAAGGAAAGAAAGGGGGAACTAAGAATGAAAATAAAGATTCTAATTTAAGAAATGAGGGTTAATCTAGAGGACATTTTTAAAGTTCTGTTGGCAATTATTTAAGTTCTGTAAATAGGACAAACAAGGGGAAACAGGAAATTTTAATTTTTCTCCTGTTTAAAATGGAAGCAAGGATCATAATATTATTTAAAGTTAATATAGTAGGAATACTCTGTCCTAAAGTGTTGTATTACTCAACAATAATATTTTCATGGTCAACATTACCGAGACAGGATTATGTTCTGATTCATTAAAAATTATCTCCCTGAGTAAGATATAGCAGTAGATGATTACTATTTCATTTTACCAAATTGGGTCTTTGGAGGAAATGAGTTAATGAAAGTTAAAACCTGACTTCCTTCCCAAGTCTCATGAAATAGTTTAAGAGAAGCAATAAATGAGAATTCAATGTGTTTGATGACTAGGGTCTGGTGAGAGGGCATGTTTTAAAGTCTAAGCCCTGATCATAGATGGGGGCTGCTGTAGTATTAGTTAGCCTTACATCAATATTTCCCAGGGATAGGAAGTGGGACACTGGAGAGGTTAAAGAAGGAGGGATGGCTGATGTTTATTGTAATTTGGGGGCAAGAATACTTATTGTCATTTGGTGACAGATCCCCAGTTATATTTGCAAAATTCCCAAAATAAGCCTAGACTTTTAATCTCTTCTTTGTTTCTCTCTTTCTTTCTTTGTTTATGGGAGTACTTAATTCTCCTGAAAAATGCAGATACGAATTGAAATAGGATGTTTGCAAATCACTAAGTTCAGTCCATTAAAAAGCATTCTGCAAAGCAAGAACACAATTAACCAAGACAACTGAATAAGAATGGAGCCTTTTGAGGAGGTTATTTTGTGGTTGAGTGGTCTGATGCTTATTGAGATGAAGATTTCGAACAGGAAATTGGGAATATGGGTGAGGATTTCAAGAGAAAGTTCAGGGCTGGAGTTCTACATTTAGCAATCACTGCCATTGCAGAAATCCCAGGTGCAGCGCTAATCTCCCAGAAAATGTGTACAGAGCAAGATTGGAACAGGACCAAGAAGAGAACTCTGAAAACCATCAAAATTTAAGCAGCAATAAGAATTGGAAGAGAATCCAGAAAGGAAGATAAAAAAGGTAACTACAAAAGACTAAAAGTTGGAGTCCTTTCCTTCGTCTTCTGAGACAGATACATTTGATTTGTTATGTTAGTTGTGAGTTTTTTATGCAGTGGAATGGCCAGGGAAATGGGGATGGGGGTTCTACTTAGGAATTAAGTCCAGAAAATTTGACTGTGTGTGCCAATCATATGATTCAGAGGACAATGAAATTCTGAGTGATTCATCGAGATGAATGAGATGAAACCAAAGCAAAGAAGATGACCATATGGTAGGTCATCTTATGGAGAAGTTCAAGAGAAAGAAGAGTTAAAAAAAAAAGCTGCTGGATTTGGAACATAAATCACTGGGGAACTTAGTAAGAATATGTCAGTGGATTCTGAATTCCTATGGTAACATATCACCACCTATTTTATTTTGCTAAAGGCTGCCAAAGCAATATTCCAGAAATGGGTTGGCTTTTACAATGGGGATTTATTAAGTTATAAATTTACAGTTCTGAGGCTGTGAAAATGTACAAATCAAGGCTTCCTTAGGAGATGGCTTCTCCCCACACTGCAGCTGTGGACAACCAGGCACGTGGCAGGGCAGAGTGGCAGTGTCTGCTGCTCTCTGCTTCATGGGTTCTGTTGATTTCAGCGTCTGACTCCTGAGGCCTTCTCTCTCAGATTCTGGGCATATCTCATCTGTGTCTGTGGCTCTGCCAATATCACTTTATAAAGGACTCCAGTAAGAGGATTAAGACCCATTCCTGGGTCACACAATCTAATCAAAGGCCCTTAACTGAAGTAATTTAAACAACTGTTCCCACCAAAAATAGGTTTACCTACACAGGAAAGGATTAGCATAAGAACATAATTTTCTGGGGTCAACAAAAGATTCAAACCACTACAACACCGTTGACCTTCCTTTAGTCAGGCAATGCTTTTCCTTCAGACCAATAAGATTGAGAACACTAAAAAGATGTCCACTCTCACTAATTTTTTTCGGTTTTGTACTGGAGATTCTTGTCAGTGCAATTAGGCAATAAAAAGTAATAACAGGCACTCAGATTAGTAAGGAAAAAGTAAAACTCTTTTTATTTTCAGAAGATATCATCTTGCATGTAGAAAATTTTAAAAGGCCACACATGCACACATGCAAAAAAATAATAATAATAACAATAAAATAAAACAACCAAACCAAAAAAAAAAGAAAAGAAAAAAACAAACAAAACAGCTATCAGAGCTAACATAGTCAGTGAGGTTAATGGATACAAGATCAATGTTCAAAAATCAACGGTGATTCTATATACTAGCAATCTATATCTAACAATTTTAAAGTAAAATTAAAACAATTTATTTTAGCATCTAAAAGAATAAAATACTTAGCAATACATATATCAAAGGAAGTGCAAGACTTGTATACTGACAACCACAGAACAATTTTGGAAGAAATGAAAGAAGATCTAAGTAAATAAATCTATATTCCTTGTTCATAGATCAGAAATCAAATGCAAAAGTGATTAGAACAAGACTAGAATGCTCATTATAATCACTACTATTCAACACTATGCTGATGATCTTTCTTAATAAAGTAAACCATCAATTTATTGGGGAAAAACAAAGAATATTGATTTTAATTACAAATGATATCATCATATGGAATATTGAAGAGGAAATATGAAAAAATATTAGTTTTGTCAAATGTAAGACACTAGATTAATATCTAAAAATAAAGATCCTTTCTGCTCACCAGAAATAATGAAGAAAATATAGTAGAAAAGCTAGGAAATGTTGGTATTCACCTAGAAATAAATCTTAACAAGAGATGAGAAAATCCTTATGGAGAAAATTATTAAACTGTAACAAGGAACATAAAGGAAAACTTGAAGAAACTGAGAGCTTATGCCTTGTTCAGAGATAGAAACACTAAATATCACAAAGATTCCAATTCTTCCTGAATAAATCTATAAAACAATTGCAGTTCTGAACAAAATATCAAAAAGATTTTACAATGAACTTGACAAACTTTCTAAAATTCATATAAAAATAGTAAAAAAAAAAAAAAAAGGAGGGTAAGTCATTACTACCTGGTGTCAAGATTTATTATAGAGCTGTAGAAATTTAATCAGTGTTGTATTGATACAGGCATGGACTAATCATCCAAAGAAATAGAATAGAGACCTCAGAAATGGACTCAAGTATAAGTGGGAACTCGGTTTAAAGAAGAGATGGAATTTTTATACCAGCTGGTGAAGGAATAAATGGTGTTGACCTTCCATATAGATAAATTTAGATGTCTATCTCACAAGCAAAAATTCAGATTCAATAAAGACCTACATATGAGAAACAACATTAAAAATTTTACAAGAAAATATAGAAAAATATCTGATCTAGGGATAAGATAGGTTTTCTTAATTAACACACAAAAAGAGACTATAAAAAGATAAATAACTTCTACTACATCAATATAAAAACAAGTGTATGCCTAAAGATACCATAACCAATGTTAAAGGCAAAAATCTAGGAATGTATAAAATAAACCCTACTAATCAATTAGGAAAAGACAAAATGGTCAAAGAATATAAAACACTAGACACAAACTAAGCTCTGAAAAAAAGACATTTGAAAAATGTTTAATAATACTATATTCAAAGAGATTCAAACTATATCAATAATTTAGCACTATTTTACACCATTGCAAAAACTAAAGTCTGATAACATCAAGAATTTAGTTAAAAATACTCAGCTGGGGAGAAAAACATTGGTAAGCCTCTTTGAAAAGTGATTTGTCACTATCTAAGAAAATGTAAGATGTGAATAACCTATTACAGAGCAGTCAAACCTGTTTAAGTAAAACAAGGAATGTACTGATTCACAGAAATTGAAAATCCAGAGAGCAGATCCAGAATTTAGGCATGTTTGCACCCAGAGGTACAAACAGTATAAAAACGCAAATTTTCCCTCTTGTTTATGCTTTCCTCTGTGGTGGATCTTCTCAAGATACAGACTTTCCCCATATGGCCAGAAATCAACTTAGCTTTCCAATAAACAAAGAGCAATTCATTCCCAATAGTTTTAGTTGACTCCAGTGTAACGAATGTGAGAGGGTAAAACACTCATCCCAGTTTCCCTGAGACTTTTCCCAGGAACTCACTCAAACCAGGACAGTTTGCTTAGGAGTGTCCAGCTTTAAAGCTGAAAAACCCATGGACCCTCATAAGTGCTGGGCATACCTGGATGGTCAGTCATCCTAGGAGATGAGAACATCCCCCTTCCTAAATGCGGATGGACAGTTTATTTAATATATATATATATATATATATATATATTTTTAAATCTACTCAGTATATATGTACATATACTGCAAGTAATACACGCCTAAATGGGATTTGTATTTTCTGTATTGTAGTGTTCACTCAACCCAAACTGGTTGCCTGCAAGAAACATGACAGGAAAAAAATGCACAAAAATCTTTTGAACAAAAGTTAGATTTTTAAGCAGCATTCTCTTCCTTTTTTCTTCTACAGCATCATCCATAACTTTTATATGTACATTTTGCCCTCTTGTTTTCCTGCCTATTCTGTTTTACTTATTATTAAAGAAAATAGCCTAAAGGTGTCATAGAGTGAGTCAGTTTTTCATCTTCCATTGCTAATTCCAGGTTCTTAGTCATACAGTGGTGCATATTAATGTCTAGGCCTGATCTCTATTCTGGCCTCATTTCAGATTTTTCTCTAGGTGACTGTTTTTCATTAAACTTAAAAAATGACATTGAAAGCTGAATTTCACTGTTTACATTAACAAACTGTTTGTCATTTCTTAAATCTAACTAATCTGCATCTAAGCAAATCCATTTGCCTGCCTGGCTTCTTTGACCTACATCTGCTTCCTTCTGCCTGGAGTTAAGCCCAGCACAAAATCTGTGGCATTGCAAAGGGGTGAACTCCTCATCTCTCTGCTGCATCAGGCTGATAACTAAGACTTGCTCATGGTCTGCAAAGACTGATTTCTCCAGACTTTGAAGAAAAGTTGGAGGTACAAATGAGGAAACCATATTGCTGTTCATAGAACTGAAAAAAATAGCAAATTTGAAAATGTCTGGATTTACTAAACACTGGAAGCAGCATGATTTTATTTACATTTATTGTAAGCCATGAGAATGGATTGGCTTTTTAAGAGCCCAGCAAACTTCCATTCAAGTCATTTCTAGGAACCACAGGTAAGTTTTTATTTGTTTCAAGAATGAAACAATCTTTTGAGTACTGACCCTGAAGCCTCATTGAATATCAGCTATACTGAATAATCAATCATAATTCAAACTTCAATTCAATTAGTTTAAAATGGAATTTAAGAAAAAAATTATTGTAATAGATAATTTTTATTCAGGATTTTTCACTGAATAACACTAGAAAACAATCTTGCAATCTCAGTTAACCGCTTTTATATGTAAGTCAATATGGTGATACGATGATGAGAAATATGTCCAGAATATAGACTGTATTAGCAGAAGTAGAGGCACTTTTGTGAATCCTTTACCTCTTTTACTTTACCTAGAAAAATATCTGCTCTGTGGTAGGCACAACAATGCATCCCCCCTCCAAAACAAACAAACAATAAAAGATGTTCACTACCTGATCCCTGTTCTCTTATGTGATTAAGGTTAAGGACCTTGAGAGGGATACTATCCTGAATTAGCTGTGTGGGGCTAATCTAATCATATGAGTCCTTAAAAGCTGAGAACTTTTCCCAGCTGTGCTCAGAGAAAGATGTGAAAATGGAAGAGAGGTCAGAAGATGAACTGTTGCTGGCTCTAGAGACAGAGGAAAGGGCTACAGCCAGGGAATGCAAGCAGCCTCTAGAGCAGGGGTTCTTAACCTTTTTTGTTCCACGGACCCCTTTGCTAGTCAGGTGAAAACCACTGACCCCTTATTAAGTCCACACTATACTGTGTATTATTTAATAAACGTGTCACATCCACACCAACACGTCACCACAAGAATAATGTGTGTGTGTGTTTCAATTCAAGATCACGGACCCCTTGTTAAGAAGCTCCCTCTATAAGCTAGAAATGGAAGAGAAATGGATTCCCCCCCAGAGCCTCTGGAAGAAATACAGGCCTTCTGACACTGATCATAAGATAATGTGGGATGTTTTAAGACACTAAATTGTGGTAATTTGTTACGGCAGCAATAAAAACTAAAATAGCTCTTATTAAATCTTAATAAACCAAATTTGAGAACTATAAACTTGTCAATCTTTTATGAGTCTACTTTTTCTTTCTTTTCTTCAGATACTTAATCTGATTAGAATACTTTGATCACAATATGAGAAATATGTTTGTGGTTTATCCTGATTTCAAATTTCCTTAAATTTGGTGTTGAGATCAGTTAGTTTATCTATAGGGCTTAGAAATTTCAAAACTTCAGTATTGAAGATAACACTTAATCTTCTAATTCATTTTTCCAATTTCAATTATAGCTTCTGTTTAAAATTTCACAAGATACAGATTACTCATACATAAAGCAAATGCTCTAGTCAATATTATCTGAAGACCTTACCAGAGAAGCCAAAATCCTTTTAAAAAGTCAAGTATATACAGGAGCATAGAAATAGATCATCACCCCAAAGAAGAATAATACAGGAGAATGTTTATCTCAGCTAATGCCAATGGTCTTTTGTAATCTACATATATTGGAGGATTTTTAAAAGCAGTTTTTTAAATCACTCAACTGAATAACATAGCCACATAACAATTAGCCGCGTTGGTAGAAGAGACAGAGAGCTTTGAAACTTATTTCATCCTCTACTGCACAAAGCCTTTTTCACCCAGGCTGCTTGGTCCTAAAAAGTCTCCATCCCAATGAACATGGAAGAGACAAGGCCCTTTTTCATTTTGGAAGGTTAGTACTGGACCCTGGTCAAGAGTGGGAGATAGAGGACTTAAGTGAACTTTGTGTATTTCGATGAAATTACCCTTTGGCCAATTTTGCCATCCTAAACAAAGCATTACATTACATTTTTCTTTATGCCTCTATATATATGTGTGTACATTACATACACATTTTTGTTTTTTTTCCGATTCATTTCATATTTTTAGTATCACCAAAGAAGTTTAATTGAGCAGTATTTTCATAATAAGCATAGGGAAGTCTTCTAAGATGTCTGTTGCCCTGATACAAGAAGACCAAATGAACCTCATTAATCAATTAGGTCTCTAGCAATTCCTATAATTCTATAATTAAAAATGACTAGCCTTTTCTGGACATTGCACAGAGGCTTGTAAATAAAATCACTAAGATCATTTTAAGATCAGTAGGTTTCTTCTATGGTACAAGATTTAATTAATTCTCAGAATGAAGAACTAAAGAATCTGCCACTCTCGTTCTTCCCAACTGCAAAAAAAATTACTAGAAAATATTTTTCAGGCTAGGAGAATATTTTTCTCATGAAAGTGAAACAGAACAATTAGAGAATATAAATGTAAAAGAGGAGAATCTTAAAGAATACTGGAAGAAAGCAAATGAAATTCTGCACAAAGTAGAAAAACTCGAAGGCATTTTTCCCTGAAAATCATAGAAACTTTTTTCAAATTACTTTTTAGTAATATTGTTTGCAAGGTGAAAGTTCTGTTTTGTTATTGTTGTTATTTTTTCCCAAGGTATTTTTTAAACGTTTTTATTTTAAAGAAATACTTGAGGAGCAATTCCTAAATGTAGAACACCTAGTAGAGGCTTTTTGAGGATTCATCTAGATTCCCTTTTTGGACAAATACACCCATTCTCCAGCTGCGGTAGGTGTTCCTTGTAACTTGACCTTGGCCTGGGGAATCACACCCTCAGCCCCAGGCGTGGCCCCCAGACAAACTGCCTGCAAGGGCAACATACACCAGCCCCCTTGCCTCAAAGAGGATAACTTTGTGATGCCATTTATACTACAGAACTCCCCATAGTGGCAGGCGCAAGAGAGGTTTCAGCTGAACCCACCTCTTTGCTTAGCTTCTTCCCATGTCTTAGTCCACGTCACTCACTCCCTTAGAGATTTCACTTGAGAACACTCCATCAATAAGTGCCTTGTACAAAAATCCCTGTTGCAAGCTCTGCTTCCATGTAAACGAAACTAAAACAGAAGAAGAAAGTAAAGAAATGGAAAGTATGAGTGAACAGAGAAGAGAAGGTAGAAGTGGAAGATAGAGCCAGAAAATATAATATACGAATTACAAAAGTTACAGAAGAAGAGAAAGGAAAAGATGGAGAAGAAGTAATACTCTTGTAGGTTGCCACTCAGTAGATTGGAACTGACATGCAGGCACCCAGGATGCTCCTTCCACAACAGTGCCAGGGACTCACAACAGAGCACAGGCTGACTCCACAGCATGCCAGGGATGGTGGAAGAGGAGCCAGCAAGGACACCACAAGCTTCTATCACCTTTTTAAAAAGTTGCTATGTCTTTATTTGGCACTCGTCCAGTTACTGCAACCCTTTACCTGTTTACCAGAGTTCTGAGGAGCGTGGCTCTGCCAGTTTTTACTAGTTGTTCAAAGATTGTGGAGGAAATGGTACCGTGGAGTGTCTTCACTGCCATCGTGTTTGACTGGATCCAATTGTGATGTTTTATTTAATTACTTTGAAATACCTGAGGGGATATGTTGTTTAAACAGTGAATATTTTTGATCAATGTGGGGGCACTTCTGTCAGGCTGTTTTGATATGTGTATATTAGTGGTTAAATTATGCTTGAATTAAAAGTAAATTCACTGAGATAGGATGAATTAGTGTTTGTCTATATGAGAAATTCAGACAAGGTCTCTGAACTCTTGGAATTAATAGTAGCATTAACATGGCAAATTGGATCAAGTACTTTTAAACCCTTTTAACAGTTTTCCATTATATTACTTTAGTTATGATATGAAAGTCCTGACTGCTTGAAATGTATTTGTAATTAAAACAGGGAGACATAACAGAAGATAATAAAGTATAATATGGGCACAAAGTTGAGCATTTCCTTTGTGATCTCAATGATTGTTGCTTTCATAAATTGTTTTTAACACTGATCTTTATCCAACTCTGATATTCATTGGCTACCATAGGGACAGCTGTTACAAATTAATAAAAAGAACATTTGAATCACATAGTCAGACTCTTGAGATTAGAACATGAAGAAGAAAACAGATACCACGTTGTCAGTATAAGTCTCAATTTTATACTAAATGAGGTTCTGGTTACTGCACATTTCTGTTTCAATAATGCTTCCTATATATGCCTTTGAAAACATCCATAAAGTCCATAATTAGATATTCTTGGCATTAATTTTAGTGGATAAAATATAATAAATCTTTTAAAATTCTTTATATTTGTCACTGTCCTGAACAATAATATTGATGTGGAAATTCAATAGTTTAGTTCAAGAATGCACTGATCCCAGAATATATCCTGTAATACTTGTATTAGTTTCCTTGCTGCTGTAATAAATTACCACACACTTCATGGCTTAAAACAACAGAAATTTACTATTCAGAAATCTAAAATGGTCTAAAAATCAAGGTATGGCAGGCCCGCATGCCTTCTGGAGGCTCTAGGGAGAGCCGACTTCCCGCCTTTCCCAGTATCTAGAGTCCTCCCACATTCTTGGCTCATGGGCCTGCATCGCTCCAACCTCTGCTTCCCTCATCACATAACCTTCTTTGACTCTGGTCCTCCTTTCGCTCTCTTATACAGACCTTTGTGATTATATTGGGCCCACCTAGATAATCCAGCCTACTTCTCAAGATCCCTTATTTAATCATAAGTCTCTTTTACCATGTAAGGTAACATATTCACCGATTCCGGAGATTAAGACATCTTTGGGGTTGTAGGGCATTATTCAGCCTACTACAATGTCATACGAAAATAGAGCTAAGATTTTAGTTTATTTTCTTCATCATTGCTATATTCTTCTGAAGTAGAAATGGCCAAAAATGGAGGATTGGGGGGACAAAATGCTTTCAATTTTTTCTTTTTAATTGAGTTGCAAGATATTCCTCCAACCTACTCACCCAAAGAGAAAGCTACATGTAACCCTTAGAACTGATTCCAAAGCAGCACAGGGAAGAAATCACCCTTCTCTGGGTTCAAATCTTCTAAGACAAAATGTTTCAATGATAACAAATTCAAAGACTTGGCTTTTCCTATATAAAACCAGAAAAGCCTAAAATATTTATCTGCAGATTTTCCTCGTACATAACAACATGGATGAAGGAATAAATGATCATGAATATCGGAAATAAAATATCAAATGAAGCCACAAAAACTGTTCTCCTGAGAAATGTAAAGTACTTCTCATGTGTTATCCATAAATGCTTTGGTGTGGTTGGAAGGTATTATTCGTGCATTGCAATAGAGCCACTGCTCTTCCAATAGTGTTCAGATATAGAATTGTGGAGCTGGAAGCAGATCCAAGTTTCCTTTTTTTCTAATATATATATATTTTAAAGATACTTAGATTACATAAATGTTACACAAAAATTGTAGGAATTCCCTATGCCCCACCTCCCACTCCTCCCATAACCTCCCACATAAACATCCTTCATTAGTGTGGCACATCACCTGCAATAGATATACACATCCTGGGGCTTTGCCACTAAGCATGGACCATAGTTCACATTGTAGACCACACTCTCTCCCACACAGTTCTGCATGTTATGTAATGCTATAAAATGGCCTATATCTGTCATGGCAATGTCACTCAGGATAATTCCCAAGTCCCAAAAAAGCCACTGTATTACAACTGCTTTTCCCTCTCCCTGCCCACAAAGCATCCTGTGGCCACTGATTCCACATTAATGTTGTAATTACTTCCATTGTGTGAATCACAATATGTCTATAACAGAATACCAGTAAGTCCACTCTAGTCCATAGCTCTTCCCCCAATCCTGAGGAGTCTGAGATGGTGATGTCCACTCCACCTCCACCAAGTTTGTTGAATCATGTCTGTGTGCCTTCCCCCCACCCCATTGCCCCTGATGGCTCCCTTGTCTGTTTGCTCATTGTTTTTGCTTGTTGTTTGTGCTTGTTTTCTGTTTGTTTTTTCTTTAGGAGGCACCAGAAACCAAACCCAGGACCTCCAATGTAGGAGGTGAGCGCTCAACTGCTTGTGCCCATCTGTTCCCTGCTCATTTTGGCTTTTTGCCCATTGTCTACTCATTGTTTGCTTGTTGTCTGCTCATTGTTTTTTCTCATTGTCTGCTTGTTGTTTCTACTTGTTATTTTTGCTCATTGTCTGCTTGTTGTTTGTCTTCTTTAGGAGACACCAGGAACTGAACCTGGGACCTCCCATGTGGAAAAGCCGGCACTCACCACTTGAGCCACATCTGCTCCCCTCTGTGTGCCTTTTCATATTTTTAAGATTTATTTTATTTATTTTTCCCTTTCCCCTCCACCCTCAGTTGTTTGCGCTCACTGTCTGCTCTCTGTATCCATTCGTTGTGTGCTCATCTTCTTTTTAGAAGGCACCTGGAACCAAACCTGGGACATCCTATGTGAGAGGGAAGCACCCTTGCTTGAGCAACCTCCGCTCCCCTCTTGTTGTGTCTCTCATTGTTTCCTCATTGTATCTCTTCATTGAGTCATATTACTGAGTCATCGTGTTGCATCAGCTTACCGCACCAGCCCATTGAGTCAACTTACTGTCTTGCTCATCTTCTTTAGGGGGCACTGGGAACCAAACCCGGGACCTCCCATGTGGTAAGCAGGCACCCAACTGCTTGAGCCATATCTGCTTCCCACTCCACAGGCATTTTAGTAGTGCAAATCCTGAAAGGAGTCAGAGATGGTCTGGTCACCTCACTCAGTGCACTTAATGACCTCACCTGTGAGAGAGATTGACTAAAAGGGTAGTATTGGAGGCAGGAATAAAGAACTTCCAGAGGGGGGCGGATGTGGCTCAAATGGTTGGGCATCCGTCTGCCATATGGAGGGACCTGGGTTCGATCCCCAGGACCTCCCGGTAAAAAAAAAAAAAAAAAAAAAAAGAACTTCCAGAGTTCTCTTGTCTCAAACTTCAGAGACGTGATTTGTCTTAAGTGTCCTAATATGGAAGAGATTTTCGCCATTGATGGGGACAGAAAGAAGTTCTGAAGAGAACACGTCAACACCTTAATATGTTTTACATGAGTGACAGCTATCAATTATATAAGAGAAAGAAATATTTTCTTGATGGCCTCGTATCAGTTTCATTTTCTTGTTTTAGAATACTCTTGGGCATAATAAACTCTGAATTTTGTTCTTTGAACTTTATACCAAGCATTTTGTTATGGACAAGATGATTAATTAGGCACCTCTTTCTTCACACCACAAAGTGGAGTAACAAAGCCAACCCTTAGCTATGTCAGTAAAGAGAACAGCTCCTGAATGACTCCAGCATCTATTAATGAGGAACTCCTTAAATATGTCATTTCCTCTTTCTGAGCTAAGTTTCAAGGCTACATAAATCCTGATGATATTATGAAAAAAATTAATAAGTATGTTTCCAAATGTCAAATCAGACAGTCTAATTAGCCCATATTTTTAAGAACAAATGTACACACTAAATGCCTTGTCTAAACAATTACCTACTATATCATCAAGATTCCTTATTATTCTTAAGTATTGATACTATCTGATTCATTTACTAATTTTGCTCCTAGAATGTTACAAAGGTTGCTAAGATTTAACTCTTTTGCCTTCATCATCAACACAGTGAAGGAAGAAGTAATCTACTCCAGAGTGTTAGAACACAAATGCTTTTTGTTGTTGTTTGGTTGGGTCATTGAAAATAGAAGTTTTTAAATGATTTTAGCATGTAACTGAAATAAAAACAGGTCTACTTCTATTACTGTTCCCAAAAGTCACCCATTTTAATTCACGACAGTAGCAAAAATTTTATTTTTTAACATAACTTTCTAAGAGTATAGATAATTCTAAAATTTTTGGTAAATCCACCATCATAACAGCAGTGAAACATATAAGAGAAATAAAAGTTATTACCTAAGAATTTAATGCTTGCAAAGCACTTAAACAGTGATGTTGTTCTTCAGAGATTTCCCTGGCAGTGTCCTAGTTGTGCCTGCCTCTGAAAACCATCTGCTTACCTCTCAGGTAACTCTCGTGGGTAAACCCAGGGCAGTATTTCCTATGACAAGGGAAAATCGAAAATATCCACAGAGGAATGAGCAGTATTTCAATCTAGTAAGAAAAGTAATTCCAAAGGGTTGATGGATGAGAAGTTAAAAATGACAAGTGCTCCAAAAATTGAATAGTTCATTCATAAATCATTCAACCCAAGCAAGAGCAAAAATAATAGTGCTTGTCCCAACAATCACCAGAAAAAAAGGACACATTCCAGCAACTGGGACACATTCCAGCAATAGTACTTCCCCTACAGTCTCTAAGAACAGTGTGCTTTGGAGCGCAGGTAGGACAAAAAATAGAAACATCCATCTTAATGGGTTTAATCCTATGACACATTTCCAAAGAACAATGAAAAAGAGCAGTCCATACAGAGAGAGAGAGGAAACATAAAGCAGAACTGCATCTTTCAACAGAGAGATCCCCGAAATATTTATAAAACTATAAGAGCACTAAGCATGGCAGTCAACTTTGGCTGAAACAGACAAAGGAATTGCAAGGACATGACGGGGAGCGGGGTAGGGGATACAGACAGGGACAGGCCTGTTCTTTCCTTGATGCACACCCACCAAGAAGCCAAAAGACATTAAACAGGTTCAAGGGAAATGGTTAGATGTCAAGTTCATCATTCAGTTATCAGTCACTATGTACACACACCAAAAGCTGCCTGAGGCTACCAGCCTAAAAGTGCAAATATACCATAACATTTTCTCCATTCTCTCTTTTTTTTAAACTAGTGTTTTGATTGAAAAATAACTCTATTTCTGGTATATACTCCTAAAATTGTGTGCATTTGTGTGTGCACATATGTATTTATACACACATTTTGGTTGTTTTGTTTGTTTTCTCAAACATTTGCCTCACTTGAAAGGGACTAGATAATATTGTATTGATTGGATATATCATCATTTACTCAACTGGTCATTAATTATACAACTCGTTTATGTTCTTTACTATTAAAACTAATGTAGTGACCCTCTTTTCAGGGATATAGTCACACATGTGTAAGAATATATCTATAGGATAAATTCACAGATATTGGATTGCTGGACAAAATCTATTTGTGTTCTTAATTTTGATAGGCATTGTTCTTTTAAATTAGTTCAAAGAATTCAATCCATCACCACCACTGTATGAGAATGTCTGTTTCCATACTTTCACAATTTTATCTTTGGTGAATCTAATAGGTGAGATGGCATTTTATTTACATATTTTATTAATGTTTTAATAACATGTTATTAACATTTTGCATAACATTTTAAAAATTGTTAATATCTAATTCATATATTTTAAAGCCATTCGTATTTCCTTTAATGTGAATTTTTATTTCCTTTCATTGGATTGCTTATCTTTTCCTCACTGATTTATAGATTTAAATTCCATATTTCATCAAATCTAAGACACCATCAATTTTACTATGCACAAAGAAGGAAAAATCACTGCCAATTAAATTAAGATACAGTGCTTTCTCATCACCTATAGTTTTTAATTTGAACATATTAAAATAATTCTTAAAAAAAAAAAAAATTCTTTGACACTCAGGTAGACAGGAATTTTTTAGTCATGTTTCACTGTCACGCACATAGAAAGGAAATAAAGCAAACCAAATTTCTTCAATGTCTGACTCTTCAGAATCACCTTCCAGCCCTGAGTGCTCCACGTCCGTGGTTGCCCCACAATAGCTAAACTATGTGGTAGTGTCCCTTGTGCAATCAAAAGCACTATACTGAAGCAGTTCTTAAAACAGTCCCTATAAGACTTTTAAGTCCCTGAAAACAGCCACTGGGGCTGAACTCTTTTAAGCTGACTTTGTAAGTGGGGCCAGTCTGCTCTGGACTCTAGCAGCAAGAATGTTGTTCAACCAGTCGGATTCCCCACCTGCCCCTGGCCTCTCAGCCGTCAGTTTCCTAAAGCGAGACCATCTTAGGAAGCCTGCTGACCTCCTGACCCTAGATATGTTAAAATGGGGGGAGGGGGGGTGAATTACAATTAACAAAATACTCAGTAAGGAAGCTGACTTTGCCTGTATAAGCTGTTATATCTTTCTGAATCCAGCTTTTTTTTTTTTTATTTCAGACTTTAATATTTTTATCATGGAGAACACATTTTCATGTAGTCAAATGCATCATATTTTTTTACTTTGTGCAGTATGAATTTTATGTCTGGAGCTTTCTTTCTCTAACAGTATGAAAAAATCCATTGCCCATATTTTTCAACCAACGGTTTCTGTCGTCTTTTTTTTTTTTTTTAACTTTTAAATTTGTGATCTAATAGAATATATAGGGTGTGTATGTGTAAGTATATGTTGTGGGTGCTTAGTAGAAGGTCTGCTCTAGGGTTCCAGCTTTTTTTCCCTAAATAACTACCCAGTTTCCCACAGATACAAAATCCATCATCATTTATTAAATTCCCACATGCATGGGTTAATTTTTTCCTCTCTTTAATATACTGATCTATCTATATTTTCATGAAGTGCAACAAAATTGTCTGATATTGTGAAGCTTTATGAAATATTTTAATATCTTGCAAGGCTAGTGGACTTTTTTTTTTTTTTTTCCCTAATTCTTAACTTCTTTTAATTGAAATCATCAAAGAGAAATAGATTTCATTACATGCACAGCATGAGGGCTGCATCCTCTAGAGTTCATGCTTTATTTATTTGAATAGTTACATTTCACTCAGTGTTTTGTTGCAAATAAGTGACTTAAATTGGGAAAGAAGAGAGAAGAGAATGATTTAAAGTGAAAAGTAAAGTCTAATACATAGGAGTGAGACTCTAAAACTAAATTTTTAATGACTAATGTAAAATTTTTTTTGTTTTCCAAACAACAATCAAGTTTATTGGAATCAGGCGACAGAACAATCTCTGATCTCTGTAGCCCCTAGTGCAGCACCGGATTAGACCTTATCACTACCATCGAACTAATATTAACAGAACAAGACTCTGTTTATATGGCCCCTATCAGAGTCTGGGGACCTCTTCCACAAGGGTTAGTTGGTCTTCTCTTAGGGAGGTCCAGCCTTACTCTTTTTTTTTTTTTTTTTTTCCAAAGAAGCCCCTGTATTTCAACTGCTCATCCCCTCCTTACCCCAAAAGTGTCTAGTGGCCACTGGCTCCACCTCATTGTTATAATTTCTTCCATTGCTAGAATCACCATATGTGAACAACAGAATACCATCAAGTCCATTCTAGTCCATAGTTCTTCCCCCAATCCTGAGGGGACTGGGATGGTGATGTCCACTCCACCTCCAAGTGAGAGAGGGCTTATATTCCATGGATATGGTGGGTGGGATGATCCTGCCTGCAGATGCAGGCCCTCTCCATTCCCTGGGATGGCCACTGCCCATCATTGTCACCTCGCCAGGTGACTTGGATGAGTCCATTGAGCTGTAGGGTAGGAGTTGCAGCTCCACTGAGATTCCATGCACACCTGGCACATAGGTAGGCCAGAGGCTCCAGTCTCTGGAAGTATACCTAAAAACTTCAGCATCACATATAGGTTTGAATAGAAGGGACTGATGAACCATGTGCAGGGAGGACTTATTTGAGTCCATTTCTGTCACTCTCAGGAGCACAGATTCCAAAATAGAGCCCACTGATAAGGCATCAGTCTCTGGGTCTAACCCCACTTATACAGGACCTGGGTGTCTCCAGAGCTCTCAGGAGCCCCTCTATGTGGGGTGATAGGCACTTAGATGTTCTATGAGCTCCTACTGAGGTGTGCGTAAGAGTCACCTCTGGGATGACCTCCCGACTCTTTGAAGTCTCTTAGCCACTTGAACTCATTTGTCTTTACCTTTTCCCCCTTTAATTCAAGTTTTTTTTCCAGTTGTGTTGCCAGTTGGCACTTGGTATTAATCCCTCTTTACCGGGGAGGCTCATCCCCGGGAGTCATGTCCCACGTTGGGGGGAAGGTAATGCGATCATATGCTGAGTTTGGCTTAGAGAGAGACCACATTTAAGCAACAAGGAGGCTCCCAGGTGGCAACCCTTAGGCACCCCACAACTGCAGGCTAAGTCTCAGTTACAAGAGCAAAGACTCAAAAGGGTAGTCATCAATAAAAAGAACATATCAGTGGGTCATCTCTTTTGACAGACACTGTCCCTGCACTCAGAGGACTATTGCTGCTCCCTTGGAGACTGTGGCAGAGCTCTCCAGGCTAGGAATTCAGATTCCCTCATTTATTGTGTGATTGTCCACCCATCGTGACCATGCCCCATCTTTTGATCTTTTGATAGATTTTGTATATCTTTCATGTATATTGAGATGAACTAATTCCCATGAAACCCCCCTCCCAGACACCCCCCAACAATAATCCCCTGCAGTACCCATTATAACCCTTCTGTGATCCAAATCCTCCATGAACATGTAGTCCATAAAATAATCAAATACACTTACTAGGAAAAAGAAACAAGTATGATAAGCTTACATGCAAGAGACAAACATAAGGAAACTCAGGGGAAAAAAAAAAAAGAAAAGAAAAGGAAAAAAAAACAAATAATCAAACAAAAAACAAAATGATATAAAATATAATTAGCGGATTGGGACATTCAGAAAATGGGTAAAAAGGCAAAGGAAATGCCTTTAAAAAAAAATATATATATATATATATACACACACACACACATATATATATATATATTCATTCTTTTTTCCTTTCTCTCCTTTTTTTCTTTCCTTCCTTTAATCACTGTGTTATCGGATGTCTGGTGTGCCATGACACCTTCCCCCTCTCAATCCCCATTGTCTCCCAATTTTTCATTTGATTTACAAAGAAGTTTTAGGTCACAGCAAAGTCACATATGGAGTGCCGGAGACTCCCAGATACCAAACCACCCCAACTTCCCCACCCCATATTGACCCCCCCCTTTTTTTTAATGTTAGCATTGTTATAACTGTTATACAGATAGCAAAATACAGTAACTAAACATTGTCAATGATTTACAGTATAGTTTACAATTTAGATGATACAGTTTAATAATTTTGATGATATTTACCTTGTCTTGTGTCCATTACTGTAAGATAATGAAAAATCTTCCCCAAAACCACCAAACACCCCATTAGATCTTGACTGTTCCCTTCCCCCCAGCCCCCCAGGGCCCATGATACCACCCTCTCCCTACCCATGGAATGTCAAGATTCACAGTTACATGCCCTGGGGATTTCAACCTGCCCTTCCTAATCCACCCACCCCCCAGTGCTGCACCTCCAAACCCAGGAACACCACCACTCATCTGCCCCATCCCCAATATGCAACCACACTCTATCCCTTTACCATAGATTATGTCCATATAGGTGATGGCTCAAAGCCTGCTCTTCTCTTACTCACCTTTATTAACCTATCTTTCAGACAATGGTTCTCAGAGACTGCTCACTTTCCTCAGTTCAGATCAGTGAGGTCATATACTGTTCATCCTTCAGTGCCTGGCTTGCTTCACTCAACATAAGGTCTTCAAGATTCATCCACCTTATTCCATGTGTTAGCACTTTGTTCCTTCTTATAGCTGAGTAATATTTCATTGTATGTATGTACCACATTTTGCTTATCCATTCGTCTGTTAATGGGCACTGGGGCTGATTCCAACTTTTGGCAATGGTGAACAATGCCGCTATGAACATTCGTGTGCATATATCTGTTTGTGTTTTTGTTTTCAGTTCTTCTGGGTATATACCCAGCAGTGGAATTGCTGGATCATACGGAAGATCTATTGCTAGTTTTCTGAGGAACCGCCAAACTGTCCTCCACAGTGGCTGGACCATACCGCAGTCCCACCAGCAGTGGATGAGGGTTCCTATTCCTCCACATCCTCTCCAACATTTAGTGTCTCCTGTTTTTTTAATAGCTGCCATTCTGATGAGTGTAAGATGGTATCTCATTGTAGTTTTGATTTGCATTTCCCTGATAGCAAGTGATGTTGAGCATTTTTTCATGTGCTTTTTAGCCATTTGTATTTCTTCCTTGGAGAAGTGTCTTTTCAGGTCACTTGCCCATTTTTTAAATGGGTTGTTTGTCCTTTTATTTTCAAGGTGTAGGATTTCTTTATATATGCAGGATATTAGGCTCCTATCAGATATATGGTTGCCGAATATTTTTTCCCATTGGGTAGGCTGCCTTTTTATTTTCTTAATAACATCCTTTGAGGTGCAGAAGTTTTTAATTTTGAGGAGATCCCATTTATCAATTCTTTCTCTTGCTGCTCGTGCTTTGGCTATGAAGTTCATGAAACCATTTCCTATTACAAGGTCCTGTAGATGCTTCCCTACATTATCTTCCAAGGTTTTTATGGTTTTGGCTCTTATATTTAGATCTTTGATCCATCTTGAGTTGATTTTTGTATAAGGTGTGAGATGGTATTCTTCTCTCATTCTTTTGGATATGGATATCCAGTTCTCCAAGCACCACTTGTTAAAGAGGCCATTCTCTCCCAACTGAGTGGGCTTCATGGCCTTGTCAAATATCAGATGACTGTATATGCGAGGATCTAAATCAAAACTCTCAATTCGGTTCCATTGGTCAGTAGGTCCATCCTTGTGCCAATACCACACAGTTTTGATCACTGTAGCTTTGTAGTATGTTTTAAAGTCAGGTAATGTGATACCTCCAACTTCATTTTTCTTTTTCAATATATCTTTGGCAATTAGGGGCCTTTTGCCTCTCCAAATATATTTTGTGGTTAGTTTTTCCAGTTCCTTAAAAAATAGAGTGTTGACTTTTATTGGGATTGCATTAAATCTGTAGATTAGTTTGGGTAGGATAGACATCTTGATGATGTTTAGTCTTCCTATCCATGAACAGGGAATATTTTTTCCATTTATTTAAGTCTTCTTTGATTTCCTTTAACAGTGTTGTGTAGTTTTCTGTATATAAGTCCTTTACATCTTCAGTTAAATTTATTCCTAGGTATTTGATTCTTTTATTTACTATTGTAAATGGTATTTTTTTCCTGATTTCCTCCTCAGTTTGCTGGTTATTGGTGTACAGAAATGCTACTGATTTTTGAGTGTTGATCTTATATCCTGCAACATTACTGAACTCCTTTATAAGTTCTAGAAGCCTTGTTGTAGATTTCTCAGGGCTTTCTATGTATAGGATCATGTCATCTGCAAATAATGAAATTTTTACTTCTTCTTTTCCAATCTGGATGCCTTTTATGTCCTTTTCTTGTCTCAGTGCTCGTGCAAGTACTTCTAAGACAATGTTAAATAGGAGTGGTGATAATGGGCATCCTTCTCTTGTTCCTGATCTTAGAGGGAAAGCTTTTAGGATTTCACCATTGAAAATGATGTTAGCTTTGGGGTTTTCATATATACCCTTTATCATTTTCAGAAAGTTTCCATCTATTCCTATCTTTTGTAGTGTTTTTATGAGGAAAGAGTGCTGTAGTTTGTCTAATGCTTTTTCTGCATCTATAGAGATGATCATGTAATTTTTTTCTTTCAATCTGTTTATGTGGTGTATTACATTGATTGATTTTCTTATATTGAACCATCCTTGCATACCCGGGATGAAACCCACTTGGTCATGGTGTATAATCCTTTTGATATGTTGTTGAATGTGATTAGCAAGTATTTTGTTAAGGATTTTAGCATCTAGGTTCATTAGAGAAATTGGTCTGTAATTTCCCTTTCTTGTGGTATCTTTATTTGGTTTTGGTATTAGGGTAATGTTGGCATCATAGAATGAGTTAGGTAATATTCCTTCTACTTCTATTTTTTGGAAGAGCTTAAGTAGAATTGGTATTAGCTCTTTCCGGAATGTTTGGTAGAATTCAGCTGTGAAGCCATCTGGTCCTGGGCTCTTCTTAGTTGGGAGGTTTTTAATGACTGAGTCTATCTCTTTACTTGTAATTGGACTGTTGAGTTCATCTATTTCTTCTTTCATCAATGTCAGCTGTTTGTGAGTTTCTAGAAACTTGTCCATTTCCTCTAAATTGTCATTCTTGTTGTCATATAATTTTTCAAACTATCCTCTTATGATACTCTTTATTTCTGTGGGGTCAGTAGTGATATCACCTTGCTCATTCCTTATTTTATGTATTTGCATCTATTCTCTCTTTTTCTTTGTTAGTCTGGCTAAGGGTTTGTCAATTTTGTTGATATTCCTGAAGAACCAGCTTTTGGTTTTGTTTATTGTTTCCAGTGCTTTCTTATTCTCTATTTCATTTAGTTCTCTTTTAATCTTTGTTATTTCCTGCTTTCTACTTCCTTTAGGTTTAGTTTGTTGTTGTTTTTCCAGTTCCTCCAAGTGTGCAGTTAGGTCTTCAATTTTAGCTCTTTCTTCTTTTTTTATATATGAATTTATGGCTATGAACTTCCCTCTCAGGACTGCTTTCGCTGCATCCCATAGGTTTTGATATGTTGTATTGTCGTTTCCATTAGTTTCAAGGTAGTTACTGATTTCTTTTGAAATTTCCTCTTTGACCCACTGTTTGTCTAAGAGTGTGTTGTTTAACTTTCATATCCTTGTGCCTAACCTGTTTCTCTGGCCCTTAGTGATTTCCAACTTCATTCCATTGTGGTCAGAGAAATTACTTTGTATAATCTCAATCTTTCTGAATTCATTGAGTGTTGTTATGTGGCCTATCATGTGGTCTATTTTGGAGTATGTTCCATGTGCACTGGAGAAGAATGTAAACCCCGCTGTATTTGGGTGTAGTGTTCTGTATATGTCTATTAAGTCCAAATCTTCTAATGTATTGTTGAGTGCCTTAGTTTCTTTATTGATTCTCTGCCCAGATGTTCTGTCTAATGATGATAGTGGTGTGTTGAAGTCCCCTGCTATTATTGTAGAGGAATTTATTTCTCCTCTTAGTTTTTCCAGAGTTTGCCACACATATTTTGAGGCATCTCGATTAGGTGCGTGAATGTTGATGATTGTTCTCTCTTCTTGAGAGATTACTCCTTTTACTAATATGTAGTGTCCATCTTTGTCTCTTACTATAGTTTTGCATTTAAAGTCTATTTTGTCTGATATTAGAATAGCTACTCCTGCCCTTTTTTGGCTATTGTTAGCTTGTAAAATGGTTTTCCAGCCATTCAATTTCAGCCTCCTTGAATCCCTGGGTCGAAGGTGGGTTTCTTGTAGACAGCATATGGATGGATCATATTTTCTTATCCATTCTGCCAATCTGTGTCTTTTGATTGGTGAATTTAATCCATTAACATTCAGTGTTATTACTCGTAATGAATTTCTTACCTCAGCCATTTTTTCTTTGGGTTAATGTATGTCATATGTTGTTTTGTTTCTCTTTTTGACTTTTCAGTTATTTTTAAACTCTCCTCCAACTCTCTCTCCTTTGTTTTTTCCTTTCAACTTGTAGAGATTCCTTTAGTATTTCTTGAAGTGCTGGTTTCTTATTGACATACTCTCTTAATTTCTGTTTATCTGTGAATATTTTGAACTCTCCATCATTTTTGAATGCCAATTTTGCTGGATAGAGAATTCGTGGCTGGAAGTTTTTTTCTTTTAGTGTTTTGACTATGTCATACCACTGTCTTCTTGCCTCCATGGTTTCAGCTGAGAAATCAGCACTTAATCTTATTGTGCTTCCCTTGTATGTGATGGTTCTCTTTTCTCTTGCTGCCTTGAGTATTTTCTCTTTGTCTTGAGCATTGAACATTTTGACAAGTATATGTCTTGGAGTTGGCCTGTTGGGATTTATACTATTTAGGGTGCGCTGTGCTTCCTGGATCTGCACATCCATCTCTCTCAATAGGGTTGGGAAGTTTTCAGCCATTATTTCCTTCAACACTCCTTCTGTTCCCTTTCCCTTCTCTTCTCCTTCTGGGATGCCCATAATGCGTATGTTTGCGCGTTTTGTATTATCGGTTAATTCCCTGAGACCATGCTGAATTTTTTCTATCTTTTTGTCTATCTGTTCTACAATCTCTTTGATTTCAACTGTATTGTCTTTCATATCACTAATTCTTTCCTCTGCCTGTTCAAATCTGCTGCCATGTGAGTCCAGAGTCTTTTTCATTTCTTGGCTTGTGCCTTTGTTCACCATCATATCCATTACCTTTTTAGGTGTGTTAGCTATTTCTTCAGTATGTTCTCCCAGTGTCTTCTTTATATCCTTAATCTCTTCCTTCAGTTCTTTAAGTTGGTCCATGATATTTGTTTGGATAGCTTTGATTAGTTGTTCGATGTTCTGCATTGCTTCCTGGTTTTTATTTTGTGCATTGGACTGGTCCATGTTTTCCAGTTTCTCAGAGTCATTTGTATTTTTCTGTTGCCCTCTGGTCATCATATTATCTTGATGGGTTTGTTCAGTTGATTAGGTTTTCTCTATGCTCTAGAATTTTATTTAGCTGTTGGTTCTGCATGTGAGTTAAGTTTTCTCTTTGGCAGTTTTTCTTCTTATTTTATTTCCTTGCTTCTTTCTATGTTCCCTTGAAGGCAAAAGGTTAGGGCCAGAGGAATCAAAAGATGTAAGGAAGGCAGAAGGATAATAGAAATATTGATAAAAGTTAGAAGAGGGGCAAAGTGAGACTTAATGAGATGAATATTTAACTTGTGTAGGCAGTGTAGAGTACTAGGAAAATATATGGAGTTCCTACAATGGACTGGGAAAACAAATGGAGGAATATATATATAGTGATTTAGAAGGCTAGAATTATGAGGAGGGAGAGGAATAGTAAAGAAAGGTCTGAAAGGATAAAGTTAATACTAATAAAAAAAAAGAAGAAGAAGAAAACAAAATAGATGGAATAGAAATTGACCCCTTAAGTTGTGGGCCTATGAAAAAATGTTGTCTCTAAGAGCCACAACAGAAAACAGAAGGCAGAAAGATGCAGGAAGAATAAGCGATAGTTTGTAATACAGAATCAATATATACAGCGAGTGGGAAATTACTGTAGAAGGAGCCCAGCAAAGAAGCGACAAGCTGGCAGCACCTTTAAAAAAAAAAAAAAAATAGAAGGAAAAAGGAAGGGGGGAGGAAAGAGGAAATAATAGCAAGAGACCAGAAATAAACAGAGAGAAATGGAAGATCCACACAGGCAAGCAGTCAAACAGAGCTAAGGGGGGTCAATGATTCCCCTAGGGTCCACGTGGATCCTTCCTGCCTACTTGTGTTTATCAATCAATTTCCCCACAGGGTTACATATGCAGGTCCTGAAGCAGCTTTTAGCTATTAAACTAAATTAAAAAGAATTTATTTTTCATTTGTTGAGGTGACCTCACTTTTTTTTTTTAATTTTTATTTTTTTAGCCAAATGCAGGACCCAAAATAATTCCTCCTCTAGACCAACCCCCTTATGGAAGGGACCCTAGCTGGGCCTGTGGAAATTAATCAAGCACGTCCCACTTTCCAGACTCCCCAGGTTAGCTGTAGCTCTGTTGTTAGTCAGTGAGGAGTGATAAAGATGGCGGATTCTGCCCCTTCTGGAGCCGAGCTCGAAAGTCACCGGGCTGCTCAGTAAATCAGTTTGAGTGCAGATTCGCATCTGCTCTCAGCCTAATGCTGCTTCAGGTCAGCTTATCTGCTCCCCAAAGCTATGGGGCTGTACAGGCAGCCAGATCGATGTCTAAAAATATAAAATACCCTTCCCTGTCTTCCAACAGAACCCTCCCTTTTTTGGGAAGTGTCCCTTCTTCCTGGCTCCTTAGCGGCCCGGGTCTTATCCCTGGGTGGCTAGGGAAATCAGCTCCGTTCCCCGACCAAAATCCCCCCTCTGGTTCACCGGGTGCTGATTACCTCGTTTGTTCTGTTCACACAAGGTCCAAGGGGCGCCAGGCAGCCAGATCCCCAGAAAATAAAACTTTTTCGCCCTGCTCGCGGCTCCAGATGGCCATTTTATTTTATTTTATTTTTCCTCCCTAACCGCGGGGCTCAGCCGTCTGTGCCAAACACCACCGGGAGCCTCAAAACTCACGAATCTCTACCGTTCCATCCACGCCGTTGTTCCGCGCAGATATATGTCCCAAGCTTCTCACTCCATGCGTGCACAGCACAGACCCCTGGGCAGGACCCCGTCCACAATTGGCCTTGCTCTGGGAGCTTGCAGTGTGTGCCTTCCTACACTAACGCCATCTTGGCCTAATGTCGCTAGTGGACTTTTAATACTCCCTTTTTATAAGTTTTCTCTGATGAACTTCCTAACCAATTTAAGTTACAAAAAATCATTTTGATCTTTTGTCGCAATATTGAATTTAGGTAATTTAGACTTGCAATCTCTACAGTATCAATTTACTGTCTAAGAGCAAGGCATTCATTCTATTTATTCAAATCTCATTCTATGTTTTAAAGCTTTCATTTCACAACTCTTGTTAATAAATACTGTTATCTTTGTACTCTAGTATTTTACTATATAATAGTATTTTACTATTTTATTGCTGTCATGAATAGGATGTTTTATCCATCATATTGTCTAATTAGTTATAATTAATACATAAGGAAACTATTAATTTTGTAACCAGCTAGATTACTGCAAATTTTCTTCTTGGTTCTAAAATTCTTTTCAGTTGATTATTTTGAGTTTTCCAGTAATAAAATCACATTTTCAATAAACATTTATAATATTGCCTTACCTTTCAAGTTTTTATAACTGTGTAAAAGTTTTTTAATATCACTGAAACATCCTCAATAATATTCCATTATATTGAAGACAAGAGGCACTTTGATGGAAATATTTCAAGTAGTCCAGAATTGAGTTTGATACTGGAATATGCTCAAAAGTGCATATTTTTATCTGGTTAAGGAAGTATCTGTTTTGACATAATCCACAGTATTTTGGGGGAATAGAAGTTGAATTTTCCAGTGCATTTTCTATTGGAATGATCATTTTTTTCCTTGCTTTATATTAGATTGGTATAACCTATAAAAATCATATTAATAGCAAAATTAATATAAGGAACTGGAATACTGAACTATCTATATATTATAGGAAAATTCCCTACTCTTTTATTCTATGTAGTTCCTAATGTGCAGCTGGAATCTACTTGTTAATATTTTATTTTGGATTTTTTTACACTTATATTCATAAATGATATTTATTGGCTTATGTGATGTTTATTTGTATAGTTCTGAAGCTATCTTCGTCAAGTTTCAAAGTCAATGTTATTCTGGCTTCATAAAAATGGGAGAATTTTTCTTCTTTAGGGAATGATACTGAAAGATTATCAGAGATTACCTGTGAAATTGAATAGGTCGGAAACTTTTGCTGCTTTTTACTATTTTAATCATCATTTGATTAACTAGTAGTTTTAAGGACATTTTGGCCCCCAAATAGTTGGGTTTTTCAAAGAATGATTAATGTGATTTAATTATTAATTCTACTGTTTGTTTCACTAATATCTGTCTTCAATTTTATTAATTCATTCTGAATGTTTTTCTTGGATTTACTTTATTTTCTATATTTGCTATTTAGTTCTAGTTTTAATACATTGTGTCCAAAGAATGAGATACTTTTCCTATTTAATGGAATTTCTTAATGTTTCCTTTATTTATAGCATTGTATATGGTCAATTTTGGTAGATGTTCCAGGGAACTTTAAAAGAAGATGTATTCTGAAAGATGGAAATTTAGGAGGGGGGATGATGGATGGTGGTGATGGTAGCACAACATTGTGACCATAATTAACAGCACTGAAATATGTATCTGAATGTGATTGTGAATAAAAGGAGAAATGTTAGGTTGTATATATGGTAATAGAATAAATCCATGGAATTGCACTACACACACAGTGAACCCTAAGTTAAACCATGGACTATAGTTAGTAGTACGATCATAAAAATGTGCTTTTATCAATTCTAATAAATGAACCACACCAATGCAAGGTGTTAATAATAGGGTGGTGTGGCAGTTTGAGATTGTTTTATGAATCCCAAAAAAAGAAGGATTATGTTTGTAAATTAATCTATTCCTCTGGGTGTGATACCCTTTCATTGCAATTCAGCTGAATAGACTATGACTAGATTACTTGATAAGATACTTTGATTGGACTGTGGTGTCTCAAGTTGAGTCTCTGGCCCCTTGCTGGATCTGATATAAACAGACTCACAGCACCAGAGGAAAGGGAAATGCCATGTTTGATCCTGCCGCGTAAGGCAGGAAGCCCCAAGAGGCTGGGCCCATGGAGCAGCTGGAGGAGACCAGCCTGGCCATATGCCTGCTAGCTTACAGCTAAACTTGGGAAGAGAACAGAGTAGCCAAGACTGATATAGAGGGTCAGAAAGAGACAAGCCCTATGCCAACTTGCAGCTGAAATACAAAAGAAAGCGGAGCAGCTGAGCCTGAGAGAGGAAGCACAGATGGGAAAACAGAGACCAGGCAGAGATCAGCAGCCATCTTGCTTCACCATGTAGCAACACACTAGGGTCAACAATAGCTGACTTTGGTGAGCGCATCTCTGATAGTGCCTCGGTTTGAACCTTTCGTGGCTTTGGAACAGTACTCCAAATAAATTCCCTTTATAAGCCAACATATTTCCAGTTCTTTGCATGGCAGCCCTTTCGGAAATTAATACAAGTGTTTATGGGAATCCTGTATTTTATTGCATAATTGTTTTGCAAACCCACAACTTTTGTAATTAAAAAAAGTAATTCTGTGTTTTCAGGGTATAAAATTACACACAATACAGTCACTCTATTTATTTTATATTTGGAACATCTATTCTAGTGTGGACAAATCAGATGCATTCAAGAATTAGTAAATACTGTGAATATTGAAGAAGTCAACTATAAGGCAATTGAAAGCAGTGAATCTACATCAGAAAACATATGAGTTTATTACTTCAAAGCATTTTAATGGACAATATTAACCTGTTGGCTGGATTCAATGCCCTAACAGACCACTTGCTAACATAGTTTGATATCCTTAGTTATTTTTAGCTACTAGTTTTGATTTCAACCTTAGCTGATTTCATTTGGTTTAGATTTCCCTGCAATGTTGTTTGTCCTGTTTTATTTTAACCTTTCAGAAAAAATTTTAAGAATCATCTCTCATAATACAACACATTTCAGAATTTAATCAAATATTTTTCTTTCATAATTTGAGTTTAGTTCATATATATTTGTTAATATGATCCTTGTAATGTTATCTTGATTTGTGTAACACTTTCTCTTTTATGTGGTTCTTTTTATTGTTTTTGTTTTATTTTACTATATATTCTTGTTCTTTTCTTTTTCTATTGTTTATTGTATTTTCTTTCTCATTCTGAAAGTGTTAGTCAGAAGAGAGACACCTGTTATCATCTCCCAGGGAGGGATGTCACTGCATGGGAGTAGCAGAGAGCATACCAATACCTGCCATCAGAAATAGGCATCCTACAGTCTCAAATTACTTCATGGTTTAGAGGTGTTGGGACCTCCGATTAAAGTATGACTCACACAGGTCAAATTTTACTCCCCTAGAGCCTTGTCAGCTTCAGTAGTGGTTTTGGTCTCCCATGGCCAGCAGGTCTCAATCCACTGGTCAATGCAGGGAGATGATCTATGTGCACCCATCTTGAGCCATAGTTGAAGGATCCCACTCCCTCCTAACTGGGAACAAATATAGTAGGGGGGTGGGCCAGGTGCCATAAATCTTACATACTTTGGCCAAGCTTTCTGCAGTGACTGTTTACATAGTCTCAAAACAAAAAGGGGAAAAAATGTCCAGAAGGTCACTATGTGGCAGGGGATCAGTTTTATCTCCAGGCACTCCTGAGAAAGAGTCAGTCCACATTTATCAACCCATCCTAGAAGCCAGCTATCACATCTGGTTCTGAGAACAGGGTTTATTGTGTGAGTCATAGGGAAAAGTGGTAGGCTGCACTGGGACCATTCCCTACCACAGCAAGAAAACTAGCCTGACTTTAGCTCTTCTTGTTACATTTAGGAATTTACATGGTGTGCTTATATTCCTATTTCTTAAGCGAGCAACATGATTTGTCCTCATCTTTTTATATTTTATTATGGAAAATTAGGAAATTATTAAACTTTAAATTCTTTTCCCATTTATTTACCATAGACCCTCCTCTCGATTATGCACAAATAATTGTTTTCATTCTTCAAGGTCTATTATTATACTGTTTAAAATAATTTACTTACATTTTTGTTACTTGGATCATCAGGTTTAAAGAGTTATTAATGGTCCCTCCATTAAACATAAAAATGTTGATGCAACTGCCCTTCATTGCCCCCACCCAGCTCCCACTTTATAAAGTATTTTATTACTGCTACATTATAAAGGTTTAGTATATGGAAATTCTGTTCTTTTTTTTTTTTTTTTTTTTTTTAAGATTTTATTTATTTATTCATTTATCCCCCCCTTGCTGCTTGTGCTCGCTGGGTCAGCTAACCACGCCGTGCGGGCAGGCTTGCCTTCACCCATATGGTAAACGGGAGCCCTGCTGATTGAGCCACAGCCGCTTCCCGGAAATTCTGTTCTTTAACAACAGTCTCACAGTTGATTAATTTTAGTTCTGTATGTAAATGAAATTTACTTTTAACAAAAATTTCATAACCACAACATCTCCTATTGTATCTTGTTTGACTAAATTTTCAACATAAAGTAGATATTTAAAGAAAGGATCATGAGAACCACTTTCTTGCTCTCTATTCTTCCTTAATACATTTTTAAAATGTATCTATGATTTTATACATGACTTAGAATTTGGCTAACATATGTTGGACAATAAACAAGTCTCAAAAAATCTTAAAAGATTGGAATCATAAAAACTTTGTTTTCCAATCACAATTGAAAGATAATAGAATTCAATAAAGAAGGAAAGCTGGAAAATTGACAAATATGTGGAAATTAAATAACATCCCTAAATAATCAAAAAAGAAATCACAAAGGAAATTAGAAAATACTTGGGAATGAATGAAAATGAAAACATAACATACCAAAATTCCTGGGATGCACCTATAGCAGTGCACCTAAAGCAGGTATAAAGGCATATGTTAACAAAAATGAAAAATCCCAACTAAAGCTTTGACCTAAATAACCTACAAAAAGAAGAGCAAACTAAACTCAAAGTAAGCAGAATAAAGGAAATATTAAAGATTAGAGAAGAAATAAAAGAATTAAAGAATAGAAAAACAGTAGAGAAAATCAATAAAAGAAAAAGGTGATTTTTTAAAAAAATCAACTAATTGACAAACTTCCAGCTAGATTAACCAAGAAAAAATGAGGGAAGAATGAATATTAGCAAAATCAGACATGAAAGAGGAAAGATTATGACAATTTTTTTAGAAATGAAAAGGATTATAGTGGAATAGTATGAAGAATAATACAAGAACAAGTGAGATAACTTGAATGAAATGAAAACATTCCTAGAGAAACACAACTAATGAAACTAACTTACAAAGAAACAGAAATCTGAACAGAACTATAACAAGTAAAGATATAGGATTAGCAATCAAAAACTTCCCACAAAGGAAAAACAAGAATCAGATGACTTTGCTAATGATTTCTACTAAACATGTAAAGAAGAATTAACACCAATCTTTCACAAATTCTTCCAAAAAAAAAAAAAAATAGTAGAGGAGAGACCACTTCCCAAGTCATACTATGAAGCCAATATTGATATTTGGTATTACTCTGATATCAAAACCAGACAAAGACACTACACACAAAAAAATAATAATATCCCTTATGAATAGAGTTGCAAGAGTCAGCAAAAAAAACAGCAAATGATTCAAAAGGCAATAACCCAAAAATGCCAGCAATCATTCAAAAGTTGATAAAGCAAGTAAGATTTATCTCAGGAATGCAAGATTGGTTCAGCATATGAATATCTATGTATTACATCATATCAATAGAATGAAGGGAAAATTTTTTTCACATGATAATCTCAGTAGGTACAGAAAAAATATTTGACAAAATTTAGCACTCTTTCATGATTAAAAAAAATACTCAAACTAGAAATAGAAGGAGCTTCCTCAACCTGATAAAGGATATCTATGAAAATCCCATAGGTAACATCATACTTAATGGTGAAAGACAGAATGCTTTCTCCCTAAGATTAGGAACAAAACAAGGATAACCACTTTCACCACTACTATTCAACATTGTATTGGAAGTTTTAGCCAAAGCAATTAGGCAAGAAAAAGAAATGAAAGACATCCAGACTGGAAAGAAAGAAGAAAAACTATAAATATTCACAGATGTCATAGAAAATGCTAAAGAATCCTACAAAACAAACAAACAAAAACTTTTAGGACTAAATAAATGAGTTCAGGAAGGTTGCAGCATACAAAAATATCAATAAAATATTTTATTGAAAATAAAATCAATTTTATTTCTAAACACTAGGAATGAAAACAAGAACATGCATAATTATTCATGAAGAAAGTATCTTGGCCTCACTTAGATCCATGGTGACATCAGATCCTGATATTAATTAATTTCTTCACCAAATTAAGAAAATTCTGATCCTTAAAATCAAAATGTTCAGTTTCTCAAACCTGTCATCTATTTATATAAAGATCACTTTTGCATTTTAGTATCTTTTTTGTTCTTTTTTATATGACTAATTTTTGAAATATTATTTTTATTTTTCATTTATTGCTCAAACTCTGGCAACTTATATTTTCTATCTTTTGCTTGTATTTTCATTTCTTTGCAAGCTTGTGTGTTTTCTCTGTGTGGCCTTGTCAAAATGCCCCTAGAAACATGTTCATAGTGCTTTTTTCCATCTAGATATGATTTTTTGTATTATTTATATTTTCTATCACTCCTGTATTTGATAGATTTCTTTCCTCCTTGGTGTTGGTGTTCTCTAACTAACAATACATCTGTCGCATATTAAAGAACAGGTTGCAGAGGACATGGAGATGAATTGGAGCACTGGCTACTTTAATATGAGGTTTTATTTCTTGGAATGATTTCTTATAAAATCTGCTTTATCTTAAGCCCTAAGGACATATTCTGGATCATGGATCTGTATCTCCTTATTGAGATAAGCAAGAGGTATGTGGGACTCATTGTGAAACACTTTTTTTCTATTATTCAGCATTCATTTATTTCTTCTCAACTGACTTGAAACAGTGTCTGCCAAGCTGATTGTGACCGGCATGATCTAATCTATAACTTAATCTGCTTATTTGGCATGACATTTCTGCACGTCTTTTCCCTTTTCACCTCTTCACATGGCATCTCCCACTATGGAAAAATTCCATGGCCAACTCAAGCCTCCAGATTTTACTGTTCAAAGTAAGGGCTTCTTGGCTAGATCCTTCAAGTCTTGGAGGACATGATGCCTAAGATGCATCTAAATTTCACACTACTTGTCTACTATTGTTTGACATTAGTGATTTGGGTTTTAGCTGTCTCCTAGTTTAATTGAAGATGGACATTCTCCTTTTTAAAAATAAATTGCATTATTTTTATTGGTGTTATAAATGGAGTAGATTATAAGCACCTTAACTTTGCCATCTTCAACTGGAAGCTTCCAACTTTATATTTATTAAAATAATTTATATATTTGCTTTTTCTCTTAGTGAAGTTTATGAATTTTGTAAAATTCCATGGGGAGATAAAAACTCATATCACATTTTTCATTTTTCTCTACCAGATAATACTTGGAGAATTTTAATGTTTAGTTAATTTTCATCTCTTGTTAGTGTATCAGAATTTCCTATCATAATGGCAGACTTAATGGGACCCCATATTCCACAAAGACACAAGGAGATTACAGATAATATATTACCAAATGAAATATACTGCCTATTGAAATTTGAAGCCAAGAAAAGAAGACATCTAGGTGCCTGAAATAAAGTGGGAATTCAAAGTAAAAAGGTAATGAGAAGCTCTTATTGGGATACACCTCTTGGGAGGTGTATTGAAGTCATCAACTTTGTAGGGAGTAGAATATCTTCAGTGAAAGATACCATTTCCCCTCTACTTCTTTCATAGTGAAGAATCAATTAATTTGGATAAAGTAAATAAATCAAGACATAAGGAATATCAGAAAGCAAGGAAGATATCAAAAACTTATCAAAGAAGTGAACATGAAGTGACTGCCATTAGCCAAAAGTTGACATTTAAATGTTTAATGAATGAAATATAATAAAACCTGAATATATTAAAAATCCCTTTTAGTTCATGATGTTACCTCCAAATGCAAAATGCTAATTGAATATTATTAAAAGACTCTAGGAAACAACCTTAACAAATATGGAAGGAATGAGAGAACTAGAAAGTCTACATTTTGTAATCCTCAAAATCTAATTGATCGGCTCCTCGCACCCCGGGCCGACGAGGCTCAGTAAGGTGGCCGCGTGCTGGACGCCGCCCACTCCGCCTCAGCCCCAGGTCGGTGGGGTCCCTGCCCCGCCCCCCAGGCAGCCACTCACATTGATCCTGTGGAAGTTGACGCTCCAGTTGGCTCCGGCCCGCGAGGGGATGAAGCGGTCCCCGTGCTTGCTGGGGGAGGACACGGGGGAGCTGGCGGGCGTCAGCGTGCGCCGCATCTCCGCGACCTGGGGGGCAGGGCGTGGGTCGGTGCCAGCTGCGACGGCCCCTTCCCCTCGGCCCTCAGCACGGTCCCACTAGCCCTGCCTCGCGCCCGGGCCCTGGCGCCGCTGCACGGAGGGCGGGTCTGGAGAACCCGAGGAGCAGAGGTCGCACGCTGCAGCCGGAGGCTCTCGTGCCCGGAACGCGGCCTCTGCAGGAGGGCGGTGGGAGGCCGCCGGGGGCCGGGGCGGCTGGAGGAGCGACGTGCAAGCACGGCACTGGCCGCGCAGACCGTTTTCAAGGGGCCAGTGGCGGGAGCCACGTTCGCGACGTCATGCTGCCATCACCGCCCTCGATTTCCAAAGCTTTTTTATCACTCCAAACAGAAACTACCCCCTTCTGCCTCCCTTCCACCCCCAATAAACCTTAAAAAATAAAAAAAAAATAAATAAAAATAAATCTAATTGATTTAGGTAATGATCATGAACAGATAAAACAAGTAGATAAGAGACTGGTGGAGAAATTTAAAACAGAGTTCAGGTTTTCACCTGTTTGAATGTGGGCCAATCAGTCATAGTGGCCCCCTCACATTATACAATATGAAGCACAGAGCATGATCTATACAGAATTCCTGCCAATTATTGAAATCTCCATCTAATGAAGACTCTAGCACTAACTTCTATCTAAAAAAAAATAGAGATATAAAAGAAAAAAAATACATCATGAGGAAGAAATTGAACAAATCCAAAATATGGGACATCCTACAGAACAAATGAACTGGATAATGCAATAACTCAATGACAGGAGAAAAATTAGAAGAACCATTTTTCTCTAGAACAATTCTAGAACTAAAGGTCCTTATGAAAAACAATCAAACATAATGGGTTGGCCTTGTTTAGATTTGAATCAAACAAACTAATTGTAAAGAAAAAAAATTTTTTTTAACTGGGGAAATTTAAATTTAACTATGGCCTAGGATTTAGAGTACATGAAATAAAAATATTAAGGAAAATAAGCATTAAATTTTAAAAATCTAAATAATTAAACACATTAAAAAATAGAACATTGTCAAAAGGTAAGGCAATCACCAGTTGACTAAGATGGTGGCCGAAGATGCTCCAGAGTTTCATTTCCCCACATAATCATTAAACAATTAGCAAAAAACGGGTAGAATCATTTTATTTAAAACTCCAGAAAATAGTTAAAGGGTTGCAAAACTGGGCATGTGACAAATTGAAAAACAAACAAACAAAAAGCAGCTTTAAAAATAGTAGGAAGGGAAGCGGCTGTGGCTCAATCAGTAGGGCTCCCGTTTACCATATGGGAGGCCCCGGGTTCGGTTCCCAGGGTCTCCTGGTGAAGGCAAGCCCGCCCGCGGCGTGGTTAACTGACCCAGCGAGCATGAGCAGCAAGGGGGGGATAAATGAATAAATAAATAAAATCTTTAAAAATAAATAAATAAATAAATAAAAAATAAAAATAAAAATAGTAGGAAGACTCCAGTTCATAGGACAACTAACGCGGAGGTGAGGATGGACAACTACCATACTAAGGAACGGAGAAAGTCTACAATTGCAAGCAAGAGAGCGCCATCCATCGGCCCTATAGGATCACTGCCCCCTCTCAATTAGAGGTGGAGTGGGCGTCACCATCCCAGAATCCTCAGGACTGGGGAATGAACTATGGACTAAAGTAGACTTACTGGTATTCTATTATATACTTATTGTGATTCTAGAAAAGGAAGAAATTATATCATTGTTGTGGAGGCAGTGGCCACTGGAGGTGCTGACAGCAGGGAGAGGGAAAAAGAGGTGTAATATAGGGACACTTTCAGAACTTTGAATTGTCCTAAATGGCATTGCAACGACAGATACAGGCTATGATAAATCTTGCCATAACCTATGGAATTGGGTGCGAAAAACTACAATGTAAACTTTAATCCATGCTTAGTAGCAATGCTCCAAAATGTGTTCATCAATTGCAGTGAATGAACCTCACTAATGAAGGATGTTGTTAATGTGGGAAAATGTGGGAGGCGTGGGGGGCGGGGCGTATGAAAATCCCCTATATTTTTTAAGTGACATTTGTATAATCTAAGTATCTTTAAAAACCAAAAAAAAAAAAAAATTTAAATTTAAATTAAATTAAAAAAAAAAAAAACAGTAGGAGGAGCTCATGGCACAATTGCTGCCCCCACTCATCTGCTGCCTGCTATAGTATGGAGCTAGCCTGCATTCCCATTTTAGATCCCTGACCTTATTCTAGAGGGAGCACAGTACCTCTATGCACATACTGGGGTGCCAGTATGTCAGTGTCAATCTGTGGGTGGCAAGCTTGAAAGACTGAATCAAGAAACTCATCTTTGGCTGACCCTCCTAGAACTTGCCTTGCAGGCAGAAGCAGTTTGCACACAGATAAAACTGTGTAAGAAACAATTAAGTTGAAGTGGCCTGGGGCAAAGGATTACCAGCTTTAAGACACACAATAGAGCAACCTGGTGGGGGAAACAGTCTATTTCATAGGGAGTAGAGGGGACACTGAGTTTCCTGTAAATAGGGGAATTTCTAAGGCCACAAGTGAGTGCAAGCCCAGAACCAGGCACAGGCTCAGAAAAGACAGAGAGAAGCCCACACTTGCACCATGGCTGATTTTCTTGATTGGAGGGCTAAACTCTGAAGTAGAGCACAAGCTAATACAGAGCCAATTTGCAAAGAATGTGAAAGATGTTTTTTGCAGTGTCTTGTTTGTTTTTGGTAGCTCCTGGGATTCAGGGAAATTTCTGTCATGACCCTAGTTGTATACAAACTTAAGAAACAGTTAAGGGATTGAATCCAAGAGTTAACACATTAAAATATTGAAAGGTACAGTGTGCAACAAAAGAATACAGGACAAACAAATAAAAAGGAAATGATGAGGGAAGCAGATGTTGCTCCAACAGTTGGGTGCCCGCCTCCCACATGGGAGGTCCTGGGTTCCCTTCCCAGTGCCTCCTGAAAAAAACAAAAATAACAAACAACAAGCAAAACAAATGATAAAACCAACTCAGGGAAGCCAATGTGGCTCAGGGGTTGAGCGTCACCTTTCCACATATGAGGTCCTAGGTTCAATCCCCAGCCCCCAGTACCTCAAAGAATAGAATCGAATGGAATGGAATGGAATGGAATGGAATGGAATGGAATGGAATGGAATGGAATGGAATGGAATGGAATGGAATGGAATAGAATAGAATAGAATAGAATAGAATAGAATAGAATAGAATAGAATAGAATAGAATAGAATAGAATAGAATAGAATAGAATAGAATAGAATAGAAAAATAAAATAGGAAATGATGGTCCCCCCAAAGGAAAAAGATAAAAATCCAGGAATCATCAATAAAGAAGGCCAGATTCTGCACATACCAGACAAAGATTTTTTTTTAAAAATCTTCAAAATACTCAAAGAGATAAAAGAAAACATGGAGAAAGAACTAAAGGATATAGGAAACATTAAATGGACAATAAGAATCTCAATAAAAAGACATATTATTAAAAAGGAACCAAACAGAAATACTGAAGTTAAAGACCACTATAACTGAAATAAAATTTCCCTAGAGGATTTTAACAGCAGATTAGGGCTGCCAGAAAAAAAAAGTATCAGTGAATGCAAACACAAAATTGAAATGATTCAGATAGAGGAGCAAAAAGAAAAAAGAATGAAAACTTGAACAGAGCCTAAGAGACCTGTGGTATACCATCTAGCATACCAATATATGTATTATGAGAGTCCCATAAGCAGAAGAAAGAAAGAAGGGGGTGGAAGAATATGCAAAGACATAATGGCAGAAAACTTCCTAAGTTTAATTAAAGACATGAATATACATATTCAAGATGCCCAACAAAACCCAAACAGGATAAGAAAGGAGAACTATGCCCAAGGACAAGGATAGAGTTCTGAAAGATGCAAGCCAAAGGAATGTGATGTGTATAAAGGAACTGCAATAAGATTAAGCTCCAATTTCTCATCAGAAATCATGCCGACAAGAAGACAGTGGGACAAAATATTTAAAGTGTGGAAAGAAAACAATTGCTAATCAAGAATTTCATATCCAGCAGGACAGTCTTTTAAAATGAGGGAGAGGTAAAAAACATTCCCTGATAAACAAAATCTAGGGGAGTTTGCCATCACTACACTTACCCTACAAACAATGCTAATGGGAATTTTTTGATCGAAAGTAAAGGACAATAGACCATGGATTGAAGTAACTATATGGGTAATTATAAATGCCAGTGCAATTGTATTGTATTTTTTGGTATGTAGCTCCACTTTTTACTTCTTACAGGTTCTAAGATGCAAATGCATAATAATAATGATAAATCCATGGTTTGGGGCATACAACATATAAAGATATATTTTATAAAAATTACAACAGTAAGTGGAGGAACAGAGGAGTATAGGAACTGAGTTTGTGTATGCTTTTGAAGTTAAGTTGTTATCAAATCAAAAACATTTGTTATAGATTTTGGATGTTAAATTTAAACCCCAAAGAAACTACAAGAAAATATTGAAAAATATATACAGAAGAAAATGAGAAGTGTCTTAAAACAGTACACTTCAAAAAATCAAATAAATTTGAAAGCAGAAATTAGTGGAAGAATTGAGGGACAGAAAGATATGAGATTTCTGAAAACCAAAGAGCAAAATGGCAGAAGAATGACCTGCACTATCAATAGTTACTCTAAATGTTTATAGGTACAACTTTCTAGTCAAAGGGCAAAGATTGTCAGAATGGATTTTTAAAAAAAAGCATGGTCCAACTTTATGGTGTTTGTATTAGTCTGCCAAAGGGGTGCCATGCAAAGTACCAGAAATCTGTTGCCTTTTATAAAGGGTATTTATTTTGGGATAAAACTTTACAGTCCCAAGGCCATGGAAAGTCCAACTCAAGATGCCATAAGAAATACTTTCTAATCAAAGTCAGCTGCCACATGCTGAAGCAAGATGGTGGGCCATCTCTGCCTGGTCTCTTTTCCCTCTGGGCTTCCTCTTCCTCTTGACCTCCATGGACCCAGCCTCTTGAAGCTTCATGCTTAAATGTTCCTGTAGTCCTTTCTCTCCTGGCATAGGGCTTCTTTCTTTCCAGACCTTCTAAATCAGCCTTGGCTGTTAAGCTCTCTTCATTTCAGCTGTAAGCAGTCAGGCAAAATGGCTCATCTCTCCCCAGGGGTTCAGCCGTTTGAGCCTTCTCCTTTCTGTCACATGACAGGATCAAAAATGACAGAGCTCTCTCTTCTTGTGTGTCTGTGCGAGTGTCCATTTATATCAGACCCAGCAAGAGGGTGGGGACTCAACCTGAGTCACAGACATTAACATAGTCAAATCAAAAGCCAAAAGCAATTATATCAAATACCCCTCAGCTGAATTTAATGAAATCAAAGGATATCACACCAAGAGGAATAAATTAGTTTACAAACATAATCTTTCTCTTTTTGGGATTCATAAAATAATCTCAAACTGCCACACTCACCTTAAATTCAAAGACACCAGTTGATGGAAAATGAAAAGATAGTGGATCCCTACCTCAAACCATATACCAAAACTAACTCACACCGGATCAAAGACCTAAATATAAGAACCAAAACTTTAAAACTTCTAGAAGAAAATATAGGGTATCATCTTCAGGAATTTGTTAGGCAGTGGTTTTTAGACTTTACATCAAAAGCACAAGCAACAAAAGAAAAAAATAGATAAATGGGCCTCCATCAAAATTTAAAACTTTTGTACCCCAAAAGACTCCATCATGAAAGTAAAAAGATAGTAGTGTGGAAAAAAAAAAAAAAAAGACAATAGTATGGGTAAAAATATTTGGAAAACATATATCCAATAAGGATTTAATTCCCAGAATATGTAAGAAGTCCTACAACCTCAGCAAGAAAAAGACAAATGAACCAATTAAAAAATGGGAAAATTTTTTTGAATAGACATTTCTCCAAGTATGATATACAAATGGCCAAAAAACAACTTGAAAAGAATCTCAACATCATTAGTTAATAGGGAAATGCAAATCAAAATCACAATGAGATACCATTTCACACTCACTAGAATGGCCACTATTAAAAAAATGTAAAATATCAAACATTGGAAATGATGTCAAGAAGTAGGAACAATCATATTGTTGTTGATGGGGATATTGAGTGGTACATTCAATGTGGAAAACAGATTGGTGTTTTCCTCAGAAGTATAGAATTATCATGTGACTCAGCAATCCCACTTCTAAGTATACACCCAAAAGAATTGAAAGCAGGCACACGAAGAGATATTTGCACACTGATGTTCATGCAGCATTATTCACAATTGCCAAAAGGTGGAAGTAACCCAAGTGTCCATCAAATATTGTATGACCGCTGTTTTGATTTGCCAAAGGGCTGCCAATGCAAAGTACCAGAAATGGGTTGGCTTTTATAAAGGGAATTTATTTGGGGTAAACGCTTACAGATCTAAGACCATGAAAAGTCCAACTCAAATCACTTTTAGAGGTGCTTTCTCTCCAAAATCAGTTGCCACGTGGTGAAGTAAGATGGCCACCAATCTCTGCCAAGGTCTCCTCCTTTTTGCAGCTGTAGGCAAACCTGGCATAGAGCTTGTCTCTTACTGGGCTTCCTCTCTCAGTCTAGGTGGCTCCACTTTCTTCCCGAGTTTAGCTGTAAGCTATCAGGAATATGTCTCATTTCTCCCTGGGCATCAGCTCTTTGAGCCTCTTATGGGATTTCTCTCTTTGCAGCTCAGCTGTAGGCAAAACTGGAGTCCTTTCTCTCATCATTGCAGGATCAATATGGTGGCTTCCTTTTATCTGTGTCTCTGTCTGTCTCTGTGTGTCCATTTATATAGGACCCAGCCAGAGGGTGGAGACCCAAGCTGGCTTATGCCTCACTAACACAGTCCAATCAAAAGCCCTGAATAGATCTTATCAAGTAATCTAATCAAAGGACCCTCAACCTAAATTAATGCAATGGAAGGTAATCACACCCACAGGAATAGATTAGTTTAAAAACACAATCTTTCTCTCTTTGGGATTCATAAAATAATCTCAAGCTATCTCAATCTAATTGATATGAAACAATTAGAATAAGCAATTCATAGAGTCAGAAGCAAGAATATAGCTTCCCAAGGACTGGAGTGGGGACAGGGAATGGGAAGTTAATGCTTAATTTGTACAGAGTATTTGTTTGGTGTGATGGAAAAAGTTTGGTAATGATGATGCTGATTGTAGCATCATCCATTACCAAATTGTTAATGTGATTAACTCCACTGAATTACGTATTGAATGTAGTTAAAGGGGGAAATTTTAGGTTGTAAATATTAGAAGCAAAAATTTTAACAAATACATGGAAATATACAACACAAACAGAGAACCCCAGTGTAAACTATGGAATATAGTTTATAGTATAATTATTATAATATTGTTTCATCAGTTATTAAAGAAGTGCCACACTTATGCAAAGTGTTAATAAAATGGAGAACTGTGTATTGAGGGGGTTTATATGGGAACTCTGTATCTTCTGCATGATTTTCCTATTAACCTACAACTTCTCTAATTTAAAAAGAAAACTGAATTTTTATAAAGTTAGGGCAAACAAATGAAATATTTTCAGGATTAGGTGAAATATTGAAAGAAACAAACAATAATCTAAAAATAACTATGATTAATGTTAACAGCTTAACTGGAAAATGTATATAATATACATGAAAAGATGGAAAATTTTAGCAGAGTAATAGAAAATATAAAAAGGAGTCAAACAGAGCAGATACAACAAACGTGAGGAAAGAACAATTAAAACCGAAGATAAATAAGTCATATAGGGAAGCGGCTGTGGCTCAATCAGTAGGGCTCCCGTTTACCATATGGGAGGCCCCGGGTTCGGTTCCCAGGGCCTCCTGGTAAAGGCAAGCCCGCCTGCACGGCGTGGTTAGCTGACCCAGCGAGCACAAGCAGCAAGGGGGGTATAAATGAATAAATAAATAAAATCTTTAAAAAATAAAAAAATAAAAAAAAAATAAGTCATATAAATTACTCAAACACAATTAATTTTTACACCACATGGGAAGTATTGTAATATTATTTGAAGACAGACTATGGCTATTTAAAGATGTATATTGTAAACCTTAGAGAATCCACTTTTAAAAAATGAAAAAGTGGTATAAATAAGAAGATAATAGTGGATATAAATGGAAGCAAAAAATATTTCAATTGAAAAAAGCAGGCAGAGATAAAGAACAAAGAAATAGTGAAACAATAGAAATCAACTAGCAATATAGTAGCTTTTAACCATACCAATAATTACATTAAATAAAAATCTTCTGAATGCATGAATTAAAAGACAGAGATTATCAGAGTGGATTTTAAAAATGACTCAATGGTATGCCTGTTCTCTATACGAAATTCTCTTTAAGTATAGAGAAATAGAACAAAAATAAAAGAATGAAAAATAATATATTGTTCAAACACTAATGAAAAGAAAACTGGACTGGCTACACAGTAAAAAAAGACCTCAGAACAATATCACCAGGGATAAAGATGAACATTGCATAATAATACAAGGGTTCATTCAACAATATGTTGTAGCAATTCTAAAAATGTATACATCTAACAACAGATTGTCAGAATACATGAAACAAAAGTTTACAAAACAAATCCACAATTATTGTTGGATATCCAACACTTCTCACTTAGTAAATCATAAAACAAGTAGAGAGCAAGTCAGTAAGATAGAAGTCCTGCCAAATACTAACTTAATCAATTTCATATAATTAATATTTACAAAGCAATCTCCCAAACTATAGTAAAATACACTTTATTTTTAAGTGCCCATGACTCCAGGGATGGAAGGGTAAGGAGAACGCTTTACCTACCCTGGGATATCCTCAGGAATTTCTATCTTTAGGGACACACTATCTCTAACATCCAGAACATGTTACCATTCAAAAATGCCCTTTGATCAAAAGGCTTGAAACATACAGGGAAAATTCTCTCCCAACAAAAAGAAGTCATAAGATATTTCAAAGAATTGAAATCATAGAATTTGTGCTCTCTGAACGTAATGCAATTAAATTAGAAACCATTAACACACTATTCATAGAGTCATGGGTCAAAGAGGAAGTCATGAAGGAAACCAGAAAACATTTTCAAAGAAAAGAAATTGAAAACACAAAATAGCAAAATTTATGGGATACAACTAAAACAGTATTTAAATTTTATAGCATTAAATGTTTATATTTGAAAAGGAAAGACATATCAAATAAATAACCAGTTTTGACTTTAAGAACCTAGAAAAGGAGCAGCAAATTAAACTGAAAGCAAGCAAAAAGAAGAAAAGAATAAAAATAACAACAGACATCAGTGAAATTGAAAACAGAAAAACTATGAAAGTCAATGAATCCAAAAGCTGTATCTTTGTAAAGATCAATAAAATTGATAAACCTCTATCCAGAAAAAAATTTTTAAATAAATAAATAAGAGAGAAGACATAAAATACCAATATCATGAATGAATGAGGGACTAACTGTACAGAACCTAAAGACAAAAAATAGTAAGAATATTCTGACCAATTATTGCCCATTTGCCAATTTGGATGAAATGTATAAATCCCTTCAAAGATAAATTACCAAAGCTCATTCAAGAAGAAATAGATAATCTGAATAGTCCTATATCAAACAAATAATTAAATTTATAGATAAAACACTTCCAACAAAGAAATCTTAAGGCCCAAATTATTTCAGTGATTAATTCTATCAGCCTGTAAGTGTAAAAATCCTTAATAAAATCTTAGCAAATTAAAACAGAAAAATATAAAAAAGATAATGTCTCATGATCAAGCAGAGTTTATCCTGGGAATATATGTAAATACCCAGGAAAATTAAAAACAGATATTCAAAAAAAATATTTGTACCCAAATGTTCATGGCAGCACTATTCACAGTAGCCAAAAAGTGAAAACAAACAAAAAGTCCATCAACTAATGAATGGATAACAAATTATGCCATACAATGTTATATTATTCAGCCAAAATGGAATTAAATACTGATACATACTGCAACATGGATGAACCTCAAAAATATGTTAAATGAAAGAAACCAGACACAAAAGGCCATGTATTGTATGATTTAATTTATATGAAATATACAAAATAGGTAATCCATAGAAACAGAAAGTACATTGGTGAATGCCTGGGGCTAGTGGGAGGGCAGACTGGGGAGTGATTACTTACTGTGTTTTGGGAACTCTTTTGGGGTAATGAAAGTATTTTGGAAGTACATAGAAGTGGTGGTGGCACAACACTGGGAGTGTTCTATGCCACCAAATTTTATACTTCAACAAGATTAATTTTGGTTATCTGAATTTTACCTCAATTTTAAAAAACTTAAAATTTTAAAACTTCTAAAAAAAAAAAATCAAGGAAACCCTCTTAAACTTGTGATAGGCAGAGTTTTTTTTTAGGTGGGACATAAAAAGCATGGGTCAAAAAATAATTTTGTTCTTCAAAAGTGACCATAACAAATGAAATGAAAAGACACAAACCTGAAGAAAATATTTGCAAAAGATATAAAATTCACTCTTATACTCACAAATAATAAGAGAAGGGAACCTGATTTATTTAATGAGTCAAAAGTTGGAAGAGTCATTTCTCAGAAGAAACCTTAGCAATAGCCAATAAGCACGTGAAAAGTTTCTGAAGATCATTAGTTATAAGGAAAACACAAATTAAAACTAAATCAGATAAATACTACATACCCACTGGAATGACTAAAACACAAAAGAGTGAATAATACAAAGTGTGGATGAGGATGTTGAACAACTAGAACTTTCATATATTGCCACTGGGAAGTAAAATAATTTGGCATATATTACTGTACAACCCAACAATTCCTAGGTATTTCTTTACCCAAGAGAAGTAAAAACGTATGACTACACAAAGACTTATACATGAAATTTCATGGCATTTTTGTTTCTAAGAAGTCAAAAAATAAAATGTGCACCAACATAATGGAATATAATTCAGAAATAAAAAAATAACAAACAACTATTACTTGGAACAACTTGGCTTGATCTCAAAAATATTATGCGATATAAAAGAAAGCACATATAAAAGTCTACATACTATGTGATTCCCTTTATATATATTTCTTAAAAAGGCAAATGTCTATAATGACAAGAAGCAGATCAGTGGTTGCATAGGGCTAAAGGTAGAGAGTAGACTGACTACCAAGAGGTATAAGGGAAATTTTTGGAGTGATAAAAATGTTCTATACCTTCATTGTAGTAGCAGTTTTGTCAAAATTCATCAAAATGTAAAATTTAAGTTTACTTTAAAAGTGAAGATAAAATTAAAAATTTTTCAGTAAACAAAATCCTGAAAATAATTGTCAGCAGCAGACCAGCATCATAAGATAGAATCATGGAGCTGTAGAAAGAAATAAAGAACAACAGAAAAAAGTAAATATGGCATTAAATATAAAATAAATTGCGTAAGACACAATAATAATAATAATGTCCTGTTGAGTTTATAACCCATGTACAATATATGTATGACATAGTATTACAAAGAATGGAGGATATGTGCTAGAGGCATCTTGTATGGTACATTAGAGCCATTGGTTTGCATCTCATTCTAGCTCAGCATTTAGTGACTTCATACTGGTAGCTTGAAATCAGCCACAGTGGAAGTATTTACATCAGGGAAATAGGTAAATACTACAAATCACAGCTTTTTCTCTCTCCACAAGGCAGTTGTTACAACATTTACCAGCACACTACTGCATGTAAGATTTTGCATTGTTCAGAAAAAATAATGTAAGACTATATTACTAAAACTGATAGAAAAGAGTGAAATAGTAAATATTTGATTAATCCAAATGAAGGCAGGAAAGGAAGAACAAACAAAAAAAGAAGGGATAGGCTCTATAAAAAATAAATAGCAAACTGATAGTTTTAAACCTAGATATATAATTTACATTAAATGTGACTGGAATAATATTCAGTTAAAAAGCAAAATTTGTAAGACTGGATAGAAATAAAGACTTGAATACATGCTGTTTTTCACGGGCATTATGTTGACATAAGAAATTAGCCACAAAAAAGTACATATTGTATCATCCCATTTATATGAAATGAAATGAGGCATTTGCCTATTATTGCCATGTGGTGATAGAGGCCAGAATTGTGGTTACCTCTGGGCAGATTTACAAAATGAGTGAGACAAAACAGAGCCTTCTTGTATGCTAGAATTATTTTTAAATCTTGATCCAATTAGGGGTTATATGGGTATCTATATATATGTAAAATGTATTAATCTGTATACCTAGATTTTTGCATTTTAATATACAATACCTCAGTAAAAATTTTTAAAAATATAAACAAACATTGACAATACAAAGAAAATAATAATTTCTTGTAGAGTTTTAAAAAACAGGGTATTACAAATGCACAGAAATTTTGAGTTCTTAAACTGGTAAAGAGATGAATGAAAACATTTTTTAAGGTCCTTGCATTGTACACAAGAGAATTTTTTTTAAATGACTATAAGTTTTGATGGAGTTTAAGAGGAAAGAATAACCACTTATATTAATGAAACAGAGGGCATAATTTCCATATTAGCAGAATGGAAAAATGGATTGAGAAAAAAAAATTTAATCATTCCAAAAGCATCAAGGAAAAAAGGAAGAGAAACCTAGAACCTACAGTACAAAGAGAACAAAATAAGTCTAAGATTGTCAGACTGGATATTTCAAAAATCAACTTTCATATACTTATAAGACACATCTAAAACATAAGGCTACAGTAAGGTTGAAAGTAAAATGGAATAACAGTCATGGTATTAATATCAGAGAAAATAGACCACAAGGAAAAAATCATTACTAGAGATAAAGATCACTTTTTGGTGATAAAATTTCCCCCCAAGAAGATACATATTCTAAATTTTAAATCTGTATGCACCTAATAACATAAACTCAAAATATATGAAAACCTGATGAAAAGGGAGATAGGATTTATGTTATCAATTTGACCAGGATTCAATGTTACTAAAATAGAAGGATGATTATTTTTTTCTCCTAAAAAATAGCAACTACATTTTAGTAGAATCCAATTCTCTCTCTGAATTAAGGGTTTACCCTACCCACACAATGGCAAAACATCTTGTGTCCCATTGGCACCAATAACCAGTCACCCTATTTTTAAAAAAAAATCTCCACAAAATCCCTCTTTAACTGATGTTACAGAAAAGCTGTGACATGAAATGATCAATGTTGTGACACTGAAGTCTAAAGATGAAAAATGAAAATTGAAGTGTTTATTTTGGATCCAATAGAGAACATATTGAAAAAGACTTAAAATGTTGATATAAACAATTTTCCTTCTTCCTCTCTCCACCCGTCTTTTTGTGACAGGCCAATCCTCTTCCATGAAACACGTGATCAGAAGGGTCCATACCACTTGTCAATCATAAAAGCAAAGAAACTTGCTGATGTTTTGGTGGTAAATAATCTTTAAATGATATCTCTGCTAATGGTGCAAAAATATGTATAAATCTTAAATTTTTGTTTATTCTAATTTTTCTATGGTAACAATTTTTAAAAGGGATGTTATAAATACATTAAGCATGATTACAAAAATTCAACTCTGACAATAGCAACCTATGGAATTTTATGCTTTTACATTGCAAATGTGCTGAATTTTGGAAAAACTTAGTAAATTAAATCTTCTGAAGGTTCTTTAATGTTTAAAAAGGAAAGTTCTGACATGCCCTTTGGGGAACCAAATCATTCTTTTAATATAAGTAACAATTCCATAATGTATACATTTTGATGTTCATATTTTTGCACTATATTTGTACTAAAGATATATTAATTGCTGCAAACTGTCAAAGACTTATAGACTTGTAAAATAAAATTTAACAAAATCATATGCATACTGATTCTAACTTTTTAAAATATTTGTTTTATTTGATGTGGTGAAAGCATAACTTAATATTTTTATCATAACAATATTTTCTTTCAAAAGCTTACCTCTTTGAGACCTTTGACTTTTCCTGGAAAACATTTTAAAATATACTGATTAAGTTTAGCTTTCAGCCTTTGGGGTGGAATATGACTAAATTAACTCCAAATAACTTACATTAGCTAATCTTTTAACCTCATTGAGTATGTGGAATTCACAGTTCCTTTGATAAACTCTTCTGAGATTTGAAATTCTCAGAGCCATAAAGTTAATTTCAGAAGATTCTTTGAAGCAAGATCTCTTCTCAGGGAGGCTGGTTACTCACTGGGTAAGGAAGAGCTTCCCAGTCATAAATATGGTACAGCTGGGAAATCAAATGATCAAAGGACCTTTAGTCAAATCATGTATCTCTGGAAAACAGCCATAATCAGGGAGTTCCTGTCCACATTTCAGAAAAACAATCTCCAATATTCAGAATTCATGCTAGAATTATAACAGAAATCAAGTCATATTAGTTCAATCAAAATGTGGAGTCTCCAAAGAATCAAAGAAAAAGCAGCTCCATGAAACCAAAGGGTAACTGGAAGCCAGGAGGTACAAGTAGTCAAGACTCCCTCCTTATCTCTCCATTGCTTCTCTCTGGGCATGGGCTTTATCCTCTCCTAACACAGACTAGCTTCTTCCACATTATCAGAGATAAGGCCACCAGAACCTCTGGGCTCATGTCTCAATTATATAAGTAATGCACAAATCTAGCAAAATAATAGTAACAGCAACAACAACAATAACAATAATAACATTCAAAATGGAAAGTAAAAGTTTTCCTCCCAAATGATAAGGGAAATATGCCAGAAATTTTAGAACTAATGGACAAAAGTCTCAAAATTATAACGGATCAACCAGTGCAAGCATAATAAATGGAAGAAAAAAATAGAAGATTTTGCCACATGAGTGATAAAGAAAAGATCCCTAACAGCTCCCAGAAGGAAAACAAATGGACGGGAGGGCATCTATGAAAAGAAATGGAAATCAGAAAGGCTTTCGATTTCTCAATAAAACACTTGGCACTAAAAGGCTATAAATGGTCCAGTTCTATATATATTCAACCTACCAATTATGAGAGAAGACAGAATGAAAATATTTTCAGTCAAGCAAGGATTCAACAATATTGCCTCCTGTGCTCTCTTTCTTAGGTATTTTCCAGAAAATGTTCTTAAAGTAAGTGAAGGAGTAAACCAAGAAAAAAGGAACGCATGCATCAAGAAAATAATGTAATTCAGTCCCACTCCCTGATTTCAAAAGTCTTTTATTCAAATTTCTAGGAAAACAGCATATTTATCAGCCATTGGATTATGTACCACATACTGGAGCACAAAATAGGGAAAAGCAACCAAAGGGAATCCCAGGACAAGAGCTAGAGAAAATGGTCTAGTTTGCAGAAGGTCATTGTAGGACTGTACAAGGGGAGTCCTCAGCAAGGACAAATAAAAATTGTTACAGATTTTTAAACTGTGTATGAGCACTTAGATAAATGAATGTAAGATGCATGACTGAGCTATTGGTGTATTTGAAAAAATATATACTATGTATATAGAAAGCAATCATTAACACCAAAGACAAAGCAAAAAATCATAAAGCTTAGGAAACATACTCCATTCTTTCAATAAACATGCAAGCACTACTGATTTAACTTTGCATTGTGATATAGTTATAGTGTAAGGAAAATAAGTGGGTGGTAGAAAAGCTAAACCTTTAACTACTACAAAATAAGTCTTAGGTAATATCTAAAAGTGGTAATAAAGGCATATTGTTTAGAAAATGAGATAAACTCAAATAAAAAAAACTTGCGGTTGAAAGTGACTGTATTTAGATACTGAACTTGAGAGTGAGAGGGGGCAGGGCAGAGGACTGCTGTATTTTATTATAAACTTTATGGAACTATATACATTTATTCTTCATATAAAAATAAAAATTAATTTAAAATAAGCAAAAGTAATCTTCCCCGTCACAATTATACTTCTCAAGGGCAACCACTGATAACAATGTCTATTTTATTCATTCTGGTGCTTACTATTAATAGCACCAGAATGTTAATATTATAATTACATTACACATTTTCATTATTCAAAACTTGAGATGATACATTAATTCTCAGACATGAAATATGAGGCATTTTTGTATACTGCCATTTCTGCCCCTTCTCTCAATTTTTATGTTATTTATTCATACTTTCAACAAGTATTTATTGAACCCCTTTATGTTCTAGCCACTTGGGATAAATAAGTGAACAAAATATATAAATATTCCTGGCATTGTGGAGTTTACATTGTAGCAAGGGTAGACAAAAAAATAAACAAACAAGTCTTGTATATAAATAAACAATACAGTAATGTTAAATGACGATAAGACTGTGCTGCAATTGCCTATCCACTGTTATCACTGGGCACAGAAGCACCAAGAGATGCCCCCAGTGAATCTCCTGGCTTCTAGACACTCACTTCCCTGCCCCATTTTAACATGAAACCTGGCTCTTTCTGGTATCCAGGGTCAATCATCCCTGCCAATATACCAACTTCTTTCTTGGCCTGATGGGATATTGGCATAAGGAGCTCAAAGTGCCAGTCATAGCTTCAACCTCTGTGGAACTCTCACTATTCCTTTGGTGGAAGTATTCTTCTGGGAATTCCAGAATGTCTAAGTCTGCAGGCACAAGAATCCTAATTCTACAAGTGGGTCACTATGAGTGATGGCAAGAGTAGCCAGTCTTACATCAACCCCTTTTGCTCCCAAAGCAATTCTAGTTACTAGAAAAACATCACCATATATTGGAAACTGGTTCAGTGCATGTACCACATCTTGGAGAAGAGCAACCCAAACCCTCAAGGTTTTATGCTCAAGCTGGTTCCCTTAGCTGAGCCTGTAACAGGACACTCTATCATTCTACTTCTGGGTTGTGAGGTATATTGAGAAACAAGTAGATTCCGCAGTCATGGGCCAATTTTCATACCTCTTTTGATATAAAACTTGTCTCTTCGTGTGAGACTATGTTGTGCAGAATACCCATGACAATAGGTCCGGTTCAGAAAAGATGGAGAGGACCCTGCATTTCTCTTTTGATTCAGGCTGATCTTCTTGATAGGAGGGCTAAACACTGAAGGAGAGCAACAGTCAACATGGAGGCAATTTGGTATACACCTACAATGGAATATTATTCAGCCATAAAAAGAAATGAAGCTCTGGTACATGTAACAGCATGAATGAACCTTGAAGACATCATGTTGAGTGTCATGGGCCAGACATAAAAGGACAAATATTCTAAGATCTCACTGGTAAGAAATAATTAGAATAAGCAAATTCATAGAGTCGGAAACTAGAATACAGTTTCCCAGGGGCCGGAGTGAGGATAGGGAATGGGAAGTTAATGCTTAATTTGTACTGAGTTTCTGTTTAGTGTGATGGAAACGTTTCGGTAATGGATGGTAGTGAAGGTAGCACAACATTGTCAATGTAATCAACACCTCTGAATTATATATTTGAAAGAGGTTGAAAGGGGAATATGTTACTAGAATACATTTTTTTAAAACCCTAAGAATGTATAACACAAACTATTAACTATTGAGTATAATTAATAGTGTAATTAATAATAATATTGTTTCATCAATTGTAATAAAGGTGTCACACTAAATCCAAGTGTTAATAACAGGGAAAATTGTGTTTGGGAGGTATATGGAACTCCGCATTTTCTGCATGATTTTTTTTTTAAGACTTATTTAATTATCTCTCTCCACCCTCTTGTTGTTTTGCACTTGCTGTGATGTTATCACTTCCAGTAGTATGAGGAAAAGGAATAATAAGATTATATATTTAACAGTGTCTTTGAGTGATTTTTATTTTTCATGGATTTAAGATTTCCAACCAGTAGGGCTGCATAAGACTATGGTTAAAATGATTTTATTTTTTCCCAGTTTGTATAGTTTGAAGCATAGGCGACAACAAATTATTATTACTTCCTCTTTTTGGACTGCGAGGCGGCTGGCATTTTAACTCGTAATCTGAATGTCTGCATTGGTTCTACTGTTAGCATCTTAACTGGAGCTGAGGCTACAGCCCATAGCGCGGAATTTAAACTTAGCCCATTGTTGTAAGGGTCCAGTTACAAGAGTTCAGCTGCAGTGTCTGCAGCACTGAAAGCATACCTTGCCCCTTCTGAGAGAAGGAGGGGACCAATGTCACAGTCGTTGGGGTGTGCACGGAGGACACTCATGGGTGATTTCATGAGCTGCTGGTGACAGGCAGTTGGAACTGCTGGGCTAGGCACCACAAGGTCTGGTATCCACGATGTTTGCCTTTTCGGTGGAGCCACTCTGCTGCTTTTTGGGTCTCAATGATATGGCTCTAGATCTTCGCGAGGGCATCTGCCTCAACAGTCCCAAGAGAGATGTTAGAGGAGGGGGCAGGGACATGATAGACGGTTACCTGTTGCTGCTGGCAGGTATCCCAGATATTTTTCCACAGATCTCTCTTCCCCAAAGGGCAGCCCACAACAGTTCACTGTTCCTGTCTTGTACTTTGGCTTCTTCTCGCAATTGTGACTAAAGCCCAAGGAGTATTTGTTTAAAATGTTGCCTCTGCCACAGACTCCAGGCAAAGCCAATATTGGTACTGGCTACATCCAATTTACAGGGTAAGTTAAGGTTCACCACCACCACCCCTTACTTCTTAAACTTGTGTTATTGCCCTCTTTTCTCTTTTTTTTCCTAAAATGTAGACTGCTTGGGGTGGGGGGGTTCTCATTTCCATGCACAACCTTTTCTGATTAATACATATAACGGTTTTAATATCTGAGCTAAATGAGGGATTAAGGATTTTCAGTACCTCAACAATATTATAAACTCTTAGAAAACATTGTACTTTATCAATTGCAACAGAGGGTACAGTTTTTTGTTTTACTTAACTAAACAACATTTAAGAACTTGGTAGACAGCCAGGACTTTGTAGTTTGTCCCAATTGTTTGCCTGTCTCAGGCCCTTAAGATAAGATACCATTGTCTCTGATGCTTCTTTTAATTCTAAAAAAAGGATTGCTGGTTAACATAATATCATCAATAGGGTTACAGCCACAGGTTTTTCCATGCAGCCAGAATCTTTGCCCCCAATCCAGGGTAGATGGTTGGGCTATGCACACAGCATTGGGGAAGCACTGCAAAATCCACAGCCTTGGGGAAGCACTGCAAAATCTACCATTGGCCTTCTCACATGAATGTGAATGCTGGCTGATTTGACTTGCCTAAAGAGATACTAAAGAAAGCCTTAGCAAGTTTTAAAACAAAGTGATAGTGACATAACCGGATATTATTTTTGCAACAAGCTTGCAATATTTGGCACTGCTGCAGACAGCAATGGTGTTATTTTAATTTACGATAATCTACTGTTATGCATCACCTCTGGCAACCCTCAATAGCCACTCTTTTTCTGCATCCATAGACCTGTTTTTTTAGAGGAGGAGGGGCAAATTAGATGAATACAAGCTAAAGCATCCACTTCTTGATTTCTAGGAGGAAAAGTTGTTTCTGTGACACATACTATTTTTTAAAAAATAATTAAAACCATGACTAATAACACTATAATATTATACTGAAACATTTTTCAATTTTCAGGAATTTTATATACTCTTTAAGTATTCATATGAACATTTTACTGATACAACTTTGATTAACAGAGGGTTAAAGAATCTCTTTTAGAGCCTTCTTGTTGCTCAAATGTGGCCTCTCTCTAAGCCAAACTCAGCATATAAATGCATTACCTTCCCCCCAGTATGGGACGTGACTCCCAGTGATGAGCCTCCCTGGCACCATGGGATTACTACCAAGCACTAACCAGCAATGCAACTAGGAAAACACTTTGAATAAAAGGGGGAAAAGGTAAAGACAAATGACTAAGAGACTTCAAAGTGAGTCGGGAGGTCATCCCAGAGGTCATGCTTATGTACATCTCAGCAGGATCTCATAGACTTCCAAAGTGGATACTACCTCAAATGGTGGGGCTCCTGAGGGCTCTGTAGACACCTAGGTCCTATGGTCATGGCAGATAGTTCCAGAGTTTGGTGCCTTGCCAGTGGGCCCTACTTTGAAGTCTGTGCTCCTGAGAGTGACAGAGTTGGACTCACTTATGGCTTCCCTACACGTGGCTCTTCTGTCCCTTCTATTTGAACCTATAGTTGGTGCTGGAGTTAGCAGGTATACATCTAAGAGATTTGAATCTTTGGGCTGTCCATGTGCCAGCTGGGCCCTGAGCCTCAGTGGAGTTGCAACACCTACTCCTCAGTTCATTGGACACACCCAGGTCAACTAACAAGAAGGTGAGGATGGACAACCACCATACCAAGGGAACAAGAGAGCCTATAACTGCAAGCAAGAGTCCCATCCATTGGTTGTATGGGATTGAAGCCCCCCTCTCAATTAGAGGTGGAGTGGACATGACCATCCCAGAATCCTCAGGATTGGGAAATGAACTATGGACTAGAGTGGACTTAATGGTATTCTACAATAGACTTGTTGAGATTTTAGCAATGGAAGAAATTACAGCATTGATGTGGAGGCAGTGGCCACTGGAGGCTCTGAGAGCTGGGGGAGGGAAAGACAGGGGTAATGAAGGGGCTTTGTCGGGACTTTGTCGGGACTTGAATGGCATTGCAATAACGGATATATGCCATTATATATCTTCCCATAGCCTGCAGAGTTGTGTGGGAAAAGCGTAAACCACAATGTGTCCATGCTTAATGGCAATGCCCCAGGATGCATTTATCAACTGCAATGAATATGCCACAGTAATGAAGGATGTTCTTTATGTGGAGGGTATGGGAGGTGAGAGGAGCGGGGCATATGGGAATCCCTATATTTTTTGTGTAACATTTGTGTAATCTAAGTATCTTTTTTAAAAATTAAAAAATACATTTAAAAAAAGAATCTTTTAATTTCATAACACTTGTAAACACTTTCCATTCAACTTATAATATATCAAATGAACTCAACTATTCTATTATTTCACTTTTTCCCAAGGTGAAAGATATTTTTCAGGATTTGATTCTGAGAAGACAGGTTTGAACATTATGATCTTTTAAAGTGATAAGATTTATTTTTCTTAAACAGCCAAGGAAACGATAAGGTTAAACTATAAGAAGCTATTTTGAAAAAAGAGAGTTTTTCTTTTGTATACTGATTAGTCAGGAGAAAAACTTTTTGCAAACTTTTGCTGAAACAGACCACTGATTTGGGGAATTTTGTTATTTTAACAGAGAAAGAACAAAATTTTAACTTTGCATCAGTATACTACTTGATATTACAGCTTTTAAAACTATCGATAGACCCAATAAATTTTATTTAACTACAAAAATTTCTTTTTCACAAACTTTCTGCACTTTCTGTATTCATTCAGGTTTTGTTTTATATTTTAACTTTTCTTTATAACCATTTTATTTTAGAACAAAATTACTGTCTTTTTCTTTAATAATAAAAATGAATGCTATACACCCTACATACATAAGTTACTAAAATGATTTTGGGAACTGTCTCAAAGCAAATTTCTTATACAATTATCATGATTAATTAATTAACAGGTATTTTATTTTAGCAGTACAGGAAAAACTACTTTCCCATTATTTTATGAACACCTAAGATTCCCAATGGAATCAAAATTATCTTCTCCCTATTACCACTTTAATATGCAGATTGAGGTGGCCTCTGACAGGTTTTCCTGTTATGCATCAATTCAGTTTCTGTTTACTAATGACTTCCTGTAATTAGCCATTTGAATATTTCAGTTTAAGCAATGCTTCTACAAACTTCTTATAACTATTCATAACCACATAGAGTACAGTTACTTCATTTCAAAACAAATTCTGCCTTCACAGAACACATTCCCATACTTAATGCTACCACGATACCTTCTACAACTTGCCATAATCATTCAAGTTTTGTCCTACATATTTCCATCCTGATTTTATGAAAACCTGGCATCTTCTCTTAGGACAAAACACACTTTCTTGAATAAACTTATCAAATTTCAGTCAGCACTCCTACAAACATTTTTTTTTTTTTCACATCCTTCATTTCATTCTGTGAAGAAAAATAAACTATTCGTTTCAATTTAGGCAAGAACTATTTTTTATGAAGAGATTTGTAGTAATCTCATTAGTCAAGACTTACAATTTTCATCACTTTAAAGATTTAATATACATAATCAAATTTATCTTATTAGCATTCATACTTATTTATTAATATAAGCACTAATTTAATTTTTGATCATTTGAATAGAGCTCTTTTAAGAATTTTCATTTATCAATTTAATATTACCATCCAGAGGTATTAAAATATACACTGGCACTGAACAAATAGACAAACAAAAAGAGTTAAGACACACTGACAGAAACATAAAGCTCATTAACTTGACTCATAATTCTTATTCCTTTGGTATGGTTATTTTTAGGCTTTTCATTATTTTATATATTTGATTTTACCGCTTTTAAGTTTGTTGTTTTTCATCAGTGTTGCTCTTGTAATATGCAAGCTTGTTTTTGAAAACACTTTTACTATTTGAGCATTATAAATGCAGTTAAGCTTTAATTTAGCAGTTTAAATTGACAAGATAGACAGGTATTTAACACATATATTTTGGATTATTGCTTTTTAGGAGTAAACTTAGACTTAGGAGTTAGATAAAAGCTTACTTGTAAGAGGCGAGCAATTGTGGTTTGTCAAGTAAGATTATTAGGGACAGCTCGGTATTGAAATTTTTGATAAAACGAGAAGGATCAGAGGAATAGAATCTGAGAAAGTGTTTTATTTGGGAGAGATCAGAGAGAGAGAAGGGGACATGTACATGCATAATGCTTTCTGCCTGGGCCACTTCCTAGAGAGGGAGGAAAGGAACTGGGGAAGGGGGCTGGAGAGTGGGGAGTTGGGCTCGAGAACGGGTGGTGGGTGGGGAGTAGGGAGCAGGTTCAAGGGGAGGTGTGGGGGAATGGCAGGAGGATGGAGCAAGTTCAGAGGGCGCTGATAAGGCATACGGTGATGGAGGAGGGGCGTGATGGGAGGGATCAGAGTTGGAAGAAGGGTGTTCTGTGTGTGGAAGGCAGGGAGGAGTGGGAGGGGCGGTAAGCACAGCCCCTGGTGCCTGTATGAGAAGGGGAGAAAGTTTGGGTGGAAGGCGATGAGCACAAGGAGGGGGAGGAAGGAGAGGAAGAAGAAAGCTTTTGTGGTTTTTGGTATAAACGAAGAATTTGGTAAGAAGAACATGATTGACAGAGGAAGGGGCGGTTACAAAGATAAAAGAAGGGCTGAACGTAAGGAATTTTGGGCCACTGCACTGGGTAAAGTTCTTTAAGTCTTGGAGAATTTGGAATTCGAAAGTGTCATTTTCTGGCCATTGACTTTCATTGCCCAATTCGGCCACACAGAGGTCAAATAGAAAATGAACTTTTTAGGTCTGATATCTCCTTCTGGGTTTAGAATTTTAAAGTTGTGAAGGAGACAACCCAGAGGCATGGTTTTTGGGGCAGTCAAAATTGAATTCTCCATTTTAGGTGGCATGGGTAAGACTAAGGATCTCTAGAAAGGAAAGAACAGGGGAGATTCCAAGTGAGACAGGTGTCCCCAAGTCAGTCAGAAATCACCCAAGGAAACAGGAGACCATGCTTGGAGCAGGACGTCTCCAGAGCCAAGGGTCTCTTCCCACGAGGATGCAGACCTACCGCCCTCCATGGCCCTTGGGGACAGTGAGGATCACTGACCTAGCATTAGGATTTTTGGTTTTCAGTGGGTTGTCTTGGACAATGGAAAAAGGAGAGAGAGAGAGAGAGCAGGATCCTCCAGCAGAGAAATCCTTGACTTATCCAGCTATGATTCGGTGTCCATGTTGGATGGATTCTCTTGGCAGCAGCAAGGTGGAGATCCCTCACCAATCAGTCTCAGTGACCCCAGACCTGGGTTTTTCGGCACCAAATATTGGAGAAAAATGGCGCTCACTGGGATGTGGAGACTGATGATTGCAGGCAGAAAGTTTATTGGGAAGCTCTCCCAACAGAGGGGGTCTAAAGAATAGACTTCAGCCCCCCCCCACTGACAAGGTAGGGGTCTGAAGAGAGACTTCAGCCCTCCCATGGAAGGTGGTGGATATGACTTTATACAGTACATCAATAGGCGGGGGAAACCGAGTACAGCTTGGGGCCAAATGGCTAGAGGGTAGTGGGCTAGGAGATACGGTATTCTTGGAATGTGGGAGGGGTTGGTGGTGCCTGGGTCTGGAGGGGTTGAAGGCCCTTATCTGCTCCACTTTGTTTATTTTGGGAGGGGATGGGCTGCCTCCTAGCCTCAGGCTATGGCTTGCTCAATCAGTCAGGTGGATCATGGTCTTATCACCTGTTAATCATTGCAAACCTCATAAGACGGAACCTCTAACACTCATCTTCTTTTAGGAGGCACTGGGAACCTCTGCTTCCTGCTTTTGTTGTGTCTCTCATTATGTTTTTCTTCTTGTGTTTCTTGTTGTGTCAACTTGCTGTACCTTCCCATCGTGCCCGGCTCACTGTCTTCTTTAGGAGGCACAGGGAACCAAACCAGGGACCTCCCATGTGGTAGGCTCAGTTGCTTGAGCCACATCCACTTCCCATGCATGATTTTTTTGTGAACCTACAATTTTGCTAATAAAAAAGAAATTTTTTAAAAAAGTGCTGGATTGTTATTTTCTTCCTTTCACTTGTAACATTTTGAACTTTTGTGAATATACAGTCACCTCCCTAATGGTGAACAATTATTAGGTGAGTTTTTCTCCAATTCTGGGATGAATGCTATGGAGTACAACTTCCCTTTTTTAGGATTGCCACAAGGAAACTATGTGACCTCAGACTGAAGACATCACTATCTAAGTTTCAGTCTTCTCCATTCCAGACCAAAGTTCTATCATTTCACATAAGACATAAGATGAATAGTTTAAAAGTTTCAGAACTGTAACAATAAAGTACAGAAGCTGGACACACATACTCTTCTGCTACAACAGAACTGGAATAATTTATGGCAAATGTTTATCCCCATTCTCATCAATCATGCCTTGAAACATTCTGGTAAGATTCCCATTTTGTTAAAAATGAACACATGCTGAAGCAGCACCTTGTCACTTTGGTTTTCCTGGCTGAATTTAGTGTCTAGTGATTTTTTGTGGGGGGTCCTCATTCTTTCCATTATCATTAAGCTGTCAATCTTTTGAGGATTCTAAGTCCAAGACTGATTTCTAACTGGATAATCTCAAGAGCTATAATCTCATTTCCTAAAAATGCTTTTCCTGGCCTGGAACGCATGCTCCTGCTGATTCCAAAGCACTCTTACTCTTGGCATTTTTTATTAGGGCTTTTGCTACCACCCTTAGTTCTTCATTCATTCTCTCTCCTGCTTACCTTCCCTCACTCACTGAAGTATTCTTTGATCTTAATAGTATTTGTGAATGAAAGAAGAAATGATTACTAAATAAGTCAAAATCAACATAAAATACCAAGTAGAGAAAATGTTCCTTGATTTTCTTTTAAAACTGACCAGTAAGTAAAATGATCTGTTGATTGTGGTAGTTTGGAGCTATGTACCTCAGAAAAACATGTTCTCAACCTTAATCCATTCCTATGGATGTGAACCCATTTAAGTAGGACCTTTTTTTTTTTCATTTTAAAAACAATTTATTGAAGTATATCATTCATACACGAACATACATAAACAATAAATGTTTAGTAACATTGTGAACTTACAAAACAAACATGCATAACATCATACAGGGCTCCCATACATCACCCCACCACAAATACTTTGCATTGTTGTGAAACATTTGTTAACAGATTATGAAAGAGTATTGTCAAAGTATTACTACTAATTATAGTCCATATCTCACTCCCCTATACTTTTTTTAAGGATTTATTTATTTATTAACTTTTATCCCCACCACGCCCCCATTTTTCCTCTTTTTGTGTCCATTCACTGGGCAACTCTCTGTATCCATTTCCTGCCCTCTCTTCTCATCCTTCTCCTGTCTTCACTGGGATTCGATCCTTGGAACCTCCGATGTGGGAGAGAGGTGTCCTACCCCCCGTGCTACCTTAGTTCCTGGTTTTCCAGCATGTCTCGTCTTGACTCTCCCTTGTGTCATTCTCCTGTTATGTCATCATCTTGCTGTGTGGCTCACAGGACCTGGTGGCCCACGTGCCTTCTATATTTTTCTCTTTTTTATTTTTACCAGCATCAAACCCAGGTCCCTCCATATGGGAGATGGACACCCAACCATTTGAGCCACATCCATTGCCCTGCTATATCTCTTAAGGTTGACCAAAGATACCTAGATTTATAGTCATTTCCCACACAGGATGGTCATAAAATAAATCAGGCTTGGTTTATCACCAGCATTCTAAAAACCAGACCTAGGGAGAAAAACTAGGTCTGGGGACACATGCATGGTTTCTGATATAGCGAATGTTTAGCCTACCCTGATTATCACAAAATCAGGACAGTGAGAATATTTGCAGGAAGTAGGACTTTTTTATGAGATTACTTCATTGAAAGTGTGGCTCAACTGAATCAGGATGGGTCTTAACCCTATTACTGAAGTCCTTTTTAAGGAGAGAGAAATTCATACAGTGAGAGAGAAAGTCATGGGAAAAAGCTGGAAGTCAACGGGACCTGGAGATGCCAGAAGAGGCTGCTATGTGCACTGACATGTGACAGAAAAGCCAAGATCAAGGAGAGCCTAGAAGCCAGCCCCAAAACACCTCAGTCTTCTGGAAGAAAGCATGACCTTGATGATGCTTTCATTCTGGACTTCTAGACCCAAAGCCACAAGCCAATAAAGTCCCATTGTTTAAGCCAACCTATTGCATGATATTTGTTTTAGCAGTCAGGAAGCTAAAACACTGATGAACTTGCATAGTTGGAATGTGGGAGAGTATTCCCGCACATGTGTTAGAGAGTTGTATTTTAGTGATGAATTTTTGCTCCTTTAATCTAGCCCCATCCCACCACACTGCCTCAGCAAGGCCTGCACCTACTATAACCCAGTTAAATCACACTACTAGGATTCCTCAAACACTATGACATACCTGCCAATGTTTACTCTCTTTCTCCAAATGTTCACTACTTTTATCCACTGCACACACCCTCCTGATTTTTTTCTATCCATCTAAATCCTTATGAGGAGGGTTTAATACACAGGTTCACTTTGAGTTTAAACATTAAAAAAAGATAGAGTTAAACTTGGTCTTTTATAAGTCTGAAGCAGAAAAAAGGAAAGGGACTTTGAAGTTCATATAAATAAACAACAACAAAAAAAAGTCTTTGAGACCATATTAGTCTGCCAAAGGGGTGCTGATGCAAAGTACCAGAAATCTGTTGGCTTTTATCAAGGGTATTTATTTGGAGTAAAATCTTACAGTTACAAGACCCTAAAGAATCCAGCTCAAGGTTGCTTTCTCACCAAAGTCAGTTGCCATGTGTTGAAGCACGATGGTTGCTGATCTCTCCCTTCTGGCTTTTCTCTCAGCTGCAGGCTGGCATAGGGCTTGTCTCTCACGGCTTCCTCTTTCTCCTGGCATAGGGATCGTTTCTTTCCAGGAATCCCATATCAGTCTCAGCTCTCTTCCAAAGGTCAGCTGTAAGCTATCAGGGAAATGGCTCATCTCTCCTTTGGGCTCCAGGATCAAAATTGACAGAGCTCTCTATTTTCCCATGTGTCTTTTTTTTTTTTTTTTTTTTTTTTTTTTTTAGTAGGCAAAGAAGTAAAGAGTTTATTAGAAACAAGAAAAGAGTACACAGTCATAGACATAGACTGTGGTGTGCTGCAGATTGAGATGTGCATGTGGGGCCTGAAGTTAGGCCCTTTTAAGACTTTTATTCCTCCCCCTGCATAATGTTGGGTAGGCCCCAGTTCTTTGTTGTTCTGATTGTCCCACCTTAGCTCTCAGGGGGTCAATGGAGAGGGCTTTTGTTTGAAGGTACCAGGGGCTTCCCCTTGACCTCAAATGGGATCTTGTTCCAGATGGGATTATGCGGCCACAGTCTCATGGGATCTTTCTGGCAGCATTCCCCTCATGAGGTTACTTACTGGGGTCTCACATGCATGTGGACTACCAGCCATTTTATCTGTGAACATGGCCAGGCCTGAGTCATCTTCTAACTTTTTTTTTTTTTTTTTTTTTTTTTTTTTTTGCGGGTAAAAATCAAAATTTTCACAATACAAACCAACATTTGTAAAATGATATATAAATATATTTATGTAAGCAAATGCATATATGTACATTTGCTTACATAAATGTTATTTTTTTTTCATATATATTTTATTTTAATTTTTTTTAAGATTTTATTTATTTATTCATTTATCCCCCCCTTGCTGCTTGTGCTCGCTGGGTCAGCCAACCACGCCATGCGGGCGGGCCTGCCCTCACCAGGAGGCCCCGGGAACCGAACCCAGGGCCTCCCATATGGTAAACGGGAGCCCCACTGATTGAGCCACAGCCGCCTCCCCATATATATTTTAAAAGATGCTTAGATTACATAAATGTTACACAAAAATTACAGGGATTCTCATGTTCCCCACCTCCCACCGTGTGTCTTCTTGAGTGTCCATTTATATCAGCCCACCAAGAGGGCGGGGACTCAACCTGAGTCACACCTTACTGACATGGTCAAATCAAAAGCCCTAAATTGATTTTATCAAGTAAACTTAATCAGAGGCCCCTCACTGAATTTAATACAATCAAAGGATATCACACCCAGAGGAATAGATTAGTTTACAAACATAATCTTTCTCTTTTTGGGATTCATAAAATAATCATAAACTGCCACAGAAACTTAATACTATGACTTTTTATTTACATTCTTTGCACTCTAGACAACTTCATTTGTTTGGAAGAATAAATAACTGGAAGTTGAAAACTCCTACTATTAATAAATAATGAATTATTAACTGAATGAGGAGCCTACTGGGACACTTAAAATGGCATCCCAACATGCTTACTCCTGTAACATCTGGGGACCTCTATAATGTTTTCAGAATGAGCCTGAATGATAGTGTCTTCATTTGCTGGGGCTGTGTATTAGTCAGGGTTCTCTCTAGGGAAGCAGAACGGATAGGAGATATCAATAAATATTATGAGATTTTCTAAAATTGTCTCATGTGGCTATATGGTTGCAAAAGTCCAAATTCCATAGGGCAGGCTACAAGCTGGAAACTCCAATGATGGGTTTTTTGTTTTGTTTTTCTGTTTGTTTTGCTTGTTGTTTGTTTTTGTTTTTTCAGGAGATACCAGGAACCCAACCCAGGATCTCCCACATGGAAGGCGGATGGACACTCAATTGCTTGAGCCACATCCACTCCCTGATGATGGTTTTTGATTAGTTCCCCAGGAGAAGCTGGATGGCTGAAGTAGAGATGGAAATTCTCTCTTCTGACTGCTGAAATCATCACTTCTCCTTTTAAAGCAGGGGTTCTTAACCTTTTTTTGTTCCATGGAACTCTTTGCCAGTCAGGTGAAAACCAGGTATCCTTTCTCAGAATGTAGCAGCAGATAGTTTTATGACACTCAACTAGAGTCGGATCTAACAAGTATGGATGGGCATAATTTCAAAGTATGGATGTGCATAAGTGATTTTTTGAGATATGCAACAACTGTAATGTGATATGAAATGAATACTACTGTAATTTCCTACATATATTCACAAGAGAAGGAAATGCTAGATTTCAGTTATAGGTCAGAGAAAATAAAAAGTTATTTTTCAATTCAAGCTCATGGACCCCCTGAAATCTTTCCATGGATCCCTGGTTAAGAACCCCTGTTTTAAAGCCTACAACTGATTAAAAGAGATCTCTCTCATTATTGGAGCAAACTCCTCCATTGATTGTAGATATAATCAGCCAGAGATGCAATTAACTTACTGATGATTTAAGTCCACAAAATGTCCTCACAGTAACAACTGGGCCAGTGCTTGCTTGGCCAAACAACTGGGCACCATTAACTGGTCAAGTTAACACATGAACCTAACCATCACAGTCAGAAATAACAAAGTACAAATTTCTGCTTAAAACAACAGAAATGTATTGTCTCATATTTCTGGAGGCTAGGAGTCCAAATCAAGGTGTTGGTGATACCATGCTTACTCTGAAATCTTCAGTGTTCTGGCAGTGGCTTGCCAGCTATCCATCACTTTCTTTGGCTTGTGACACCATTGAATCTCTGCCTTCTTCACAAGGCTGTCTTTCTCTCTCTATCTTTCTGTCTGTGTCCAGTATTCTCTTCTCATACTGTTACCAGTCATAGTGGATTAGGGCCCACCCTAATCCAGTTGATCTTATTTTAACTAATAACATCTTCAAAGGTCCTATTTTCAAATAGGATCACATTCATGGGACCAGAGTTTAGGACATGAATATATCTTTTTGGGGGACACAATTCAATCCATATCAAATAGGATAAAGGAAAACTGGGAAGATCCCAATTCCTCACATTTCTGCTCTATAATGCCCAAAACATTTTATTTCCCTCTGTTGCACTGCCTGAGATACCAGCTAGCAAGCCTCCCCTTAACAAATGTATGTTACCCTGGCAAGTGACCCTTGTGAATCTCTTATTCACATAGTAGCTTCTGTTAATTTGGTCTGGGTAATTCCCTCCCATTCTATGGTGACTAGCGGTATTCTAGGAAGACAAAGAGGCTTTAAAAAATTTATTTAAAATTTTCCAAAATTTACAAACACTCTATACCCACTAAGCAACAACTCTCCCTTTCCCCCCATCCCCAAACCCTGGTAACCTCTAATCTACTTTCTGTTTCTATGGATTTGCTATTTCTAGGTATTTTATATCAGTAAAATCAGTTTTTGTCCTTATATAACTAGCTTATTTCACTCAGCTTGTCGATTTTAAGTTTCATCCACATTGATGCATGTCTCAGAACTTCAGTTTAAGGGTGAACAATATTCCATTGTGTGTCTGTACTGAATTCAGTTTATCCATTCTTCTGTTGATGGACACTTGGGTTGTTTGCACTTTTTGGCTGTTGTGCATAATACTGCTATGAACATTGGCACACAAGTATCTGAGTCTCTGCTATCAATTCCTTTGAGAATATAACTAAAAGTAGAATTTCTGAGTCATATGGTAATTCTACATTTAACTTTTCAAGAAACAACTATATTGTTTTCCACAATATCTGCAGCATTTTACATTTCCAGGGCATAGATGTTTTGATCAGGGTAAGGAAGGGAAGACAGTTCACAGGAAAAGTAATGTTAAGGATCAAGACACTTTAGAGAAGAGTATTTCTTTCCACAGGAAAAAAAAAAAAGACAGCAACCTCCATTCATTTGCACAAATTCTAATAATCACCCTTAAAACTGCTTTCTATCTTCCTTCACCCACATCCAGTTCATCAGGAAATATGACTGATTTCACCTCATAAATATTCCTCAAATCTATGAACTTCCCATCTCTACTATCATGAACCTAGTCTAAGTTACCATCATCTTTTTTTCCTGAACTTCTGCAAGAGTTTCCTGACTGGACTCACTAGTTCGGGAGGTGAGCCAGTCTATTTTGCACACCACAGCAAGGGTCATCTTTTGAATATGCAAATCTGAACACTGTCACTTTAGAAACTCCAACAATTTCCCTTTGTTTCTGGATAAAACAAAAATTCCTTAATGTGGAGTAAAAGGCTTTTCACAGTCTCTCCCCAGGCTCATCTGGCACCATGAAGCCCCTACTTCACTCCTGCTACACAGGCTTTCCATGAGTTCCTGGGGTCTTTGAACACGCTCTTGAAACACTTCTTGTTTTCCCCTCAATTCCTCCCATTCTTTCTTCGTTTCTCAGCCCAAAAGTCATATCCCCATGGACACCTTCCCTATCCAGTCCCCATTTTTTAGGCACTTACATAGCTAATTGTGCCTCTTCACATCGCTTGTTGAACAGGAATTTTATAGGTGTTTATATTTCTTTACCCCCAATAGAATATCAATGCATGAGGTCAAGGTTTATGTCCACTTTATTAACTACTGTAAATCTAGTGTGTCACATATAGTAGCCCCCAATAAGTATGGGTTGAATAAATGAATGAATATCGAAATGAAAATGAATGAATGAACAGACTGGACTAGGTGGTGTCCAAAGGTAAAACAGCAACATGAAAAAGATTGAGATTTATAAATTTATGTTAGCAAGCCTTTATCATCCATATTCTGATAATAAAGAATGAATATTCTTTCAACAGTTATGAAATGAGGCAATCTTGCCTTGCACAATGTTTGGGAGTATATGCTTTATAGGCCTACAGCCAGTATTCACAAAGCAAGGAATTTGGACAGAGTTATTCTGATACTGTATCAGAACATTATGGGAAAAATGAAAAATCACTCTATGTTATTACATTCAACAGATATTTTTGACCTTTTGACCTCACCTGCTTGCTGGAGACATTCACTTTTTACATAGTAAATGTCACTGTTTTGTGAAAGTTAAAAATATGCATTATTATATTAATCATCAGGAAAAAATTAAGATATGTTTTGGACTATCAAATATAAATTAACCTTTGATTAAGTGCATCACTTATGCCCTAATATTATTATTATATAGACATTTAAATATATTCAATATAATTTCTGTATATTATTGAAGACACAGAGAGCTATTAGCACTTTATTTTTTGAAGATGCACTTTCATTGAGGATTTCTCATGCAGTGTGGAGCACAGAATAAGAAAGACTTCCACTCACACTTACCCTCACTTTAGTAAACTATATAAAAAATGAAATAAGAGTAGAATTATCAGGGAGTCAAGTTAAATTCAGCTAGTTTAATGGAGAAGCCAAAAGCAGATGTGTTTATTATCTAGATTTCCAAATGCAAAGCAAACTGTACTCATCACAATTATTTATGTAGCAAGTGACAGGCATTTGACTCAACTAGCTTTAAAAAAAGACCAAAATCCAATACCTCCTCCAAAAATCATAGCAGTCCCCAAAAAGACCCTGGTCATCCTTGGGCACATGAAAACTCCCTAGTTCATTACCATCATGGATTTGTCAGACCGGGTCACACTCCCACCCCTGTAGCAGAGGAAGTGGGACAACATGTTTGAAAGACCAACCAAAATCAAGTGGAATGATAAAAGCTAAGTTCACAAAAGAATGGTTCTGTTACCTCAAGAAGAAGAAGAAAAGACATATATTGGGCAAAAATTGCAAATGTTGACTCTACAGATTAAGTTCCAGTATTAAGAAGATAAATCTTTTCAGCCTTTGAAATTATTTAAGTCTGAACACTTAAATTAAGAAAGAACTCAGAGAATTGGAAATGCAGAGTCTTGATGACACAAGAACTGAATGTGTTCCTTGTGAATCAGGGAACCAAGAGAACCTTTTACTTAAAATGATTGAGAGTCTCAACAAAATACTTGCAAATTGAATCCAACAGCACATTGAAAGAACTATATACCATGATCAAATATTTATCAGATACCAGCATTTACTTCATTTTCAATTGTTTTTACATTCAAGTAAAATAAAATTTTAAATTTTTGAAAATATCCTCTGTAATATTTTTTATTTTATTGAAAATATGTGTAATATTTGTTATACATTATATTTATTACATATTAATCCAATTATCAGTATAAATTCATTGATATTGAAAAAAAAAACTTTGGGAAACTAAGCTTTATCAATATAGAGATAGTTTACTTAGAGAGAATAAAAACTGTGAAAGTAATTTCAGACTATGAAAATATAGATTTTTAAATCTTAGACAAACTATGTATTTGTATAATGGTTGGTAAATTGTAACAACTGGCTCACTGCAGACTGAACAGGACACCTGGTGCAGACCTTTAGACACAGGTGACAGAGCTCTAAATTATTATGCATATGTAAATATACTTTATGTTTAATTCATTTTGCTGGCCAAAAGGAATTTTGAAATTAAGATAGGTAATCATCAGACATCTTAAAGCAGTAATTTTTCTAAAATTAAAATTTCTGATATATATATTTATACACCTAAACTCATATACATACATATGGATGCTATGTATAGTATATGTTAATACATACATTCATTTACATACATAATGTTATGTTGCCAATAGCTTATATGCTGTAGTCTGAAGAATTAATCAAAAATTCACACTACAACAATATTCCTTGCTGAAGAATCCTAAAATCTTCTTTTCTCTCTGCTAGTTTTCTATTGCTTTTATAATAGATTAACACAAATTTAGTAGCTTAAACAACACACATTTATTATTTTACAATTTGGGTGGTCAGAAATTTGACACAGATCTCACTGGGCAAAAATCAAGGTGCCAGTAGGGCTGTGTTCTTTTTGGAGCTCTAGGGAAGAATCAATTTCTTAGTTTTTTCTAGTTCCTAGAGGTCACCTGCATTCTTTATGGCCCCTTCCTCCAACTTCAAAATCAGCATCATATCATCTTAACATCTCTCTCTGACTCTGCTGCCTCCCTCTTTCACTTATATGGTCCCTTGTGATTATATCAGGCCTTCCCACATAATCCAAGATAATCTCCCCATCTCAAGATCCTTAACTTAATCATACCTGCAAATTCCTTTTTTTCCATGTAAGGCAACATATTCACAGGTTCTAGGGCTTAGGACACAGACATCTTTGGGGGAAGGGAGCATTATTCTGCCTACCACAGCCTCCTTTCAGGTTTCTTTCTCCTACTTGATATTCAGGCAAATTTTAAAATAAGGGATTGATTAATGCAATTGTTTTTTTGAAGAAAAGGAGAGATGAAAGTCTGATTAACGTAGTATACTCTAAAAACCCCTAGGAAATGGAGAGTTATACCCAAAACAATTCTTTCTATAGCCATCTATGAATGATATTTCTGATCTGGAGATTCCAGTGGACACTGTTTGGAGTGCACTTAAGGTAACAAACATTTTTGAGGTGGGTGTTCTTGGGAAAAGAGAGACATAATTTTAAATGAGATGAGCTGGGTAGACACATCAAGGTTAGACAGACAATAGAGATGTGTACGGTGCTGATGAACCCAACCTCCACGTAACTAGTGAGTGAAAATTTCTTCAGCCTAGAATTTTAAAAATTTCTCAGTGAGTGGTTAGAAAACATGGTTTCCTGTAGAGATAGCTTTGGATTGGATATAAGGAGAAAAGGAATTGAATTAGCTTAAAAGAATAGAAAAATACAGTAAGATTAATTGATCTTCTCTCAAGTGTTATCTATCTTTCTTAAGAAGTGCAAACATGGGGATTGGATAAATCTTGAAAATCTGAAACAGGACTTTTTGCTGAAATAGGTAGCATATACAGGGAATATGATTAAGCAGGCTGGTAAAAATAGGACCTGACTCTACTTTATGCCAGGACTGTGGAAGGACAAAATCTGAGTATCTATTATGAACTAGAACAGTGGCTCAAAGCAAATGAGAAATTTTTCTTTCTCTAGTAAAGCTGGAGTCAGTTAGTGTTTGGGGATGGAGGGTATGTTTCTATCTCCTTAAATGACTGTCCTGTTGTTAGTACATTGTCTGAGCTCACAGGGTGCAATAAAGCAAGAACAGTAAGTATTTTGATTATTTCAATATTTTCATATGAACATGACATAAGCACTTTAACATTTTTTGCTAAAAGATGATTGCCTGGTTAACACTTTAATATTCAAAAGAAACATTTAAAAACTCTTGAAAATGATATTTAAAATGTTTATATGGTCTTTGCCTACTGATAAATGAGAAGGACCCAAAAGTAAATGGACATTTATCTTCATATCTATAAATACATATATATTAAATAAAGCTACTAAATGTAAGTTAGAATTAGGGAAATGTGTTATCCAAGATTGACACATTTCTGAGGAGAAAAATACATACTAAAAATTGAAAACTTTTCTGTTTCCAGAAACTGGCAGTTAAGGAGGAAAGTCATGCCTCAAAGTAAAGAAAGGGGTAGATGAATTGCCTGTGAAATGTAGGGAGCTGCCAAAGGGTCTCCATTTAGGTCTGTATGGGGTCATTCTTGCTAACACTGATCAGGTACCCCTTAAAAGGATCAGGGACGTTTATTACCTGGGGGTCTGGAGAAAAGGAAAAATAAACATGAGTTTTTCAAATTCAGTACAGTCCTGTGTTTGTAAGGTGCTTAGGTAGCATTCTGTATGCCACCCTACAGCTCATGTTTTCTTTCTGTTTTGTTTTGTTTCTTTATAAGTAACTTGGCTCAATAAATTCACTAAGCTCCAAGAATGGTGAAAATGTTTCTTGCAGCCAAATCTTGTTCTCTGGGAAAGGAGATCACAGGCAGGCAGGCTCCAATTTATGAAAGGGCTGTATTTTAAATGTTCCTTTGAATATAAATAGTTTAGTACATGGAATTTATTTTCTCATAGAAATTATACTGTGTATGGAGATTTATATCCCCTATGAGTTTCCAAATACCATTTCAACTGATATTATTCTGGAACTATTATCTCTATTGCATTTTTCTTTTTCTTTTTTCTTTTCTATTATACTTTTAATTACAACTATTTGCCACTTTTTAGATAATTTCTGGGTATTATTTATATCTATATCTATATCTACCTAACAATCATTTTTTTCTTTCACACAGCTGTAGAGTCATAGTACAATATAAAGTATATAGTACCTGAAAGTATATTTCCCATCCTGCTAAAAGATTGCCAAGAAAGATGATCACAAGAACAAGAAGTGACTCTATCTCTATCTCTATCTTATCTCTATCTCTATATTCATAATCTTAACTGAAGATTTCGGGAATAACCATGCTCTACCCCACTTCTTCCTTTTCTTCTTAGCAATGTCACCCCTACCTAGGAAAATTGTATCTTTAGTAAATTGTGTCTGTAGTACCTATTATCTATGATGGCATGTAAGTTAACTTGTTAAAATAATAAATTTTAATCTATGAGAGGCCATTATTGTTTATTCAAGAAAAACAACTGTTTGTTGAAAACAATAGCTATCTCAGTGATAATCAGGGAATTCCATCCTCACAAGTAGTCTTAGGTTGAGATACAGAACAGTAAAAGAAGCAAGAAACAGACCAATAGAACAGCTAGAGTTTAACAATGTTATCTGGGGGAAAAGAGCCAACAAACTCTACGTAAGAAAAATATAAATAGACCCACACATAGACATATCATAGTCAAACTGTTAAAAAACAAAGACAAAAGATCTTGAAAGTAGAAAGAAAGAAAAAAACAATGAATCATATACAAGGGAGCTACAATAAGATTAATAATTGACTTCTCATCAGAAACAATGGAGGGCAGAATGCAGTGACATGACATTTTCAAAGTGCTGGAAAAAAGAAGGCACTCAAGAGCTCCAGATAACCAAATACTGATAACCAAAGACTGAGAGAATTCATTGCTTTACACAACTGCCTTACAATAAATACTAAAAGGAATCCCTCAGGCTAAAAGAATATAACAGCAGGCAGTAACTGAAATCCACATGGGGAAATAAAGAACACCAGTAAAGGTAATTATTTAGATAAATATTAAAGAAAGTAGGATTATATTTTTCTCTTTTCTTCTTTTAACCACTTTAAAAGAATATTGCATAAAACAATAATGATGAAACTGTATCATCAGATTTATAACATTTAAAGATATAATATGTATAGCAGTGCTAACACAAAAGAGAGAGGAGGGGATAGAGCTATTGGAACAAAATTTATTTTACTGGAATTAAGTTAGAATTAATATCAAGTAGATTGTTTAAATTAAGATGCATATTTTAATTGCCGTTAGAACCAATGAGAAAATAACTCAAAAAAATAGAATTAAAAAAAAAATTGAAGTGATACCTCAGAAAAATACCTGTTTAAAGCAAAAGAAAGCAGGAAAGGAGGCACAGACAATAGCAAAATGGCTGATATAAATCCAACCATATTAATATTTATATCAAATATAAATGGATTAAGCACTCCAATAAAAAAGGCAGTGGTTAGCAAAATGGGTAAAATAAAACAAGATCTAACTATATTCTATCCATAAGAGACAAGATTTAGATTCAATGGCACAAATGTAAAAGATTAGGGAAAGTTTTACCATACAAACAGTAACCATAAGAGACCTGGAATTGGACAAAATACACTTTAGACCAAAAAATTGCTTTATCATTATAAATTAAGGACTTAATATTATATATGTATATATATATATATATGCACGTCACAACGTAACCCTAAAATATATTAAACAAAACTGACAGAATTAAAGAGAGAAAAAGACAATTCAACAATAATTGGAAAAAAAACTGTTAGAAAATCAAAAAGGATATATATGACTTGAACAATCTGTCAATGAACTAGATCTAACTGACATCTCTAGAATACTCCACCCAACACACAGCAGAATAAATATTCTTTTCAAGTACAAAGGGGTATTATCCATGATAAACCCTAAACTAAGCCATAATACATGTCTCAATAAACTTAAAGGGACTGAACTCAGACAAAGTGCGTGATTAGAAATAAAAGAAGGAAATTTTGGAAATTTTCAAAGATTTCAAATTAAACAACACATCTGTAAATAACCCATTATGTTTTTACATTTATATGAAACACATTTAAAAGGCAATCTATAGAGATAGAAAGCAGATTAGTGGATGTGGGGCTGCAGTTTAGAACCAGGACTGACTGTAAATGGACATGAGGAATTTTGTGGGGGGCGGGGGGGGGGAGTGGTGATAGAAATGTTCTAAACCTAGATAGTGTTTATGGTTGTGTATCTCTGTAAATTTACTAAAAAGTATTGAGTTGTACACTTAAAATGGGAGAATTTTGTAGTAGGTAAACCATATAGTATGTAATCCATACAATATGTGAACAGATGGCATATAACATGTCTAAATAATCCATAAGTAAGAGAATAAATGAAAAGGGACATTAGAAATATAGCCAGCAGCCAGCCTGGAATGTACAGACTCTGGGAGAAAGTAAGTCTTACTGATATCTTTATTATGGACTTCTTCCAGCCTCAAAACCATGAGCCAATAAATTCTTTTTGTTCAAACCAAACCAGTTTTTGGTATTTGTGATAGCAGATCTGGCAAACTAAGACAGTGAGAATGTGAAAAAATAGGAAACCTTGTATATTGTTGGTGGGAATGAAAAATGGTGCAGTAATTTTGGAAAACAGTTTGATGGTTCCTCAAAAAGTTAAACATGGAATTACCATTATGACCCAGAAATTCCACTCTTAGGTATATACACCCAAAGAATTGAAAACAGGGACTTGAGCAGGTACTTGTATATCAATGTTCATAGCAGTATTATTCAAAATCACCAAAGGATGGAAATCACCCAAGTCTCTGTCAACAGATGAATAGATTAAAAATATATAGTATACAATGAAGTATTATTCAGCCATAAAAAAGGAATGAAGTTCTGATACATGTTATAACATGGATGAACTTTGAAAACATTATGTTGAGTGAAATAAGCCAGATACAAAAGAACAACTATTGTATGATTCCACTTATATGAACTATCTAGATTAAGCAACTCTATATAGAGATAGAAAGTAGGTTAGAAGTTACCATGGGCCAGGTGTGGGTAGATGGGAAGTTTTTACTTAATGGATACAGACTTTCTATTGAGGTGATGAAAGGGCTTAAAAATGGATAGTGGTGATGGTAGCACAATATTGTGAATGTAATTAATACCACTGAATTGTACACTTAAAAATAGTTAAAATGGGAACTTTTTTTGTTATATATATGCTACCACAATAAAAAATTTAATATATATATATATGAACCACTTAGAGGTAAATCTGACCAAAGTTGTGCAAACTGTTTAAATTGAAAACTATAAAACACTGTTGACTGAAATTAAACTAGACATAAATAAATGGATAAATATACCATGTTCATGAGTTGGAAGATTCAATATTGTTAAGATGGCAGTTATTCCAAATTAATCTATAAATTTAAAGGTATCCCAAACAAAATCCCAGCAGACTGCTACTGGTATTATTGCTCTAGGAATTGGCAAGCAAATACTAAAATTCATGTAGTTATGCAGAGGACCCAGAAAGGCAAAAAAAAAAAAAAAACTAAAAAGAACAAAGTTGAAGGATTAACACTAGCTGATTTCAAGACTGATTATAAAGTGACAATAATCAAGCAGTGTGGTATTGGTGTAAACACAAACAGATTGATCAATGGAACATTAATAGAAAGTTCAGAAATAGACCCAACCCACATATATATAGACAACTGATTTTCCACAAAAAGGCAAAGGCAATATACTGTAGAAATGTCTTTTCAATGTTTTTTTTTTTTTTCAAAAATGGTGCCAGAACAATCAGATATCCATATGCAAAAATGCTGACATACATACATAACTCTAAGCCACGTCTTGTAGAAAATACAAAAACTAAATCAAAATTGATCATATATTGAAATGTAAAATTTTTAATTATAAAACTTCTAGAAGAAAATCTTTGTGATCTTGAATTAGGCAAAGATTTCTTAGATACAAAACAAAACAAAAATGCATGATTCATAAATTTTTAAAATGATAAATTGGACTTCATCAACATTTAAAACTCCTGGTCTTTAAAGGACACTGTCAAAATAAAAAGACAAGCCATAGTTGGGAAAAAACATCTGCAATTCATATATCTAATCAGAATACATTAAAAATTCTCAAAAATTCAATATTAAGAAAATAACCCAGATAGAAAATTTGGCAGAAGGTTTGAAAAGACATGGCAAATAAGTACAAATAAGCACAGTATTTATTAGTGAAATGCACATTAAAATTACAGTGACACACCAGTACACCATTATTCCTATTAGAATGGCAAAAAATAAAATGACTAACCATGGCTCTTGTTAGCAGAGATGTGTAGGAACTGAAATCCTCACAAACTGCTGTTGGAAATTGAAAAAAGACACCACCTCTTAAGACAAAAATTTGACAGTCTCTTAAAAAATTAAATATATACCTACCATATGGTCCACCCATAGAAAAGCTTATGTCAATAAAAAGACTTGAATGGACATGAATGTTTATTGCAGATTTATTTGTAATAGGTGAAAAGAGAAAACAAAAACAACCCAAATGACCATCGGCAGTTGAATGGATTAGTAGATTGGAGTATATCTATACAATGGACTAGCACTCAGCAACAAAAAGTAATGAACTATTAGTACATACAATGACATGGATGAATCTCAAAATAATTACGCTAGGTGAAAGAAGCCAGACAAGAAGAGTGTATATTCTATGATCCCATTTATATGAAACTCTAGAGACATAAATTAATCTACAGTGACAGAAAGTAGATCAGTAATTGCTTGGAAAAGTAAAATGAGAAGGGGAGGGAGAGAAAGATTACTCAGTGCCATGCAGAAACCCCTGGATTATGGATATGTTCACTATCTTGTCAGGATGGATGCATAAATATGTGCCTATGTCAAAAATTATCAGATTTTATACATTAAATATGTACAGTTCATTGTATGTCAATCATACCTTGACAAAGCTGTTAAAAAGAAACAAGACCCTCAATATGATGCCACTGCAACTAATTAGAATTGCTAAACTTAAAAAGGTTTATGATATCAAGTATTGGCAAATAATGTGAAGCAGCTCGAACTCTCAATGAAATGAGAATTTGACATTTTGAAAACTATTTGGAATTTTCTTATGCAGTTAAACACACACTTACCATATGGCCCAGGCATCCCATTCTTAAGTATTTACTATAGAGAAATGAAACAATATATCTATGTGTAGAATTATAATCAAATGTTCATAGCAGCCCCAAACTGGAAATTAAACCTCAGCAATACTAAATATTTTTTAAATAGCTTTTTCCATTGTCTGTAAGGGCCTTAGCATTTAGTCAGGATCACAAACACCTTAAAATATATCATCAGTACTGTGTTGTAAGCATGCTGATAGAAATAGATATGTGTGGCATGTTATTCCAATATTGAGGATAGTTGCTGGCACAGTTGTGAGGACAGGGTCTCAGGAAAGTCTTCTCAAAGTCTCCGAAAGGGATTTTACTGTTCCCCACTATTGCATATTTTATGGGTGACCATCTTGTTTCCAAGAGACTTTCCATTCTTGTTACATGGCAAACCCAAGCAAAGTAAGTTTTTTTCTGAAAAAAAAAAGCAATAATTTAATAAAATATAAGGTACCTGCTATTTAACATCATTTTATATGCCAGATATAGTTATAATGTGTTAGTAATAAGAACTATAATTCAATTCAAGTCATGGCGTTTTTGAAAGAGGATGGAACTTCAAGGAAGTGGTAAAAACCCTGCACGTGAAGTGGAAGTTGCTCCTCCAAGCTCATGTAAACCGAGTTTGGCTTGCTGTGAAGCTTGCAAGTTTATCAGTTTCTCAAATGTTCTATCAGCCCCAAGGATATTCTCTCTTGGAATATATGTAAGTGATTTTTTTTTCTTTCTTTTTCCTACTACCCTCCACCACCATATTTAGCAGCTGGTTTCAATGAAACTTTTAAAGTCAGCAGATTATTTCCAACTGAAATGACCAGCCTTGATCTTGGACTTTCTGCCTGGTGCTTTGTGTCTTCTTACTGGCTCTTTCCAGTGAGAAATAAATATTTTTCCTTTCTTCAAACACATAAAAACCACCTCTTATTTTTGCCAAAGATACAACCACCCCCTTAGTTCCCCAGGCTCACAAAATTGGAAAAACTTTTTAATCCTTTCTCCCCCTTGATGTTATATCCAATTCATCAAGTCTTTCCAAATCCCTCTTAACCAAATCTAAGCTCATATTACCTAATATCTGTACTCTTGAGATGACCTTCCTTCTCTAGCTTCCATTCATTCTCTATTCCCAAATACCCCATAAACAACTGCTATAACATCTTTTAAATAATGACCTTTCTATCTAAGAACATATACCTCCCATTTTCTGCTCTAATAAATCCAAACTTCAGCATCTAGCATCCAGTGGCCTATATCAACTTCTCCTCTGAAAATTTTATATACCTCAACAAAATCTGTTTGCTTTTCTCCACTAAGAGTTTACTATTCACAAATTATCACATTTAGTTTTCTCAATAACCCTATAAAATAGATACTATCATCATATACCTGCCTCTGAACATACCATTTCCTCCACCCAGAATCTCACCTTTCCTTTCCACCTATCCACACCTCAAATCTTATCTTCTCTAGGTTGGCTTTAATCAGCATAGCTACCCTGCTGTGCATTTCTTTTCTATTCTCTAGCCTTAGGTACTATATCTGTTTGCTCTTGATCTGAAGCATTACAATTTTGAGAATCATACAAGTTTTGCACATCCTGTATCCCCAGCACCTAGCAAAGTGCCTGGTCTAGAGAAGATGATCTATCAGTATCTGTTGAATAAAACAAACAAACAAACAAAATAATAATAATAATAATTTAAAAAACACCAAATAATGAAAGATCTTCATTTTAGGAGCCTCTGGTTTCTATATCTTTTTGAATCCTTTCAGTGATTAGTATAATTCTCTGCACACAGCAAACACTCAGAAAAGGTAAGATGCTTGCTCACTTCAGACAAGTATATGACAATTCTCCTTATGCTTTAAATATGCCAGTGCATTTAGATGCTCTTTTTTTTTCTGGAAAGTTACCTAGAAGTTATCAGTTATCATTTGGGTTCTCTTGGACTTTCTTCTGCAGTTCATGAAGGTTAGGCAAGCAATGGTTGTAAAAGAAAAAGAATTCAGAGGCTGGAGCTACTTTTCCTCAGACCCAATAAATATGGGTTGGCTTCTTACAACATATGGAAATGAAATAGAATTGAAAAATGGCAAAAGTCACTTGAATATATGAGCAGTGGGAAATCATTTTACATTTATGGGTGTTGTCCTTTTAAAGTCTAACATAATGACCACCATTGTTACTAGTAAAAATGCTTCTTAAAATATATACTTCTATAACAAAGCAAATAAAAAATAAAGAGCCAACAAAGGAGAAACAATAGATTGCATTTATATAGCATCCTACCATTCCCATGATTTCACAACCCTTTTCTCTTTGCACCCTAAAACAACTCAAGCCAGGACTGTTATTATTATTCCCATTTTACCTACAATGTTATTTAAACACTATGAAATTAAATTATTTTTCCAAAGTGATGGGGCCAATAAGTTGACCAGGAGTCAGATTTTCTGAATCTCAATATTTAAATGTTACTGGTCTCGAATCCAACAATTCATTCACAATTGCTTGCTTTGTGATCTGGAGGTATATTTGTTAAACAGTGCTACCACCTGCTGGTAAGTTTTCCAAAAATTAGCATGATAGCAAGTTCTAAAGTAGCAAAAAGATAAAAGAAAGGATAACCAATATAATTTATTATTACAACTACATTCATCTGCTACATTCTCTGACCTTTCCTATTGTGCTGTCAGATCTAGGTAGCCATACATTTATAACTGCATATTTCCTTGACATTAAGGAAAAGGTAAACAAATGAATCTTGCAAGATTAATGTCCAAGATTATTTCTCCTCTCAAGAACTTGTAATAAAGTTAATTTTGTCTACTTTCTAGATTGCCTATATTGTGAAAAGCATTTAATTGATTTTTGAATGCAATGTGATATCAAATTTGGTATCTTCTGATAATGGCAACTGAGTTCCCAAACTGTCTTCACATAAGAACCACCTGGTGGTCACTTAAATACATAACTAAGGAGTATTTAAATATATAGATTTCTGGGCTTCTCTTCTTAATATTCTAATTCTTCCATATCTTGGATGGAGTCAGGAAAAGTGTTCTTTTTTAATGAGTACCCCAAGTTATTCTCATAATGAAGAAAGTTAAGCAAATGATTCATTCTGGCACTAGCCCTAGTCAGCTTAGTGAGGCTGATCAGGTAAAAAAAAAAAAGCCTCCTAAAATTCAATTCTTCATGAAAGAACTACAAGGAATGGAGCAAAATCCAGTCATAGATATTCACCAAGGACCTCAGGAGTATGCTGACATCGTTTTTCCAAAATCAAAACTTGTTTTGGATAACCATAAAATTCATCAGTGAAAAGCAAATCCAGGTGTGATAACTAAAATTTCTCAAATGAGATCACTGGGAAAAGTCTGTTTAATTCAACACTGTTGCATTCCCAATTAAATACTCCACTGTACAGTGGAAGAGCTACAAAAAAAAGTTAACCTTACAAAATAAAGGGAGGAAAGCATCATCAATCACAGTGGATTTAGAAAAGTAAGAATGGTCATTCATTAAAGTGTCCCAAAACAGAAGTTTTGCCAAAATCCTTGACAAAATCCACATAACCCAGAAAATGGATGTGAAACCATTATGAGAACTGTAGAATGCTATATAAATGCAAGCAATCACTCACTGAATTTAATCAAAGCGTCAGAACAGAAAGATAACTAGAAACAGTTAAGAGATTCCTGGTTGCAATTTCAGTAGCTAAGAGCCTCCAGATGCTGCAGTATAATATCTCATAATTATTAGGAGAAAAATTAGTGAAAGATCAGTCTTACTTGGAAAGTGTTGGGCATGTAAATGAGCAATATTAGAAGGAAGTGGAGGCTGGTTTAGGACAGAATGACCTGGGGAAAGGGACATAAAGCTATTAGGTGTCTTGCATGATTCTCTCTCCTATAGGTGAGTGAAACCACTTGTGACTCAGTAAAAGAAAGGGCAAGAATGAAGAAACTCTGTGATCTTGTTCTCCTCCCCACTCCAATCCCTACCTCTGACCTCAGACTCACTGGTACTAAGTATCACAGGGAGCATTATACCTGCCATGTAGAAAACAGGCTGACTGCTTAGGAATGGGCTGCTGAAAACTGAGGCAGCTGGGCAAGAAGTGCCTTTGCCAGACAGTGTTTAAATTTGTTGTTGTTGTTTACATTTATAGGCATGCCTTCATATGGTCATTTTAAAAGTCCTCCTCCTCATCCTTCCATACTTTATATATCTCAGGCTGCATTTGTATGGCTTCCAGGCTGCTCTTCATCTAACCAGAATCACTGGTGGGAGAATGAGCTGTGATTGAATAGCAGAGCTGTGACCGGTGGTCTCACAAAATAGGTAATAAGATATGTTTACAACTAGCTGAGAGATCTACCTGGTTGCTCCATCCAAAGTGGCAGCAGAGTGTAGGTCTACTTTGAAGCCTGGCTATCTTCAATGAGAACATGAAACTGCTCCCTTTCTGGAAAGGAACATTATACACCAACCCTCGGGAGTTAATTTTATTGATCAGATAAAGAAGAAAAACAATGTCACTGATATTTTTTCCATTTGCCTAACAGTTATATTAGATATGTGAATTTGCAATGATAGGCAGATATCTCCAATTTTATACTAAAGAAACTAACATCTGATCATATGGCTTGCATATTTGAAAATCCTTCCACAGATTCTGCTATGTCATGAGTGGCATTAAATTTGACCAAATCAGAACCTAAGAATCTTTCTTGATTTATCTGCTCGTTCTCTCATTTCTAATGTCCAATCTATTTCCAAGAGTTTCATTTTTACCTCCTAAATATTTTTGAATCTGCTCAGTACTCTCTATCCTCAGTGCTATCTAATAGCCTAAATCCCTGTCCTATCTCATCAGGATGGTTAAAACAGCCTGCCAAGAAATCTTGCTCAATCTTGCCTCTCTCTGGTTAATGATCTGTCCTGAAATCAGAGCAATCTTTCTAGAACACAAATAAGCATTAATCAAATGTTATGCCCTGCTTAAAATCCTTCAAATCTGGGAGCAGATGTAGCTCAAATTGTTGAGTTCCTGCTTCCCATGTAGGAGGTCCTGGGTTCAATCCCTGGTACTTCCTAAAAACAAACAAACAAGAAACAAGCTTTCATTGGGGAGTGAATGCAGGTCAGTGGTTGAGCATCTGATTTTCATGTATGAAGTCCTGGGTTCAATCCCCATTACCTCCTAAAAAATTTTTTTTAAATCCTTCTATTTCCCTTAGGAATTTGCCAAAGTGTAGTCCATGGGGCTGGCAGTGTGATTACCACCTAGGAGCTTGTTAGAAATGCAGACCATCATGTCCCATTCCAGATTTACTGAATTCACATCTATATTTTAACAAGATTCCTGGGTTTTGAATGCACATTAAAGTTTGAGAACCACTTCATTAGGGTAAACTCCAAATTCCTTTACATGGCTCACAGGGCCTTCATGAACTAACCCCCATTTACATTTCCCACTGCTTCACTTAACAACCCCCTATCCATGGCAATCCAAAACAAGTTTTTCTTTTGAAAAGAGTATGTCAATATATTCCTCGGGTCCTTGATGAATATCTAGTGACTAGATTTTGTTAAAGTCCCTATATTTTGTTTGTGAAGAATTGAGTTTTACAAGATTTCTTTGACCTTATCAGACACACTGATCTGATTAGGAGTAGTTCCAGGATGAATGCAACATATGAAGATGCTATGTACTATATGCACACTAAAAAGTTTTATTTATTTGTTTGTTTATTTTTATTACCAAGTAATATTTATTGGAGGCAAAAGATAAAAGACAATATTTTTACATTTTCTTAAAGATTGAAATTAACCTCAAATTTTTTTTTAACTAAAAATTTATGAAACTTAGTTTAATCTGTTTGCTGTTATATACCCCACACCAGAAAATAGCACATACTGAGTGAACAATAATATTTCCTGCATAAAAGTTGAAAAAGGTAGACTGTTTTTTTCCCTACCAAATAGTGTAGAAAAAATAATTTCGTAATTTCAAATTCCAGAATTCCTACTTCTGGAAATCTAGACCGAGTGTAGCAGGATATATGCAGAGAGTTACTTGTCTATAGTCAGGAGGGAGAAAAAAAAAAATAGCGATCCAAAAGACAGCATTTTGGAAAGAAGATAAAGCTAGATGAACTGTCCTAAGAAGTTGTTCATCTGAAGCTGGTAACCACAGTGGGAAATCAGGTGAGAGCAAGATGGTTGGAAGTGGGACAAGGAATGTGGTAAAAATTCTCAGAGTCAGGCAGTAGCTGATAAGGAAGAGTCTGTTGCCTTAGGATTGGCTGATTCGAGAAGGAGTCAATAAAAGAACTCAAATATATAGAATGTTGTGCTTTGTGCTTCTCTTTTGGGGATATTACTTCTTCCTCACTCCCTCCCTCATTTATTCCCAATGGGCTGAGCTTACAGTCAGCAAAACCCCAGGCCTATCAGCAAACACTTGGTTTCTAGTTAGCTGAACCTCAGCTTCTTCATATTGCCAGATGGTCATTAGAACTGATGCTTAAAAACACATTGTGATTTATAATAGCAATAAGCAGTAATTCTAAAATAATGCATCTGATTTTTTTTTTTTTTTAATGTAATGGATACATGTAAATTTTCTTGTTGTTTTGTTTTTTGTTTGTTTTTTTGTCTGGTCTAATTGCCCTAGCTAGAACTTCTAGTACAATGTTGAATAACAATGGTGACAGTGGGCATCCTTGTCTTGTTCCTGATCTTAGGGGGAAAGCTTTCAACCTTTCCCTATTGAGTATGATGTTGGCTATGGGTTTTTCATATATGCCTTTTATCATATTGAGGAATTTTCCTTTTATTCCTATCTTTTGAAGTATTTTTATCAAAAAAGGATGTTGGATTTTGTCGAATGCCTTTTCTGCATCTATTGAGATGATCATGTGGTTTTTTCCCTTCAATTTGTTAATGTGGTATATTACATTGATTGATTTTCTTATGTTGAACCAGCCTTGCATATCAGGAATAAATCCCACTTGGTCGTGATGTATAAGTCTTTTGATATGCTGTTGGATTCGATTTGCAAGTATTTTGTTGAGAATTTTTGCATCTGTGTTCATGAGAGAGATTGGTCTGTAATTTTCTTTTCTTGTGGAATCTTTGTCTGGCTTTGGTATTAGGGTGATGTTGGCTTCATAAAATGTGTTGGGTAATTTTCCCTCCTCTTCAATTTTTTGGAAGAGTTTAAAAAGGATTGGTGTTAACTCTTTTAGAAATGCTTGGTAGAACTCACCTGTGAAGCCATCTGGTCCTGGACTTTTCTTTGCTGGCAGATTTTTGATGACGGATTCAATCTCCTTAATTGTGATTGGTTTGTTAAGTTCTTGTATTTCTTGTTGTGTCAGTGTAGGTTGGTTATGAGTTTCTAGAAATTTGTCCATTTCATCCAGGTTGTCTAGTTTGTTGGCATATAGTTTCTCATAATATCCTCTT